>CM059438.1:25198163-25798163 GCA_030390025.1 Squalus acanthias | reverse complement strand
TCTCGAGGCAGTACAAAGAAGGTTAATTCGGTTAATCCCGGGGATGAGGGGGTGGACATATGAGGAGAGGTTGAGTAGATTGGGACTCTACTCATTGGAGTTCAGAAGAATGAGAGGCGATCTTATTGAAACATATAAGATTGTGAAGGGGCTTGATCGGGTGGATGCGGTAAGGATGTTCCCAAGGATGGGTGAAACTAGAACTAGGGGGCATAATCTTAGAATAAGGGGCTGCTCTTTCAAAACTGAGATGAGGAGAAACTTCTTCACTCAGAGGGTAGTGGGTCTGTGGAATTTGCTGCCCCAGGAAGCTGTGGAAGCTACATCATTAAATAAATTTAAAACAGAAATAGATAGTTTCCTAGAGGTAAAGGGAATTAGGGGTTACGGTGAGCGGGCAGGAAATTGGACATGAGGCTGAGTTCGGATCGGTCAGGGCCCTGTGGGTGGCGGAGCGGGCCCAGGGGCTGAGTGGCCGGGTCCTGCTCCTACTTCTTGTGTTCTTTAGATTTGAGGTTAGGATCAGATCAGCCATGATCTTATTGAATGGCGGAGCAGGCTCGAGGGGCCGATTGGCCTACTCCTGCTCCTATTTCTTATGTTCTTATGTTCAAGCAACGGTTCCGCTGTCTGGACCACTCAGGAGGAGCCCTGCAGTACTTGCCTGAGCGAGTCTCCCTCTTCATAGTTGTGTGCTGCATTCTTCATAACCTTGCAATCCTCAGGACCCAGCCAATGCCACCAGGCCTTGGAGCACCACCGGAGGAGGAGGAGGAAGAGGAGAAGGAAGAGGAGGAGGATGATCAGCAGCAGCACCAAGGCGGGAGGGAGGCCCACAATGTTGAAACTGCAAGGGCCGTCCGTCAACGGCTGATAACAAGCCGCTTCTAGGCCCCTACTCAGGAAATAGCTTCTGGTATGGAGAACAACATGAATGAAAGCAACCCGCAACCCCAAAGCCGGCCAAGGCATCAATGATTCCAAAGGCCAAACCTGTACATTTTGAATACAAAAACTTTTTTTATTTTACTAACTCTGTGTGTGTCATTTCTTCATGACAAACTAATAGAAACAAACACACAAAATCATTCATTAACATAACTGGTTCTCACAACCTGGAGATAATGTCCAAAACACGAAACAAAAGTTTGAACATGCACCTTGGCCTTTAATAAAAAATTGACCAACATTTTGTCACACCTCCTACTTTTTGCCCTTCGAGGGTGATCTCCTTCCCTTGCACACTTCTTCCCTTCCCACCCTACTGCTCCTCCGTAATGGGGCCCCAGTGGCTGCAGCAAGGCTGGTGGAAAGCTGCTGATTGTCAGAACCTGAGACTACAGATGCCCTTGAAGGACGGCCTCAACCAGCTCTGGGCCTGGAGGGCCCGGCTGCAGACTGCACCAACTCTGCATGGGCGGCAGCAGTCTGGGCTACAGGCGGTGGCAAGTGCAATAGGAAAGTGACAGTGGTGGCAGCAGGAATGCTGTTGTCTTGAGAGAGGACAGCACATCCCTGCTCGACCGTCACATTGGCACTCCCACGGGGCAGTACCTCAGCATCCGGAGCAATCTGCTGGAGCACAGATTGCTGGCCTGCTGCGGCGCGGTGAGAGCCCCGGGGAAATGTGTCCGAACCAGCGACAATGGCAGCAGTCAGTGCTTGCGTGGCCTCAATCTGAATCTGCATGAGACCAGTCTGAGATTGGATCATGGCAGCCAGTGACTGAATTACAGCACTAAGCATTAGTGTGGCATCCGCCTGTGCTACAGCGTAGTGCTCCACACTCCTTGCCAGTGCATCAATGCAATCGGGCACCCTTCCCACTGCACCCATGAGCTGAGTGTGCATGTCCACCGCCTGGGTGTTCATTTCAGCGTTGAGCCGCTCTTCCTCTGCGTCCAGTGCAGCAGGACTCACTGGCCTACTCTCCCTCCGGGGAGAAGGCCCCCAAGCTTCCCTAGCCACATCGCGTTGCTGCAGCCCGCTGGGTCCCGGAGCTTCACCCTCATCAGGCCCTTCCCCCCTGCTCCTCTCCAGGGAAGACATGGTCCCAGTGTGGGCATGGGCTTCCTCGGGAGAGGGTGGCTCTGATGCTCCGGCTTCTTCTTCCTCCTCGCCTGTGGCTTCACTCCCACTGGCAGCTTCAGGGCCCGACTCCTCAGCTGGTCAATCACCATCTGAAAGCAGGGAGGTACAAGAGTGGCTTTAGTGTGAGGACAGGGGGGCAGTAAGGGAGGAAGGAGTGCAGCGATTTAGTAAGTTGGATTGAAAGTTTCAAAGGCTGGTGTTGTGAGGGGCAAGTGGACAAGCCACATCGTCCGCATGCCCGATATGAGACTCCCAAAACAAGCGCTCTACTTGGAGCTCCGACACAGCAAGAGAGCCCCAGGTGGGCAGAGGAAATACTTCAAGGACACCCTCAAAACCTCCTTGAAAAAGTGCAACATCCCCACCGACACCTGGGAATCTCTGGCCCAAGACCACACAAAGTGGAGGAGAAGCATCCGGGAAGGCGCTGAACACCTCGAGTCTCTTCGCCGGGAGCAAGCGGAAGCCAAGCGCAAACAGCGGAAGGAGCGCACGTCGACCCAAGCACCCCACCCACCCGCCCCTTCAACCACCTGTGACAGAGACTGTAGGTCCCGAATTGGACTTATCAGTCACCTGAGAACTCATTTTTAGTGTGGAAGCAAGTCATCCTCGGTTCCGAGGGACTGCCTAAGAAGAAGAAGAAGAAGACACGTCCATTCTGCAAGTTTATTAATGTCTTCCTGTATTTTGTCTCAGTCCTCCTCTGTATTAACTACAACCCCCAATTTGGTGTCATTCACAAATTTTGAAATTGTACTTCCGATTCCCCGAGTCCAAATCATTTATGTAAATGCTGAACAACAGTGGTCCCAGCACCAATCCCTGTGGAACACCATTTCCTGCCTTTTGCCAGTCTGAGTAACTACCTTTAACCCCTACTCTCTGTTTTCTGTTTTGTAGCCAGCTTGCTCTCCATTCTGCTACTTGTCCCCTGACTCCACATATTCTGACCTGAGTCTACTATGTGGTACCTTATTGAAGGCTATTTGGAAATCCAAACATATTATGTCTACTGCATCACCCTCAGCCAACCTTTCTGTTACTTCTTCAAAGAATTCAATAAGATTGGTCAAGCATGACCTTCCCTTTTGAAATCCGTGCTGACTACTCTTTATTTCATTTCAGTTTCTAGATGTTTTTCTATTACATCTTTGAGTAAGGATTCCATTATCTCTCCTATCACCGACATTAATGGGAATGGTAGCATAGTGGTTATGTTACTGGACGAGTAATCCAGAGGCCTAGACTAATAATTAGTGATGAGACATGAGTTCAAATCCCACCATGGCAGCTGTGGAATTTGAATTCAGGTAATTAAATAAATCTGGAATAAAAAGCTAGCATCAGTAATGGTGACCATGAAACTACCAGATTGTCAGAAAAACCCATCTGGTTACTAATATCCTTCAGCAAAGGAAATCTGTTGCTTTTACCCGGTCTGGCCTATATGTGATTCCAGACCCACAGCAATGTGGTTCACTCTTAACTGCCCTCCGAGTTGGCTTAGCAAGCAACTCCGCTGTATCAAACCGCTAGGAAAAACAATATGAATAAAACCAGACGGACCACCCAACATCGACCAAGGCACCGGAATCTGACACGGCACACCCAGCCCAGTCACCCTATAAACCCTACACCTGGAGACTTGTGCCAAAATTGGGAGAGCTATCCCACAGACTAGTCAAGCAACAGCCTGACGTAGTCATACTCACAGACTCATACCTTTCAGCCAATGTCCCAACCTCTGCCATCACTATCCCTTGGTATGCCCTGTCACACTGGCAGGACAGACCCACCAGAGGTGGCAGCACAGTGGTATACAGTCGGGAAGGAGTGGCCCTGGGAGTCCTCAACATTGACTCTGGACCCCATGAAGTCTCATGGCTTCAGGTCAAACACGGGCAAGGAAACTGCCTGCTGATTACCACCTACCGCCCTCCTGCAGCTGATGTTGAACACCGCTTGGAAGAAGCACTGAGGGTAGCAAAGGCACAGAATATTCTCTGGGTGGGGGACTTCAATGTCCATCACCAAGAGTGGCTCAGTAGCACCACCACTGACCGAGCTGGCTGAGTCCTGAAGGACATAGCTGCCAGACTGGGCCTGTGGCAGATGGTGAGAGAAGCAACACGAGGGAAAAACCTACTTGACCTCGTTCTCACCAATCTTCCTGTCGCAGATGCATCTGGCCATGACAGTATTGGTAGCAGTGACCACCGCACAGTCATTGTGGAGACAAAGTCCCGTCTTCACACTGAGGACACTCTCCATTGTGTTGTGTGACACTACCACCGTGCTAAATGGGATAGATTCAGGACAGACCTAGCAGCTCAAAATTGGGCATCCAATAGGCGCTATTGGCCATCAGCAGCAGCTGAACTGCATACCACCACAATCTGTAACATCATGGCCCAGCATATCCCTCATTACCATCAAACCAGGGGACCAACCCTGGTTCAATAAGGAGTGTAGAAGAGCATGCCAGGAACAGTACCAGGCGTACCTAAAAATGAGGTGCCAACCTGGGGAAGCTGCAACACAGGACTACAGGCATGCTAAACAGCAGAAGCAGCATGCTATAGACAGAGCTAAGCGATCCCACAATGAACGGATCAGATCAAAGCTCTGCAGTCCTGCCACATCCAGTCGTTGATGGTGGTGGACAATTAAACAACTAACAGGAGAGGGAAGCTCCATGAATATCCTCATCCTCAATTATGGTGGAGCCCAGCATGTGATTGCAAAAGACAAGGCTGAAGCGTTTGCAACCATCTTCAGCCAGAAGTGCTGAGTGGATGATCCATCTTGGCCTCCTGCTGAGATCCCCACCATCACAGAAGCCAGTCTTCAGCCAATTCGATTCACTCCACATGATGTCAAGAAACAGCTGAGCGCACTGGATGCATCAAAGGCAACGGGCCCCGAAAACATCCCGGCTGTAGTGCTGAAGCCTTGTGCTCCAGAACTAGCTGCACCTCTAGACAAGCTGTTCCAGTACATCTACAACACTGACAAAGTGGAAAATTGACCAGGTAGGGCCTGTCCACAAAAAGCAGAACAAATCCAATCTGGCCAATTACTGCCCCATCAGTCTACTATCAATCTTCAGCAAAGTGATGGAAGCTGTCATTGACAGTGCTCTTAAGTGGCACTTACTCACCAATAACCTGCTCACCGATGCTCAGTTTGGGTTCCACCAGGACCACTCAGCTCCAGACCTTATTACAGCCTTGGTCCAAACATGGACAAAAGAACTAAATTCTAGAGGTGAGGTGAGAGTGACTGCCCTAGACATCAAGGCAGCATTTGACCGAGTGTGGCATCAAGGACCCCTAGTAAAACTGAAGTCAATGGGAATCAGGGGGAAAACGCTCCACTGGCTGGAGTCATACCTAGCACAAAGAAAGATGGTTGTGGTTGTTGGAGGCCAATCATCCCAGCCCCAGGACATCGCTGCAGGAGTTCCTCAGGGCAGTGTCCTATGCCCAACCATCTTCAGCTCCTTCATCAATGACCTTCCCTCTATCATAAAGGTCAGAAGTGGGGATGTTCGCTGATGATTGCACAGTGTTCAGTTCTATTCATAGAAACATAGAAACATAGAATCTAGGAGCAGGAGTAGGCCATTCGGCCCGTCGAGCCTGCTCCACCATTCAATACGATCATGGCTGATCATCCAAATCCAGTACCCTGTCCCCTGCTTTAATCCCCACAGTACACATATCCCACCCTACCCCCGTCACCCCACGTATTTAATTCCCCCTAACATATCCCATCCTATCCCCATAACCCCACATATTTAATCCCCCCCTAACACTAAGGGTCAATTTATCATAGCCAAATCAACCTAACCCGCACATTTAGCATATTCACAACTCATCAGATAATGAAGCAGTCCGTGCCCACATGCAGCAAGATCTGTACAACATTCAGGCTTGGGCTGATAAGTGGCAAGTAACCACACAAGTGCCAGGCAATGACCATCACCAACAAGAGAGAGTCTAGCCACCACCCTTGACATTCAACGGGATTACCATCGCCAAATCCACCACCATCAACATCCTGGGGTCACCATTGACCAGAAACTTAACTGGACCAGCCACATAAATACTTTGGCTACAAGAGCAGGTCAAAAGCTGGGTATTCTGCAGGGATTGACTCACCTCCTGACTCCTCAAAGTCTTTCCACCATCTACAAGTCACAAGTCAGGAGTGTGATGGAATAATCTGCACTTGCCTGGATGAGTGCAGCTCCAACAACACTCAAGAAGCTCGACACCATCCAGGACAAAGCAGCCCGCTTGATTGGCACCCCATCCACCACCTTAAATATTCACTCCCTCCACCACCGACTCACCGTGGCTGCAGTGTGTACCATCTAGAAGATGCACTGTAGCAACTCACCAAGGCTTCTTCGACAACACCTCCCAAACCCGCGACCTCTACCACCTAGAAGGACAAAGGCAGCAGGCGCATGGAAACACCACAACCTCCAAGTTCCCCTCCAAGTCACACACCATCCTGACTTGGAAATATTTTGCCGTTCCTTCATCGTCGCTGGGTCAAAATCCTGGAACTCCCTACCTAACAGCACTGTGGGAGTACCTTCACCACATAGACTGCAGCAGTTCAAGAAGGTGGCTCACCACCATCTTCTCAAGGGCAATTAGGGATGGGCAATAAATGCTGGCTGGATTTGAAATCCCATGAATGAAAAATAAATAGTCTATAGTTCCCTGTCTATTGTAGGATCACTGAATTCCCTCTTGTATTAATTTGAGTAATAGATTGCCAACTAATTGAAACCAACCCATTATAGACATGGAAAAGCTTTTGTTTCTTTGAGTGAAATGTAAGTACTACTTTTATGATTATTAATGAAAAATAATAATAATATTATTCCCTGGCAGCTTTGAGACAATGGAAGAAATGTCAATACTGCATCTCAGATGGTATTGTGATAGATCTTCCAGTTATCAGATTTATTAACACTGACTATGGGAGCCACACATACGCCTACTATAGTAAAGAAAGTATTTTAGAATAGCATTTCTTTACTAATGAGGGAACCATAAGCATAGTGGCCCAGAAATTCGATTCGGAGGCTTGCCACGGGGGTAAGGATCGCGCGCGATATCACCTACCGCATCTGCCGTCCTTGTTTGCCCCCGCAGGAACTTCGGGTCCTGGGCCTCTCCCTAGTGCCGGCGCGCAGTGTGTGCGTGTTCCGGGGCACAGTTAGTGCGATGCGACCCCTGGGATCACGTGGGCCATGGAGAGCCAATGGCAGCAGACCATCTTTCATTCATAGATTTGACAGGAGACCTGTCAAATCTGTGAATTGAAATTGGCCCCAAAAGAACAGCTAAACCTCAAATAATTTTTTTTTAAACCATCACATTAATAAAATAACTATAGTTAAATAAATTAACCACTTTAAACAAAAATTAAAATTTTTGAAAAAATTTAAATACTTTTTAAAAGTTATAAAAATAAACTTACCTTTCTTTAAAGTCTCTAAAAAAGATAAACCTGTTGAAAAAAATTTTAAATTATACTTAATTAACTACTTACCTTGTTCAAAAGGAGTCTTACGCCTCCTTTTTACTTGCGTAGAATCTTCCATACTTACCCTCGCGTTGAAAGCTGAAAAAAATTTTAAGTGTGCTGCGTGCGCGCAGCCTCTAGTGCGCACGCGGTTCACCTAGGAACCGCCCCCTTCGCCATACTGGAAGTGCCGGTTTCCCGCGCATGCGCAGTGCATGCAGGAAACCGGCACTTCGGGAATGAATACGGGTGAGTACGCACTGAGTACTCACCCGAGAACGGCCGAATTTTTGGGCCATATCAGTGTTACACTGAGAGATTATTTTGTTTATATATAATTGTAGCATGTTACAGTTTTATTGTGAGGTTCTATTGCATCTTCATTAACATTGCCTGAATAGCTGTATCCTTATGGATAGCATTGTATTCTGGAAAATATGTTTATTATGATCATGAAACACATTACTAGCACAGTGTTTTCCAATGTCCTATGTATAGGTAACTAATACAAATCAGTATTTTATAGAATGTAAAACCAGTCATTGATAGGCTTGTATTTATTTAGTACCTTACCATGTCTTACAGAAGCATCTCAAAGTGATCCGCACAGTGACTTACTTTGAAATGCAATAAGTAGGTAAGTACAGCAGCCATTTTGTACACAGTAAGATCCCATGAAACAGCAATGCGATGAATGACTAGTTGTTTTTGATGGTGTTGGTTTGAGATAAGAATGTCTGCCAAGACTTTGGGAGGACTCGGTGCCCACTTCAAGTCGTACTATGGAATCTTTAATGTTCACCTGAACCACCAGATGACAATGAGAAACTCCTTCAGTACTGCACTGGACGTAAATTATTAGTTCAAGACCTGGAATGGCACTTGAACCCACAACCTTCTTATTCAGAGGCAAGAATATTACCAACTGAGCCAATATAACACTCACTCCAATAGTTCTGGAGTTATTTATATAACAAATGGTTTGGCAGATGCACATAGCATTGCACTTTCCTTCTGTATATGTGTAGCAGAAAAGCTTATTAACTAGCAGCTCATAATGATTAGTAGGAGAAAAGTTCACTTCAAGATAATATATTCTAGACACTTAGCGGTTGAACAGCTAATGTGAGAAATGATTAACCCGCATTTACGATCTCTATTTTTCATAGAATATTCCCTTGCTAAGGTCACTGTTCTTTTCCAGTAGTATCAAATTTGTCATTGTCACGACACTCCATCATGTGTCTCACTCAGTGGGTTTCATATTAATTGGAAATATACTGTCTTCATCTGAGCAAAATGGTTCAGAACACATTTTTCTTTTATGACACTACCTATAGAAAAGTGCGTTTGTTTCATCTAAATTTCCACAAACGAAATAACATAGAAACAATTGAATCTTCTTTTTTCTTTAAAATGGGAACAATCACATTTCACCTCTTGCAGAAAATATTACCACTTTATATGAAAAATAAATCAGAATGTAATTTATTTGCCCTACAACACTAGAAAATATCAGTTTTCTAAGTGTAGTAAAGTTGTAAAGATAAAACCAATGACAAATACTGTTGATTGAATAATGAAATGCAAGATATACTAACCATTTCTGAAAGATATACCAGATTACTGTACTACACTGAGCTGTTGAAATAGTAATGATGAATGAATGTACTTACCATTAGTCATCACTAAGTAGATCTTTAGAACTTGAATCATGGTAATTCATTACACTCAAATTCCTTCTGCATTTAAAATGCCAAGGAGTGGCCACTAAAATGTACCTAAATGCATTAATGTAACAATTTAATACTATATTTAGCATCACATAACAGCACCCCACCTGGAAGTAACCAAACAGAAATGTGGAGGAAAGTGAGCATAATGTGGAACCGTAAGAGGGAGAAAATGACTGTGTGATGAATGTTTCATGTAATGTGCACTATCTGAAAAGTACTGTCACAAAAACCATTTATAAAGCAATGATGCAGAACCAGTTACAATATGAGCTTAACTATTTGAAATTTGAAGGCCTATTGCTGCTCCCATTATAGCTGTATATCATTATATCATTTGGCTCTCAAATTAATATTTGGCAATTTTCTACTATAGATTATAACAAAAGTAAATTGAGCAATTCTGTGAAACCACAGAACAATTCCTGATTCATACCTTTTTTTTTCTGGTGCAAAAATATTACTCCCGTCCCAACCATGACTAACGTATGTTAATGTGCAAATGGTCTTAATCATTGACTCATAAAAAGGAAATTGGGTACACTTTTCAAATTGTGGACATTGAACAATTAGACAATAAAGACATATCATTGAGAAAGTATTAATTAATGACTGATAATTACTCCAATAAAGGCTGACTTTAATTATTAAAATGTTTCATTTTGTGCTGATGATATAAGTGAACTCCAGTTCACTGTAACAATTTTGTAGTAAAAAAATATAACACAAGCCAGTGGTTGATGTACAATGCACTATGGAGTGATTAGATAAAGGTTTGCACTCATGATTCCTCGATGGCAAGTCCACAGTTTCAACCAGATCATCAGGAGGATGCACTGAATGGCTGCCGGACGCCTCTCCTTAGGGGAACTGGGAATATTGGATGGTAAATCACCCAGGACACTGTGCACATTTCCTGGTGGCAAGTTAAACAGCAACATTACCCGAGGTTGCCTGCTCACCTTCTCAGCCAGGAACTGGTGCATGAAACGACGAGATGAGTAAAAAAGGAAAATATAATTAAAGTAAAATTTAACAAGTAGATGATAAAAATAAGAGAGTTATAAATTTACACTCGGAATAGGAAATGTATGATCCTACAGTATATATATTCTGTAATTTCTCTTGGGTATACTCATTAGTTATACAATCTTTCACTCCCAAGATAAAATGAGTATTACATTTTTAAGGGTTTTTTATGTGTTTAAATTAGGTATACATTTTTTTTAATGAATTAAGGGTTCACAGTTTTTTGATCTGAAGTGAATTAAAATAAACAGTGGTATTTGTATCTTTAGCAACCATGAATTTCCCAACGTTTCTAAATTTATAAATATAGGCCTAACTCATATTTCCTGTGGATACCTATAATCAGTTTTACTTTTGCGAAAATTTAAATTGACTGATGTTGAAAATAAATAAGTCTAATCAAGTATTCATTGATTCCCGAACTCTGTGATGAATCCCTAAACAAAGTCCGTAATACTAATTTAAATGTGATGCATTATCTCCTCAATCATTGGATACCCACAGGTCCACTGAATCTCAAATAGTTGCCAATAGTGACTTTGTACAACATTAATTATTTATCTAGCAGGACAATTCTTGATAATAAGGCCCTTCTAAACAATATATGTGAGCTGTATGAAACATTCTTTTACCAAACATCTTATCTCTTTATCACACTTTAATATAATACATTAGTTGGCTATTCATTTTGATAAACCACACTAAATATCTATTCATAATATACCCTTGGTATATATTTTTTATATTTCCAAAGCAGGGTTAGATAGGTATGAGTAAAAATCCCAGTAGCAGCAAATTGATTTGTGTCTAGAATGGCAAAGACCATCAAACCCAAAGTTTGAAAGCATGAATCCTTCATTGATATTCCTTTCTAATGTTTCCATAGTATCACTTAGTAAAAAAATACGGCTCCAGCTCTCCTATATCCATTGTTTTTCCTTCCCAATCCCACTTTCCAAGTTTGGTGAGGGGAAATGGGTAAATTTAATACAGAATCCATGGGATGAAATTGGATAACGCTGAAAAATGGACGTGGACACCGCAATGCGTGAGCTGCATTGAAAGGAGATCAGGCAGCATGCCAAACTTGTGCTGCCGGCTACTTTACATGATTGTAGTGCACAGCTCAGCACTGAATGCGTTGCTGACTGGCTATGTACTCAGCAGGGAGCCGAAGTTCTTGATGTTTGCGTGAAACTAGCTTTATCTAAAGCTAGCCTGCGCCTCTTAAAGGCAGTCTGCACATCTTAAAGGTGAGCTGCCTTCTGGCGATAAAAACTGTTATAAGAGCTTCAGCACTAACCCAAATGGTTCAACTGGCCAGGGAAAGAGCACCCAGGGTCTCAGATGCAGCACTTGAGGCCTTTGTGCTGGGGGTGAACACGCGAAGAGAGGTCCTCTACCCACGGGAGGCCAGGAGGCCCTCCAGAAAGAAGGATGTGGGACCAGATCACTGAAGCGGTCGCTGCCAGCAGCGTCGCCCCTAGGACCTGGCTCCAGTGCCCAAAGACGTTTCACGACCTCAGACAAGTGGTCAAGGTCATGTGAATGCATCTTCAAAAGCCATCTCCTACCAACTGCGCCACTAGCCTCACACACTGCTCAATGCATGACCGCTCCCCCCCCACCCCCGAATTACTCACCTACTAACAATCTGTACCAAAACACGAGCACACCTCCCATTATTAGTTTCACCTAACTCAATTTGGACAAGATGGTGCTGGCCATTCTTGGCAGGGGCATGGCTGAGCCCTTGGCCAGTGGTGAGCTGAAAGAATACAAGATACCAGTATCCTCATACGTTATCCTTTTTCTCACATCCCACCTCCCCCTCATCCCACAATATCTTCTGATTTACAAGCTGCACATGGTGTAAGCATGCACCTCTTGATTTACCCCCCTACACTCACCACAATCCTATCCTTGTGCCTTCCTCATTTCAGACACCCAAGAAATCCAGCCCACCCAGCCAGTGGTTCACCAAGAAGAGGGAGAGGAGAGTGAAGAAGAAGAAGAAACACTGTCACTCGATTTCACACTCCCAGCTACCAGCTCCTCGAGGTCGTCCTGCAGTCTCCCCCACTGAAAGTCAGCAGCCTTCCACCAGCCATGCTGCAACCATTGGGGTAGCACTGCGTAGGAGCACTAGGATAGGCAAAGGCTCACGCAAGACAGTCACTTAGCGAATGCATAATGGTGATTAGTTGATTTTTTGATGTAACATTGGATGCATATATGGATAAAGTTGGATTGGAAAGTATGCTTTGTGGTGGCTTTTATTTCAGCATTGTGGCCAAGAGGACGCTGCGATGGTCAGTGACAGAGGGAAGGTAAGGTGTGGGACAAATGTTGAAAGGGGAATTGGATTATGTTCACTGGTACCGCAGGCGGATGATTCGATCCCGGATATCCTGGCCAGAAAGGGGCTGTCTCGGTTGCCTCCTTCCTTCCGCTCCCTCCTCTTCTGCTTCCTTCTCTTCTTCTTCCTCTTCTCCCTCCTCTTCCTCCTCTTCATCTTCCTCCTCCTCCTTCCTCTGTGAGCAGTTTGTCCCTTTTGCTGCATCTGCTCCATCTCAATGTCATGCTGCAGTTTAAGGGAGACTGCAACTAGAGACCCCAGGACTGGGAGCAAGTGGTGTTCTCAGAGGTCTTCCTTTAAGAGCCAAAGCCTTGCAAACGTCAGCAGCACTCCCTGCACACTTTAACAACTTTTTAAATGTCTTACACCAAGCCACTAGTCAAATAAAATGTAAAGAAATCAGTAGAATAGCAAAAATCTAAACTTACCTCAAAGTTGCGTGTGTCCCTTTAAGAAACACTGGTAGGGGGTCTGTCAACGCAAGTTCAGCTGTGCATGCTTGGAAAGGGCGTTGAATGGAGCGGTGACGTCCAAAATAGCAGGTCATGCGTCAATTCAGCGTTGCACGCTGATTGACGTCACAATCTGACTAATTACCATTTTTGCAGCAAGCGCAGGCAACGGCAACACTGCTGACCTGCCCAAAATGGCGGCCGCCGCGGTCCACACCAGAAGTGGGCAGAAGTGATGCAGCCGCCATTTTTTCTCTGAAACCGGCCTTATCAGCTGGCGCTAAGGTACCAAATTTCACAGCCCATTAATTTCTATCTGAAAGTCAGATCTACTGTACGTAGTGCAGCCACAGCAGGGGTGTCCAAACCTAAGTGTGTACCATGGAGCCTCACAGCCCACATATAATTCCAGAGTTTTCTTGAGGCCTATGAAATATCTGGAGAGCCATACTGATGGGTGAAGACGGGAAAAAGGGCAGCATCAGGTAACACCGGTTCTGTGCCCTGAAGAGTGGGCCATGGGAGTTTCCTCTTCGGGCAGGGGTGGTGATCCGTGGTATTTTTCTCCAACCCTGGTCACCTGACATACAAAAAAGAGGCAGGGCTGGCAGGATGGACTCTCTATCCCAAATGAACTGGACTCTTGGAGGACCCCAGTGTCCAGTTGAGTGGAGCGGTGTAAGTGAGATCCTCAGGAGTGTTCCAGGCCAGAGTCTTGTACTGGAACACTCCAGAAGATAATTGGCTGTTCAAGGGAAATCTGCCCTCATACAAGGGGGGCCAATTTCAGACTTCTTTGATGTATTAAGCTAGTTCTGACTACATTACCCACATGAGGCTAGAAAGTGGCCCATTTTGCCTCAGAGCAAGTGCCCAAAATGCGCTGTTACTAGTGCGGGCACCTGCCTGTTTTATGCAAATGCCCTGACCCTAGAAACTTCGGCAGGTTCAGGCTCTCATTTCACTGGCAGGGTGCGATTCCCACTCGTCCATTGTCATGGAGCTTAAGCAGGAGCATGAATATTCAGTCCCATGTGGCCTAAAAATTTGGTTGCTTTGCGCCTCCCGTTAGCGCAAAGCAACTAGCGCCTGGGCGCGGCGCCGTCAACGCCTCCCGCGAAATTCAGCTTCTCTTGAGTGCCGGGCTCTTTTGCCGGCACTCCGATCCCTGGTGGCCCAGCTGGGCCCCGGGTCGCACTGCGCTAGGCACCTCCCCTTTAAGAAGGGGAGGAAGGCCTGCAGTACCCGCGATATTCACTCACAGCGCCCCAAGAGGGAGGTGGGACACTTCCAATAGCACCCCGCTTCCCTCTTGGGGCGCTACCGGTGAATTTTGGCCGCAGGGACACTAATTTTTCAGCGAAGTTAGCGCCCCAAAGGGGGCGCGACTCAACTTTTCCCCCATAAAGTTTAAATCTCTGTTGCCATTAATTTGTACAGATGTCAAGCTGCTGATAGGAACAGCTTGTCCACCACTGAAGCAACAGTGCCACGAACAAGACAAACCAATACGTAAGAGACATAAGTGCAAATAGAACTGAGTTGTCAGGGCTTCATTGAGTGGATTGCTGGGGAATGAACCCCAGGGATTGTAGTTTAGACACCCCTGACCTATATTATTTTTACTTCCGATAAGGTTCAATTGATTATATATACAGCGTTTATAGGTTTTTATTGATGAAGTGACATTTTCTTTAAACTGAGGTGTTGAATGTATGATTCAAGTATTAAATTTAAATATTTATGTTACTGTTCCGGCAGGGAAGCAAAGATTCAGAATTATAGCAATTATTTAATCCTTAGCAAAATTCTGTGCCCTTTTAAAAACACTGCAATGCTTCCTGGTTTGTGTGGAATAATACCGGAGTGCAAATCTACAGGGACATTGTACAGTGCAGTAATGAAAGTGGGTTGCCTGCAGAGATGTTGAGTTCATTTAATAATTTATCACTATCTCTTGCATTGGCCGATCAGATAAATTATTAAAAGGATTGATATTATCAATGTGTCAAATGCATCCAGCACGAAGAACAATTTGCTATAAAAACCCTGTGGTTTAAAGCTTCACAAATAAATTGTTTTTTTTTATTATGAAGCTCTGTTCCCATGTTAAATTTTTTTGAATTTTCTCAGCAACTTTCCCTTTTAATTTCCCAAACTTTTTTCTCTGAGGTGTTTCCACAAGAATTTCACAAATATATTAAATAAGCAACAGGACCTTTACCAAATGTAATTTTCATTCCAATAAATATCTTTGACACACATTCTGCAGCATTGGTTTTAACTATATTACTAGAGATCATCAATACCAAACATTGAATTCCTATGGTGAGGTTTCTCTGTTCATGCTATACTGGGTAGTTCAAGCTATCAACCAAATGGTGGCAGTATTTTCAAGACTAAAATCATTTTAAAAAAATCAAATTTTAACTTGCTGCCATAAGTGTATTTTGTTTGTAAACTGTATATATGTTTGATTGGTTGGGGGGGGGGGGAGAATAAAGGTTCTTTCAAAATTAATAACACACTAGTTAAACCACCAGATTCAAATATTCACCATTGCATTTGCTGCAATTTCATATGTTCTGCAGTTTTTCACACAAGAAGGGAAATCCAGTTCAACAGAACATTATGCAATGCACCCTATTTGCTGTGCCTCGTCTGAGGCTATGGTACAAACACGTATACTGCCTGAAACTGTAAACCCGCTGAACAGAAACATTGACTGCAAAGCCAAGTACTACAGGAGCACGGAATATGGAGAATACTACCTGCACTATGGTAGGGTGTCAAAGGAACGTCTTCACAGCCTAACTGAAACTGAATGCACAGTAGACTCCAGATTCAAAAGCAAATCTAATGCAAGCATAAAGTTCCATTATGCAAACCCATTTCTAATCAGAATCCAAGCATAAAACGTTCCCACGTAATCATATAGTAAATATAGTCAGTCTAGCACAATTGACCCCATTCAGACTCTCTCATGCTAAAGATCTTATTTTCTATTATAATTTACCACACTATGTGGGTGTTAGTGATAAGTCCTCTGCTCAAGGATATGATAAATTAAATATTGGCTGCCTCACAGTGTCTTAAAAAACAGTAACAGAAATTGGGTAGTGTACATAACATCATAAAACATGAAAGTCTTATACTAACCAGGACAGCTATTCATTTATACAATATATAGAATTTTTGTCTCTTTCATCAAGATACTGCCAATCTGCTATGTTAAGATTTGAGTCTGTTGGTCACAGTATTTGTAACAGAAGGACAAGGGGAAGCAGGGTGACTTGTGGCAATGTTTCTAGACGGCGCTGACAAGAAAAAAAACCTAATTGCGACTAATTAACACTTAATGATCGATAACTCATGATTCATTCCAGAGCACATTTGAAAAAGAAATCTATGGAATATAAATCAAATATTGTAACATTGCCAGTGCATTACTGGAGACTGTATTCTTGGTCAAAACTCTTTCAAGTGCATCGTCTAATCTTGTAAAACAATTCCTATAACACACTGACAACAGTGCAATGTCATATTTAAATTCGATTTAGTTAGGAGTCTAGGTAATTTTGGGGGCAAATTCATTATGTGGTTTGCAGGACTGTGCTATACTACCATTAGATTGAATGAAGCCACAAGAGGAAGCAGTGGCTAAGTTGCATACACGAACCTGAAAGTGTTGTTGCTCTCTATATCTATATATAAATGATGTCCTTAAAAACACCTGCTTTAACATTATTAAAATTTTATAAGCACAAAGACAGATCAGTACAGTGAACTGTAGTCACTTGTGTCAAATCAATCTTACATACTAGTTGATGTCCTGTGGTATGGCTGTTATATAGTAAAACAAATGTTTGGTATGTGTATTGTGCACTGTGTTAGTTATATATTTTCTGGTTACTCATCTGTCTATACTACAAATTTCCATTTCCATTTTATAATAAATGGGAAGAAAACATCGAACCTGCCCCTCCCAATTTATATTCAATGTATGACCCTCGGTAACATAGTTTTGAAGGGATTTCTTTTGTAGTTCAAAAAGAAAAATGAGTAGAAATTGCTCTGTGATGTATCTTTGTGATTGTGATGTAATTCCTCGTTACTGTCGTGTGGCTACCAGGAATCAATAAGCAGCAATTCCCATGGTCCAATGTCAGATAAGGTTCTTTAGTTAGATTGTTCCAGAGACTGATCATGGCAGCAGTTACCAGATGGCTAAAAACCACCGATGATTATCAGTTAGCGTGGACCGATGGCAAATGGGATTTTCTACTTTTTTTGTTCCCATAGACCAATCACTGCATGGAAAAATTGTCCAATGATTATGCTAGAAAGTGACACAAAATCTTTGATTGATCAAGAGATTCCAATTGATCAATTAGACTGCTAGAGAGCCACACAATACTGGAATGGTCATATGATCACTATTAGCCAATAAACTGCTTTAGAAGTTGGTAATTTTTGTTGTGTGTGTATATATGTATCCATTTTTTATAACCAGCAGATAAAGAGACTTTCATTCTATTGATTGGAGCTGAATTCAAATCCAGGTCACAGAGGTAAAAAGAAAATACATGCTGCCATGTGGTCATCGATCAGATCCTTAAATAGGCCCTGAATGACAGAGCCATCTGTTTGATATTCATGGTCTTTTCCTGTCCTTTCATTCTTATTTTCTTACGAGTCAGGATTAGTTTAGCCATGTTTTTTTAGGCCCCTGCAGCAGAATTATATCATACTCAAAGAATCTGTTGCAAGTATCTTTCAAACTCATCTTTCAATTTAGATGCTTTATGTTAGATGTTATGCGGGCTTTGCCAGTTTTCCCTTTGATCAGCACTAAAAGTACCAGAGGCAGAAACCTGGCTAGTGGCTGACTAGCACAGAATCCCCCAAAAATAATTACTGGGATTTAAACTAAAGTGCTAGTAAAGGTTAATGGGAAAATGAAGCATTAAGGTATGCATATGATAATAAGAGTCAGAAAAAAACTTAGTTCAAATAATACAGTAATTTCAAATAACACAGTGTGCACATTATTTACAGAATATGCTGTGCATTTTTAATTTGATTCAATATATGCAACATTTTGATTGTTTGCACAGTGGTATGACTTACATTTGAATGTGACTTAGTGGTGCTGCACCAAACCAGCTGTTCCTCAGCAAACCGCAGGTGCACTGCACTGATGCAATTTCTTCCTGTCATCTTGCGTCTATGTCATTAATCAATAAGCATCTGTTTCCTTTTAATTTTCACAGATAACTACATTCAGGAATTAATTTCATTCAGCTGCTTCTAGATAAATAAAAAGTTCCTTTTATCTATCATCCATCTATCTATCTATCTATCTATATCTCTCTCAAAAAAAACTTCAATATGGATAATTTGTGACCTCAATGTTGCAATTATGAAAGAATGCAAAACAGCACGACTTGCATAAACTAAAAGGTGCGACCTCACCCAGGGCGTACCTGCAGTCCACTGCTGGCAAGGCAACTGGCCCGTCATTCGGCATTTACAATGCGCAAGCTGCCGGTGAAGGCGCAACAGGTGCTGGTAGCTTGTGTGTAAAACGTTAATGAGACCCAAGGCCCAATTCCTGCCGTCCATATCTGGTCTGGCCTATATGTGACTCCAGTCCCACAGCAATTTGGTTGATTCTTAACTGCCCTCTGAAGTGGCCTAGCAAACCACTCAGTTGTACCAAACTGCTACAAAGAATTATCATAGAATGGTTACAGCAGAGAAGGAGGCCATTCGATCCGTCGAGCCCGTGCCGGCTCTCTGCAAGAGCACTCCAGCGAGTCCCATTCCCCCGCCCTTTCCCCGTAGCCCTGCAATTTCTTTTCCTTCAGATCCTTATCCAATTCCCTTTTGAAAGTCATGATTAAGTCTGCCTCCACCACCCTTTCAGGCAGTGCATTCCAGATCATAACCACTCGCTGCATAAAAAAGTTTTTCCTCATGTCGCCTTTGGTTCTTTTGCCAATCACCTTAAATCTGTGTCCTCTGGTTCTCGACCCTTTCGCCAATGAGAACAGTTTCTCTCTATCTACTCTGTCTAGACACCTCATGATATTGAATACCTCTATCAAATCTCCTCTCAACTTTCTCTGCTCTAAGGAGAACAACCCCAGCTTCTCCAGTCTATCCACATAACTGAAGTCCCTCATCCCTGGAACCATTCTTGTAAATCTTTTCTGCACCCTCTCTAAGGCCTTCACATCCTTCCTAAAGTGCGGTACCAAGAACTGGACACAATACTCCAGTAGAGGTCGGACCAGTGTTTTATAAAGGTTCATCATAACTTCCTTGCTTTTGTACTCTAGGGGCTGGATTTTGTCAATGGGGACGTGATGGAGGCGGGACTCCCACTTTTTGGGTTGTAGTCCTGCCTCCATCGACTTGTGGCCAACCCACTCGATTTTCCCTTGATTGACCTTGTTGAGCCCGCCCAGCGGGCTCAGCAGGCCAATTAAGGGCCACCCGGCAACAGGTGATGTCACAGATTGACATTTCATCTGTCAAGAGCTTTTGACAGATGAAATATCAGCGTTTGACAGCTCCTTGAAGCTGTCAAACACTGACAATCTGTCCTCTAAGTTAATTTCTTCCTCTCAGGCTGATTTAGAGATCTCTGCAGAACAAAAAGCAGAGGCTGCAGCTTTTGACAGCTCAACATTGTGCTTTCTGTGCCGGTGAGATTTCTGACTCCCGAGACCTGAAGGACTGACACCTGCAGGAGGAAGTTAAGGTAAGTAAAACTTTTTTCCACACTTTAGACTTACCTTACACACTTACCTCTGCACACATGCATCCATCACTCACCTGCCCACCGGATATATCGACCACTCCGACCCCTGCAGACCCACGGTCCGCCTCGCTAAAACGGCGTGGTTCAGACCTGTCGGGAAGCCCACACTTCAGGGCTAAAAATAGGGATTAGGCAAAAAAATGTCTGTTAACGACCTGTTAACAGGCAGTTTATTGGCACTAATCCCCTTCCCGCCTCGTGGAGGCGGGTCCCAGCACAGGTCGGGTACCCGCCTCCTGTGAAACTGGCATGGAGGCGGGTTGGGGGCGGGATGGGTTCGGGACCCCCCGAATCTGCAGTTTTAACCACCCACATGCCTCCAAACCCGCCTCCACGGGTCAATGAAAATTCTGCCCTATGCCTCTAGTTTATGAAGTCCAGGATCCCATATGCTTTTTGAATCGCTTTCTCAACCTGCCCTGCTGCCTTTTACAATCTGTGCACATATACCCCCAGGTCTCTCTGTTCATGCACCCCCTTTATAATTGTACCCATTAGTTTATATTGCCTCTCCTCGTTCTTCCTACCAAAATGTATCACTTCGCACTTTTCTGCGTTAAATTTCATCTGCCACGTGTCCGCCCATTCCACCAGCCTGTCTATGTCCTCTTGAAGTCTATCGCCATCCTCCTCACTGTTCACTATACTTCCAAGTTTTGTGTCCTCTGCAAATTTTGAAATTGCACCCTGTACACCCAAGTTCAAGTCATTAATATATATCAAGAAAAGCAGTGGTCCTAGTACCGATCCCTGGGGAACACCACTGTATACCTTCCTCCAGTCCGAAAAACAACCGTTCACCACTACTCTCTCTTTCTTGTCACTTAGCCAATTTTGTATCCATGCTGCCACTGTCCCTTTTATTCCATGGGCTTCAACTTTGCTGGCAAGCCTAATATGAGGCACTTTATCAAACGCCTTTTGGAAGTCCATGTACACCACATCAACCACATTGCCCTCATCAACCCTCTGTTACCTCATCAAAAAACTCAATCAAGTTAGTTAAACATGATTTGCCTTTAACAAATCCGTGCTGGCTTTCCTTAATTAATCCACACTTGTCCAAGTGACTGTTAATTTTATCCCGGATGATCATTTTTAAAAGCTTCTCCTCAGATTCCTCCTTACATAGAATTTACAGTACAAAAACAGGCTCTTCGGCCCACCTGGTCTATGCTGGTGTTTATGCTTTACACGAACCTCCTCCCACCCGTATCATCTCACCCTATCAACATATCCTTGTATTCCTTTCTCCCTCATGTACTCATCTAGTTTCCCCTTAAATGCATCTATGCTATTCGCCTCAACTACTCCCTGTGGTAGCGAGTTCCACATTCTAAGAATGTGGCTCAAGAAGAAGGCCCTCCAGCACCTTCTAAAGGGCATAAATGCAGCATGCCAGCAGCACCCATATCATGAGAATGGATAATAATAAAAAATTCTAGGTTGACTTTTTCTACACCTTCAATAATCTTATATACGTCTATCAGATCACCTCTCGGATATCTCCTTTCCAGGATAAAAATCCCAAGTGTCTCCAGTCTTTCCTCATAACTCAGACCGCTGACATTAGGGAATCAGCCACCTGGCTCTTCTTTGCACTAACTTCAACACTTGAAGGTCTCTCTTGTGTCTTGGTGAAAAAACCTGGACACAGTATTCAGGGTACAGTCTATACAGTTTCATCATTACCTCTTCGGACTTTTATTCTGCTGTTTTGGCTATGTAGTTCAACATCCTATTAACTTTGTGGATTTCTGCTCTGCACTGGTTGTTTGCATTAAATTTCATCTGCTATTGTTCTACCCACTTACATATTTAGCCCAACTCATTCTGTAATTTCTTCCTTGTCCGTTGCCTGGGGTTATGGGGTCAGTTCTAGGCTTGGAGCTGTTTCTTTTAGAACTAAATGCACTTTATGCAGTCAGAAAATTCAGTATGAAGCATATACTGCACTAAAAAAAAATGGCTTTAGCCACTGGAGGGGTCGAAAGGCCAGAATGGGTTGGAGTGGCCAAGAGCATGTCAAAAGTGAGCCTGCTGGTTAGAGACAGCTAGGAATATGTTGTGGTGGGCGAGAGACAACAACAACAACTTGTATTTATATAGCGCCTTTAATGTAGTAAAACGTCCCAAGGTGCTGCACAGGAGTATTATAAGACAAAAAATTTGACACCGATCCACATAAGGATAAATTAGAACAGGTGACCAAAAGCTTGATCAAAGAGGTAGGTTTTAAGGAGCGTCTTAAAGGAGGAAAGAGAGGAAGCGAGGTGGAGAGGTTTAAGCAGGGAATTCCAGAGCTTAGGGCCTAGGCAACAGAAGGCACAGCCACCAAGGTTGAGCGATTATAATCAGGGATGCTCAAGCGGGCAGAATTAGAGGAGCGCAGATATCTCGGGGGGTGGTTGTGGGGCTGAAGGAGATTACAGAGATAGGAAGGGGCGAGGCCATGGAGAGATTTGAAAACAAGTATGACAATTTTGAAATCGAGGCGCTGCTTAACCGGGAGCCAATGTAGGTCAGCGAGCACAGGGGTGATGGGTGAACGGGACTTGATGCGAGTTGGGACATGGGCAGCCGAGTTTTGGATGACCTCAAGTTTACGTAGGGTGGAATGTAAGAGGCCAGCCAGGAGTGCGTTGCAATAGTCAAGTCTAGAGGTAACAAAGGCATGGATGAGGGTTTCAGCAGCGGATGAGCTGAGGCAAGGGCGGAGACGGGCGATGTTACGGAGGTGGAAGTAGGCGGTCTTTGTTATGCTGCGGATATGTGGTCGGAAGCTCATTTCAGGGTCAAATATGACACCAAGGTTACGAACAGTGTGGTTCAGCCTCAGACAGATATTAGGGAGAGGGATGGAGTCAGTGGCTAGGGAACGGAGTTTGTGGCGGAGACTGAAAACAATGGCTTCGGTCTTCCCAATATTTAATTGGAGAAAATTTCTGCTCATCCAGAACTGTATGTCAGACAAGCAGTCTGACAATTTAGAGACCGTGGAGGGGTCGAGAGAAGTGGTGGTGAGGTAGAGCTGGGTGTCGTCAGCATACATGTGGAAACTGACGCTGTGTTTTCAGATGATGTCGCCAAGGAGCAACATGTAGATGAGAAATAGGAGGGGGCCAAGGATAGATCCTTAGGGGACACCAGAGGTAACGATGCGGGAGCGGGAAGAGAAGCCGTTGCAGGTGATTCTCTGGCTACGATTAGATAGATAAGAATGGAACCAGGTGAGTGCAGCCCCACCCAGCTGGACGACGGTGGAGAGGCGTTGGAGAAGGATGGAGTGGTCAACCGTGTCAAAGGCTGCAGACAAGTCAAGAAGGACGAGGAGGGATAGTTTACCTTTGTCACAGTCACAAAGGATGTCATTTATGACTTTGGTGAGAGCCTTTTCAGTACTGTGGCAAGGGCGGAAACCTGATTGGAGGGATTCAAACATGGAATTGCGGGAAAGATGGGCACGGATTTGGGAGGTGACAACATGTTTAATGACTTTGGGGAGGAAAGGGAGGTTGGAGATGGGGCGGTAGTTTGCAAGGACGGAAGGATCAAGGTTTGTTTTTTTGAGGAGAGGGGTGATGACGGCAGATTTGAGGGAGAGGAGGACAGTACCTGAGGAGAGAGAACCTGTTAACAATGTCAGCTAACATGGGAGCCAGAAAAGGAAGTTGGGTGGTCAACAGTTTGGTGGGAATAGGGTCAAGGGAGCAGGAGGTGGGTCTCATGGACAAGATGAGCGCAGAGAGGTCATGAGGAGAGATCGGAGAGAAACTGGAGAAAGATGTGAGTTCAGGGCTAGGGCAGGGGGGAACCTTAGAGGAAGTTTGGCCCGGTAGGCTAGGAGAAGGAAGGGAAGTGGCAGAGGCAGCTGAACGGATGGTCTCAATCTGAGAGACGAAGAAGTCCTCACACTTGTTATCGGAGGTGAGGATGGAGGAGACAGGGGAGAGGGGTTTAAGAAGACAGTTAGCAGTAGAGAATAGAAGCTGGGGTTTATCTTTGCATTCAGGAATGATTCTGGAATAGTGAGCAATTTTGGCAGACGAGAGCAGGACCCAATAGTGCTTTATGTGGTCCAGCCAGATCTGGCGGGGAATGGCTAAACCAGTTGTCCGCCATATCCGTTCGAGTCTGCGTCCCTTGGACTTAAGGGAGTGAAGATGAAAGCCGTACCAGGGGGAACAGCCAGGGTGAGAGAGGGTAATTGTTTTAGTAGGGACTAAGGCATCAAAGATAGTGGTGAGGGTGTGATTGAGCAGATTGGTAGCTGTAGAAATGTCATGATGAATGGAAGCCCAGAGGCTGGACAGTTGAGATTTCATAAGTGCTGTTGTAAGAGAGTTGGGAGAGTTTTTTTTTCCAGGGGCGGACACAGAAGGAAATAGGGTTGGGGCGGGGGGCGGGTGGAAGGGGGATGTGGGTGGAAAGTGATACAAGGAAATGGTCAGAGATGGTCTTATCTGCAATTGACACGATGGGAGTAGCGAGGCCACGAGCGATGGCAAGGTCGAGGGGGTGGCCGTGAATATGGGTTGGGGAGTTTACATGGAGGGAGAGATTAAGGGAGGATAGGAGGCTAGTGAAGTCAGAGGAGAGAGAGCATGATGAATTGAGATGGAGGTTGAAATCACCGAGGATGAGAAGTCGCTCAGTGCAGAGGCTGAGGGAGGAGAACAGTACAGATATCTCGGTAATAAAATTTTTATGGTACTTAGGTGGGTGATAGAGAACAAGAATTTTAAATGAGGTGAGAGGGGTGGAATAAGGTGAGATGCTCAAAGGAGGAGAAACTGCCGGAGGAATAGGGAGACAGACCAAGGTGTGATTTGGTGATGAGAGCCACACTGCCACCACGGCGGTCTGAGCGGGGCAAGGGTGGAAGGTATAGCCAGGTGGGGAGGCTTCATTTTAGGGTAAGGTGTCATCACCCCTCAACCAAATTTCTGTCAGGGCCATGATATTGATGCAGTCATCCACGATAAGCTCATGGATGGCAAGGGCCTTGTTCGCAAGTGAACGGACATTCTGAAGGGAGATGCGGAGAGGGTCGGTGATGGCTGCCCCACTGCCAGCATCCACAGGGTCAGCGCTGGGGGCGATGAGTTGGACGGGGAGGAGATTGGCAAGATTAGCCCCAAGTGGCCGCGCTGGGCGGGAAGGTCGGCGAGAGAGTAGGATGGGACAGTTGGGGTTGCTGCTCGTAAGGCGGCAGCGACGAGTGCCTCGATGGGCCCTTGGTAGGATGCCAAGAGAGGCACAGAGGGAAGCTGTGGGCTTATCTAAGAGGGAGTCAGGTCTGGGACGGCAGCAGGAGAGTAGGAAGGTCGAAGAGTAATGAAGGATTGGGGTAGGGATTTGGGAGGGCAGTGTATCCGAGAGAGGAGAGATGAAAGGAGGCATGACGACAGGGGGAAAAAGTGGAATGGCTCGGGTCCGCTGTGTGGGGAAAAGAATTGTTTTTAAAATATTGGCGTTGCTCAGGGTAAAGCCAAGGGGACCAGAAAGTAGCCGCACCATGAGCACGACACTGGTGTTGGGGTAAATCTCAAGTCCCAGGCTTTCGCAGAGGGCAGGCTTCAGAGGTGAAATTTAATAGATACATTTTCAAACAGGAGCTGGATAAATTAAAAGGTAATGCAAACTTTTCATATCTTAGGTACGTTATAAATGACGGGGCTGAAAATCCTCAGGCCCACTGTACCGCTGACCTCAGCTCTAGCTGTTCTAAGTATTTTCCCAGGTGCCCCTGCCAGTATTGAAAACATGTTTCTGCTTTGAGAACTCCTGTGATTATCGTTGTGGTGCTGAGCCATATGGATCAGGAAAATTCCAGGTGGGATTCCTAGTCTGTGCTGAGATAGCTGATGTCAGCCAGGGTGGCTGTGGGCCTTTAAAAGTGGCCTTAGTATCCGTGGACTGTGGTGATGGGGTGAGGAGAACAGAACTAAAATCAGCCCGGTTTCCCACTTCTTACTGCTAACTTTTTACCCTCCTCAAACATGTGAAGGTGTGGTTTCGGGTGAGCTGAGCCTCAGCTGTGGTGTCACCCAATCAACATCTAGGCTCACAGACAAAGAATGCCATCTCTAAGCAAGATAATATAGGTGTGCCAATGTGCATGGAATTATACTAGGGTTGCCAACTCTGGTTTGATGTATTCCTGGAGATTGGATCATGTGACATTTGATCACATGGCATTCAATCACATGACATCACTCGTGATGCTTAGTCACGACATTTGATCACATGACATGTCCCCACAGTTTGCAAATGTTCATGTATTTACCTTGGTTGAGTGTCTCACTATCACCAAGCCCTGAATAAAATATTTTAATTTTTGTTTTATAGTGAGATGAATAACGCACTTTAAAAATCAATGAACATAGAAACATAGAAACATAGAAAATAGGTACAGGAGTAGACCATTCGGTCCTTCGAGCCTGCACCGCCATTCAATGCGTTCATGGCTGAACATGCTACCTCAGTACCCCATTCCTGCTTTCTCGCCATACCCCTTGATCCCCCTAGTTGTGAGTGTTATATCTAACTCCCTTTTGAATATATTTAGCGAGCTGGCCTCAACAACCTTCTGTGGAAGAGAATTCCATAGATTCACCACTCTCTGGGTGAAGAAGTTCCTCCTCAGCTCAGTCTTAAATGGCTTCCCCTTAATCCTTAGACTGTGACCCCTGGTTCTAGTTTTCCCTAACATTGGGAACATTCTGCCCGCATCTAATTTGTCTAAACCAGTCAGGATTTTAAATGTCTCTATAAGATCCCCCCTCATTCTTCTGAACTCCAGAGGATACAAGTTCAGTTGACCCAATCTTTCTTGATATGTCAGTCCGGCCATCCCAGGAATCAATCTAGTGAACCTTCGCTGCACTCCCTCAATAGCAAGAATGTCCTTCCTTAAGTTAGGAGACCAAAACTGCGCACAATACTCCAGGTGTGGCCTCACCAAGGCCCTGTACAACTGCAGCATCACCTCCCTACTCCTGTACTCAAATCCCCTTACTATGAAGGCCATCATTCCATTTGCTTTCTTGACTGCCTGCTGCACTTGCATTCCCACCTTCAGTGACTGATGTACCATGACGCCCAGGTCTCGTTGCACCTCCCCTTTCCCTAATCTGCCACCATTCAGGTAATAGTCCGCCTCTCTATTTTTACCACCAAAGTGGATAACCTCACATTTATCCACATTGTACTTCATCTGCCATACATTTGCCCATTCACCCAATCTGTCCAAGTCACTCTGTAGCCTCCTAGCATCCTCCTCATTGTTCACACTGCCTCCCAATTTAGTGTCATCCGCAAATTTGGAGATATTACATTTAATCCCTTCGTCCAAATCATTAATATATAATGTAAACAGCTGGGGTCCCAGCACCGAACCCTGCGGTACCCCGCTGGTCACTGCCTGCCATTCTGAAAAGTACCCATTTACTCCTACTCTTTGTTTCCTGTGTGCCAACCAGTTCTCAATCCACGTCAACACATTACCCCCAATCCCATGTGCTTTAACTTTGCTCACCAATCTCTTGTGTGGGACCTTGTCGAAGGCCTTCTGAAAGTCCAAATACACCACATCTACTGGTTCCCCCCTGTCCACCCTATTGGAAACATCCTCAAAAAATTCCAGAAGATTTGTCAAGCATGATTTCCCTTTCACAAATCCATGCTGACTTGGACCTATCATGTCGCCACTTTCCAAATGGTCTGTTATGACATCTTTAATAATTGCTTCCATCATTTTACCCACGACCGATGTCAGGCTGACCGGTCTATAATTCCCTGCTTTCTCCCTCCCTCCTTTTTGAAAGAACACAAAAATATGAAAAAATTAAAGGATAAGTAATGTTTAAATAAAAACTACTTCTGTGATGTTTCTTCAGTATCGACCACAATAAAAAAACACTCTCTCTCCCTCCTCCAGTTTGTGTTGCTCTCTCTCTCTCACTCCCCCAGTTTGTGTTGCTCTCTCTCTCTCTCTCCCCAGTTTGTGTTGCTCTCCCTCTCTCTCCCCCAGTTTGTGTTGCTCTCTCTCTCTCTCACTCCCCCAGTTTGTGTTGCTCTCTCTCTCTCTCTCCCCAGTTTGTGTTGCTCTCCCTCTCTCTCCCCCAGTTTGTGTTGCTCTCTCTCTCTCTCCCCCAGTTTGTGTTGTTCTCTCTCTCTCTCTCTCCCCCACTGTTTGTGTTGCTCTCTCTCTCTCTCTCTCTCCCCCAGTTTGTGTTGCTCTCTCTCTCTCTCCCCCAGTTTGTGTTGTTCTCTCTCTCTCTCTCTCCCCCAGTTTGTGTTGTGCTCTCTCTCTCTCTCCCCCAGTTTGTGTTGCTCTCTCTCTCTCTCTCCCCCAGTTTGTGTTGCTCTCTCTCTCTCCCCCAGTTTGTGTTGTTCTCTCTCTCTCTCTCTCCCCCAGTTTGTGTTGTTCTCTCTCTCTCTCCCCCAGTTTGTGTTGCTCTCTCTCTCTCTCTCTCCCCCAGTTTGTGTTGCTCTCTCTCTCTCTCTCTCCCCCAGTTTGTGTTGCTCTCTCTCTCTCTCCCCCAGTTTGTGTTGCGCTCTCTCTCTCTCTCCCCAGTTTGTGTTGCTCTCTCTCTCTCTCCCCCAGTTTGTGTTGCTCTCTCTCTCTCTCTCTCTCCCCCAGTTTGTGTTGCTCTCTCTCTCTCTCCCCCAGTTTGTGTTGCTCTCTCTCTCTCTCCCCCAGTTTGTGTTGCTCTCTCTCTCTCTCTCTCCCCCAGTTTGTGTTGCTCTCTCTCTCTCTCTCCCCCACTGTTTGTGGTGTTCTCTCTCTCTCTCCCCCAGTTTGTGTTGCTCTCTCTCTCTCTCTCTCCCCCACTGTTTGTGTTGCTCTCTCTCTCTCTCCCCCCCCCCAGTTTGTGTTGCTCTCTCTCTCTCCCCCCCCCAGTTTGTGTTGCTCTCTCTCTCTCTCTCCCCCAGTTTGTGTTGCTCTCTCTCTCTCTCTCCCCCAGTTTGTGTTGCTCTCTCTCTCTCTCTCCCCCACTGTTTGTGTTGCTCTCTCTCTCTCTCCCCCAGTTTGTGTTGCTCTCTCTCTCTCTCTCTCCCCCAGTTTGTGTTGCTCTCTCTCTCTCTCCCCCAGTTTGTGTTGCTCTCTCTCTCTCTCTCCCCCAGTTTGTGTTGCTCTCTCTCTCTCTCCCCCAGTTTGTGTTGCTCTCTCTCTCTCTCTCCCCCACTGTTTGTGTTGCTCTCTCTCTCTCTCTCCCCCAGTTTGTGTTGCTCTCTCTCTCTCTCTCTCTCCCCCAGTTTGTGTTGCTCTCTCTCTCTCTCCCCCAGTTTGTGTTGCTCTCTCTCTCTCTCTCTCTCCCCCAGTTTGTGTTGCTCTCTCTCTCTCTCCCCCAGTTTGTGTTGCTCTCTCTCTCTCTCTCCCCCACTGTTTGTGTTGCTCTCTCTCTCTCTCTCCCCCAGTTTGTGTTGCTCTCTCTCTCTCTCTCCCCCACTGTTTGTGTTGCTCTCTCTCTCTCTCTCCCCCAGTTTGTGTTGCTCTCTCTCTCTCTCCCCCCCACTGTTTGTGTTGCTCTCTCTCCCACAGTTGCCTGCTCAGGCCTCATGGAGTTTCCAGGTGATTTTTCTTGGCCCCGATGATGTTATCCTCACAACCCGCAGTGAAGTGGTGTGTTCCGAATAGCAGGGAGACCAGCAGGGCTCAGACAACGCGAATTGGCTGCAAGCCACGACAGCCAGGATACCACGCATACAAGGACTGTTTCTCCCGAGCCGCCAGTAGCATCGCACGGGAGACCAATCGCCCATTCTCATAGACTCCCACCCAGAAGCGGGAGGATTGGGAACACTAAATTATACTGAAGCACCGTCAGGAGAAGAGGGAAACAAATCGGAAGCAAAAGTTTGTACTTCTGGATTTCTGAAAAAGTCTCTCAAGGCCAATTCTAAATTTACTTGTATTACGATCCCCAGTAACATCTTGGCTATACTTGCTTTAAGACCGCATCTTGGGTGTGTTTTTGACAATCATAAAAAGAACTGATAGAGAATCACATATAATTTGGTGAAAAGTTTAAAAGCCAGTCAGGATTTAGTGTAGAATGTGATTGTAATGATGATCTGCAAATCTGGATTGGACAGTAATCAGTTGATAATGAAATTGCAATCAAAAGTATCCAGTTAGGAATAATGGCTACAATCAAGATTAAGTGTTCAAGTTCTGTTCAATTGACAGAAATTCTCACTGATCAGAAATTTTCAGTATTTCAGTTTAATATTATCAAATCAAAGGAAAGAGATGCAAAAGTGATGAATACATTCTGCACTGTCCAAATTGAGGTGAATGGAATAGCTGCCTTTAAGGGGAAGCTAGGTAAATACATGAGGGAGAAAGGAATAGAAGGTTATGCTGATAGGGTGAGATAACATAGGGTGGGAGGAGGCTCGTGCGGAGCATAAGCACCGGCACAGACCAGTTGGCTGAGTGGCCTGTTTCTGTGATGTAAATTCTATGTAATTCTAATGTAAATTTACTCTAATTTTTTAAGAAAAGCTAATTCATATCAAGTACTAGTCAAACTTCCTTCACAGCGTGCAGAATAAGCAAGTCCTGAAGTCTATATGAGTCAAGGGACATGACTCTATTTGTTCTTTCTTAGCCCATCAATTATTCATATATTCAGTTTTAATTAGTTATTACACTATTCATTATTTATCTTTTATGTGAATTAGTCTTCTGTAATTGCATTATATCCATGATGTGCAATTAGGTAACTAAGAACTGCATCTCATAATTGTTGTAAATGGTCACAATTGTGAAGGACCCTATTTATGACATTCATTTAAGAGAAATCTACTGGCTCCCTTTCTTATAGTCTTGGATTTGCAAGGCCCTTGCCATCCGTAAGCTTATTGTGGATGATTGCATCGACATTATGGCCTTGATGGAAACTTGGCTGATGGGTGATGACACCTTCCCACCTGGCTATACATTCCACCACTTTCCCCATCCAGACTGCCGCGGTGGCAGTGTGGCCCTTACAACCAAATCACACCTTGGTCTGTCCTCCTACTCCTCTGACACCTTCTCCTCCTTTGAGCATCTCACATTGATCCACTCTCTCGCCTCTCCTTTAAAATCCTCATTCTCTATCGTCCACTCAAGTACCATGCCAAGTTTCTCACGAGACATCTTCACTGCTTTCCTCTCTAAGCCTCTGCACTGAATGACTTCTCCTCCTCAGTGATTTCAAACTCCATCTCAACTCATTATGTCCTCTCTCCTCTGAGTTCACTGTCCTCCTATCCTCCCTAATCTCTCCCTCCATATAAACACCCCTACCCATATTCATGGCCACCTCGTCATTCTTGCTATCTCATGTGGTCTCTCTACTCGCATCGTGTCAATCACAGATAAGGCCATCTCTGATCACTTCTTTATATCCCTCTCCACTCACATCCCTCTTCCCCCTCCCAACCCCAGTTCCTTCTGTGTCCACCCCTGGAAAAAACTCTCCCCCAAGTCAATTACAACGGCACTTTCAAATTCCCAACTGTCTAGCCTTTGGCTCTCCATTCACCATGACATTTCTGCACCGACCAATCTGTTCAATCAATCAATCATCCCCTCACCTCCACCTTTGATTCCCTTGTCCCCACTAAAATCATTATTCTATCCCAAACTGGTCATTCCTCCTGGTACGGCCCTCATCTCTGTTCCCTTAAGTCCAAGGGATGCAGATTTGAATGTTTATGGCAGACAACTGGTTTAGCCATTCATCGCCAGATCTGGCTGGACCACATAAAACACAATTGGGTCCTGCTCTCCTCTGCCAAAGCTTTTCACTATTCCAGGATCATCCTCGAATGCAAAGATAACCCACGGCTTCTCTTCTCCACTACAAACCGTCTTCTTAAACCACTCTCCCCTGCATTCTCCACCCTCACCTCCAACAAAAGGTGCAAGGAGTTCATGGACTTCTTTGTCACTAAGATTGAGACCATCTGTTCTGCTACATCTGTTGCTTCCCTCCCTTCCCCATGTCCATCAAGCCAAACTTCCCCTAAGATTACCCCCTGCCCAGCCCTCAACTCTGATCTATCCCATCACGCCCTCTCTGAGCTCATCTTGTCCATGAGACCCAGTGCTTTCTCCCTCGACCCTATTCCCAAAAAACTGCTAACCATCCTATTTTCCTTCCTGTCGTCCAGTTGGGTGGGACTGCCCTCACCTGGTTCCATTCTTATCTATCCAGTCATAAACAGAGAATCACCAACAATGGCTTCTCTTCCTGCTCCTGCACAGTTACCTCTGGAGTTCCCCAAGGATCTATCCTGGGCCCCCTCCTATTTCTCATCTACATGCTGCCCCTCAGCAACATCATCTGTAAACACAATGTCAGGTTCCACATGTTAGCTGACGACAGCCAGCTCTACCTCACCACCAAATCTCTCAACTCTGCCACTGTCTCTGATTTGTCACGCTGCTTATCCAGCATCCATCCTGCTCAATTTTACTGTTCATTGAGAGACGGAATCAGATTAGTCAGCCATTTTACAGTTTACCGGAGACAGCTTAGGTCGAAGTTTCACCCCCACCCCACCCTCAGTCTTCCTGTTTGCCTCAAAGTTCTTTGTACAATGTCATTACTTCTCCTTGCACCGTTTTCCTGCCATTCTGAATAAAATGACATTGGCTAAAAACTGCAGCCAGGAACATTTATTTCATTTGTGAGTCTTTCTAAAAAGGATGTAGTATTTTAAAAATATCATAAATAAAATAAAATATGGTAAATATAGAATATACTTAGATTACAAGAATGATCCATTATGCTTTCAGTCTTCTTACAAAAGTAATTTGATTCAGGATATAGAATCAGTATGGGTGGAGCTAAGAAATAGCAAACGATAGAAAAAACTGATGGGAGTAGTTTATAGGCCCCATAACTGTAGTTACAGTGTTGGACAGAGTATAAATCAGGAAATTACAGGAGTATGTAACAAGGGTAAAGCAATAATCATGGGGGACCTTAATATTCATATAAACTGGGCAAACCAAATTGGCAAAAGTAGTTTGTAGGATGAGTTCATGGAATGCATTCGAGACAGTTTTCTAGAACAATATGTCAAGGAACCAACTAGGGAACAGGCTATTTTAGATCTACTATTGTGTAATGAGATGGGTAATTAGTAATCTTATAGTAAAGGATCCTCTGGGGAAGAGTGATCATAATATGATAGAATTTCATATTAAGTTTGAGAGTGATGGAGTTAAGGCCGAAACTAGGGTCTTAAATTTAAACAAAGCCAATTATGTAGGTATGAGGGTGAGTTGGCTAAGGTAGATTGAGAAATTAGCTTAAAAGATATGATGGTAGATAAGCAATGGCGAACAACTAAAGAAATAATTCATAATTCTCAATGAACATACATTCCCTTGAGTAATAAAAACACCATGGGAAAAGTGGTCCAACCGTGGCTAACTAGACAAGTTAAGGATAGCATTAGATTAAAAGGAGAGACTTACAATGTTGCCAAAATGAGTAGTAAGCCTGAGGATGGGAAGGGTTTTAGCAATCAGCAAAAATTGACCAAGAAACTGAGAAAGAGGGTGAAAACAGAATGTGAGTGTAAACTAGCAAGAAAAAGAAAAACAGATTGTAAGCTTCTACAAGTATGTAAAAATGAAGAGATTAGCGAAAGTAAACGTGGATCCCTGGGAGGCAGAGACAGGCAAAATTATTATGGGGAATGAGGAAATGGCAGAGACGTTAAACAAATATTGTTTATAACAGTCCTCATGGATTGGAAGGTATAATACCAAGAAAGGAGGGAGAGAGAAAACAGGGAACTATAGGGCAGTTGGTCTACCATTACGAGGAGGGAAAATTATAGAATCTATTATTAGGGACATGGTAACAGGGCACTTAGAAAATCATAATATGATCAGGCAGAGTCAACGTGGTTTTATGAAAGTGAAATAGTGTTTGACAGATCTATTAGAGTTTTTTGAGGGTGTAACTAATAGGGTAGGTAAGGAGGAACCAGTGGATGTAGTATATTTGGATTTTCAAAAGGCATTCTGTAAGGTGCCACATAAGAGGTTGTTACACAGGATTAGGGCTCATGGGTTTGGGGGTAATATATCAGCTTGGTTTGAGGACTGGTTAACAGGAGTAGGAATAAATGGGTCATTGTACGGTTGGCAGGTTGTAATTAGTGGAGTACCACAAGGATCAGTGCTTGAGCCTCAGCTATTTACAATCTATGTCAATGACCTAGATGAGAGGACCAAGCGTAATGTATCCAAGTTTGCTAACAATACAAAGCTAAGTAGGAAAGTAAGCTGTGAGGAGGATGCAAAGCGGCTGCAAAGGGATATAGACAGGTTAAGTGACTGGGCAAGAAGGTGGTAGATGGAGTATAATGTGGGGAAATGTGAGGTTATTCACTTTGGTAGGAAGAATAGAAAAGCAGAATATATTTTAAAAGGTGAGAGACTAGTAAATGTTGGTATTCAGAGGGATTTGGGGGTCCTGTAAAGTTTCGCAATTATCGCGATTCGAAATAACAAGATAGAAGCAGATTCGTTTGATCAGTTTTATTAAACGAAATGCTGTCATGATTAAAAAGGACACAGAAGCCTGTAAAATGGCCGCCGCGCATCGTGGCAGAAGCTTCCAGAATTACAGTGGGCAGACAAGATGGCGTTTCGAATAAACATTTCAATATAAGACGGGATCATACTCGATAAACACTGATAAAGACAGGATGCAACCTGTTTGCATTCGAAACAATAGCAAAAGATATAAGTGCTGGAATCGTTTTCCATGCACAAGTAAGGACCATTGTACTGGGCAATCGAAGGCCCATCCAGACACATCAATACACAAATACCCCCACAGCTCTACAATGAGAGAGACATCGACGGGTGATTAAGCAAGCATTCGGGGGCCCCCAAAACCCAGCCAGGGAGGCTCCTAGCCGGTTCGACAATGGGAAAAACATTAACGGGTAGTTGGCCAGTTTCAGGTGCTACCGAAACCCGTTAATAGATAATCGCCCCATGCTGGGAGTTTTGAGCGCCAATATTACACAAAGGACAAACATTAAGATTTGAGCGGGAGATAAGGGAACACAGCACTATAACTATAATGAACAAATGTCCATCGCTCTCTTATCTTGCTGCTGGCTGCTGAACTCTTATTCTCCCGGCTGGCCTCTTATTCGCTCGAATCGTCTCTTATTCTCGTATCTCGCTGCTGACTGCTGTACGTGTGTTTCGACCTCGAATGTTGGGTGGAGCTCAATCGGAACGAGCCGCCTCGACGAGGGCAAGTGACCGGGTGCACCATCCCGAGAGTCGGTAAACGGTGTCTGGACCCGAAGGCCCGAAAAGACAAGACGAAATGACAAGAAAAGAAGAAGAATCCACGTGCCGCCACGGTCAGTAAACCCCGACCGCGCCCGAAAATATAGAACTCATTTCTTGAATTCTACGGGTTATTGCACGAACCGGTTTTGGGTCCATTGACTTCTTCATCACAACAGGAAGACTCTTCATTGAATTCTACCGACAACTGGTGTCGGTACAGGAGGACTTTTCTTTGAATTCTACAACCGTGCCCGAGTTCTGTCGAGTTCTTCATGACAACGGGGAGCCCGGCCTGCTTGTCGCAGCAGCGAAGATAAACAAGTGGGGTACAGAGACCCCTCCAAACACGTGACAGTCAGGCGCTGCAGCAAAACGAGCCGAGTGCCTCACTTTAAAATTCTCCGAAGTATCACGAGTGGTGAGCATGTTTCTTGATCCTACAAATCTAGATGTAGTGTAGGCATTGATAGGGGAGGGTGGTTTTATTAAGGATAAAGTATAATGTGTTCCCCTTTTTACGATGTGCCGTGCGTTCTTCATTACCATAGACCAAGCTTTATGAATGTATGTATACTTGTACTCTCGTTAATTTGCACCTATGACATGTACTTCATGATTTTGGACGCTATGCAATAAAGATTTCCATTTCGTACTATTCAACCGGGTCTATCTGAGTTTTCTCTGCATTACTGCTCTCGCACCTAAGTCCAGTGTTAGAACCGTAAGGGCGAGTGGGTCGAACCACTCACAGGTGCTTATTGCAACAAGGCTGGCCGGAGACCAGAGCAAGCAATAGTATTAGGCAACGAAGGCCTAACCTCGCACCAGCACCGTCTGTGATACAAGCATGACAAGACCCCTTACAGTCCTTGTACACGAATCACAGAAAGTTAACATGCAGGTACAGCAAGCAATTAGGAAAACAAATGGTATGTTAGCCTTTATTGCAAGGGGGTTGGAGTATAAGAATAAGGAAGTCTTGCTGCAATTATATAGGGCTTTGATGAGACCACACCTGGAGGACTGTGTACAGTTTTTGTCTACTTACCTAAGGAAGGATATACTTGCTTTAGAGGGGGTGCAACCAAGGTTCACTAGTTTTATTCCTTGGATGAAAGAGTTGCTCTATGAGGAGATATTGAGTAGAATGGGCCAATATTCTCTGGAGTTTAGAAGAATGAGAGGTGGTCTCATCGAAACATATAAAATTCTTAGAGGGCTTGACAGGGTAGATCCTGAGAGGCTGTTTATCCTGGCTGGAGAGTCTAGAAATAGGGGTCATAGTCTCAGGATAAGGGGTTGGCCTTTTAGGACTGAGATGAGGAGAAATTGCTTGACTTAGAGGGTCGTGAATCTTTGGAATTCTGTTCCCTAGAGGACTGTGGATGCTCAGTCGTTGAGTATATTCAATATGGAGATTGATACATTTTTGGACACTAAGGGAATTAAGGGATGTGGGAATAGGGCGGGAAAGTGGAGTTGAGGTAAAAGATCAGCCATGATTTTATTGACTGGCGGAGTAGGGTCGAGGGGCCGTATGGCCTACTCCTGTTCCTATTTCTTATGTTCTTATATTTTAAGGAAGTTGTTAAAACATCGGCCTGGATTTTGCAGTCAGTGGTGAATTATGGTCTTATTCCACACTGCCCTAATAATCAATGATTGCGCATGGCCTATATGCATTTCAGAAGAGTCAGCATCTTGCAAATAGAAAAGATAGCTAAAAAAAAATGCAAGCTAATACCAGTTAGGTCAAAATGACTCCTGCTTTCTATGCAAACTGAATAAGGTTAGATAGAAGATCAAGCTGATTTGTGACTGTATTAACGTGATCATAGTTCAGTGCAGCACAAGGTAAGCCAGCCTAATTTGCATCTTGCTTTTATTGGCTTCAAACTAATTAAATAATGAATATTGTATTAGTTTATAAATGCTCACCATATATTCTGACTAAATAAAAAAATAAACAATGGTTAAGACTGTGGCACAAGGCAATAACCTACTTGATCATTTTAAATAGTATCATAGATTGTGACCAAATCCTAAACAGCTTACAAACATTATAGTAAACTAGCTACCAGGAGAGAACGGGCAGGCGGTGGGTGGAGTGTATCAGCTGCTGGCCCGTTCTTGCCGGTGGGAGGCCCAGGCCATTTAAAGGTCCGGGCCTCCTTTCCATTCTGCAAGCCAGCTGTGGGCAGCTCGCCGATTCTGGGAGTTTTGGTCGCCTTATATGAGGAAGGATGTTCTTGCCATGGAAGGAGTTCAGCGAAGATTCACAAGGCTGATCCCTGGGATGGCAGGAATGACATATGAGGAGAGATTGGGTCAATTGGGCTTATACTCGCTGGAGTATAGATGAATGAGAGGGGATCTCATCGAAACATATAAAATTCTGACAAACTAGATGCAGGAAGAATGTTCCCGATGGCGGTGGAGTCCAGAACCAGGGGTCATAATCTAAGGATAAGGGGTAAGCCATTTAGGACAGAAATGAGGAAGAATTTCTTCACTCAGAGAGTGGTGAACCTGTGGAATTCTCTACCACAGAAGGTAGTTGAGGCCAAGTCATTAAATATATTCAAGAAGGAGTTAGATATATTTCTTAAAGCTAAAGGTATCAAGGGATATGGGGAAAAGGCAGGTACAGGGTACTGAGTTTGGATGATCAGCCATGATCTCATCGAATGGCGGAGCAAGCTCAAGGGGTCGAATGGCCTACTCCTGCTCCTATCTTCTATGTTTCTATGGGAGGGCGAGAAGCAGCCGGCTTCCATTCTGAGTTGACCGGCAGCCGGAGCTCTGGGTGAGGGAGGTCCTCCCGGGCAGGGGCCTCAGATAGGCCGCCATGCCGGGTCTGAGCTTAATCATCTTCCTCACCTTGGACAGGCTGGGTGAGCGAATGGATAGGGGCTTGTCTCGGATCACTGATCTCCTTGGAGTATGCTTTACCAATGATCAGAAGCTGTGCTGAGCTGCAGCAATGGAGTAGTTATGCAATGGGAATGCAACATGATGCCATCTCTCATGTGACAACAACAACAACTTGCATTTATACTGCACCTTTAACGTAGAAAAACATCCCAAGACGCCTCACAGAAGCATAATCAAACAAAACTTGACACCAAGCCAAAGAAGGAGATATTCGGAGGGGTGACTAAAACCTGAGTAAAAGATGTAGGTTTCGAGGAGGGTCTTAAAGTAGGAGGGAGAGGTGGAGAAGCAGTAAGGTTTTGGGAGGGAATTTGAGACAGCTGAAGGCACAGCTCCCAATTGTGGAGTGAAGGGAATGGGGGATGTGTAAGAGGCCAGGATTGGAGGAACGCAAAGTACTCAGGGTTGTTGGGGTAAAGGAGATTAGAGATAGCGAGGGGTGAGGCCATGAGGGCTTTGAACACGAGGGTGCGAATTTTAAATTCGAGATGTATGGTCAATGATGTCAAAAGCTACAGAGAGATCGAGAGGACAAGGTGGGATAGTAAACCATGATCAGAGTCACAGAAGATGTCATTTGTGGCTTTGATTATGGCTGTTTCAGTTCTGTGGCAGGGCCAGAAACCTGACTGGAGAGATTCAAACATGGGTTGGGAACCAGTGCTCACACTGGTATCAGAAAACAAGTAGGGCCAAACTGCCCCATTAGACCCTCTCGGGACTGAGTTCCAAGAGATCACCGCCCATGATCATTTCATTGTCCCTTAAATGATCCGCAGCTGTATCCCTTCTCTCATGTTGCAGCCATTGGGGAAGCCCCTCATAGAAGCAATAGACCAGAATTAAAGTGGGTGAGAAATAGTCTGTAGGCCTTCCTGTAAGCTAGTAAAACCACATGCAGTTTAAAAAAATTTGTATGTAAAGAGTGTTCCTATCATAGCTGGTGACCTTGTAATGTTAAGTGATATGAATACCAATACTGGTATTTGGGCAGATTATGTTGATTGTTGAGTGGAAGGACGTCCTCGGTGGTGGCTACATGTGTCGTCCCACTTGTGTAGTAAAATTACACAGCATACAGTAAACCACAATCATACAGGACACTCTTTCTGGGTTATACTGCAGGAAGCCATCAGACCTGTCCAGGCATCTGAATCTTGTTTGAGGACTCCAATGGTCTGCTCTCTAATAGCTCTAGTTGGCCCATGGATCTAATTGTTCCACAGGTGAGTGTAGGTTCATAAACTAAGCATGCAGGGAGTAGCCTATGCAACAGTCTTTAACTTGCTGTGCACGGACAAACAGTGGGAGGAATGGACGATTGACGTTATATAAAAGCATCATGGCAGCTGCCAGGAAAGCAGGCACAAATCTGCTTGTTGCACTGCTGGTCATCGCCCACCAGTTGCACATTAATTGAGTGTAACCCTTTGTGATTCATAAAGGCAGTCACATTGAGTGAAGGAGCCCACAGAGTAATGTGGATGCAGTCAATGATGTCCTTGATTTGGCAGAATCCTGCAATCTGTGCAAAGCCCAGAGCCCTACCTATCCTTCTGCTTCAGGATGCCTGTGGAGAAAGTGATGAATCTGTTTGATCTAGAAAACTAGGCATCAGTCACCTGTTTAATACAAGCAAGGACTGCAGTTGGTGATATCCCCTGAGGCAGCCTGGAACGAGTTGGAAGCAAACAAGTTCAAGGCTGCAGTGATCTTGACTATAACAGACAACGCTGTACTAGCTACAGGAGTTGGCTTCTGATCTTCCTGCAGGATGTGATACAACTCTGGTCACTGATTCCTTGGAGAACTGAAGCCTCCTTTAGTAATGTTCCTCTAAAAACTGCAGGTATGTTGTTCTGCACCTATAAACGCTGTTGAGAAAGTAAGGATTTCTCTGAGCATGCCTCTTTCTGTTTACTCTCCCTCCAGCTGTTTGCTCCTTCCTCCTACTTTTCTTCTCCCGGAACAGAATTTCTAGGTTTCTCCCATCAAAAAGCAACTCCAATGCCTGAAGCCCCTTAACAGTTCAGAACATACGATAGCTACTGCAAGCACATTCAAATCCTTTAATGTCAAAAAGCCCACAAGCTACTGCAAGAGAAAAGTCTCCTCCCTTTAAATAGCATTTCAAATGGCCACCTCGGGACTTGTAGCGCTCAGGGTTGGTTGGTGGGAGCTGGAGGTGATGTTAGTCAGGTGGTAAGGTTGGAATATGGCAATGGCATCATAATGACATCATGACCCTAATTTAAATATGAGGTTCCTGTCTGAAACAGGCAGGAGCTCTGACCATCAGGAATTATGTCATCTGGAAAAATTAAACAAGTTGCAAAAGCAGCAATAACTGGGCAGGAGAAACAGAATCTTTATTTTCCACCCACTCCCGCCTCATTTGCGAGTACACACAAAGGCTGTAATAAAACCAAAATGACACCCAATGTTTTATTTCTCAGAACGTAAACTTTCCCTTTTTTGCTAAGTCAGCAGAGACAAAATCTCCCCCAGGTGAAACCTCCTGAAAAATGCAGCCAAGAAATACTTGCATCATGAAGAAATTAATTTCCTAGCATAATTCACACCAAGAAATGTGTGAAAATGTGAATAGCTTCTCGCATTACAGTACCTGCAACATCAAGTAGTGAGAATTAGAGCTTCATTGGAGCACTTCCTCTTTGACTCTACCAAGTGCATGACCCAGATTTATAGAGGACGACTGATATGTGCATGAAGATTGATTTTCAATTTAAATTTAGCTGTTGTCCTTGTAGAGGCCACCGATAATTTATAGAACCTTCAGACATAAACTGTGAAACTGAAACTATGTTATGTTTCTACCTACGTTTATTATTTCCAAGTGTTTACTGCAAAAGTCAATGTGGTTCACACAATAACTTTCAAGTTTTTAATTTCCTTGTCCTTTCTTCTGCTCCTTAAACCTTCGTAAAATGAATTGCTGATTTAAGGAAAGAAAATGATATCTGAAGTTTTATCTGCAAAAATCACATTTTTAGAATATCTATGCAAAAGCAACTTCAAAAAAATGTTCAATATGTTTGTGATATGTAAGCGATCTAATTGTTAATGAAATTGTACTAACAATGGAACTCTTGCCAGTCTTGTATCCAAATGCTGCGATGTTTGGAAGAAACTGTTATACACATTCGGCCTGCTGATCTGTCAATTAACAGTCACTGTGAAGTTACCACAGATTCCCTACACTTCATAGACATTTTGACAACGTCTGTGTGAAATAACTATTTAAAAATAACTTTAGTTGGAAATTTTAGAGATGCTGCATGACAGTTCTGTGAAAATTCACACATAATTATTTAAGTGTTAATAGTGTTACTGGACTAAGAGCTAAGAAACATGATCATTAATATTGCTAACATTGCCTTAATTGCTGGTTTTCACTGATCTAAAAATCCAGGTCCTTTGTTTCTGAACTACATATTCAAGATTACACTTCTTGGATAATGTTGCAGGTCAACCTTTCATAATCTCTCTTTTTATTTTTTGTGCTCATCAAGCTCAGGGATGTTAACGCTGGGGAGCTGAATCCTATCAGGCACACGGTGTCAACATCAAAAACCACCAGGTCAGGTACAGCAGAGCCAGATGTAGGGTAAAGCTCACCCTGTACTGCCACAACAACTTGAGATTGTCCCAACCTCTGAAGAGATCCTCCTACTGCACCAGTGTGTCATTTCCCCCCCCCCCCCCCCATGGTCACAGTAAGATTCCCAATCAGTGCCAAAATATGGCACAGTTTGCTGCTGTAGGCCCACGAGGAATTGGATTGAAATTGCCTCGAATCATTCACTCATGGCCCTTTCAGTCAACAGACAGATTTCATCCAATTAGTTTGGGCTGGAATTTTAGAAGTAAACTACTGCACCATTCAGTTTCCTTTAAGATCTTTTTTTTTAAAAACTCTTGAGGACCACAGCAGCATTATATAAATATTACAGTTTATTTACCTAAATCCAGAGCACTTAGGGGCCCTCAAGTGTGCATGGCCTGGAATTTCATCCTTGGGCACAACCTGGATATTAGACCCAAAAATGTGCCCAATCTTGCCCCAATTTTGTCGATGTCAGTTTACACCCAAGTATCCTCCCAATCTCATTAGAATACACCCGAACTTAAAATGGGCGTAAATCAGTGGAAATCAATGTAAACAGTCGGGGCCCAAGTTTCAACTCATTTAATCATCCTCCATGCACATCAGGCACAGCATGTTTAAGAACCTGCAATCGGGGAAGCTTTTCAATTTTTAATGTGACTAATACTGATGTCATAAAAATGCATTAAAATAAATAGAAAATACAATGCACGTCTCAAGTGAGGATAATTTTTTTTTTTTAAACGCTCAAAAAATTGCAATTAAAGACCAGAAAAAATGACTTTGTTTCCTGCCGCGCCTGAAAATCTGGTCTCACTGTTGAGACCCCCGAACAAACGCAATTAGAGGGTACTCGCAATTGAGAGTCGTGGTCATGGCCAATTTTGAGGACGGAGAATTTGACGGACGGACGTAAAAGATCAAGGCGACTTGGGCATAGTGTCAGTCGTGGCTCAGTGGTAGCACTCTCGCCTCTGAGTCAGAAGGTTGTGGATTCGAGTCCCACTCCAGGGACTTGCGCAGAAGAATCTAGGCTGACATTCCAGTGCAGTACTGAGGAAGTGCTGCACTGTCGGAGGTGCCGTCTTTCAGATGAGACGTTAAACCGAGGACCTGTCAGCTCTCCGAGCAAGGTCATATGTGACTGCCGAGATCCCATGGCACTATTTTGAACTCCTGGCCAATATTTATCCCTCAATCAACATCACTAAAACAGATTATCTGGTCATTATCACATTGCTGTTTGTGGGAGCTTGCGGTGTGCGAATTGGCTGCTGCGTTTCCTACATTATAACAGTGACTACTGTTGAGGTTAGATTATCTCTGGTCTTTCAAATAATCAGGATCGAGTGCAAACCAATATGGTGGGTATGTTGTGTTTAATCGGAGTTACAGATGGATATAACACACTGGTTATACAGCAAAAACATATGACCGTGACAAGTAGCAGCAGGTACCGGTCCAGATTGGACAGACAGCTGGAGTGAGCGAACAGCTCTTCGGCTTACGGCCTTTCTCCCTCTCTTTCTCTCTTCTAGAACCTCAGAGTGTTAGACTAGGGTCAGCATGGGTCCACTCTCGGAAGAGTGTTAGACCATCGATCCACTCTCGGAAGCTTTTCACTCCACCGTCTGTGCTAGGGGCTTTTCAGGTCCTTCTTTTATACTATTTTTAGGGGTGGACCTGGGGTAGAATATTGACAAGACCATTTAACCTATAGAGGTTCCCCTTAAAAATGGTGCCCAATAGCATGTTGAGTTCTTTATCTAAACTTACAGATGAAAACCCTCCCTTAAGGGGTCTTATGCTTTTCCTCACATGTCTTTCTTGTTTATACAGTTTGAAGGCCAATCCATCTGAATTCCTCTTATCTCGTCCGTCCTTGGCCTCCCTGGTGCAGCCAGTGTGTACCAGCCACAGCCTTGGACCTTTTAATCAGAGGCCTATGCTCGAGCGGTCTTCTCAGCCAGCCACTATTCAAACTATTTTCCCCTAATCTAACAGACTCTTCTATCCTGATTAACTCCCATAAATTCCTTCTATTCTATGTTCTTATACTAATTAATTTCTAAATATCTTCGCAAGCAGTTCTGTTCGCAGTAATGGGAGAAACATATAGCCAAATTAAAGATACAGTAAGCGGCCTTCCTAGCACACAAACAGCAGACAGCTAGCCTGGGAAGCAAGGCCATATGTGACTGCCACTGTTGGAATACTAGAACATCTGCAGGGGACTGAAAACATGGGCAAATTTTAAGCATCTATCCATCTAATCTAATACTAGTCTGAGGACACTTTATCTCAAGCTCCAATACAAGTTTCCAGGAAAATGAAACTTAAGCAGTTCCAGTAAAACACAACTTACATTAACCCCTTACTTGTCTTGAGCTCTGATGCAAATAATACTGTGTTTAAATTATTGTATCACAATTTCATTCACATAACCATATACATTTTAGGTACCTCTAATTTGTAACATTACACTTCAAAAGTACTTCATTGGCTGTAAAGCGCTTTGGGATGTCCTGAGGTCATGAAAAGCACTATATAAATACAAGTCTTCCTTTTTCTTTCTTTGGGCATATTGTAGTTACATGTGTACTCACTTACACCCAAAATTCCGTGATCTTTTAAGACACGTAATTGGATTACATCCAGATTAAGGGTATATCTGGGTGCAAATGCAGAGTAAACTCCTGGCCCATTACTTGCTTAGACTACGCTGATTACGACACGGAGCACTGATAAGCTTCCTGTTCGTTGTCCAGCTCAGACCAGCCTAACCGTTAGATCAGTGCCCTGTAAGTTTATCTGGAGCGGAGTGGGAAGAACTCCAATGACTGGTCTACCCTTCCAGCTCTCATTAATGAGCCAGTCTGGTCAATAATCAACAGTGAAGGTTAGGATAATCAAGTATTCACCCACTCCCAGGTTGTAATTGGTTCTGTTCAGCTGTTAGATATTAAATCTAGCATTTACTCTAACATCTTGCATTACATAATTTGTTAAGAAACACTCACCAATAGCTATTTTCTATTTACAGCTGATTGGCTCATATTCAAACTTATACATCACAATTCAAAGGTCTTCCATCTGACTGGCTGATGTGCAAACTTATTAACTGATTCAATCATATGCAAATTTCTTAACAAGGAGAAAGTGAACCAGTTAAATAGTATACGCAAAAAAATTTCAAAAGCTTTCCATCGTCCATTTTCTTTCTTACAAATTATCTGGAGCTCAAAATAAGTTTTCTAACATAATATAAACATTAAAAAGTTACATATTTCACAATAACATGATTAAATTTACCTATAGAATTGTCTTTTGTGTCTTTGAGTACCTTCAATAATATTTATACTCCAGAAGCCTCAGCCTCTCAAAGCCTGGGCTTGGAGTTGATATTCGAGCTGCCAACTGAAGGGAATTACCAACTGCACCTGTGCCTGCAATTCCCAGGATGCTGTAGTCTGAGCCATGTGGACAATCGGATGAGTAGTTTTCCACAGTTATAGTGATTTATGTGTTTGTTTGAAAACAAGTTGGAAAATAAATTTTAAAACCTTATTTTGAGGTAACATTTCACATGAAAACTATCAAGTGCTTGTTTACTTACTTGAGAGAGAGAGAGAGAGAGAGAGAGTTGGAGAGATGCACACTGAGACAGGGGCAAGAGAGAATGTTTGACTAGTGCACCTTTGCTTTATTTTGTTAATACTGAGAATTTGAAGAGAATAGTTTACATAAATATTTTATGCAGCTGAAAGCTGGGTAAAGGAAACACTTTTTTTAAATGAGAAAACACATGCTTCACAACAGAGATGTTTTAGAAAGTCCTTACCAAATTCTTTCACTGAAGAAGTATATCCTACTCCACACCCTCCTTACAACAACATAACCATTGATTTACCCGGACCAATTCCACAAGAGATCCACTAATATTATAAAAACTGTATATCATATTTCCACATCATACATCAGTGTCACTTTCTTATCTACAAATTTCTACCAGTCAAGGTTCTTGCAATTGATTGGCTTATATGCCAATTTAATATAACTCATGCAAATATCTTTTACTGATTGATATCCTAGTTTATCAGTTGTGATTCACTCATAAGAAAATGTCTTATCAAATAAAAGGCAAACCAATCAAATTCCTCAAAATACATTTTGAAAGATTTTCATCTGCTATTTATTTCCCTTTAGCCTGCTGAATATGGGCTCAAAATAAGATTTCTAAACTAATAAAAACATTTTAAAATACATATTTCACAATTATGTGATTAAACTTACCATTGAAGTTATATTTTCTGGTGGAGTATTTTCATTAATATCTTTACAAGGAGGTATCCGCCTCTGGTAAAACCTAGGGTTGAGATTGATACTTCTCCCACGATTATATTTCTGTTAGCTGCAGAAAGTTATAAATTCCGCCTGTGTCCTCAATTTCCAGAATGCCTCTGTCTCAAGGTGTGCAGTGTGGAGAATATCCCAACATCCATCAGTATAATAGTCTCAGTCCAACTGTAAGCAGATCTTTCTTCAGGCAGTTGCAGTACATATCCACTTTTTCAAATAGTTTGAAGAAAGGCTGGCCAAAAAACTTTGGGCTAGAAATTCAGTAGCGCCCAGGAAGGGGCGCTAACTTTTGAGAAGTTGGAAGTTTAGCACCAGGCGCTAAGCAATCTCGCTGCCCACTAAATTCAGTCTCAGCGCTCAAAGAATGCAGGGGAGCGCTAAATCAGGCGCTAATGGCGTAGGTGAGTGGCGTTAGGCTCCAAGCGATAAGGAATATGAGGTGTTGTGTAATTGGGAGTGAGCATTGGTGAAGGCGCCTTCCAACCATTAAAGGGGAGGGTGACTGGAGTCTACACACCAGCCCCCAATGATTCCAGGAGTGCAGAATGGCGATATGCTGTGGGATGAAATGCAAAGTCCTTTGACAGCCTGCAATACTCCGGGGACTAAGCAGCCTTTATTTGGCTGCAGTTACATCCTGCGCTCTCTGCCACTCATAACTGACCTTTGGAATGGAAGTTCCTTGACAGCTGGGGCGCATCCCTTTAAGTAGCGCCCCGCCAGCCGGCTGGTTCACGCCTCCGCTCCCTGGCACTGTCAGCGCAAGGCGGTAAGGCGGGGGGCGCGACTGAAGTTTGCAGATCGGGCGCCCAGCGAGTGTTGCACACTCGCTAACGTCACAATCTGCATGGTGAAAGGTGCCAAGGCACTAACTGTTATCGCTGGCGCTATGGGACCGGCGAATTTGCTGTGCAGCGCGGGATTCGCCTCGCCGTGACGCTACTGCCTGAGCGCCCCATTTGCGCCCCTGCCAGGCACTAATTGGGGGCACTAACATGTCAAATTTCTCCCCCTTTAAGTTTTCTTTTCCACGTAAGAGCTTCATGTGAAAACTAGTATTGAGTGTTTGGTACTTCAGACAGAAAGGCTGTCTCAGCGAGAGAGAGGGAGATATAGAAACAGACAAAGGCAAGGATTTTTTTTAAATGACTGCTTTTAGAAAAACAATATTTTTTTAACTTGAATCAGAGAGGCTATGTGTGAGAGTGAGTTGGAGGAGAGAGGAAAAAACAAAGGCTTTGATTACACAATCTGTGGTTTGTTAATATTTAGAATTCAAAAGCAGAAACATTTAATTACGTAGCAGTGCAAGCTACTAATTTATCTGTCCGCAGCAGGTAATGGAAAACGAGGGAAGGAAGATGAATTTTCAAGTTTTTTTGTGCAAAAATGTTTCACAACAAATCTATTGTTAACACTCAGATCTGTGAATCCCCACGGCCACCTCATCCAATGTTATCAAAGCCACGGAGCTCCCCCCACTCCAGTGCTGTGTATCCTGAGCTTTAAAAAAGGTAACAGATAACATTAATTACAGGCCCAAAGGAACATATGATAATTGATTCACAGTTTTCATATAAAAATGGACAGATTCATGAAATTCAATCCTGAAAATACTGCTAAAAAGTCTCCGAATACAACAACAACAACTTGCATTTATATAGCGCCTTTAACATAGTAAAACGTCCCAAGGCACTGCACCATGCATTAAAAACCTTTAAATCACTTCGTCACGTTGAGATTTCCTATTGGGTGCCAGAAGTCCTAGTTGGGCCCGCACTCATCCAGACAGGTACTAACCCCACTATGCCCACCTCTCATCCGGTCTGCACATGGACATGAAAATCTGGGCCCTTATCTCTACTCCAATCATTTATCATAATTGCACCTAGAAACAGTTCACCCCCAGAAACAGCCAATTCCTTTATTCCCTGTAAAAGACGATACACCGTCCAACACTGATAGCGGGCTAATCGTGTTAACACCAACGCACCCACTATAAGCGTTGGGGATTGTGTATCTCTTAAAGGTGCCCACTGCCGCATTGCCTTCTGAGAATGTACTCATCTTATTGGTTTAGTGCCATGTTAGTGCCATCCAATGTTAAGATCTCACGTAGTCAGCAATTACCCAAAGCAAACTTTTCAGATTATTGAGGCCAGGAGTTGAGAAGACCCATTTTTTTTTTACCAGGTCTTCCTGGCAGCTTTCCTTAGTGAATCCAGTAAGTTTACTTTGAGATTGCCACTAGCTCTATGACGTTCAATGGTAATAACACAGCACCAGACCAATATAAAAGCCACTATTGATAAGTTCTCATTTCTGGTGCTCATGAGCTTTTGTACTGATGCTGATGTTTAGGTCTGCAATTCTGCTGCCAAATAGAATATCCAGGTAAACACCAGGAGCTGATTCACAGACGTGGGATCCTGGAGTCCAAAATAAACAAGTACCAATATAAAAACAGCTGTGTAGGTCTTCTGATCTTTCCACTTCTACTTCTAATTCAACTACTACCTTTCAATAAAAATCAGACAGGTTCTATAATGAGTGGGCAAGTTGAAATTTATCCCCTACATGTCTGTGTAAAATGCGACGATTGGCATTTATGTTAATGTCTGTAAAATGCATTTTTGTTATGATATTGGCCCATATTTTCTGATGCCTACGGGTGTGTACGAGCTGTGTACAAACCCATAGAGACATCGGAAATGCCGGTTTCAGGCATGCGAAGCGCATGCGCTGAAAACTGGCACTTCCGATCTGTCAAGAATGCTCTTGACAGATCGGACGCCTGCCCTGGAGAAGGGCCTCTGCGGGTGGAGATTTCCGCTTTCTGCAGAACCTCCGCCCGCAGAAATCCCTTAAAAATCTTACGCCTGGTAAAAGCAAGAGTAAGGCCTGCTTTTACCAGCATGAGAGTTTAAAAAAGGTTAAAAAAAATAATTTTTTTCACTCATTTATAATTTTAAATACTTTTAAAAAAGGTAAGTTTATTTTTAGCCCCATAAAAAACCTTAATTATTTTTTTCAAAAAATTACATTTTTGTTTAAAATATTTAATTTAATGTACTCTTAACTCATTTTAAAAATGTGATGTGTTTTTAAAATGTATTAAATGTTTTGATGTCTTTTTTCAGTGATCCCCATTCATATATTTGACAGGTCTATCTGTCAAAAGTATGAAGGGAGATTCCCTTCTTTCATTGGTTGGCCTGGCCCACGTGATCCCAGGGAGGCTTGCGAACTGCCTGCGCCCCTGGGATACGTGGGCCCTGCGCATTTCGACTGTGGAGAGGCCCAGGAGCGGAAGTGTCCGGACCTCGGGAGTCCTCAGGTAAGTTCGTAGATTTTTTTCCGATAGGAGGCATCCGCACACAGGAAGCCTCCTATCGGAAATTACGGGCCAATATCTGAATATCACAGTTAGTCTATAAATACCTTTACTTCCACTGAACAAACAGGCACTGAAAATCTTGAAGCTTTATGGCCTCCCATAATTTTTCACTCCACCAAAAATATTTTGTATTTTACCTAATTAACCCATTTTTATCCAAGTAAATATAATGCGTCTTTTCACAAGCTGCTCCTCACATGTTCTAAACTTGATTTACAGAATCAGAGAGATAAAAGCAAATGAAACACTGAAAACCCCACTTCTTTTTAGAATCTCCCCAGTTTAAGAAAATTAGACCCAGTTTTGCCTTCAGCCTCTGATCTTCAGGCTCTTGGCTTTTATTTCACATGGAGCCAGCCTTTTTATGGTCTCCATCGTTCCACATAAGCAAAAATCCACTGAAAAAAGTCAAGTAAATTGCAGGGCTGACCGAAATCAGGGACTTATCAAACATGCCTGCGATTTATTCTTGAAATATACTTAACCGTAAGGTTGAGAATTTGCATGTTCATAAACCTCGATTGATTTAAATTATGAAACGCATGGGAGGAATGTGCATACAGGAAATGAATCTCATTAATTTGATCCCATGAGACATGTTCCTAATCTATGTTCTGACAGCTGATTTGTATTTTCCACATCTTCAGTTTGCCTTCGAGGAGGAGGCTCATTTAAATAACAGTCAGTTGCTGTGACGATGGGGGTTGATTTTTAACTCCCCCACAAACCAGACAGGAGGGAGCAGTTAAAATGGAGTGGGGACTTACTTGCAACTTTTCCGCCCCAATCTGGCTGACTGCATTTTTAAGTTGCAGGCAACAAGGCCGCCCGCCCCAAACCTGTTTAAATATGCGCTGATGACATCCAAACTGGGGTGCTGGGAAGATGTTTCCTCTGGTTGGGAGGATGTTTCCTCTGGCTGGGGAGTCTAGAACCAGGGGTCACAGTCTCTGAATAAGGGGTCGGCCATTTAGGACTGAGATGAGGAGAAATTTCTTTACACTCAAAGGGTTGTGAATCTTTGGAATTCTCCACCCTAAAGGACTGTGGATGCTCAGTCGTTGAGCATATTTAAGACAGAGATCGATAGATTTTTGGATACTAAGGGGGTGATTTTGTGAATGCGGGCATGTTGGAGGCGGGACTGCTGCTTGTCGGGTTGATGTCCCGCCTCCATCGACTTGTGGTCAACCCACGCTATTTTCCCTTGATTGACCTTGTTAAACCCGCCCAGCAGGCTTAGCAGGCCAATCAAGGGAAAGCTGGTTGCAGAGCACGTCAATGTATGACGTTTCATCTGTCAAAAATTTTTGACAGATGAATTGTCATCGTTTGACAGCTCTGTGAAGCTGTCAAACAGTGACAATCTCTGTAGTTTGATGAGGTCTTGAATACAAGACCTCATCAACCTTCTTTCTTTTACAGAAATGAGATGTTTGTTGCATCTGAGAATGCAACGGACATCTCTCATCTGCAACACGGAGGTGCGAGATTCTCCGCATACAAACCGACTGAAGCCTGCAGGAAGAAACAAAGGTAAGTACACTTTTAAAAACACTTTGCACTTACCTCAGATACTCACCTCTCCACTCTTGCACCCATCACTTACCTTCACAGCACACTTTTGCACCACCCCCACCCCCCCCCCCCCCCGACCCCCACAGACCCAGTACTCGCCTGCGCTGACTTGGCAGGTTTTGGAGCCTTCGGGAAGCCCGCACTTGTGAGGGCAAAAACAGGATAATCCTATTTTCTGCCTGTTAACTACCTGTTTACAGGCAGTTAATAGGCTTTAATCCCTTCCCGCCCCCAAGGAGACGGGACCCGGCGCGGGACGGCTACGTGCCTCCTGGGAAGATGGCATGGAGGTGGTTTGGGGGCGGGTTGGTCGCCCGCCCCCAAATTTTGCCATTTTCCCGGCAGTCCCGCCTCCCCAGGGCTGGCAAAATCACCCCCTGCAAGTGGCCGATTTTCCCATTGGAGGCGGGTTGGAGGCGGGTTGGAGGCGGGTTTCGGTTTGGGTGGGTTCCAAACCCGCCTCCACTGTCAGGTGGGAAAAATTTGTGATTTTCCCCTAATTGGCCAGTTGATTTCAGAGGTGTGGGTTCCCCTGGACCAATTAGTCTTTTGGGACGGAAACTCGCCTCTGCTGACATCACTTATCCAGCTTCATTTAAGGGCTGCTTGCTGCCTTGGCTCATTCCACTGGTTTTTTGTCGATGGTGCACCACCTCCAAACTTTTATCTCCTTGATGAATGGCCAGCTCCAAGGCAAGGGCCTCCCTGAGGTTTTCGGATGAGGCGCTGGGAATGCTGGTTGAGGGGGCGAGAGCTAGCAGGGAGGTGCTCTTCCCCTCATCTGGGAGGAAGAGGCCTCCCAAAGAAACCAAGGCTGTGTGGGTCCAGCTGGCAAGGGATATAACCTCCAGATCTGTGCGCAGATTGGGTGATTGTTTCTGTTTATTGATGAAATGCCATTCCTGTGTGAATGTATTAAAATTAGGTGATGGCAAACTGTTGGCGTTATGGCATCTGTTATTTCGGCTTAGGCAGCTCCACATTGCGGGCTCCTGCGACACTTGCGTGGTCAGGTTGGTGGTCAGAGTGAAAGGAGGCCACAGAGTCATGTCCATTGTCTATCATGTGTTAAGAAGAAGCCAAGCACACGTGCCACAATGGTCAACCTATGCAAATCTGGCCAGGATGAGTGCATCCCTTGCATCACGGGCAGCCATGTGCTCGCGTGCTGCCACTGCTGCCGGTCGATACGCCGCCGCTCAGTCCTCCTCCTCCTCCTCATCTGAGGAGGCTATGAACTGAGCCACTTGTTCATCAGGAAGCTGCAAGCCATGACGCTGTGCCATGTTGTGCAGTGCACAGCAGACCACAACCATTCTGGAGACCCTGGCTGCTGAATACTGCAGGGCTCCAGCTGATCTGTCAAGGCATCGGAATCGAATCTTCAGCAAGCCAATGGTTTGCTCGATGATGGACCTGGTCAAAATGTGGCTGGCGTTGTAGCGTTCCTCAGCCTCGTTGACTGGCCTCCTGATCGGCGTCATTAGCCACTTCTTCAGGGGGTAGCCTTTGTCACCAAGGAGCCATCCGTTAAGTTGGTTTGGTGGATTGAAGAGCAGAGAAACACTAGAGTTCCGCAGGATGAAAGAGTCATGGCAACTACCACAGAACTTGGCGCAAACATGGAAAAACTCCTTCTTGTGGTTACACACCAGCTGTAGCTTGAGGGAGTGGAAGCCCTTGCGGTTGACAAAGATAGCTGGGTTTTGATGGGGTGCCCTAAAGGCCACATGTGTGCAGTCTATGACGCCCTGCACCATTGGCAAGCCTGCCATATTTGCAAAGCCAACTGAACGCGCGGTTACACTTGCTTGATCCCTTGAGAAGTGGATGTAATTGTGCGCCTTTGCGAAAAGGGCATCGGTAACCTGCGTGATGCAAGTGTGTGCGGCCAACTAGGAGATGCTGCTGATGTCTGCTGATGATCCCTGGAAGGAGCCTGAGGCAAAAAAGTTGAGGGCGGTGGTGACTTTGACAGCCACTGGTAAGGGTGTCCACCCGCTCCTCTGGGCTCCAGGTGTTGGTGCAGCAGTACGCAGATGTCTCCGACAACCTCTTGCGAAAGTCTCAGCCTCCTTTGGCACTGCTGCTCACTCATGTTGAGGTAGCTCATCCTCTGTCTGTAAACCCTGAGAGGGGGGTATCTCCTGCGGCGACGTGCTTCCATGCGCTGGCGCCTTCTGTCCTGTGCAGCATCAGGTGGGTGTGCAGGAGGTTGGCGCTCCTGCTGCTGTTGCTGCTGAGCTGCCTGGTTCTGCTGCTGTCGTGGCTGCTCCTCATCCGAATCTGAGGTTCATGCTGAAAGGAAATAAATGGTTCCCATGCTGCTGGCAAATACCTCCATTGGGGAAGCGCTCAGTCCAAGCGGGGAGAGGGTCTTCCAAGGAGGTCCCACAGTTGAGAGATAGAAGCTGCAGCACCTCCGACTTTGGTAGGCCTGCTAAAAGTGCTGAAAGGCCTGTGGAACAAAAGTTCTGCCATCTGCAACTGATGCCTGATGAAAGCTCAGTTTTAATGGTGGAGCTGCAGCTGTGAGGAGGCCACCCACTTGTCAACCTGCCAGGATTAGCTGGCGTGGTTTAGGAGGGTCGTGCAACACGCACAAAATGTGGCAAAATAACAAGGGCCTGTCAAAATAGGATTATAGAGGCCCTTAACTACTATTTAAGGGTCTTAACTGCCTCTCTCGACTGATGGAGACGGGACCGAATCGCACCCATCAAACCCGCCTCCGGCAAAATTGCACGGAGGCGGGTTCCGAACCCGCCCTCACTTTTTGCCATTTTGCCAACTGTCCTGCCTCCAACCCTGCCTCCTCAGGGCTGGGAAAATCGCCCCCAACATTCAGTTATAAGGTATTGTGAAGTAAAGACTTGGATCCATCCTGTGAGAGATATCCTAGAGGCCATAGCAAAGTCTAAGTTTGGTTTTGCTTCTAATGAGATGTTTTTTGTTTTGGTGATGGTGGCGGTGGGGGAGGTTATGGATCACCTTGGGAATAGATATCTTAGGTGGATAGTTCCTTAGATTACCATTGAAATGAATGCTTCATATGCATAGTCAACTGGCCACCATAGGAACTAAATAAATTAAACAATCAAATGGTCAGATCAGCAAACACAAAAAATAAATAAAATCAAGAACCTGTCTTCCAATTGCTGACATCAGAACCCTACAGAACAGAAGTGTGTGGTTACTTAGTGTGATACATACAATATAGTGCTACGTAAGCACGGAACAGACAAATCAACTCACTGTGCATGAGTAAGAATATTTTGTGAATTTTAATCATTCAAATTGAGCCAAAGTTTCAGTACTATATTTTCACCCCTGGAATCAGAGTTAAAACTTAGCTCAGATTAATCGGGGAAAGTCTTTTCTTATTGCCGTAAGGGTTCTTATTAATTGAGTTTGTACAGTTTCTATCCAGTTCTTAATAGACACTAATCTACCGCTTAAAACTGCCTATAATTCAGGACTAATTGGTACTAATTTGGCAATCTCATTCATCGAGACCATAAGGACAATTTGTGTTAAGAATAAAACTCTTGTACTAGTACATAAAAGTACTCTTATTGAGGCCAAGAATGGAATCATAGAATCATAGAATGGTTACAGCACAGAAGGAGGCCATTCGGCCCATCGAGCCCTTGCCGGCTCTCTGCAAGAGCACTTCAGCTAGTCCCACTCCCCCTAAAAATGAGACCCTCCATCTAACTCAAACTACATTTGGATTTGTGAATGTTCAGTAATGACACTGGGTGCATAAAGTAAAAATGTTTCCAGGCTCTAATACCCCCATATTGATGAGCACAAATTAATATATTTTAGTTTTTTTGTATAAAGAGAATGGAATAATAATAACTGAATCGAAATCATCCAAGTTCAGTCAGATTTTCAGAATTTTAAGAATAAATTTGAAATGCCCCATTTGAATTGAGAATTGAATTCAAAGATTACAATAAACATTGCAATTTTCTTTATACTTACAAATTGCTTCTATACCAAAGAATAACATAACACTAATGGCCTGGCATGGCCTAAGGCCCGGGCTTGATTTTAACTGCAGGTGGGAAGGCAGCAGAACGAGTGGTCAGCCTGTCTGAGAGCAGTAGTGAGGACGATCAGGTGATTTTAATGGCCGGGCCTTATTAACAGGCCACTTTCTGACTTCCTGATTAAAATGGGTTGTCGGCGGGAAATGGTTGTCCAGCTGTTAAAATCGGGCGGCAGGAGGCCGTCGCCAGGGAGTCAGGGGAACAGTCCCCGGCACAAGGTAGGTGCTCTGGGAGGGGAATCCCAGTTGGGGGCGGGAGGAGGTGTGAAGGCAGGGGAAGCCTCTTGCTCTTCCTGGGCCACAAAGAACCAAAAAATTAAAAACTACGGCCTGGATTTTGCGGTCAGTGGCGAAGGAACGGTGCTCGCCATTCACCTCGCTGACAGTTGCCCATAAAATTTTTGCGGGCTTTTGAGCAGAGACTTGCTCCAATCCAGCATCTGATCCAGTGCAGTGCCCTCTACAGGACATCTGTGGCATGTGTGAGCAGGCCAAGCTCTTCAACCAATCAGATTGAAGAATCCTCACTGCGACACGCTGGGCTGGATTTTCAATGACCCGTGGAGTCGGGTTTGGAGGCGTGTGGGGGGTTAAAATAGTGAAAAGTGGCGGGCGGACCTGATCCCGACTCCATTCCGCCTCCACGCAATTTTGACAAAATCGGTCGCGGGGTTCCCGACTCCATCCCGCCTCCAAGAGGCGGGAGAGGCCATTAAAGCCCTTAACAAGCCCTAAATTGGCTCTGAAATGCCATTTTGAAACATTTTAGCTAGTTTAACCCTTTTCCGACGTGAAGTACGCCTGATGTGAAACACGCCAGTGAAACCTGGCGGGAGCACAAGTGGATAGCTGACTATCAGCTGCAGGTCCACTATTACAACGGAGACTCTCTCTCTCTCTCTCTCTGAGATGCTGCTCATTTTGCATCCAGTTCCTCTCACAGCAAAGGCCAGGCAATGTCTGAGACCAGGCAGTGTCTGAAAGCCTTCAATGCAGCAGCAATGATGACATCATCAGAGGCGACTTTCAGACTGAAACCACTAATTGGTTCATGGGTTCCCACATGCTGGAACTCAATTGCCCAATTAAGTGAAAATTGCATCAATCTCCCACATCCAATTGCAGACGGGTGGATAACACGAAATGCGGATGACACGACTCCAACCCGCCCCAGTATCAAAATCCAGCCCGCTGAGTCTAAAACAGGAAGTATAAAGCATGAAATATAAATTAGATTTAAATCATGTACAGAAAATGTAATAAAGATTGGGAAAGACAGATGGGATTAAGGGAGAAATAAAAGAGATAGACAGAAAAAGTTAAAAAAAAAAAATGTTGTTAAATCTCCAACAATAATTAACTTCTGAAGGAATGAGACTGCACACTTGTAAAATTAAATTTTCAGGGCCAGAGAGGTTGTTTGGCAGTAATTATCACTTATCACCAATGTTCCCTTTAAGCTGCGCAGCCGCACAGTGCTCTGAAGCTCCCGCGCAGCTAGCTCACCCGCCTTTAAATGGGAAAAAATGCGCATGCGTGGTATTTTGAATGAGCCGCGCACCCGGAAAAAAAATTAAAGGAAACATTGCTTATCACACCGTAAAAAATTCACTTCCTGCTGAATGCACCAGCCCTAACGTTTTCTGGCAACTTTAGTGGGGAACTAGTGGGAAAGTATTCCAAATTCATGCCATTGCATTGATTTAAGTGCGGAGTCTGTCGGCGAGGACTGTTACAGTACATCCTGTGGTGGAGCAGGGTATCTCTTGATAGCAACTTCCGATTTCTGTGTTTAACTGTGCACGAGCAGACACCGGAAGTTGCTGTCCGATTTACTCCGTTATAACGGTGAGCACTGTTAGCTTCACCGTTAGTATCTACGCAAAATCCGGGCCTATGTTTACTGAGCCTCTTCTGGCCCTGGCTTCTGTTCACAGCAGGTTTAGAACACAAGAACATAAGAAATAGGAGCAGGAGTAGAACATTCGGCCCTTTGAACCTGCTCCGCCATTCAATAAGATGGCTGATCTTCTACCTCAACTCCACCTTCCTGCACTATCCCCAAATCCCTTGGTCTTGCAGATGTTCAACAGCCACATCTGCATCAGATGACATCATGGTATTGTATTTTCACACAAAAATTAAATATCCACTCAAACACGTTAAATCATTTTCTCAATGGATAACAACATAAATAGAATGCAAAAGTTGAACCTGTTTATGTTGTAATCCTTCTAACGCATTTTTTTCTGCAGCAATTCTGGATTAGGTAGCCTGATCACAAAGTGATTAATTCTGTATGTGGCACTGCTCTATATTCCAGATCTTTTACCGAAGCCTTGACGTTAATGATTTAAACGTTGTTTTTAGAGGAGTGTTTCTTGATGAATGATTGGGGAATGGTGAAGACCTGACTGTACGTGGGCAGGCTGGTTTCTTCTATATGTGATTCACATATAGTTTCTGTCACCAATATTTTTCTTATTTTCATTCTTGCTTAATTCATTTCATGCAGTCAGACATCTCTTATTCTAATTAGTAGATTATACCGCTGCTGCCTGCTAATCAATATGCTTCCAACAGCTGTAAAATTCATTTGGAAACTGGCAATGAAAAAAAAAGTTAATCGGCAGTGTTTGTGGGCCAAGCAACTGAACTGTGATAGTGAAAAATTAGCTGCTCGAAACCGCAAAAGAGAAGACAGGGTTGAGCAAAGTGTTTATCTTGGAATTAATTTTCTTCACTATTATTTTGCTACCTCAGCCATATGTAAAAATATTAAACACAGGAGCTGGTTAGTGAGACAAACCATGCAACCATGTTAGTCACTAATGGGCAGCATTGCCCTCTAGACATATTAAATTTGCATGCATTAAAAAACTAAAATATTCTTCATTTTATGTAAAACTTCAGTACAATTTGTTGATTTCAAACATTGTTGAAAAATAAAATCCGTGATGTATTTTCATTTTCCATGTATAAATCAGTTTCAGAAATTCAGAGCGGTATAAATATGTGTGCAGTTTATTAAAATATATTAACATATTCGAACTATTCAATGTATTTCACTGATATTTGAGATTATAGTTATCCTGATGTATATCTGATGTCATTCCCTTGAAAGTTCATAAACTAAAATTCGGCTTTTTAAATTACAGGAACCATCCTCTGTGTAGTTTTTGGAAGTTAATTTCCACAGACGCCATTTAGCCTCGTGGGTTACATTGACATCACTGAAGTGGCTATTATTATTTTAAGGAGTACCAACAAATACAACTTGCATTTATATAGCGCATCTAACGTAGTAAGACATCCCAAGGCTCTTCACAGGAGCAATTATCAACCGAAATTTGACGGCGAGCCACATAGAGATACTAGGACAGGTTGGTCACAGAGGTAGGTTTTAAGAAGTGTCTTAAAGGAGGAGAGAGAGGTAGCGAGGCGGAGAGGTTTAGGGAAGGAATTCCTAAGCTTAGGGCCTTGGCAGTTGAAGGCACGGCTGCCATCGATGGAGTGAAGAAAATCGGGGATGCGCAAGCGGCCAGAACTTGAGGAACGCAGAGATCTGAGGGTTGGAGGTTGGAGGAGGTTACAGAGTTAGAGGGGGTGAGGCCATGGAGAGATTTGAAAACAAGGATGAGAATTTTAAAATTGAGGCATTGCCAATGTAGGTCAGCGATCACAGGGGTGATGGGTGAATGGGACTTGATGCAAGTTAAGATATGGGCAGCAGAGTTTTGGATGAGCTCAAGTTTACAGTGTGCGCAAGGTCAGAGGCCGGCCAGGAGAGCATTGGAATAGTTGAGTCTACAGGTAACAAAGGCATGGATGAGTGTTTCAGCTGCAGATGAGCTGAGGCAGGGCGGAGACGGACGATGTTATGGAGGTGGAAATAGGCGGTCTTGGTGATGGAGAGGATATGGGGTCGGAAGCTCATCTCGGGGTCAAATAGGACGCCAAGGTTGTGAACAGTCTGGTTCAGCCTCCGACAGTGGCCAGGGAGCGGGATGGAGTCGATGGTTAGAGGACAGTTTGTGGCAGGGACTGAAGACAATGGCTTCGGTCTTCCCAATATTTAATTGGAGGAAATTTCTGCTCATCCAATACTGGATGTCGGACAAGCAGTGTGACAAATCAGAGGCATTGGAGGGGTCGGGAGAGGTTGTCGTGAGGTAGGGATGGCTGTTGTCAGCGTACATGTGGAAACTAATGCTGGGTTTTTAGATGATGTTGCCAGGGGGCAGCATGTAGATGAGAAATAGAAGGGGTCAAGGATAGATCCTTGGGGGACTCCAGAGGTAACAGTGCGGGAGCGGGAAGAGATGTCATTGCAGGTGATTCTCTGGCTACGACTGGATAGATAAGAATGGAACCAGGTGAGTGCAGTCCCACACAGCTGGATGACGGAGCAGAGGCATTGGAGGAGGATGGTGTGGTCAACCGTGTCAAAGGCTGTAGACAGGTCGAGAAGGATGAGGATGGATAGTTTCCCACGGTCACAGTCACGCAGGATGTCATTTGTGATTTTGATAAGGGCCGTTTCAGTGCTGTGGCAGGGGCGGCAACCTGATTGGAGGGGTTCAAACATGGAGTTGCGGGAAAGATAGGCATGGATTTGGGAGGCAATAGCACATTCAAGGACTTTGGAGAGGGGCGGTAGTTTGCAAGGACAGAGGGGTCAAGGGTAGGTTTGAGCAGGGGGTTGATGACGGCAGATTTGAAGGGGAGGGGGACAGTACCTGAGGAAAGGAAACTGTTAACAATATCAGCTAACGTAGGGCCAGGAAGGGAAGTTGGGTGGTCATTAGTTTGGTGGGAATAGGCTTGAGGGAGCAGGAGGTGGGTCTCATGGACAAGATGAACTCGGAGAAGGCATGAGGGGAGATAGGAGGGAAAGCAGAGAAAGATGCAAGTTCAGGGCTAGGTCAGGAGGGATCCTTACGGGAAGTTTGGCTGGGTGGGCTAGGGGAAGAGAGGGCAGCGGCAGAGGCAACTAAATGGATGGTCTCAATCTTAGTGACAAAGAAAACCATGAGCTTGTTGTTAGAGATGGGGGTGGAGGGAGAAGGGGAGAGGGGTTTAGGAAGATGATTTATAGTGGAGAAGAGAGGCTGGGGGTTATCATTGCATTGCAGGATTATCCTGAAATAGTGAGCAATTTTTCCAGGTAAAGCAAGACCTGATAGTGCTTTACGTGGTCCAGCCAGATCTGGCAATGAATGGCTAAACAGTTGTCCACCATAAATGTTCATGGCTGCATCCCTTGGACTTAAAGGAGCGGAGATGGGGATCATACCAGAGGGAGCTACCAGGGTGAGAGAGTGTAATGGTTTTAATGGGGACAAGGGCATCAAAGGTGAAGGTGAGGGTGTGATCGAGCAGATCGGTAGCTGCAGAATTGGCATGATGAATGGAGAGCCAATGGCTAGACAGTTGGGAATTTGAAAGTGCCATTGTAAGTGACTTGTGGGAGAGTTTTTCCAGGGGTGGACACAGAAGGCAGTGGAGTTGGCAGGGGGAAGGAGGATGTGAATGGAGAGGGGTACAAGGAAGTGATCAGAGATGGCTTTATTTCTGATTGACATGGATAGAAGTAAAGAGGCCATGTGAGATGGTATAGTCGAGGGGGTTGCCGTGAATTTGGGAAGGTGAGTTTATATGGAGGGATAAATTAAGGGAGGATAGGAGGACAGTGAACTCAGAGGAGAGAGTGCATGTTGAGTTGAGATGGAGGTTGAAATCACCAAGGATGAGAAGTCGTTCAGTGCAGAGGCTGAGAGAGGAAAGCAGTAAAGCAATCTCGGTGAGAATCTTGACATGGTACTTGAGTGGACAGTAGAGAACGAGGATTTTAAATGAGAGGCGAGAGTGGTGGAACAATGTGAGATGCTCAAAGGAGCAGAGGGTGCCAGAGCAGTAGGGGGACAGACCAAGGTGTGATTTGATTATAAGGGCCACACCGCCACCGCGGTGGGCTGAACAGGGCAAGTGGTGGAATGTATAGCCAGGCGGGGAGGCTTCAGTAAGGGGGAAGTTGTCATCACCCGTCAGCCAAGTTTCCGTTGAGGCCATGATGTCGAAGCAATCATCCACAATAAGCTTGTGGATGGCAAGGACCTTGTTCAAGTGAACAGGCATTCTGGAGGGAGATCCAGAGTGGATTGGTGATAGCTGAGCCACTGGCAGAGTCCCAGGGTCATCGCTGGGAGGGGTGAATGGGATGGGAAGGAGGTTGGCAAGATTAGCTCCCAGCAGGCACACTGGGCGGGAAGGTCGACGACAGAGTAGGATGGGGCAGTTGGTGTTGCTGCTCGTAAGGAGACAGTGGCGCGTGCCTCAATGGGCCCTTTGGAGGATGCCAAGAGAGGCACAGAAGGAAACAGTAGGCTTATCCAAGGGGGAGTCAAGCCTGGGATGGCGGCCAGAGAATAGGAAGATCATGTAGTGTTGGGGTAGGGATTTGGGTGGGGGGGTGGGTATAGTACCCCAGAGGGGAGAAATGAAAGGAGGCATGATGACAGGAGAGAGGGGCCTAGAGAGGTTAAAGAGAAAAGAATAAAAATGGTGGAAATAGAAGTGATGGGCTCGGGTCCGGAGCGGCAGCCAAAACACACATGCGAGTGACCACACGGAAACTCAAGTTAACTCCCAACATATTTTCTTCATCTTGCTTTAACCAACTGCTTAATTTGTTGGTAAGAGTTTCAAATGTTGCTAAAAAGTGCACAAATACAAACAAATAAAATACAAATAAATAATAGAAAATAAATGGTATATAAAATTTAACAGCTCTGTGAACGTATTTTCATTAACTTTTTTTCCTCAGTATATAACTTACTTCCCAATATTAAAACAGTATACTTAAAAAATACTTCATTGGTTGTTAAGTGCTTTGTGACGTCCTGAAAACATGAAATGAGCTATAAAAATGCAAGTTCTTTCCTTCTTTCTCTCACTTTTGTGTGAATGGTTCAACTGTGTGTTCGCTGGGAGATTATCTGTGCCATTCTGCCAGCTGCTTTTGTGCAACCTTTATCTTTTTTTAGGTAAAGATTATTGTGCAAAAACTCTGTCAAATTCAAAAACTGCATACATCCAAGTTGTTGCAGTAAGTGTATATAATAACACGCAAGAGAGCCCCAGGTGGGCAGAGGAAACGCTTCAAGGACACCCTCAAAGCCTCCTTGAAAAAGTGCAACATCCCCACCGACACCTGGGAATCCCTGGCCCAAGACCGCACAAAGTGGAGGAGAAGCATCCGGGAAGGCGCTGAACACCTTGAGTCTCTTCGCCGGGAGCAAGCTGAAGCCAAGCGCAAACAGCGGAAGGAGCGCACGTCAACCCAAGCACCCCACCCACCCGCCCCTTCAACCACCGTCTGCCCCACCTGTGACAGAGACTGTAGGTCCCGCATTGGACTCATCAGTCACCTGAGAACTCATTTTTAATGTGGAAGCAAGTCATCCTCGGTTCCCGAGGGACTGCCTAAGAGAAGAGAGAGAGAGATAATAAATGACTGTGTAACTCTTTACATGTAGTTGCACCTCTGTGTGTGAATGCTGGGGGAGATCACAATCAGGTACTTTTACATTGACACAGTGTTATTGATGGCAGGAGTGTGGTACTCCTGTTGTGAATGGCACACGCTAATATTAACAACTCAATTTCCATGACTGACACCAGTCGGGGCATACATTTTACTGGGTTCCGTAGGCCGAGGTCAGAAACTCAGAAAACAGCGAGCAGAGGTCAGAGGTGGGAGACACAACCACCTGTTTTCCCTGTTGGCTCTCCAACCGAGCCCACAATGACAGGTGGCAAAAGCAAAAAGGGATTCTCAGAGCAGCAACGTAAAGGTGTCCATGGACTCCTGACATTCACAGCCTAAGCTCACGCCTGACGAATGGCCATTTGGGTGAGGCACAGGATAGCTGCCACTTTCCATGGAACCATCTGCCAGCATGAGCCACTGCCTTCAGGACAGAAGAGGAGAAAATTGGGAAAAAATACATTTTTCATTAAATTACATTTTTCAAATAAATCAAGGAAGCAGCAAAACAGCTCTTAGCGTGAAATAGATTCATTTCATTATTAATCATAAAGTGATAGGCATCTTTAGAAAAGTAAAGCTGCAAGCTTTACTTTCTATATTTTAATGCAAGAGAAATCATGAGATTCATATTTACGTCCTAAGAATACAAATGCCCTTATTTGGCTGCATTCCATTAACTTTCACCCCGTGGGGTGCATTCAGAGACAAAGGGTAGTAGATTAAAGCTGACACAGATCAATGCACCCCCGCTAAATGATGCCTCATGTTAGCTAATCATGAAGCAACATTAATAGCAACCATGGAGACGTCTGTGACTCACCGATGTATCCTAGAGTCTGAAAATCATGACACCATTGGTGAATAGTACAATTAAGGAGAGAACTAGGAATAAAATGGGGAAAATCAAATCTAAATACCATTGTTTTACATAATAATAACAGAAAATCATTTTTAAAAATGTACAGTGGGCCCATCAGCATTTGAAAAGAAAAAAGGCTGGTTAGACCCTGGCCCCAATTCTCCTCTACAATGTGCCTGGGAAGACTTAGTTCCCAGGTGCAAAGGAGAAGATAAAGGTTTGGAAACCCGTCGCGCCTGGTTTCTGCCCCCCTTTACATTGCCAGCGCCTCAGGGGAAGCCCCAGAGAATCTCAGGGCAAAAGGCAGACATAAAAATGAGATGGGAAGGGGGTGTTCTTGGCCCTCCCAACACATTTTCCTGAAGGTTCACCAGAAGGCTGATAAGAATCAAGGACTTCAAAAGCAGCTGTCTCTAACCCTTATGCCTGCCCCCCTCACATCGGAGGGTCTGAGAGAGGCAATTAGCAAGACAACATAGGCCTAAAGAGCTAAGTACTGTACCCTTTTTTTGCTATATTGGGTCCTCAGGTATGGGGCTTTCTGGCTGCTGTTTTTAAATGGCAGCCAGAAGACTCCACAGCCAGCAGACATTATCCCTGTTGCAGACTTCTCGGATCAGCAGCAGCAGCTGGCTTTCCTCCCCCTGATTCTGGGCCAAGGCCCCTGTGTCGATGGTACATTGGGCTATACAAATTATCTGAACCTGCAAATCCAGCCAGGCTCAGGTTGGGTCAAGGTGCACTGCACTCAAAGCGCACTGTGCTCGACTAGTGCCCAGCGCAGGGGAGGAAGGAATATCGGGGCGCATTTGTTAGAACTGATGGGGGGAAGAGCAACTGGTAGTGTGGGTGGTGGAAGGGTGAACTAGCATGTCATGGAAGCAGTGATTCCTCTGAAAAACAGATAAAAGTGGATTGGTGAGGGGAGGATGTGCCTGGTACTGGAATCACATGACAGAATATGATCTGATATGTAGGCTAGTCGGGTGAAAACAGAGAACAGGAGGGATCCTGCCATTTCTGAGAGCAGAGAGGAGTACAGGAATTAAGGCAGACATCATTAAGGGCCTTCTTGACTATAGATAAGGGAAACAGGTGCCTGACATTGGTTTTTCACAGATATAGGGAATTCAGAAGAAACTTCTTTACCCAGAGAGTGGTGAGAATGTGGAACTCGCTACCACAGGGAGTGGTTGAAGCGAATAGTATAGATGCATTTAAGGGGCGGTTAGATAAGCATATAAGGGAGAAGGGTATAGAGGGTTTTTTTTATTCATTCATGGGATGTGGGCATCACTGGCAAGGCCAGCATTTATTGCCCATCCCTAGTTGCCCGTGAGAAGGTGGTGGTGAGCCGCCTTCTTGAACCGCTGCAGACTTTGTGATGAGGGTACTCCCACAGTGCTGTTAGGGAGGGAGTTCCAGGATTTTGACCCAGCGATGATGAAGGAACGGCGATATACTTCCAAGTCAGGATGGTGTGTGACTTGGAGGGGAACTTGCAGGTGATGGTGTTCCCATGCGCCTGCTGCCCTTGTCCTTCTAGGCGGTAGAGGTCGCAGGTTTGGGAGGTGCTGCCGAAGAAGCCTTGGCGAGTTGCTGCAGTGCATCTTGTAGATAGTACACACTGCAGCCACGGTGTGCCGGTGGTGGAGGGAATGAATGCTTAAGGTGGTGGATGGGTTGCCAATCAAGCGGGCTTGTTTTTTATTCGTTTATGGGATGTGGGCATCGCTGGCAAGGCTAGCATTTATTGCCCATCCCTAATTGCCCTTGGGCTGCTTTGTCCAGATGGTGTCGAGCTTCTTGAGTGTTGCTGGAGCTGCACTCATCCAGGCAAGTGGAGAGTGGACTTGTGCCTTGTAGATGGTGGAAAGGCTTTGGGGAGTCAGGAGGTGAGACACTCGCCGCAGAACACCTAGGCCTGTATTTTCCGATCCCTATGTGTACACGCCCATAGGGACCTCGCAAGTGCCGGTTTCAGGCATGCGAATCGCATGCGCTGAAAACCGGCACTTCCAATCTGTCAAGAATCCTTCTGCAGAACCTCCGCCCACTGAAATCCCTTAGAAATTTTACACCTGGTAAAAGCAGGAGTAAGGCCTGCTTTTACCAGCATAAGAGTTTAAAAAAGTAAAAAAAAAATGTTTTTCTCTCATTTATAATTTAAAAATACTTTTAAAAAAGGTAAGTTTAATTTTAGCCCCGTAAAAAACGTTAATTTTTTTGAAGTTTTGTTTAAAATATTTAATTTAATGTAATTTTAACTAATTTTAAAAACGTGCTTTAAAAAAAAAAATTATTTAATGTTTTGATGTGTTTTTGGAGTGATCTCCATTCATACTTTTGACAGGTCTAAGCTGTCAAAAGGAGATTCCCTTCTTTCATTGGTTCCCCATGGCCCACGTTATCCCAGGGACACTTGCGAACCACATACACCCCTGGGATACCTGGGCCCTGTGCATTTCGTAGAGCAGAGGCCCAGGATCGGAAATGGCCGGACCTCTGGAGCCCTCAGGTAAGGGCGTAGATTTTTTCCAGATCGGAGGCCTCCGCACGCAGGAAGTCTCCGATCGGAAAATACAGGCCCTAGCCTCTGACCTGCTCTTGTTGCCACAGCATTTATGTGGCTGGTCCAGTTAAGTTTCTGGTCAAAGGTGACCCCCAGGATGTTGATGGTGGGGGATTCGGCAATGGTAATGCCATTGAATGTCAAGGGGCAGTGGTTAGACTCTCGCTTGTCGGAGATAGTCATTGCCGAGCACTTGTGTGGCGCGAATGTTACCTGCCACTTTTCAGCCCAAGCCTGAATGTCGTCCAGGTCTTGTTGCATGCGGGCATAGACTGCTTCATTGTTTGAGGAGTTGCGAATGGCACTGAACACTGTGCAGTCATCAGCGAACATCCCCATTTCTGACCTTATGCTGATAGGGTTAGATGAGGAAAGACGGGAGGTGGTTTGAGTGGAGCATATACACCGGCATGGACTGGTTGGGCCAAATGGCCTGTTTCAGTGCTGTATATCCTATGTAATCCTATGTAATCTACAACAAGTCCACAGATTACCACAATTACTTGGATTATGTTTCTTCCCAGCTTTCTTCCTATAAAGTGTCCATCCCTTTTTCTCAATTTCTTGTCTCTGTCATATCTACTTTAATGACTCCACCTTCTGCACCAAAGCTTCTGAAATGCCCTCCATTTATCACAGCTAAGGTTACCCTCATCTGTAGTCAAGAAGGACCTTGATTGAAGCCACCCATTCCTGTGCACCCCATCCACCACCTTAAACGCAGCCTTTCTCCCTTTTACAAGGGTCTCTCTTGTTCTTACTTTATATTCCATTAGTTTCCACATCCACCACATCAGCTTTTGCCATATTTAATGTGAATCTAGCCCAAATACATTTCCCCTGCCCCCACCACCACCATTTCTGCTTTCTGGAGGGACTGTTGCCTCTACAACGCTCTCATTCATTCTTTCCTCACCCACATTTATGACTGTTCTGCCACAGGTACCTTCCCACATAACTGTAGTGGAAACACCACTCTCCATTCACTTCTTCCCAGACAACAGGAGAGTTTCACTCGCGATTTCTGCAGCTGAGTATTACTTCTGCATTGACTTGTTTTTGCCATTCTGCCTATACAGACTTGAACTTACTTCTCACTGATTCTGACAGGGTGAGATCACCGGCAAATTTTCAACCCCCCTTCCCCCAGCCCACAGTGAGGGCTTCTCAGCAGCAGGTACAGCATTTCTTATGGGCATAGCCATGTATCCCATCATCACGGGGGAGTAGAAGGAGCAGCACAGCTGCAACAAAAGAGAATCTGGCAAGACTTGAGGGGGATGCAGAGCACCAGATATTACTCCTCCCATAGAATAGATAAAAAAATACAGATTATATGAGGGCCTTAGTAACGAGATCTGTATAAGAAGAATATCCTTTGCCAAAGAGGTAATAGGACAACTGTAACACAAAAACAAAATACTGCGGATGCTGGAAACCTGAAATAAAAACAGAAAATGCTGGAACTACTTAGCAGGTCAGTCAGCATCTGTGGAGAGAGAAACAGAGTTAATATTTCAGGTTGATGAGAAAAGGTTAACTCTGTTTCTCTCTCCACAGATGCTGCCTGATCTGCTGAGTATTTCCAGCATTTTCTGTTTTTATTTATAATAGGACAGCTCTGTCAGCTGCAGCATCAGGGTCCGCAGCCACTGCTTTCTCTGTGGCTATGAAGGTGACCACCACACAAAACATTTATGGCACAGGCTCATTTCAGGTAGCCATGAGGGATATTTAAAATATCAGAAGGCTGCAGTTTGGGCATGTATTCCTCGGATAACTGATGCACTTTACAGGAAGATGAAGAATTCATCACCTTTGGCATCATAGCAAGGCAGCAGTAAGTGAGGACCACCCAGTTTTACAGGGTTGCTAGCTTCCCCAAGGTCCAGGGTGCAATCAATAGAATGCACTTTGCTTTGTGAGCTCCGATGGAAAACCTTTTCAAGTACTTCAACAAGAAGAGCTTCCACTCACTTAATGTACAGATTGTGCAAAGGATCCTACGTATCAACAGAAGATATGCTGAAAGTTATCACAATACATCCTTTGAAATTCTGCCCTCCCTGACCTCTTAAGAAAAAAAAAATGACACCAAAGGATTGCTTCAGGGTGACAAAGATTACCCCACTGCTCCCATAAATAATGATGTACTAAGAGTGGACCAAACAGCAGAAGAAGATCACTAATAGAAACATACATAGAAACATAGAAACATAGAATCTAGGAGCAGGAGTAGGCCATTCGGCCCGTCGAGCCTGCTCCGCCATTCAATACGATCATGGCTGATCATCCAAATCCAGTACCCTGTCCCTGCTTTAATCCCCACAGTACACATATCCCACCCTACCCCCGTAACCCCACGTATTTAATTCCCCCTAACATATTCCATCCTATCCCCATAACCCCACATATTTAATCCCCCCTAACACTAAGGGTCAATTTATCATAGCCAAATCAACCTAACCCACACATTTTTGGACTGTGGGAGGAAACCGGAGCACCCGGAGGAAACCCACGCAGACACGGGGAGAATGTGCAAACTCCACACAGACAGTCACCCGAGGTCAGATTCGAACCCGGGTCTCTGGCGCTGTGATATAAGGCACATGCCTTGACAAGGCCATCAGGACTTAAACGGGCACTATCACAAGTTGGGAAGGGCTCTGCAGTATGCTCCAGATCATGTCATGCATAGTTGTAGCCTGCTGTGTCTTGCACAATTTTGCCATTCACAAATTGCTGAACTTTGACATTGCTGGCAAGGTGGCCCTAGCGTCGTGGAGCCAGAACTACATGAAGAAAAGCATCACAATGACCCGTGCTTACAAGAGTACTCCGTGACTGCTGCAAGGGGCATCAGAGGTCATCTCATCACTGGTCTACCTTTGACACCAGAGCCTTACCTCTTTCTCCCCCAATTTCAAATAAAGGAATATTCCCTCAACCTGTTGTATCATTTGACCAAGCTGCCAGTCATCATTACAACCTACTGTAACCCCTTTTGTTCATTATTGCTGAAGAACTTAATGTTTTATTAAAACTGTAGTGCTCCCACCAAAAAATTGTATAGTTATTAAAACTGTACTAACATTGCCATAAATAATTAACATGTCTGACAAAAAAAACTATCAGTTATACTACTAAAATCATTAATTTAAAATATTTCAGTTATCCTTCACATGTAGAACTATAATCAGTTTACAAATGTTTAATAAATGATGCCATTAATTTGTAATACAAAATAGATCTGAAGCTTTAAAAATATTTTGCCATTACACTTGGGTCCAATATTGAAGGTTCATCTCCTGCATTTGAATCAAACATAATTCTTTTTTTTTGTTTTTGGGACAACTAGAGAAGGGCCAAGGTTGAAAAGAATAGGGGAAAAGACCAGATAAATGACAAAATAGTATTTAGGTGATATCCAGCTTAAGTTTTAAAATCCTGAAAATTGAGGGAGGAAGAACAGATTGAATGAGGGAAGGAGTTCCATAGGTTTTTGGTCCTGGGAAATAAGTTAGGGTAAGTGATGGTGTGATGAGCACTTGATTTTAATGTAGTTCATATAACACAGATGTTTATTAGCACATGTTTTACAATAGCCTTGAATAATTGTTCTACAACAAAAGTATAACCCAAGCATTTAATTCTAGAGCCCCGTATGCAATTTGATCATACAAATTACTCATTTAATACTGCAGCTGGTCTTACCTGAATGTTGCCTGGTGTTACATAAGCACTCTTATGACATACAGTGCTAGAAACTATGCAGATTGAGGTATGAATTTATCAGCAAACTCAGAGAAACTGAAAGCCAAATATAGTTCATTCCGCAAAGGTAAGACATTCACTCAGATCTCACAAATTCTGAAAGTTCTCCCTAAGGCTAAGTTAACAGTTCATATACTATACTATGGGAATGATAGCATAGTGGTTATGTTGCTGGACTAATGATCCAGAGACATGAGTTCAATTCCCACCACGGCAGCTGGGGAATTAAAATTCTTTTAATTAAATAAATCTGGAATAAAAAGCTAGTATCAGTAATGGTAACCAAGAAACTACCTGATTGTCGTAAAAACCCATCTGATTCACTAATGTCCTTTAGGGAAGGAAATCTGCCGTCCTCACCTGGTCTGGCCTATATGTGACTCCAGACCCACAGCAATGTGGTTGACTCTTAACTGCCTAGCAATTGGGCATTCGGTTGTACAAAACCACTACGAGAAACAATAATAAGAATAAAACCAGACGGAACACCCGGCATTGACCTAGGCAACGGCTTTGGACACGACAAAGGCACACCCAACCCAGTCGACCCTGTAAAGTCCTCCTCATTAACATCTGGGGATTTGTGCCAAAATTGGGAGAGCTGTCCCACAGACTAGTCAAGCTGACATGGTCATACTCACAGAATCATACCTTTCAGCCAATGTCCCAGACTCCTCCATCACCATCCGTGGGTATGTCCTGTCCCACCAATAGGATAGGCCAACCAGAGGTGGCGGCACAGTGGTATACAGTCGGGAGGGAGTGGCCCTGGGAGGTCCTCAACATTGACTCTGGACCCCATGAATTCAGGTCAAGCATGGGCAAGGAAACCTCCTGCTGATTACCAACTACCGCCCTCCCTCAGCTGATGAATCAGTACTCCTCCATGCTGAACACCACTTGGAACAAGCACTGAGGGTAGCAAAGGCACAGAAAGTACTCTGGGTGGGAGACTTCAATGTCCATCACCAAGAGTGGCTCGGTAGCACCACTACTGGCCAGGTCCTGAAGGACTTAGCTGCAAGACTGGGCCTCCGGCAGGTGGTGTGAGAACCAACACAAGGGAAAAAGCTACTTGACCTCGTCCTCACCGATGCACCTGTCCATGACAGTATTGATAGCAGTGACCACCGCACAGTCCTTGTGGCGATGAAGTCCCATCTTCACACTGAGGACACCCTCCATCGTGTTGTGTGGCACTACCACCGTGCTAAATGGGATAGATTCAGAACAGATAAAGCAGCTCAAAACTGGGCAACCATGAGGCACTGTGGGCCATCAGCAGCAGCAGAATCGTATTCCAACACAATTTGTAACCTCATGGCCCGGCATATCCCTCACCAACCATTACCATCAAGCCAGGGGAACCAACCCTGGTTCAATAAGGAGTGTAGAAGAGCATGCCAGGAGCAGCACCAGGCGTACCTAAAAATGTGGTGCCAACCTGGTGAAACTACAGGACAGGACTACATGCATGCTAAACAGCAGAAGCAGCATGCTGTAGACAGAGCTAAGCGATCTCGCAACCAATGGATTAAATTAAAGCTCTGCAGTCCTGTCACATCCAGTCGTGAATGGTGGTGGACAACTAAAAAACAAACGGGAGGAGGAGGCTCCATGAATATCCCCATCCTCAATGATGGCAGAGCCCAGCACGCCAGTACAAAAGACAAGGCTGAAGCGTTTGTAACCATCTTCAGCCAGAAGTGCCGAGTGGATGATCCATCTCAGCTTCCTCCTGAGGTCCCCACCATCACAGAAGCCAGTCTTCAGCCAATTCGATTCACTCCACGTGATAGCAAGAAACAGCTGAACGCACTGGATACAGCAAAGGCTATGGGCCTGACAACATCCCGGCTGTAGTGCTAAAGACTTGCACTCCAGAACTAGCCGTGCCTCTAGCCAAGCTGTTAGCGTATAGCTAACACTGGCATCTACCTGACAATATGGAAAACTGCACAGGTATGTTCTATCCACAAAAAACAGGTCAAATCAAATCTGGCCAATTACCGCCTCATCAGTCTACTCTCAATCATCAGAAAAGTGATGGATGGTACCGTCAACAGTGCTATCCAGCGGCACTTACTCACCAATAACCTGCTCACCATTGCTCAGTTTGGGTTCCGCCAAGACCACTCGGCTCCAGGCCTCATTACAACCTTGGTCAAAACATGGACAAAAGAGATGAATTCCAGAGGTGAGGTGAGAGTGACTGCCCTTGACATCAAGGCAGAATTTGACCGAGTGTGGCATCACGGAGTAGTAGTAAAATTGAAGTCAAAGGGAATCAGGGAGAAAACTCACTACTGGCGGGAGTCATATGTCGCATAAAGAAAGATGGTTGTGGTTGTTGGAGGTCAATCATCTTAGCCCCAAGACATCGCTGCAGGAGTTCCTCAGGGCAGTGACCTAGGCCCAACCATCTTCAGCTGCTTCATCAATGACATTCCCTCTATCATAAGGTCAGAAGTGGGGATGTTCGCCAATGACTGCACAGTGTTAAAAAATATCTTAGTCTTAGAAAATATCAATGGGATTAGACAGAGTCAACATAGATTTATGAAAGGGAAGTCGTGTTTGACAAACCTACTGGAGTTTTTTGAGGATGTAACTGGTAGAATAGATAAGGGAGAATCAGTGGATGTGGTGCATTTGATTTTCAGAAGGCCTTTGATAAAGTCCCACATAAGAGGTTAGTGTGCAAAATTAAAGCATATCAGATTGGGGGTAATATACTGGCATGGATTGAAAATTGGTTAACAGACAGGAAACAGAGAGTAGGAATAAATGGGTCTTTTTCGGGGTGGCAGGCGGTGACTAGTAGGGTACCACAGCGATCAGTGCTTGGGCCCCAGCTATTCACAATATATATCAATGATTTGGATGAGGGAACCAAATGTAATATTTCCAAGTTTGCTGATGACACGAAACTAGGTCAGATTGTGAGTTGTGAGGAGGATGCAAGGCGATTTAGACACGTTGAGTGAGTGGGCAAATACATGGCAGATGCAGTATAACGTGGATAAATGTGAAGTTATCCACTTCGGTAGGAAAAACAAAGGCAGAGTATTATTTAAATGGTGATAGATTGGGAAATGTTGATGTACAAAGGGACCTGGGTGTCCTTGTACACCAGTCACTGAAAGCAAACATGCAGGTGCAGCAAGTAGTTAGGAAGGCAAATGGTATGTTGGCCTTCATTGCAAGAGGATTTGAGTACAGGAGCAAGGATGTCTTACTACAGTTATACAGGGCCTTGGTGAGACCACACCTGGAGTACTGTGTGCAGTTTTGGTCTCCTTACCTAAGAAAGGATATACTTGCCATAGAGGGAGTGCAGCGAAGGTTCACCAGACTGATTCCAGGGATGGCAGAACTGTCGTATGAGGAGAGATTGGGTCGACTAGGCCTGTATTCACTAGAGTTTAGAAGAATGAGAGGGGATCTCATTGAAACGTATAAAATTCTGACAGGGCTAGACAGACTAGATGCAGGGAGGATGTTTCCCCTGGCTGGGGGGTCTAGAACGAGGGGTCACAGTCTCAGGATACGGGGTAGGACATTTAGGACTGAGATGAGGAGAAATTTCTTCACCCAGTGGGTGGTGAACCTGTGGAGTTCTCTACCACAGAAGGCTGTGGAGGCCAAGTCACTGAATATATTTAAGAAGGAGATAGATAGATTTCTAGACACAAAAGGCATCAAGGGGTATGGGGAGAGAGGGGGAATATGGTATTGAGATAGAGGATGAGCCATGATCATATTGAATGGCGGAGCAGGCTCGAAGGGCAGAATGACCTACTCCTGCTCCTATTTTTCTATGTTTCTATGTTCAGTTCCATTCGCAACTCCTCAGAAAATGAAGCAGTCCATGCCCGCATGCAGCAAGACCTAGACGACATTCAGGCTTGGGCTGATAAGTGGCAAGTAACATTCGCGTCATACAAGTGCCAGGCAATGACTATCTCCATCAAGCGAGTCTAACCACCGCCACTTGGCATTCAACGGCATAATGATCATCAAATCCCCCACCATCAACATACTGGGGGTCACTATTGACCAGAAACTTAACTGGACCAGGCTGGGTATTCTGCGATGAGTGTCTCACCTCCTGACTCCCCAAAGACTTTTCATCATCTACAACCCACAAGTCAGGAGTGTGATGGAATACTCTCCACTTGCCTGGATGAGTGCAGCTCCAATAACACTCAAGAAGCTCGACACCATCCAGGACAAAACAGCCTGCTTGATTGGCACCCCATCCACCACATTCACTCCCTCCACCACCGGCGCACCATGGCTGCAGTGTGTACCATCTACAAGATGCACAGCAGCAGTTCACCAAGGCTTCTTCGGCAGCACCTCCCAAACCCGCGACCTCTACCACCTAGAAGGACAAGGGCAGCAGGCGCATGGGAACACCACCAGCTCCAAGTTCACCTCCAAGTCACGCACCATCCTGACTTGAAGATATATCGCTGTTCCTTCAACGTCGCTGGGTCAAAATCCTAGAACTTCCTCCCTAACAGCACTATGGGAGTACCTTCACCGCACGGACTGCAGCGGTTTAAGAATGTGGCTCACCACCACCTTCTCAAGGGCAATTAGGGATGGGCAATAAATGCTGACCTTGCCAGTGATGCCCACATTCCAGGAACGAATAAAAAAAATCCTTGGTTCCTTGGTTCCCCTAATCCAGCAGTGTGTGTAAGTGGTCTGACCGGGTCCAGTAGCTTCAGCAGCTCAAACCAGTTGTAAATGTAATCTTCTTGACCCTAGAGATCTGCCGAGTTAATCTTCATGCCTACAATGCAGCAACAGGTAAATTCAATTTACTCAGCCCATGAAGCTTTAACTCTTCTTCTGGGCTATGCTTTACAATGCTTACAATTTTCTGTAGTTGGACTCATTACCACACATGCGCACAGAGCTTAGCAAAAGTTAAGACTAATTTTCTCTGAACTCATTGTTTTAAATCTCACTCTTCATCTGATTTTTGTCTCTTCTAAGCAGGATCTTATGGCCTCACTGGATCAACCGACCTTTCTTCCTTCCCTGCTAATTCAGGACATTTGCAGGGAGGAAGTGGGGGTTTCCTTGTTCCTCTTTACTTCGTGGATGTCTGGAGCTGTCTAAGTATGAGAGCTTCCTTCCTTGATCTTTTGTTCCTCATCTTCAATTTCCTGTGGGGTAATTTCAGGACTTGGCTCCAGAAATATGCTCTTTGTCTCCTGTTTAGTGAGTGTGCTGCTAATATAATACGTGTTAAGTATACAAGCATCCTGTCGTGGTACTCAATAGATTTGTAGTTCTCCAATTTGTTGCTGTGTTAGTACCTGAAACCTATATCTCAAAGTTTTTGCTGCCTCAAATACAGTATTTATACACGTTGTGCTCCTATCTGGTCCCAAAGAGCCGATGAGCTTAGGTCTTTTTACTGTTTTCCTTTTAATGCTGAATTTCATAAGACTTTGTAATTGTAGAGGGAGAAAGGGAAAATCGTGGTTGGATAAGTAAAAGGAAGGGTTTTAAAAAGATTTTTAATCCTCACAGTTGTGAGGTATTCCCTGAACACGGTGCTACCAGATTTTCCACTGGGATGTAATTCTATGAGTGGTTGGCCATTTTGTACAGCAAAAAACACTGCTCAAAATATAGCTTGCTCTTCAACGAATTCTGCTGAATTTGTAAAGCGTGACTTGTTTCTTCTGAATCTGTGATGGCTGTTACTAATTCTTCTCCTTTGATGATATTAATAGCATCCTGTAAAATGTTTACAAGCCCTTTCCCTACTAACATGTCACTCCTTTTGTAAATATTTGGATAGCATTTGCTATCCTTCAATCCTCAGGTACAGTTGTATATATTAATGTTCCATAAATGGAAACATATTAACCAGAATGGGAAATGCTGGAAACACTCAGCCGGTCAGGCAGCATCTGTGGACAGAGGTATGCAGGGTTAACGTTTCAGGTGGATGACCTGTTGTCAGAACCTGTTAAGCCTATCTTCCTCTCGCCGCAGATGTTGCCTGACCTTTCCACAATTTTCTGTTCTGATTTCAGATTTCCAGCATCTGAAGTATTTTGCTTTTTGTTAACCAGAATTTGGACTATTTCTTCTTTCATTTCTTTGACATATCTAGATGTATACCATTTAATCCAGGTCCCCTGTATATAGTTAGGTAATGTGTGGATGGCTATATGCATTGTAGGATTCTGAGCTGAAATAACTGCGTCTGCAATTTCTTTATACTCTTCATTTATGTAGACTGATGCGAAGGTTCTGTTAACACCTCATTTCTGTCCATCATCTTCTTCAAAGGATCTATCTGGTTCTTTGATCTTTTACCTCCTATCTACTGCATATACAGATAAATACAAAGCTAAAACAAACCAGTGTCTGTTTTCTATTGCTAGCTATAATCTGCTTTTCTATTGCCTTTTTACCTCTTCTAATAATTGTTTTAGTAATCCTCGACTGGCTTTTGTGCATTTATAGGTCTGTTTTCTTTAAAATATTTCTGCTTAACCTTTTTAGATTATTTTGACCTACTTATGTGACTATAGTTGGTTAGACAAGTGATCTATACCGCAACCCAAGAGAAAATTAATGAATCTGAAAGCTGATCTCTGGGGGGTGGGGGAGAGGGGGTGCGGGGGCGGTGGAATGTACTAGGAATAATGTCTGTCTAAGAATAAACTGTATATCACTTGGACAATGTGTAACAGTTGGAAAGTCTGGTACTGATAAATAGTAGTTAAATCTTGCAGATCAAAATTAGTTAGGATGTTATAACAGGAGAATTAAAATACTAGAGGGATGAGTATTGATGGGCTGAATAAACCTTTATAATTCTTGACTTTTCTTATGTTCTTATTAAATGGACTTTTATTCACAGCACACGTAAGAACATAAGAACATAAGAAATAGGAGTAGGGGTAGGCCATTGGCCCTTCGAGCCTGCTCCGCCATTCAATAAGATCATGGCTGATCTTCTATCTCAACTCCACCTTTCCTGCACTATCCCCATATCCTTTGATTCCCTTAATATCCAAAAATCTATCGATCTCTGTCTTGAATATACTCAACAACTGAGCATCCACAGCCCTCTGGGGTAGAGAATTCCAAAGATTCACCACCCTCTGAATGAAGAAATTTCTCCTCATCTCAGTCCTAAATGGCCGACCCCTTATTCTGAGACTGTGATCCCTAGTTCCAGACTCCCCAGTCAGGGGAAACATCCTCCCTGCATCTACCCTGTCAAGACCTGTAAGAATTTTGTATGTTTCAATTAGATCACCTCTCATTCCTTTAAATTCTAGGGAATATAGGCCTAGTATCCTCAATCTCTCCTCATAGGACAATCCCCCATCCCAGGAATCAATCTCGTGAACCTTCGTTGCACTCCCTCTAAGGCAAGTATATCCTTCCTTAGGTAAGGAGACCAAAACTGCACACAGTACTCCAGGTGTGGTCTCACCAGGGCCCTATATAATCGCAGTAAGACTTCTTTACTCTTATACTCCAATCCTTTTGTAATAAAGGCTAACATACCATTTGCTTTCCTAATTGCTTGCTGTACCCGCATGTTAACTTTCAGTGATTCGTGTACAAGGACACCCAGGTCCCACTACCAACATTTTCCAATCTCTTACCATTTAAAAAATAATCTGCTTTTCTATTTTTCCTACAAGAATAGATAACTTCATATTTCTCCACATTATATTCCATTTGCCATGTTCTTACCCACTCACTTAACCTGTCTATATCTCCTTGCAGCCTCTTTGCATCCTCCTCACAACTTACTTACTTTCCCACCTAGCTTTGTATCATCAGCAAACTTGGATATATTGCACTCAGTCCCCTCATCTAAGTCATTGATATAGATTGTAAATAGCTGAGGCCAAGCACTGATTCTTGCGGTACCCCACTAGTTATAGTCTGCTCTCATTTCCTTAACCAACTGTAGTCAAATAAGTAGGTCAAAATAATCTAAATTTGTTCAAGCAGAAATATTTGAAAGGAAACAAAACATATTACAGTATAGACTTGTTTTTAACTTAACCCGAATTTTTCTTCTTCTATGATATTGCCCCTCAGGTGCAAAGCCCTGATTAGCTTATGCTTACACCAATCACCACTGGTCCTTTTTCCATAGTGGGCAACAATCAAATCTTTCATTTGATTACTGGAAGGAATTAAAACTCTCCAAGCACTTTGCCAGATTTGGAATCTCAAGGCATCTTCTCAGATGCCAACTGCCAGGCCAGGACTTTGTCCATAGCTTGGCCCCGAATGAATTTCTCTGCACTGAGAACAACATCCTTGACCTCACCTGCACAGCAATTCTTACTGTTGCTGCTAATGTAATCACTATTGCACCCAATACACTTGTACATATATAAGAACATAAGAATTAGGAGCAGGTGTAGGCCATATGGCCCCTCCAGCCTGCCCCGCCATTCAATAAGATCATAGCTATCGACAAAGTCCAGCCTGGCAGTTGGTATCTGAGAAGGTGCCTCACCAGCACCTTTGATGCCCTAGTCCCTATTAAAACCATTGCTCTCTCACCCTGGCCATTCCCCCTGGTACGGCCCTCATCTTCACTCCCTTAAGTCCAAGGGATGCAGACTTGAACGGATATGGCAGACAACTGGTTTAACCATTCACTGCCAGATCTGGCTGGACCACATAAAGCATTATTGGATCCTGCTCTCGTCTGCCAAAACTGCTCACTATTACAGGATCATTCTGGACTACAAAGGCAACCCCCAGTTTCTTTTGTCTACTGCAAACGGTCTTCTTAAACCCCTCTCCCCTGTCTCCTCCACCATTACCTCCAACAACAAGTGTGAGGAGCTCATTGACTTCTTTGTCTCTAAGATTGAGACCATCCGATCAGCTGCCTCTGCCACATCCCTTCCTTCCCCTAGCCCACTGGGCCAAATTTCCTCTAAGGTTGCCTGCTGTCCTAGCCTTGAACTCGCATCTTTCTCCAGTTTCTCTCCGATCTCCCCTCATGACCTCACCGCGGTCATCTTGCCCAATGAACCCACTTCCCACTCCCTCAACCCTATTTCCACTAAACTGCTGACGACCCAACTTCCTTTTCTGGCTCCCATGTTAGCTGATATTGTTAACGGTTCTCTCTCCTCATGTACTGTCCCCCTCCCCTTCAAATCTGCTGTCATCACCCCTCTCCTCAAAATACCCACACTTGGCCTCTCTGTCCTGGAAAACTACCGCCCTATCTCCAACCTCCCTTTCCTCTCCAAAATCCTTGAACATGTTGATGCCTCCCAAATCTGTGCCCATCTTTCCCGGAACTCCATGTTTGAATCCCTCTAATCAGGTTTCCGCCCTTGCCACAGTACCGAAACGGCTCTGATCAAAGTCACAAATGACATCCTAGGTGACTGTGACAAAGGTAAACTATCCGTCCTCATCCTCCTTGACTTATCTGCAGCCTTTGACACGGTTAACCACCCCATCCTCCTCCAATGCCTCTCCACCGTCGTCCACCAGGTTCCATTCTTATCTATCTAATCATAGCCAGAGAATCACCTGCAATGGCTTCTCTTCCTGCTCCAGCACCATTGCCTGTGGTGTCCCCCAAGGATCTATCCTTGGCCTCTCCCATTTCTTATCTACATGCTGGCCCTTGGAGACATCATTTGACTGTCAGTTTCCACATGTATGCTGACGACACCCAGCTCTATCTCACCACCACCTCTCTTGACCCATCCACTGTCTCTAAATTGTTAGATCCAGTACTGGATGAGCAGAAATTTCCTCCAATTAAATATTGGGAAGACCGAAACCATTGTCTTCGGTCCCCACCACAAACTCCGTTCCCTAGCCATCGACTGCATCCCTCTCCCTAGCATCTGTCTGAGGCTGAACCAGACTGTTCGCAACCTTGGTGTCAAATTTGACCCTGAAATGAGCACAAATCCATGCCATAATTAAGACCGCCTAGTTCCACCTCCGTAATATCGTCCATCGCCGCCCCTGCCTCAGCTCATCTGCTACTGAAACCCTCATCCATGCCTTTGTTACCTCTAGGTAACAAAGAGGGTGCTGTTTATGCTGTCTCGCCTTGGTCCTCAGAATCAGACCACGATGAGACCCATACCAGCAGCAGCAGGCACATCAGCAGCAGCAACAACAACACCACCAACCTTCTCCTCAACGACCTGATGCTGCACAGGACAGAAGGCATCAGCGCAGGGCTGCACCGCGCCGGAGGCGATACCCCCAACACAAGGTATACAGGCAGAGGATGAGCTTCCTCAACGTGACTGAGCAGCAGTGCCAAGGAGGCTCAGGCTATCGCGCCAGGTCGTCGCAGACATTTGCTGCTTGCTGGAGCAAGACCTGCAGCCCAGAGGACCTGGTGGACACACCTTACCAGTGGTTATCAAAGTCACCCTTGCCCTCAACTTCTTCACCTCAGGCTTCTTCCAGGGATCTGCAGCAGACATTTGCGGCATCTCACAGTCGGCCGCCCACAGATGCATCGAACAGGTAACCGATGCCCTGTTTGACAAGTCAGCCAATTATATCAACTTTGCCACTGATGATGCCAGTGTTACCGAGTGGACGCTGGGCTTTGCCGCACTGGCTGGCTTCCCACGGGTGCAGGGCGTCATCAACAGCACACATCTGGCCATCAGGGCACTCCATCATCACCCAGGAGTGTTTGTGAACCGCAAGGGCTCCCACTTCCTCAAAGTGCAGCTGGTCTGCAACCATAGGAAGATCATCATGCATGTGTGCGCGAGATTCCCTGGCAGCTGTCATGACTCTTTCGTCCTGCGCCAGTCCACCCTCCCTCAGCTCTTCACACCTCCAAACAGACTTTCCGGCTGGCTGATTGGAGACAAGGACTATCCACTGAAGACGTGGCTCATAACACCCTTGAGGAGGCCAAGTACTGAAGCCGAGGAGAGATGTAATGAAAGCTACATGTCCACCAGATGTGTCATAGAGCAAACAATAGGCATGCTGAAAATGCGCTTCAGATGCCTTGACAGATCTGGAGGAGCCCTTCAGTACACACCAGCCAGGGTCTCCAGAATTGTCGTCGTCTGCTGCGTGCTGCACAACATAGCACAGCAGCGAGGATTAGTACTGCTTGAGGAGCAAGGCTCTGCGCGCACAACCTCTTCAGAGGAGGAGGAGGAGGAGCATCAGCTGGAAGACGAGAAGGAGGAACAGGAGGAACCTGAGGTCCAGATGCCACCAGCACCCGAGCACATTACTTAACTTCATGCATCACACCCATATGGCTGCCACATGCTGTGCAAGGTTCACCCCCCACCCCCACAGCAACACCATAAAGCATCCCTACAATGAACAAGCCATTGCTTTCATACTGACCCCCATTGGTAACATTATGTCTCACCATTCACTCCAACTCACGAAGCCACTTCCAAAGTAGCTGACAAAATTGGGCATGACCAGAAAGTGTGAAAATAAATCATTTTATATGTGATTTAAGAGTAACAGAAACAGTTCTTTAAACACTCATGTGCTTACCTTGTGCATCTACTTCTGTGTCACCTTTCTCTTACGTGGGCTTCTAAGAGGTGCAACCCCTGCGGCTTCAGCAGAGGTAGAGGCAGCCTGCTCACTTCCCTGCTGTGACTGCATAGACACTTTTGGCGGACGTCCTCTGGGTTTTGGAGCCTGCGATGGCCCCGCCAAAGTCTGCTCCTCCTGCGAATGTGCAGGGGCAGACTCGGCCATCGCTGTCCGAGGAGGCATGTGGGGCTCTGGCTGAGGGGAAGCAATGGGAGAGAAGTGTGAGTGCTTTGAGAGGAGCCTCCACTTCATGTCCCCTCTCACCATCATCCCTCTCATGGGCCACCCGCACTTCCCTGCTAGCAAGGAGCTGGAGAGCACCTTGCTGCACAGCAGTGGGGCCATGAGGACCCAAGTCTACGTTGACATCCCTCCTAGAGAGGAGGCCTATGAGCCTCTGCCATCTATTCTCCATTTATAGCATGTGCTCATGTGAGTGGCGCATTAGCTGCTCCATGCAGGTGGCCATCCTTTCCATGGAAGAGCTTACCCTTGTGCCTGGTGGTGTTCATGTTGGAGATGGACTCCTCCATTCTCTGCACATTTGCAGACATCACAGTCGCAAAACCTGTCAGAACCTCCTGCACTTCTTGCTGCACCTCCAGGATCGCCCTCTTTCTGGATGGCCCTGAGGCTCAGCGTCTGCATGCAGCTGAGCAGAGCTGGGAGTGTCCTGCATCCTCCATTGAGGAGCCTCCACTGCTGTCCCTGTCTCCACCATCTGCTCTTGCTCACTTGTGACTTGTGAGACACCAGGTGACAACACTACTCTATCTCGCATAGGACCCACCGAGGTGTGCGTATCTGCGCTGGTGCTGGGTGTGCTTATGTCTGGTGACGGTGTGCCCTCAGAGGCTGCAGGCTGCTCTGAGAAGTTATCTTCCTCTTCCTCCTGGACAGTGGCGGGGGTGGGGGGGCCGGGGGGGGGCGCTCTTGATGGACCTGTGGGAGAGTAAAGAGATGATTTAGAAATGTCACAAGAATGGGTACAGATACCATTATGCACTTGATGAACATTCACTGGCTGCTGACATCAGTCCCCATATGAGTGACTGCTGTATGCCATGTGGCTGTATGAGATGTCACCAGGTTGCTGAGATGTCCCCCTCTCTCCTTCTCCCAATGCCAGCTGCTCTGTAACTCCTGAGACATCCAGGGCGTCCTCCTCTGCTGGAGTCAATGTGGCCAATGATGGAGGGCAACCTCCGGTTCGCTCCCTCTCCCTCTTATTTTGGGCTCTCTTCTCCTGCAAGGAGGGGAAGAAGAGAAGTTTGAGTGAGAGTGATGGAACGAGTGTAAGGAATGGATAGGTTACATCTGTAGAGGTGACTATAAGGGAGTGTGGTGCCAATGCCAAATGGCCTCCTTTTGTGGTGTTACTTGCTATGATTGCATTAGGATGAGGGTGAGTGTGAGGGGTGGTTAGTCAGATGGGGATGTGATAATTTAGATAGAGAGACAGGGATGGGTGGACGTGCAAGATATGTTGGTAGGAGTAAGGATGTGCAGGAGTAGGGTTGGGAAGGCAGAGTGATGGGGATGTGATGAGAGGTACAGCAGGATGAAGTTGAGTGTGGCTTTGCACTCACCTTTCCTGATCTAATGAGATAATTGAAGTGCTTCCAGCACTGCACCCAGGTCCTCCTCACAACATCCCTGCTGTTGAGCTCCTCTGCTATCTCCAGCCAGGCTCTTTTTGTCTCCTGGGGAGGTCTCTTGCGCCCATCAGAAGGGAAGAGGACCTCCCTGCTTGCTCTCACTTCCTCCACAAGCATATGCAGGGAGTCATCTGAGAACTGGGTGCAGCCCTCTGCCTCTGTGCAGTCATGTGTGCAAGGCTGAGCAAGACCCAAAAGCTAAAATGTATAGCCTGCACACTCCTGGATGAACCTTCAAATGCAATGTGGCCAAGGCTCCTTTAAATATCCCGACTGGAAATGAGTCATTGATGATGTCATCAGACCCACACCATTTAATAGGGCTGGGAAATGCGCCATTAAGGGAAAGTCGTTCTGAGGAGCGCGATGAAAAGAACAACGGGGTCCCGACCCGCCACGCCAACCGCCCGCACCCAACCCGCCCAGGTAAAGAAAATTCCGGCCGAGGTCATCCAAAACTCGGCTGCCCATGTCCTAACTCACACCAAGTTCCTTTCACCCATCACCCCTGTACTTGCTGACTTACATTGGCTCCCAGTTAAGCAAAGCCTCGATTTTAAAATTCTCATCCTTGTTTTCAAATCCCTCCACGGCCTCACCCCTCCCTATCACTGTAATCTCCTCTAGCCCCCCAGCCCCTCTAATTCTGGCCTCTTGAGCATCCCTGATTTTAATCGCTCAACTATTGGTGGCCATGCCTTCAGCTGCTCAGCCCTAAGCTCTGGCATTCCCTCCCTAAACCTCTCCGCCTCTCGACCTCTCTTTCCTCCTTTGAGACGCTCCTTAAAACCTACCTCTTTCATCTGCCCTAATTTCTCCTTATGTGGCTCGGTGTCAAATTTTGTTTTATAATGCTCTTGTGAAGTGCCTTGGGATGTTTTACTACGTTAAAGGCACTATATAAATACACGTTGTTGTTGTTGTTGTTATGGCTGATATTTGACCTCAACTCCACTTTCCCACCCGATCTCCATATCCCTTGATTCCCCTAGAGTCCAAAAATCTATCTATCTCAGCCTTGAATATAATAATTGATGCCTCAGACCTGAGTTCATCTGGCTCTTCTACCTCACTTGTCCCCTTCTCCACCACTTCTTCCCATTCTCTCTCTCTGCCTTGCTTACCCCCCTCACCCCACACCAGCCCCAACTGGGGTAAATATCTCTAACTTGCTCTCCACCCATTCTCTCTTCTTGATCCCTGTCTAACATCTCAGTGAGTCTCCTTTTGCCCACCTCCAGCACCCTTTTCCCTCCGCATCATCGTATAAAGTGTCCACTCTCACAAAAAAGGCCCACCCCTTCTATAACCTCAACCTGTCTCGCCTTGACTGAACCTGGCTCACATACAATGATTCCTTCCTCCTCACTGAGGCCCCTGCTGAATTTTACACTGCTCCATCTTCCCTGCCCAATCCTCCAGTATGGTTCTCATCTCCAGATCTGACCTTTGCCTATCACCAGACTCTTGCAGCTCCTTCTCCACCTTCACATACCTCATCCTCTACCAATCCTCTCCTCCTCTCTTTTAAGGTTCTTCTTATCTACTGTAACCCCATATCCCAGGAATCTTCATGCTGCGGTCCGTCTGTCCCTTTACTGAGCAATTCCTAACACTCAATAATTGTCAGTCTCCACCTGAATCACCTTCCCCAATATACGTTGACTTCCTTCACCTTCATGCATCAATCAACCTCATTCTCCACACTCACACAATGCTGAATGCACCACATCCCCATCACTCACCTACCAACAATCTCTGCCAAACATGACTCACACCTCACATTCATAGCTTCACCTCACCCATACACACTTACCACTGTTGCAAGCCTCACACCCACATCTCACAACTTGACCACACTGTCAGTTATTCAACCACGACAGCCACATCACCCAAACGCATTTCACCACACCCACTGACACACTTCCCTTTCTCTTGCAGGAAAAGGTGGCACACAACCTCTTGATTCCACTTCCACAACCCCCCCCCCCCCACCCCCCACCCCACCATGACCCTACCCTTGTGCCTTTCTCATTTCAGACACTCAAGAAATCCAGCCTGCCCAACCAGTGGTTGAACAAGAAGGAGAGGAAAGTGAAGAAGAAGAAGAAACACCCTCACTCGATTTCACACTCCCAGCCACCAGCTCAGATACTGACACTCCGTGTACTTTAGAGGATAGGTTAGACGCAGGATCTGCTCGTGCTGAGACACAGGGCACGAGTGGGCTGCAGCCAGCTCCCCGGAGGGTGAGGTCGCACACCAGTTCTACTGTACAGAACTCAGATAAAGACTTCTTTGGGGCAGCCGACAGAAGAACGTGGTGGGTCTGCACAATGAAATGCTTGGTGCATTGGCAGGCCTGCCAGAAAGCCTGTGTGCAATGTCAAGGAGCATGGAGAAGTCCCAACACCAACCTTGCACAGGGCTTTGCGCAGAGCTTGGTGCCCATCCTTTCCAGCATGGAAGGGGTGGTCAGTTCTATTAGCGCACTTGTGGACCCAACCATCATGCAGCATCTGATGGCTGATGCCTCAGCTTCCATTGCAGCACAAGCACCACCTGGGGAGCTGGCACTTGAGCTACCCTTTCCCCCTGCCCTAGCTGCAGCCCACTCATGCCCGGCGACTCACCACGTGCAAATCCCGCCTCTAAGCTACCCTCTAAATTCCGCGCAGTGCCAGTATCTGAGCTGGTGGCTGCGACAGTCAGATCGAGTGATGGTGTTTCTTCTTCTTCTTCACTCTCCTCTCCCTCTTCTTCTGCAACCACTGGCTGGGCAGGTTGGATTTCTTGGGTCTCTAAAATGAGAAAGGCAAAAGGGTAGGGTTGTGGTGAGGGGAGGGGGCAAAGTAAGAGGTGCATGCTTACACCATTTGCAGTTTGTAAATCAAAAGAAATTGTGGGATGAGGGGGAAGTGGGATGTGAGAAGGAGGATAATGTTTGAGGATGCTGGCATCTTGTACTCTTTCAGCTCCGCTGCTGGCCTGGGCTCAGCCATGCCCCTCCCAAGAATGGCCAGCACCGTCTCCTCCATAGGGGTAAGTTAATGCAGGTGAGCCTGTCCCCCACCAGTTAGGTTATGCACCACCTTTTCCTGCAAGAGAAGGGAAGTGTGTCAGTGAGTGTGGTGTAATGTGTTTGGGTGATGTGCCTGACATGGTTGAATAGCTGCCAGTATGTGCAAGGTGTGAGATGTGGGTGTGAGGCTTGCAGCAGTGGTAAGTGTGTGAGGGTGAGGTGAAGCTATGAATGTGAGGTATGAGTGATGTTTGGTAAAATTGTTGGTAGGTGAGTAATGGGGGCGTGGTGCATTGAGCATTGTGTGAGTCTAGTGGGGCAGATGATGGGATATGGTATTTGAAGATGAATTCACTGAACTTGCCCACTCGTGTGAGGTCACTAAACTTCTTCCTGCACTGTGTCAACGTCCTCGGGGCTACACTGCTGCCATTCACCACAGTGGTCTACCTGCTCCCACTGTACTTTGGTCTGTTGCCTGGAGGGCCTCCTGGCCCCCCCCTGTGGTAAGACAACCTCTCTCCTCCTATTGACCTCCTGCACCAAGGCCGCCAGTGCTGCATCAGAGAACCTTGGTGCACACTCTCTCCCCTGTTGTGCCATCATTACTTGATTGTGTCCACTGTCTTCCTCAGCCAGTTGAATGATCTGCTGCAGGCAGAATGCACCTCCCCTTTAAGAGGTGCAGATTGCCTTTATGTAGTGCAGGCTAGCTTTAATTGGTGCTAGCCTCACACGAACTTGGGCCCCTTGCTAAGAGTTCAGCTACTCAGCAGCGCGTTCAGCGCTGGGATGAATGCCACAATCATGGAAATGAACAGGCAGCACAAAGTTTGCGTGCTGCCTGCAGTCCTCCGAACGGGCATGGGTTGTTAGCGCATCGCGATCCCCGCGCCAGTTTTCGGGGACAAATTAAATTCTAGGCCACAGTTCCTAAAAGGCAGTGGATGCTAGAACAATTGGAGCTTTCAAGACTGAGATCGATAGAGTTTTGTTAGGTAAGGTATCAAGGGATATGGAGCTTAGGCGGGTAAATGGAGTTGAGGTACAGATCAGCCATGTTATAATTGCTCCTGTTCTTTTGTTCCTATGTTCTTAGAAACCATTAATTCATCTTAAGACTTTTCTGGCTTACACTTGTGTGCAACCAACGGTTAGAGAAAGTAGCATCTAATTGATTGCTTCTAACAACTTGCAATGCTGCTCTTCAAATAATCTAAATTGTTCATATTGATCCCAGTGAATAGAGCTGATTTTTCTTCTGAAATGCTAACAAACTGACACATGGGCTAAAATGTTGACTGTCTCTTTTTAATCTAACAAGTGGCATACACTCCTTGATCTCATCATCAGACATGGTCTTGAGATCTCTAAGGTCTCTATCACCAACAAGCCTCTCTTCATTTGCTTTCTCCGACACTGACCCTCCACTTGCTCCAATCCCTCCACTTTCAACTTCTGCCTCTGGAATGAACTTCAAGGTAAAATAGTGACAATTGTTACCAAGCCTTTTTTGCTAAAAATTGATTGCTTTCAGGACAAAGCAAAAAAATCTGTGTTAAGGGGTTTCTACTTGCTTTGCAAACAACATGTATTTGCACATAAATAAATGCAATGGGGGAGAAATTCAGTATCGCCCCGTTTGGGGCGCAATTATCAGCCGGGCGCAAAGTTTAGCACCTAGCGCTAAATATTGCCTCCGTCTACAAACTTGGCTTCTATCGCCCCTGGAGGTGATTGGAGCACTAAATCAGGCGTTACACACCTCTCTTAAGGCGCTAACGCCGAGGAGTGAGGCGCTACCTCAGAGCGCTGGCGAAGCTCATGTGATGTCAGTCAGCAATGGAACACAGACACACTGGTGCTGGCCAGTTCTTAAAGGGGAGGGTCGATCTTGCTCTCCATCCACACCGTGCTCATTGCAGCCTTGAATCTCGGCCTGGAGAGACCTGTACATCAAATCTGCTGGAAAGAACAATGGAGAGGCCCAGGGAAAGAGCTCAGAGTGCAGCCCCCATAGACTCTTCTAAATCGATACAAGGAAGGGCAAATCAAAATGAACCTGCAAAGTGCTGCTCAGTACCCAAAACTCCTTCACACAGCGTTGAATCTCTCCAGAAGTCTCTCTCTCTCTCTCTCAGAATGCGTGGTGCAAAAATGTCACCGACAAAAAAAGGCAGGAAGTGGTTGCCTTTAAATAGCGCTCCCCAGTCCCTTCCTGACTGCAAAACACTCCCCTCAACCTGTTGTTGCTAGCGGCAGGCGGAAAGGCAGGGGGTGCCACTCAATATCCAGTCTGGGGCGCTACCGGGGCGTTGCGCACTCGACTGATATCATGATCTGCGAGCGCAGGAGATCATGGCGGTAGTGTTTAGCGCCGCCACAAAATGTCTGGTTAATTTCGCGAGCGGTGCAAACATCGCCGCGCCTGGGCGCTAGTTGCTTTGCGCCCCATTAGCACCCTCTTAGGGCGTTAATAGGAGGCGCAAAGCAACCGAATTTTTCCCCCAATGTCTCTGTAAATGGTTTCTCCACAATAGCAATTTCAAGCCATCCACAAGAAATAAGGGGGTTAATTTTCACTTTTGGAGCATGTAAAAAAAAGTGGGCAGTTGTGGATTGGCTGCCCATTATACACCTCACCATTTCCTTTCCATTGATATCTCTATTAGAGGCTGCATTACATTTCCATGTGTGGCAAAAACCTGCCCAATACCTTGCTCAACTGTGAGCTTAGAAGGTGAGTATTGGTAGAGTATTTAACCATGGGGGATATACAAACCAATGTTGACCCTGTTCTCACCCAATATGCATGAGTGACATGAAGTAGGGGTCACCAGATAGCAATCGGGGCAGGACCATTGACCAATTTGTATTCTCCCGAGTCCAGGAATGCTGACCGCAACTGTATTGTTCCCACTTCTGCACCACCTTATTTCTATTGTCGATATCTTTTGTGACTTTTGTATTTTCCTTTTATGATATCTATCAGCTCAGTAAAGTACCGTGCTTCCTAGTTTTATAGGTTAATTTACTTGCCAACATGTGTGCAATAGCAATTTGTCACTGTGTACAATGATTTGGATGAATTAACATTGGAAGGATGGGAACACGAAAATGTAATTTACTTATTTTGAATAAAGTTCATTTCCTGACCTGTGCCCTAGTTAGAATATTGTTATTTTTGTCCTGCTTTAGGAACATAGGTAATTTTTAGGAACAAGAAAAAAGCCATTTGGCCCAAGAAGCCCATTCTTTTTTGCTTGATCTCATCCCAGCCTTCTTGATGTCCCACCATAATCTACAAACCCCTCTTTTTTTCAGAAATATATTTCTTTGAACCTATTGTCCTGTCTCATTCAAGCCCTATGCCAACCCCTCAATTGCCATACAACACACTGCCTGCCCAATCTGTCGTTATTCTTGCAAAAAAGCTTTATTATATCTGCCTTTTTTAACATTCCTTTCACAGTATAAGATACAAAGTAAATTAAGTGCTTTTATGAAAACCCAATTAGCAGTTACATTTTGCAACACAGTGCAGTGTATGATTTCTAGAAGCATGACATTTAAGTAGCAACAAAGTAAGGGTATCAGATGAGTATGTGTGTGTATTATCCAGTATTATAGTTACAATATTAGGAATAACATACTTGTGAAACTGCACACAACAGTACAGTCACTTCCTAGATGTGCTTTTAGCCAGTTTGTTAATGTATTTTCCAGACTGAGTGTTCAACCACTCCTTCACCTACACCTTTGAACCCTTGTGCCCAGTAAAACCGCTGTTCTCTCCCAGCCTGGTCGTTCTTCCTGGTATGGCCTCCATCTTCACTCCCTCAAGTCCCAGGTTGCAGACTTCTAGCGTATCTAGTGCACAACTGGTTTAACCATCCATCGGCAGACCTGGCTGGACCACATCAAACACTATCAAGCCTTGCTCTCCTCTTTCAAGACCACCTAGTACTCCAGGATCATCCTGGAGAACAAAGATAGCCCCAGCTCTTTTCTCCACTACAAACTGTCTCCTTATACCCCTCTCCCCTGCCCCTTCCACCCTCACCTACAACAATCAGTGTGAGGAGCTCATAGATTTCTTCATCACCAAGATTGAGATTGCCCAATCAGCTGTATCTGCTGCTTCCTTCCCACCACCCTCCCCATCCCCCACCCTTTCTCTTGTCCACAAAGTCACCTTCAATACTCTGGGAGAGATGCCATCTATCCTCAGTGATTAGTTTGTATTGAACCTTTTAGCCTGTCTAGGACGTCCATCTTATTTATATTGAACGCATTAATATTACTTTGGTTTACTCAATTTGGGGAGAGCATTTTGTGCATATCTTCTCTTGTGAATGCTTAGAGGAAGTAATCATTCAGAATATTCATTATCTTGTGCTCAACCTCAATTTCAGATTTGTATGCATCTTTAATTATTAATTTTAACCTCTGCTGCTACTTTTTTCTAAGCCTCTCTTTGCCCCCCTGTTCATCTTTTAGCATGTTTCTGCATTTCCTTAAATTCTTCCTATTGACCCCCTGCCCTTTCTCTCTGCAGGATTTGTAAAGGTTACTTTTCATCTTCATATCGATTTTAATTTGTTTATTAATCCATTTTGGGTCACATTTGTTTAGTCTGTGCTGATTGACTTTTGCTATGTATTTATCCTGCATTTTCAGCATTATACCTTTAAAGGTGCTCCACTTGTCTTCTACTGCAGTGTTGCTGAGCAAAATCTGCCAATCTATTTGCTTTAGTTTTTCCCTTATTTTATACCTGGCTCCTGGTCTTGGATATTTCTGACTCCCAGATCATAAACTTTATCATAATGTGGTCACTGTTACCTAAGGATGTTGCATTTCCTGTAGATTATCTAGATACTTTGCAAGGTCAAGATCGCCACCACTTATTTTCATGAATACCAGGTATTTAGCTAAATGTTTAGTGGATTCAGGTATGATTCTCATTCTTTTGCTCTCATTTTCAAGGAGAGTTCTAATTCCAATGCTCCCACCATCCTAATGTAGAATCTGGGGCAGAATGGGAGCAGAGGTATTTATAATGATATATTCTGACCCATCCATGACCACTCTGGCACAACATAAGAACATAAGAATTAGGAGCAGTGTAGGCCATACAGCCCCTCAAGCCTGCACCGCCATTCAATAAGATCATGGCTGATCTTTTACCTCAACTCCACTTTCCTGCCCAATCCCCATATCCCTTGATTCCTCTAGAGTCCAAAAATCTATCTATCTCAGCCTTGAATATACTTCAACATGCACAAGTTCGAGCAAGACTTCTTCGCTGCACAGGACCTCCAACCAACGCTGTACACCAGATACATCGACGACATCTTCTTCCTTTGGACCCACGGCGAAGGATCACTGAAAGGACTACACGATAGCATCAACAGGTTCCATCCCACCATCAAACTCACCATGGACTACTCCTCAGAATTGGTTTCATTCTTGGACACACGAATCTCCATCAAAGACGGACGCCTCAGCACTTCACTCTACCGCAAGCCCACGGACAACCTCACGATGCTCCACTTCTCCAGCTTCCACCCTAACCACGTTAAAGAAGCCATCCCCTATGGACAAGCCCTGCGAATACACAGGATCTGCTCAGACGAGGAGGAACGCGATGGACACCTACGGACACTGAAAGACGCTCTCGTAAGAACGGGATATGACGCTCGACTCGTCGATCGACAGTTCCGACGGGCCACAGCGAAAAACCGCATAGACCTCCTCAGAAGACGAACACGGGACACAACCAACAGAGTACCCTACGTCGTCCAGTACTTCCCCGGAGCGGAAAAACTACGCCATGTTCTTCGCAGCCTTCAACATGTCATCGATGATGACGAACACCTTGCTAAGGCCATCCCCACGCCTCCACTACTCGCCTTCAAGCAGCCGCCTAACCTCAAAAGTACCATCGTTCGCAGCAGATTACCCATCTTTCAGGAGAACAGCAACCAAGACACCACACAACCCTGCCACGGCAACCTCTGCAAGACATGCCAAATCATGGACACAGATACCATCATTACACGTGAGGACACTACCCACCAGGTACACGGTACATACTCATGTGACTCGGCCAACGTTGTCTACCTGATACGTTGCAGTAAAGGATGCTCCAGAGCATGGTACATCGGCGAGACCATGCAGACACTGAGACAACGTATGAACGGACACCGCGCAACAATCGCCAGGCAGGAGGGTTGCCTCCCAGTCGGGGAACACTTCAGCAGCCAGGGGCATTCAGCCTCGGATCTGCGGGTAAGCGTTCTCCAAGGCGGCCTTCGAGATACACGACAGCGCAAAATCATAGAGCAGAAACTGATAGTCAAGTTCCGCACTCATGAGGATGGCCTCAATCGCGATATCGGGTTCATGTCACGATACAGAACGTGACTTGACATCATGGCCGGTCTTCCCAGGTGGTTTTTTTGGTTTTTTTTTTTTAAAACACAAGAACACAAATTGACAGGATATGCAGCCAGCAGGTGGTTTGACACGCTGGACCCCCTGGGACACATCTCATTGTCTTGGCTGTGCTCTTTGTTGTAGCGAATAATGTGAATAGATTTTGTCTGGGTTTAAATTGTGAATTCTGGGAGATTCTCTCATTGCTAACTTACCTGACGAAGGAGCGATAGCTCCGAAAGCTTGTAAAATTAAATAAATCTGTTGGACTATAACCTGGTGTTGTGCGACTTCTCATTTTTGTCCACCCCAGTCCAACGCCGGCATCTCCACATCATGACCTCTATTGACACCGCAAACTGCCGGCTCAAAGTGGAGAGAATCGCCAAGAAGATCGCGCATATTGACACAGACATCAAGTACCTGCAGAGATGCAAGAAAGCAGACAAGATTCCGAAAGGACTACAGATCACGAACCCACTTAAGTCGACATACAACACAGACTACGCTGAGAGACTTTGCCGTCGTACCTCTCGCACACTCCTCAACCATCTCGTACACCAGCTCTACAGCAGACGTCGCAACCTCGAAACCAAGATAGAGTCCATGCTCTCAGCCTGTGCTCAGGACACAGCAGACCAGCTACGAGACACCGCCAAACAGACGAGGCAACGGAACTACGCTACCTACATGCGCATCAAGAACAGGAAGCTTGAGAAACTCGGCGTAACCACCAGCTACAACCAAGCCTCCCCCGGTACCACGGTTGCAACCACAGGGAAGTCCATCGTCAACCTGTCGGACCACACCCTTCAACCAGACGAAATCGAAGTTCTCGCCCTAGGGCTCAAGTTCTGCCCCACCACCAAAATGGACCCCATCGGTCTCGCGGCGGACACAGAGGAATTCATCAGGAGAATGAGGATCCGGGAATACTACCACAAATCCCAAGACGTCAGCAACATTCCTAATGGGACAATCAATGATCCGGAACAGCAGACAGAGGGAACCGCAGTGCTGCAACCGAGGAAGAAAGAGTCAAATTGGACCCCTCCGGAGGGTCGCAACCCTAAGCTTGACATGTATGCTCAAGCTGTCAGGAAATGCATCAACGCCAGATTCATCAGCCGTACTCACAAGACAGTCCAGAATGTCACCCGAGCACAACGCAACGCCATCCACGCACTCAAGACCAACCGCAACATCGTCATCAAACCAGTGGACAAAGGAGGAGCCATCGTCATACAGAACAGAACGGACTATTGCAAAGAAGCATACCGACAACTGGACAACCAGGAACACTACAGACAGCTACCCGCAGATCCGACCAAAGAACACACCCGCCAACTCAATAGACTGATCAAGACCTTCGATCCAGACCTTCAAAACATCCTACGCGCTCTCATCCCACGTACTCCCCGCGTAGGAGACTTTTACTGCCTCCCAAAGATACACAAAGCCAACACACCCGGACGTCCTATCGTATCAGGCAACGGAACCCTGTGTGAGAACCTCTCTGGGTACGTCGAGGGCATCCTGAAACCCATCGTACAGGGAACCCCCAGCTTCTGTCGCGACACTACAGACTTCTTGCAGAAACTCAGCACCCATGGACCAGTTGAACCAGGAACACTCCTCGTCACAATGGACGTATCGGCACTCTACACCAATATCCCCCACAATGACGGCATCGCTGCAACAGCCTCAGTACTCAACACCAACAACAGCCAATCTCCGGACGCCATCTTACAACTCATCCGCTTCATCCTTGACCACAATGTCTTCACCTTCGACAACCATTTTTTCACCCAAACACACGGAACAGCCATGGGGACCAAATTCGCACCCCAATACGCCAACATCTTCATGCACAAGTTCGAGCAAGACTTCTTCGCTGCACAGGACCTCCAACCAACGCTGTACACCAGATACATCGACGACATCTTCTTCCTTTGGACCCACGGCGAAGGATCACTGAAAGGACTACACGATAGCATCAACAGGTTCCATCCCACCATCAAACTCACCATGGACTACTCCTCAGAATCGGTTTCATTCTTGGACACACGAATCTCCATCAAAGACGGACGCCTCAGCACTTCACTCTACCGCAAGCCCACGGACAACCTCACGATGCTCCACTTCTCCAGCTTCCACCCTAACCATGTTAAAGAAGCCATCCCCTATGGACAAGCCCTGCGAATACACAGGATCTGCTCAGACGAGGAGGAACGCGATGGACACCTACGGACACTGAAAGACGCTCTCGTAAGAACGGGATATGACGCTCGACTCGTCGATCGACAGTTCCGACGGGCCACAGCGAAAAACCGCATAGACCTCCTCAGAAGACGAACACGGGACACAACCAACAGAGTACCCTACGTCGTCCAGTACTTCCCCGGAGCGGAAAAACTACGCCATGTTCTTCGCAGCCTTCAACATGTCATCGATGACGACGAACACCTTGCTAAGGCCATCCCCACGCCTCCACTACTCGCCTTCAAGCAGCCGCCTAACCTCAAAAGTACCATCGTTCGCAGCAGATTACCCATCTTTCAGGAGAACAGCAACCAAGACACCACACAACCCTGCCACGGCAACCTCTGCAAGACATGCCAAATCATGGACACAGATACCATCATTACACGTGAGGACACTACCCACCAGGTACACGGTACATACTCATGTGACTCGGCCAACGTTGTCTACCTGATACGTTGCAGTAAAGGATGCTCCAGAGCATGGTACATCGGCGAGACCATGCAGACACTGAGACAACGTATGAACGGACACCGCGCAACAATCGCCAGGCAGGAGGGTTGCCTCCCAGTCGGGGAACACTTCAGCAGCCAGGGGCATTCGCCTCGGATCTGCGGGTAAGCGTTCTCCAAGGCGGCCTTCGAGATACACGACAGCGCAAAATCATAGAGCAGAAACTGATAGCCAAGTTCCGCACTCATGAGGATGGCCTCAATCGCGATATCGGGTTCATGTCACGATACAGAACGTGACTTGACATCATGGCCGGTCTTCCCAGGTGTTTTTTTTTGGTTTTTTTTTTTGAAAAACACAAGAACACAAATTGACAGGATATGCAGACAGCAGGTGGTTTCTTGAATATACTTAACAGTGTACTTTCCTTCGGCAGCCTTATAAGGTGATCATAAAGAAACCACAAACTCAGGCCTGATCAATTAGCCAACCTTTCTTGTTTCTGTGTGTAACATGTGGGAGCCCAGTCTCCTAAAGTAGGATGACATTGGATAAAAAAAATCGTGGTGGCGATGTGGGGAGGAAGGGAGTGGGGACTGGAGCCGCGCTTCTTTAGAGGTCAGGAAATAAAAGCCTACTTACTGTTATTGATGTTGATTCCACTTTTTTGTTTGCATGATTTTGTATGTTAGCGTGTGGTGTGCCTGTTATCCTGTGCTCTTTTGTATTTTTATATTGAGTTTAAACATGTTTCTTTAAAAAATACAATCAATTCACTACATCACTTCCATCGAACTGAAAAACAGTACAATCTGAAAGGTAGAAACAGAATCAGTCTTAGTAATTACAGATCCATTTATTTGAGTAGCCTAAGGCCATGGATCTATCTTGAATACAAGCCTTTGTAATGTTAGTTCTGAACAAAGTTTTAACCCTGAAATGTGTGACCCCCGTGAACTGCTCGCCCTCCCTTATATAAGTAAGTAGAGGGCTTAAGTAACAATCTCAGCTACTATTTAGTACGATTCATGTACTTGGAAGTGGATCATAAGTCACTGAAGAACAAAAGTGCCTTCAAAGCTCACCAACATCAATACTCAGAGCTTTTGAAGATTTTGCGTTTGAAATTACCTTTCTCACTCTCTTTGTAGGGTGTGCACATATGACATGAAAGCAGTCAGCTTGGATTCAGCCTATTCAAAATAAAATCTAAAAAAATAAAATGGATTAAATAATATATTTCAGGTTCACCGACGGATAAAAGGAACATTTTTATAATTTCCCTGTTGAATTATGGAATTCTGAAACTTTGTAGAAGATTCTGACCCCTTATCCGCAGAAGATTTAAAACATTTGGTTGTTGAGCTGCATATCTGTAGCTCACCAAACCCTTCTGCGGAGGTAACTTGTTTTGCTGATCATTTTTCAGGTAGTTGCTGGTTTAACTCTTTAGAATCTGGTGTAAAACTATTTTCAATATCTGAACAACATCTATTGCCAGGCAGTCGAAACAAAAAAAGCAAGACGTTCCGACCCCGATCGCATTCTGGTTAGTTGATTGTAAAGCATACTTATGATCACTAAAGGGTGTCAGCTTTTTGTCACAATTTCAGCATCAGGATGTAAACCTTTTTTCACTTGTAGTTAAATGGGCTTTGAAGGCTTTTGAACTGTTGCAATGTATTGATTGCTGCATTGGGAAGGGGGCAGGTGACCTCTGACCAGAAGTAAGAATTCAATTTTCTTTCAGCTTCAGGTTCAAATTCAGCCATTAAGATCCAAAATACAGACATTCGAGAAGCTTAATTGAATTTTCTATCCATGTTCCATTGTGAGCTGGAAGATTTAGGGAATAAAGAAGATGCAATATTACTAACAGGCTGTCTCATTTCTACCACTCTGCTCCCTATACTATTAGTCATTGATGTTTACTACTAGGAATTAGGAAGTGTTGGGACCACTGTCCTACAGATAAGCTCCCGATATGTGAGCTAAATATAACTAGTACTGGTCAGGAGGCTGGGGTCCAGATTTAGTCTAATGGGGAACTGTCATGGCAGCTGTATCTCATTTTTTGCAGAATGTGATAGTAATTTGATCATACTTTGTAGAATGTGATTGGTGAAACAGAAAATCCAGAAAGGAGACTTTTTTGACAGAATGTGAGCTGTCATTTTTGTAGAATGGGAATGGTGAGAAATCCAATTGGAAAGCAGAAAAACACACACAAACTGCAGACGCTTAACCTATCAGAAATGTTAAAATTACAAACCTACAAAATGTTATTATAAAGATAATGCTGCTGTTGTATGCTTCTTCCAAGCAGCAGAGCTTGACTGAGTTCTGGTTGAATATACTGAATATATTTTTTGTATAATCTTTAAATCTGTTATTTTGCTTGTTCGGTGTAATAACTTCATTATTCACGAAAACCATTCCATTTATTTTGTGTGTGTCCAGCAGTGTCATTTAGATTTTTTGAGCATCACAGCTGGGAACAGCCCCAACACTAATGCCTAAAAGCTACAGGAAGGCTGCAGGTTACACTTATTATCGTAAAATATGCTGTGCAAGTCATATCTCATGCAGCATTTTTATGATTTTTAAATATAGGGAAGTGACGTACACCATTTCAATTTATAAGGGTCTTACTGAATGATAAATAGTGGTGAAAATAGTACACTGGGTTTTATGGTGCCTTTTTTTTCCCAAGGGTAAGATTCCTTTCTTATGCCATTTTCTTCTCTTCCCTTTTCTAGTATTTTCCTGCACTCTGAATAATGGATCCAACGCACAGGATAGTTGGGTAACCTGCTTCCAGGTCTCCATGAGTTCTGTTCTGAAACCAGCCAGTAGGAGTGGTCCAAGGTGATTCTTCCTTCAGTTGTCCTTCACACTCTCTTAGGAAGTGCTTGGCCTCTGCTTGACAACTTAGCTTGGCAGCATGGCTGAGTGAGTAAGAGCTCAACCCACAGGGGATCGAGAGACCATTTACCTTGCCAGCCAAAAATAGCAGAAAATGAAAGAACAGAGAGTAACTGAGACAGTGGGGCCAATTTTAACTTACTCTGTCCAGTGTAAATTGAGTGGTGGCAGCCTGAAAATGATTGTCAGGTCACTTACCGCCTGGTTTACACTGGCACTCCAGCCATGGCCATCTTGCCTGGAATGCCAGTCTGTTTCAGGTGGGAGGCCACTTGTACTGTGGAATTTGTGGTTCATTGACACACATGGGACCCTGATTGCAATTTTGAGGTAAAAATGGGCAGAACGTGCATCGGGCACACTCCACCCATTTGTACCAGTGTTGAGAGATCCTGAAAGGGGCCGCTGGAGGCCACGCAAAAAAATGGCCCAAAGAAATTTTTGTGGAGCCAAAAGGAACAGAAATGCTCCTCCTGGCCTGGTAAAAATAGTCTGGCCCATTGCCGACCCATACATGGCACCACTTCCCTCAGACTCAACTGTTGGTGGGCTCTGTGTAGGAGCCAGCCAATTTCCCACCCTTCCCAACCAGCGATCTGCCTTAGAGCACCAGTTTGATGTGCGCAGTTTTTTGGCTACATGCAAATGTGATGGGGCCTCATGGTGGTTACCATGGGCAGGTGATAGGTGCGCTCTATCCACCAACTGCCCATGACACTTAGAAACTGAAAATAAGCTGCAGCATGTCAGTAAGGGATCATGTGAAATAGTTACATACAACCATAGCTGTCACACTGAGGATCCCTTAGTGTCGCTTAGGTTAAATGTTAGTGAATTCTGTTTACATGACAGATACTAATTTGGGTCTATATCCTATTAATATAGCTGTTATGAATTAGTTTATAAACATTGTGACAATATTTGATTTGATATTTTTGTCAAGCAAAATCTAGTACTTCTGGGCAGTGGATTTAATTTTGTTCTATGACAAAGTAATGTGATTTGTGTAAACATCCATAGTTAAATCAGATTTCCTTCATCAGAATGCATTACAATAATTAGGGTTAATTATTGTTTGCCTTGTTAATGAGACAGGCAGCTCTTTGTAAAGGTTTAAATCCACAGTGTGACTTTAATTTTTAGTGCAAAGTAAATGAAAAGTGTGACCGTAATAATCTTCTGCAGAAATTGCTCAGAAGCAGCCCTACATTTGAGGTTCACAATTTCCATACTTTATTTACTTCTGTGATGCGGAGATGCCAGTGTTGGACCAAGGCGGCCTTCGAGACACACGACAACGCAAAATCATCGAGCAGAACTGATAGCCAAGTTCCGCACCCATGAGGACGGCCTCAACTGAGATCTTGGGTTCATGTCACGCTACATGACGTAGAGTCATCCAAACTCGAGTCGTCGTTGGCTTGTTCACAGATGTGATTTCCAGTAAAAAAAAGTAAAAAGTTTAAAGTTTATGGTTTTCCATACAGACTGCATTTGACACATTAGACGCCCTGTGACCCCACCTCATTGTCTTAGTTGTATCTTGCTATGTCTTTGATAGAATGCCTTCCTGACTGACCTGATTGTTTCTCTGCCGAGGTGTGATAAAAGGCAGTCAGAAAGATTAACTGTAGTCGTCTGACATTGTATGCTACACAGGCATTGTTCTCTGTCTATATATGCTTTGCCGATTCGTATTCCTTCACTTCACCTGACGAAGGAGCAGCAGCTCCGAAAGCTTGTGATTTCAAATAAAACTGTTGGACTATAACCTGGTGTTGTGCAACTTCTCACTTTTATTTATTTCTGTTTGAGGATCAGCAGTGTCTGAATCCTGTTAAGTTTATGATTTCATGCTTAAATAAACAAAATGGAAACAAAAAGGAAAGTCTCTGGGGGAATTTTTCAGGGGGTCAGCGGGTGCGTTTGGTGGCAGGTCGGGTGGGAAAAAAATTTTTTTGACAGCGGGTAGGGAACCTGCTGTCAACCAGCCATCACGCTAGTTTCCCAGATGTCGGGTCTGTCAGCGCTGAACAGACCCAACATCAAGCGGCGGGGGAGGCAATTTAGGTGATTAAGACCTTGCCTGTTAAAGAGAATTTTGAGCTCACCTTAAGATTTTACGAGGTCGCCCACGGGTTCCACGCTGCTCGGGGATCACATCAGGTTAGCAGGTCGGGAGTTGTTTTACCATGAAATCATCTCTTTACTTGACAGCTGCAAATGTGCTATAAAAGCTCCCATCTCATAGCTGTTCACTTTCCAAGCTCAGAAGCTGTTGCTTACTGCATTTGGAAGACAGATTGAGCTTTATGCAGGTTGCAAGTGTTTGGAGTAAACTCTCTATCCACTGTCACCTCATTGGAACAACCTCTCTCACCATTGACAGATCGCTTCTGTCATCTCAAGTTCACCTGCCATCTATTACATCAGCATCAGTGCCCTTCAACTATCTCACCTTGGTCTTCAGAATCCCACCATGAGCAGCCCCAACACCAGCAGCATCAACAACAACACCAACCTTCTCCTCAATCAACCAATGCTGCACAGGACAGAGGGCATCAGCACCCGATCACATTGCTGCCTTGGAGGCCAGGGATGACCTCACCATGGCCAGATTTACTTCACTTGATGCTGTACACCCTGGCTGCCACATGATGCGCCAGGTTAGCATCACCCCACACCAACACCATAAAGCATCCCTACAATGCCCAAGCCACTCCTTTCACACTCACCACCATTGCGGGGGGTACCGTTATGTCTCACCATTCACTGCAACTCACTATCCATTTCCAAAGGTGCACACAGATCTGTCCAAGAACAAAAAATGTTGAAAATAAAGATTTCAATGTTTGACAACACATTAACAGAAACTTCACATGAACATTGGCTAGAACACACAAGTGCCTACTCTTGTGTGTTGTTAGTTGGTATGATAGGACTAGGATGAGGGTAAGTGTGAGGGGTGTCTAGTGAGATGGGGATGTGATAATGTAGATAGAGAGGGATGGGTGGAGGTGCAAGGTAAGTTGGTGTGAGTAAGGATGTGCAGGAGTAGGGTAGGGAAGGCAGAGTGATAGGGATGTGATGAGTGGCACAGCAGGATGAGGTTGAGTGTAGCTTTGCAGTAATGTTTCGTGATCTACTGAGATCATTGAAAGGTTTGTGCCACTGCAGCCTGGTCCTCCTGACGACATCCCTCCTTGTGTCCACCTATGCAACGTGCAACCAGGCTGCGTTGATCTCCTGGGGAGGTCTCTTCCACTCTTGGAATGGAAGAGGACCTCCCTGCGTGCTGTGACTCCCTCTATAAGCATATGGAGGGAGTCATGGGAGAGCCTGGGAGCAGCTGTGCACATCTGTGCAGTGCTTGTCAGTGTTTGCAGCACCTCAATACTGTGGAACACTGACAGTACAACTGTCAAAATCAATTTGCGCATGGCCCCTTTAAGGAAACCGGCTGATGACGCGTCATCAAGTGACTTCATCAGACCCGCTTCCTTTAATTGGCCGGGAAACGCGCTGGGCAGGCTTAACAAGCCCAATCAATGTAAAATCACTTTGGACAGCAGGCTGGAGCCAGCAGCGGGGTCAGGACCCGCCACCGACCCCGCCGAGGTAGGGGAAATCGTGGTCTCAATCCGGGATTTTGAATCACCTTCAGCTTCAGATTAGGTAGATACTGTTATTACAAAGGTTAGCAGAGGGCTATTTGGCACTTCACAACTCTTCATTGGGTCATTTAAACAAAATTCATTGTTTAAAAATACCCTATAAATCCATATGCTCAATTCTGCTTTACAGATTCAACTTAGAATCTTCAGGGTTCTCTGCAATAATATTTTCAGATGTGAATTCCTTCAACTCTCGATTCTTGTGCATCTCCCACTCCCTTTGTCCCACCATTGGCGGCCATCCCAGCAGCCATCTAGGCCCTAAGCTCTGCAATTCCCTCCCTAAACCTCTCCGCTTCTCTACCTCTCTATCCTCTTTTAAGACCCTCCTTAAACCTACCTCATTAACCAAGCTTTCAGTCACTCTCCGAATATCTCCTTTGTTGGCTCGGTTTCAATTTTTGTCTGATTCCGCTGCTGTGAAGCACCTTTGGATATTTTCCTTTGTTAAAGGTGCTACATGAATGCAATTTATTGTTGTTGTTGAATTACATTTGCAGGCTAGGTGTATGTAAACCTGCAATACTTCACAGAGTTCAATTCACATTAGTGGTTTGAAACTGAATCCTTGATGAGGAATTACAGATGTGTATGCTCAGTGAAATCATTGCAGCTGGCGATGAAAATGAGGTGCCACTATTGATTCCATCACCTGAACACTTATACTTATAAACTATAAGCTACTGATTTCAAGAGATCTTTTGCCAATTATTTATATAAGATAGGGTTTGTCTTACCAATTTTATTCTGGAGTACAGTTCATGCTCGGATCACATAGAATGTTAGTAAAATGTATTTTTGGTTAAGTGATCAGGTGCAGGTGTTTGTTGAACATTGTGTAATTGTAACCTTGTATTAAAAATCTTGAACCTGTAATATTACATGATTCCAATATTGTAGTGAGCCATTAACATTGCTGATTGGTTTGTGCCAACTAAGTGATACCAATATGATCTCAACATTGACCCATGCTAACCATGTGATACCACAGTCATTGGAAACAAAATCAACCTGTTTTTAGCCACCATGATAGCTTCCTGCTTTATTAATCCTCCACTTTGGGCATTTTATCTATTCTTCTTGGCCTCTGCTTCACTCTTGGGCATGGCCTCAGCTTCTGCTCTGCTCTCTCCCTGGTCCACCCGACTGTTCCAACTCGGTTCCCTTCCCTACATTCCTCTTCATTGTTGCTTTGGATCATTTGCACCACTCTTGCCTGAGTCAGTAGGTTGTAAGTTCAGCCTCACTACAGGCTTGAGCACAAAATGTAGGCTGACAAATCAGTGAAGTATTGAGGGAGTGCTACATTATTGAAGATGCTGTCTTTCAGATGAAATGTTAAACTCAGGCCCTATCTGCCTCTTCAGGTAGATATAAAAGGTTGAAGAAGAGCAGGGAGCTCTCCTGGTGTCCTAGCCAAAATTCCTCCTTCAACCAACATCCCATCACAAATTAACTGGTCATTTATTTAATTTGCTGTTTGTGGGACCTTGCTATGTCAAATTGGCTGCTGCATTTGCCTACAAAATAATAGTGATAAAGGTCAAAAGTAACTAATTGATTTTGAAGTACTTTGGGACATTTAGGGGCCATAAAATACACTCTATGAATACAAGTTAGCTTTTTTTTAAATCTCCATCTCTTTCTTTCTTCCAACGCTGACCAAGTCCTCCAGCTGTGGCTCCATTCTCTCCATCTTTCATGAAGGGCTGACCCAACTATTCCAGCTCTGCTACCTCCATCCTTCAGAGTAATGTTATATTCTTGTCCCTTCCTGAAGAATCCAGCCTCCACTCCTGCTACTCAGCCCAGCTTCCAGCCCTGTTTCTATGCCTCCATTCTGTTTCACATCTCCATGCTGCACTTCCCAATCCTCAATTTCTCTCCATGAGACAATACTGCCTCACATCCAGCCATTCTGACAGTATGAACCTTCTTGTCCACCTGCATTGTCCTCCCACTGAGATGCCAGTAGTTCCCTATTTAAGCCCTATCCTGATAGCCCTACTCCCTTCCTCATTCAGCCCCACTCTCTCCAAACCCCAGACTAAGGTTCAAGGCCATCTCAGTTCTGATCCACCAACACCGACGTGGTTGAAACTTAACTGCCCTCTGAAGTGACCGAGCAAGCCATTCAGTTGTATCAGGGCAATTAGGGATGGGTAATAAATCCTGGCATTGCCAGTGACATCCATATCCCGACAATTAATAATTTGAAAAAGAACTGGGTCTCAGGATAAAAGGATTTAGCACTTTGGTTAACTCATTCTTCCACAGTTTCAAGAAGCTCCTGAGCAAAGTCTCCTTAATAATCTGGTTTAACCTCGAGACTCTCTTTGGGAGCTGTGTCAGCCCAATTCCAACTAGGTGCAATGTTCTTGCACTACCTGCATGTCTTTTTTTTAGATTTTATAATCCTTTATGCTTTTGATTAATAAAGGAATCAATAAAATCATGGTAGGACAAGATTTGTAGCTCATACATCATTCATTTATGACCATTTCTTTGCTAAAGTCTGCACTTGCCATTAAATGTTTCTCAATATGGGTAAGGTCAATTGGATATTAACATGACTGAAGTTTTAAAATATATATGATCAGGCAGAAGGTTAAACTCTTCAACTTTGAGAAGTCCAGAACTGAAAGGACAATTGAAAATCTACATTTTAAAGTTAGCAAATCAGTTCAGTGAGAGAGAATTTCCCATAACTGCATCTCAGTCAATCACTTTCATTTCAGCAAAAGGGTTGGCCACAAGAGTTAAACTGAGGTGGGCATAAAAGATCATGTGGCACTATTTTGAAGAAGAGCAGGGGAGTTCTCCTGGGGCCCTGGCCAATATTTAACCAGGAAATAACTATAAAAAAAAATGTTGATGAGGCCAGGAGTGCTCCTCCGTGGCCTACGAAAAAAGATCTGGGCTGCTGCTGGCTATCCGAAGCCTTTCCCTCAGGATCGCGTTTACCTCCTCCCAAGCTCCAGCTGTTGACCGGCTCAGAGAATGAGCCGGCTGATTTCCTGCCCTCCCGAGCTGTAACGGGGTGACGTCTGGTGCCTACAACTGGCCAGTGAAATAGAAATGAGGCCCGGGCCTCTAAATAGCTCGGGTCTCCCACTGGCAAAAAAGGGCGGGCATCAGGCAATAAAATACAATTTACTCCTTCGATCACTATAAGCCAGTGGCCCCAACTATTGTTCTTTACAGTTCCTCGTTCATCAAATTACAGGAAACTCTTTATTAACCGGCACCAACGGGACCGGCGTGGTGCCGGTTAATCAAAAAGTCCGGATAATGGAGAGTTATATCTCCCAACGTACGAGAGCCCCGTACACACTGACATGCACCTGCATTCGGAGCTCCGTCTCCCCGGGGACCGCCAGCTGACCATCTGTCGTGTCCACTGCCTACCCGGGCTGCACATTCCCCTCCCAATCTACATGCTCCGATACAAGGCAAACGCCTCGGGGTTTTTTTAAAGTTATTTTTAAAGGAGAGATGAAGGAAAACCCTGGTTACCTACTCAAGAATTTTGCCGGTTAAGAGAGATTTCCGGTTATTTGGGTGCCGGTTAAAAGAGAGTTTCCTGTAATATATGTAGCCCTTTTCATCACATTTTAATCTTCAAACCAAAGGTGTACTACTCTACGGTGTATCATACAATAATGGACTTTCTAGCTCTGAATGTCTTCCTACTTTCCATGGTGCATTTATTATATTGACATGCAAAAATGTTCTTTAAGATCAACACCTTTTCTGTATACTGATGATACAACCCTTTCAAAAACGAATCCATAATTCCTTAGAGATCTCTGCCTTTCAGTCTGCCCTTGCATATTCTGATAAGCAGTTTTATACAAACATGTTTTTAAGAATGAAAGGTATTATAATTACAGCTGTACGTTACTGCCTTCCTGGTTTCAGACTTTACATTAGTGGCTAATTTATTAAAGTTCACCAGTTTACAGCTATTGGGAGTAGGAATTTACAATCATTTAACATGATTAGCTCAAACCAGCAAAACATGTAAGAACGTTTATACAACAAAAGGAATAGGTAGAGGAATAGGTACAAAAGGTTATTCAATGGCACTCATTTAATCCTTCTCTCCAAACTCTATTGCTGTCTGTGCATCAGCCTAGAATGCAATTCATTTGCTGGCATCCTTAGCAGTAGTATATCATGAGGCAAAAAGAATCAATTCAGAAAGCTGCTTGCAGGGCCAATTCTTTAAAAGTGGAATCTGAATCATTCCCACAAATTGCTACGTACTTCTGAGTCGTTCTCCAGCTTTATAGATTCCTGTAAAAACATTAGGGGGCTAAATTGGATAGCGATGTGCGATTAACCCACGCCCATTGATTGCAATGCAGACAGCACGCCAACTTCGTCCTGCCTGCTCATTTAAATGATCTCTGCATCCAGCCACGCTAACTGTGCTGTTCATTGGCTGGACGCGTCAGCAGGGGGTCAATATCGTGAGAGGCTAGCACCAGTTAAAGCTAGCCTGCACTGCTTAAAGCTAGACTGCACCTCTTAAAGGGGAGGTGCATTGTGGCTGGAGCAGGTGCTGGGAGTTGTGGTTGAAGAGATTCTGACCTGGGAAAGAGTGAGGAATGGCACAACAGGGGAGAGAGCGGGCTCCAAGGTTTTCAGACGCTGCACTGGAGGTCTTGGTGGAGGAAGTGGAAACAAGGAGAGATGTCCTGTATCCGTGGGGGGTGGGGGGTGGGGGGTGGGGGGTGGGGGGTGGCCCTCCAGACACACGGTCAAAAGGCAGTGGGAGCAGACAGCCATGGAGGTCAATGACTGGAGTCAAACCCCGAGGACCTGGATGCAGTGCCTCAAGAAGTTCAATGACCTCACACGAGTGGTCAAGATCGGTGAATTCATCTTCAAATGCCATATCCCACCAACTGCACCTCTAGCCTCACACACTGCTCAATGCACCAAACCTCCTTCACTCACCTACCAACAATCTCTATCAATCAGAACTCATACTTCACATTAATAGCTTCACCTCACCCTCACACACTTAACATAAGAACATAAGAACATAAGAAATAGGAGCAGGAGTAGACCAATTGGCCCCTCGAGCCTGCTCCGCCATTCAATGAGATCATGGCTGATCTGATCCAACCTCAACTCTAAAGAACACAAGAAGTAGGAGCAGGACCAGGCCACTCGGCCCCTGGGCCCGCTCCGCCACCCACAGGGCCTTGACCGATCCGAACTCAAACTCATGTCCAATTTCCAGCCCGCTCCCCGTAACCCCTGATTCCCTTTACTTCTAGGAAACGGTCTATTTCTGTTTTAAATTTATTTAATGAAGTAGCTTCCACAGCTTCCTGGGGTAGCAAATTCCACAGACCCACTACCCTCTGAGTGAAAAAGTTTCTCCTCATCTCAGTTTTGAAAGAGCAGCCCTTTATTCTAAGATTATGTCCCCTAGTTCTAGTTTCACCCATCATTGGGAACATCCTCACCGCGTCCACCCGATCAAGCCCCTTCACAATCTTATATGTTTCAATAAGATCGCCTCTCATTCTTCTGAACTCCAATGAGTAGAGTCCCAATCTACTCAACCTCTCCTCGTATGTCCACCCCCTCATCCCCGGAATTAACCGAGTGAACCTTCTTTGTACTGCCTCGAGAGCAAGTATGTCTTTTCTTAAGTATGGACACCAAAACTGTATGCAGTACTCCAGGTGCGGTCTCACCAATACCCTATACAACTGCAGCAATACCTCCCTGTTTTTATATTCTATCCCCCTAGCAATAAAAGCCAACATTCCATTGGCTTTCTTGATCACCTGCTGCACCTGCATACTAACTTTTTGATTTTCTTGCACCAAGACCCCCAGATCCCTTTGTACTGCAGTACTTTCCAGTTTCTCGCCATTAAGATAATAACTTGCTCTCTGATTTTTCCTGCCAAAGTGCATAACCTCACATTTTCCAATATTGTATTGGATCTGCCAAATCTCTGCCCACTCACCCAGCCTGTCTATATCCCCTTGTAGGTTTTTTATGTCCTCCTCACTCTCTACTTTCCCTCCCATCTTTGTATCATCTGCAAACTTTGATATGTTACACTTGGTCCCCTCCTCCAAATCGTTAATATAGATTGTAAAAGAGTTGGGGACCCAGCACCGACCCCTGCGGAACACCACTGGCTACTGGTTGCCAGTCCGAGAATGAACCATTTATCCCAACTCTCTGCTTCCTGTTAGATAACCAATCCTCCACCCATGCCAGAATATTACCCCCAATCCAGTGATTTTTTATCTTGAGTAATAATCTTTTATGTGGCACCTTGTCGAATGCCTTCTGGAAGTCTAAATACACTACATCCACTGGTTCCCACTTAGCACAGCTGCAAGCCTCAAACCCACACCTCACAGCTTGCACACACTACCAGCTATTCAACCATGACAGCCACATCAGACAAACAGATTGCACGACACTCACTGACACACTTCCCTCTCTCTTGCAGGTCAAGATGGCGCACAACTGGAGGCAGCAGGAGATAACCGGAGGGGGACCGGCGTGCCTGCATGTTCTAACACCCATGGAGGAGACGGTTCTGGCCATTATTGGGATGGCCATTGCTGAGGCCGTGGTCAGCGGTGGGCCTGAAACCATCGAAGGTGACTGTATCCTGATACCTAATCCTCCTTCTCACATCCCACTGCCCCATCATCCCACACTCTTTTCTGATTTACAAGATGCAGATGGCGTAAGCATGCACCTATTACTTCCCCCCCCACCCCCACTCCCCGCATCACAACCTTACCCTTGTGCCTTGTTCCTTTCAGACACCCAAGAGGTGCAACCTGGCCAGGCAGTGGAGGAACACCAAGAAGTGAGTAATGATGAAGACACAGCACCATCACTTTATTTCACACTCGCAGCCACCAGCTCAGATACTGACACTGCGCATATCTTAGAGGATAGATTAGAGGCCGGATCTGCACATGGTGAGACACCGGGCATGAGTGGTCTGCAGTCAGGGCAGGAGGCAAGGATAGTGCAGGTGCCAACTCGCCAGAGGGCAAGGTTGCAGATGGGTTCCGCTGCAGCGGACTCAGATGAGGACTTCGACAGGGCAGGATACAGAAGAACACTGATGGGTATACACAACTTGGCACAGGGCTTTCCGCAGAGCTTGGAGCTCATCCTTTCCAGCATGGAAGTGGTGGCCAACTCCATTAGTGCACTTGTGGATTCAACCATGATGCAGCGTCTGATGGCCAATGTCTCAGCTTCCATTGTAGCATAAGCAGAAGCCACCCAATATCTGAGTGCTGCAGTGGAAGCTCAGACTGCTGCCATGCAAGCTCAGCTTGCTGCCATCATGGCTGTGGATTGCAGTGTTCAAGTGGTCTTGCAGGGTGTCACAGCAGTCTGGCAATCTGTCCTCCAACAGATTACTAGGATTGCTGAGGTGCCGCCCTGGGGCAGTGGCTCCATGGAGCACGAACCTGCTGTCCTCTCTCAGTCCCTTTGCTGTTGCCTGTCAGCCAGCCAGCCAAGACTGCTGCCGCCCATGCCAGGATGGTGCAGTCCGAAACCAGGTCTTCTGGGCCCAAAGCTGTTCGAGGTCATCCTCCAAGGCCATCTGCAGTCTCGCCCACTGAAAGTCAGCAGCCTTCCACCAGCCATGCTGTAGCTGCTGGAGTGGCACTGCATAAGAACACTAGGACAGGCAAAGGCACACAGAAGACAGGCACTAAGGCAATGCACAAGGGTAATTAGTTGACTTTTGTATGCAATATGGCATGATTTCATTTATAAATTTGATTTGAAATGTTTATTTTGTGATGGCTTTTGTTTTTGCATTGTGGCCAAGCAGATGTTGTGATGGTCAGTGACAGAGGGAATTGGGGTTGCAGTTACTGGTATTGCACTCAGATGAGTTCTTCACGGACAGCCTGTGCAAAAAGGGGCTGTCTAGGTTGCCTCCTCCCTTCCTCTTCCTCTTCCTCCTCCTCCTCCTCTTCTTCCTCCTCCTCCTCCTCCACTGTTCGCTGTATAGCTGGTGGCAAGGGCTGTGCCCTCATGATGGAGAGGTTATGCAGCCTGCAGCAGACCACCACGAGTCTTGACATCCGCTCTGCTGAGTACTGCAGGGCTCCTCCAGTGTTGTTTCAGCACGCCAATGGTCTGCTCCATCACATTTCATGTGGCAGCATGGCTTTCACTGCAATCATGCTGCACACGTGTGCATGGGTTGCGCACCGGACTCATGCGTCATGTCATCAGTGGATAGCCCTCGTCGACCAGTAGCCACCTTTTGGTTTGCTGTGGTGGCTGAAATGCAGCTGGCACAGCGGACTGCTGCAGAATGAAGGCATCATGACTGCTGCCAGGATACCGGGCATTGGCCTGCATGATTCGCTGCCTATGGTCACAGACCAGCTGGACGTTGAGGGAGTGGAATCCCTCTCGGTCTGGTATAGGGCAGAGTTGACATGCGGCACCTGCAAAGCGATGTGCGTGCAGTCAATGGCACCCTGCACCATGGGGAAGCCCGCAATCCTAGCGAAGCCGCGTGTTTGCTCTGCCTGCTGCTCTCTGGCAAGAGAGAATGAAATGTAGCTCTCTTTGAATAGAGAGCCTCAGTGACCTCCTTCAGGCAACAGTGGACAGCAAACTGCGAGATGTTGCAAATATCTCCAGCTCCAGGTTGAAAGGAGTCCGACGCATAAAAGTTCATGGCCACGGTCACCTTCACAGCCACTGGCACTGCAGTCCTTGCCCTGCTCTGAGGTCGCAGTTGTAGCTGCAGCAGGTGGCAGATTTCAGTGAGGACATCCTTACTGAAGCGCAGACGTCTCACACATTATTCCTCACTGAGGTTCAGGTCGGAGAATTGCTCCCTGGACACCCTGTGCGGATATGGCCTCCTGCTGAGAGCCCTTCTCCCCCTCTTCCTCCTCTCTCTTCCAGCAGCTTGTCCGGCTCTGCGTGGCCTCTGTTCATTCTCCAGGGCATTGCTGTATTCCATGAGGAAATCCTACTAGTGCACCCATGTCTGGCAGCAACTGGTTTGTGCAGAAGCCTTAAAGTCAGCAAAAAGTCCTTCAGCACCTGCCACACCGCTCCCTGTAGACTTTTGCAACTTAAAACAACTATAGAAAGCACCAAACACTTGTAGAATCATACCAACAGCCAGAAGAAATCAACTAGCAACTAACCTGTAAGTAGTTGATGATCCCTTTAAATAGCGCTGGTGGGGGGTCCTTCCTGCTGCTGATCATGAGTTCAGCTGTGTGAGCTTAAGAGAGGGCGTTGGCTGGAGTGTTGAGCTCCAAAATGGCAACACTGGCGTCAAATCAGCATTACACGCTGATTGGCGTCATGATCTGCCTGCTCTACATACTTCCGGCGGACATTAGCTGCACGCGCACTAACACTCTCATCAATATGGCGTCCGGCGCAATTCACCCCACGAATGTGCGCACACACATCGGACGCCATCGGTCTCTTTCTGCTTCATCTGTAGCTGTTTCAACATACGAACATATAAAAACGGTGGGCAGAAAAAGATCATCTGGTCCTCTGGTCCATCAAGCCTATTCCACACCGTTGTGATTTATTCGTTCATGAGATGTGGGCGTCGCTGGCAAGGCCAGCATTTATTGCCCATCCCTAATTGCCCTTGTGATGTGTGAAGTATCATGATTAGACCGGTACCCACCAGCAACCATGTAATCTCCTGGGATAGTAAAATAAACAGATAAAAACCCATGGCCAATTATGGAAAATATATGGAAAATTCCTCTCCGACCCCATTAGGTGATTGAAAACTAGTCCAGACGACCATATTGACCATGCTTATATTGCCTGGTACTTCACCTACGTGATCTCCGCCGCAGCCAGGAACTGGTCCAGGTATCTTTTGAAGGTTCGCAGAGAGTCAGCCCTCACCGTACAAGCCAGCAACTTGTTCCAAAAGCCTACTATTTTCAGGGTAAAGGAAAACCTAGCCCTAATTTATATGCATGAACCCTGGTCTTCCTCAATCTATCAAATTGAAATAATCTATCAATAGGAACACAATCTAGCCCATTATTGGAATTTGCAAAGGGCCAAACGCCTGTTTCAGGCGTGAACCCTGGACGCCTATTTTTTGTCTACACCAATAAGGCAGGTGGCGCACTTCCAGATCGTAATGAGCGTGAGCTTCCTGCCCGCCATATTGGAGGCTTAGGAGGCCATGTAATGCCCGAAAAACGGGCGCTGCGGGGTCAAATTCTATGCCAAGAATCTTACGTTTTAAACTTTGGAATAAAGAAATGTGATGACTGTTAATCCCAGTTCCATAATATGATCAATACATGTTTTCTAAGACTCACTACGTATCACACAACCAGAATTTAAAATTGATGACTGAGTATTGTTGTGGCCATGTTCGAGGAGAACACTACCTCTTCTGTCACCTTGAAAGTTTGCTTACTATTCACACAGTGCCTTACCACAAATCCACAGCTGAAATCAGCAGCTCACCACGTAGAAAATTATTCACACGATAATTACAATAAGGAAGGCAATTTAGCCCACCCTAATTCATCCCTCCACAATGACCCTATAGTCCCCTGAATGTAGCATCCAATTATTTCTTAAATGATTCTAGGATTTTTGTTTCCACTCTATCTGGAAGTCTATTACACCTGTTGATTACTCTTTGTAAGAAGAACTTCTTGATAATCTGCCCTAAATTCACCTTTCACTATTAATTTAAAACAAATTGAAATGGAAATAAAATTAGTCTCAACCAAAGATTGAATCATATGTGCATTTCCTTGAAGAACATTGTTTTCCAATTATAATAGTGAACCTAACTAAAGGCATAAACATTTGCCCAGAACTTCTGATGGGTTGATATAGTGTAAATGCTGCAGATCAAGCCAATATAATCTTGAATGTTGACACAGGGGGTGAATTTCCTCAGGCTTCTCCCACTCCACTGTCATAACTTCAGTGGAAACCATTAACCCTGGTAGTAAAAAGCCTCCCAACTCTGTGCAAAGATGTTTCTCTTGCTCGCTGTCCTAAATCTCTTCAATTTAATCTTGTCCTTCATTCTAGACCCCTTATGCCAGTTAATTTGTTGCTCATTCTTGCATAAGGCTAGTACTTAATGCTGTGTTTGCCAAGGCAGCCCAGTCCAGTTCATTACATTGGCTGTAAGATAGAGACAAATGGGTGAGTAGACCATTAATTATCAGATCACAGGGTTCCCATGAGTGCTTGGAGCTATAGATTGCACTCATGTGGCCATACAAGACCCTGTTGTCAACCCACGATATTATATGAACCAAAAGGGATTTATTTGCTTAATGTTCAATTAGTGTGCAATTACAGGCACAAGCTTATGCATGTCAATGACCAGTATTCAGGGAACTGCCATGGTTCATTCATCCTTCAGCAGTTCGCTGTCCCTGCACTCTTTCAGAATGGAATATAAGTTGCTGGCTGCCTTCTTGGAGACAAGATGGATGCAGGACCTTCCACATCTCCCTCCTCTGTTACAAGATCACAAAATAATTACAACTGAGAAAGGCCATTAACCCATCTTAATTGATCCATCCAGAGAGATCCAAGCAACCCCATTGTAAAATCCAATTGTTTCTTAAATGATTTCAGGGATTTCATGCATGAGAAAATAATTCTTGTTGCTTTCAGGCAGAGACTGGTTTATTTGATAGTTATTGGAGAACTCATCTCACTTCTCCCATAGAGACATCGATTCTTCAAAGGGCATGCATGCATTTCAGGACTCTCTAGGGATAAAAGCTTAAAGATAAGTGCCAGTGAAATTTATTACTTCATATTAAACATAAGCCCCAGTGATTCTCAGTCAAAACCATATGCTTCTCTCTTATGCCTCTACATGCTCTAGTACCACTCACTAATCATGACCTCTTTCTAGATGCCACCTACGTGCCCAAAATGCCAGCTGTTGACTAGCACTATGAGTTTCATAGACTGGTGGCTGTCTCTAGGAGCCACTGTCCTACGAAGGAGCAATAGCAGGTTGCATCACCAAATCAGATGCATGGTAACCTCGTCCTTCAGCTGCAAACCAATTAGTTCAGGCATCTGGGAGACCTGACAGAGATACTTACTGGACCTTCATTCTTGAGAGACTGCTAGATCCTGAGAAAATCTGCGTGCCAGGACACTGAGCATATTCACCAAGAGGCCACTGATCAACAGGATGTAGACCAAATAGTCTCAACCAGAGCGATGAATCCTGTGTTAATACCTCTCTTAATACGGTGCTCAAGGACTCCATAGCAGTAGTTTGAGCTGACTCTATACAAGCAGACATTGCTCCTGAGGCTTCATTCATTGGGATGGCCTCTGAAGGTCTTCCTAGAATTACTACTCTCTCCAAGTTAAGTAGCAGTGAAGAGAAACTCTCTCCAATGATGTTGGATTCCTTCAGGTGACCAGATAGATGCAGCACTTTCTGGGAATATGTCCACAGTATTTGTACTTGGATCGGATGCTTTATTAGCATTCCCTGTTTGAAAGCAGAGCCCATGAGATCTGTGTCCTGAAGCTCCTCATCTAAACTCTGATGTCTCTGGACCCTCTGATCGGAAATGACACCATCGTCTTCATCCATCACCCTTTTCTTCACTGTGCATCACCCAATGCTGTCCCTTGCTGGTCACTATCCTGATGATCCCCTGTGTTTACCTCCTGGAAACTTGGAAGTGATGAAATGAATGGTGGGGTGGGCATCAAGCACATCTGACTGGGAATGACCTATATGAAGAGAAAGTAACAGAAATTATTATGCGGCCATTCAACAGTGAACAGCACAAACTGTGGCGTTCAATAGCTTTCGGCTTGCTGTGGGTAGCTTTTGTCTGATGAAACCTCAGATGCCAAAACCTGCATCATCTGTGCACAAAGCTGTGGATGCCATCTGCCCACCAACTTCTCCATCTCCAACACCTTCTACCACCAGCAACCCAGGATGATAAGTGCCTCCTGTCCCTAGGTTGACAATTTTCAAATATTAGTCACTCCGCCCCCTGTGGACTGTCTCTCCCTGGCATTATGCACCATCTTTTCCTGCAACACATATGCAGATTATGTTATATGATTATTTCCTTCTGCTCATGTAGGAATTCAGAGGATGGTTGAGTGATGACATGCAAACTGGAAAACTCGTGACACTAATGCGGAAAGGGCTGACACTGAAAGTTTCAGTCAGTAGCATGTGGTGTATGGATGATTATGCAATCTCTTGCAGGGATGTCGATAGAATAGCAACTATGTATGTGGGCACTGGTGCTTCACAATGTCCATACTGGCAACACATGTAACTCTGAGACATTGATTGGACCAGAAGGACAACATACAAGGTGGTCCCAGATAGATGTTCAGTGGGAGGTGCAACCACCTTGCCCATTCTGGTCAAGTCATTAAAACATTTTCAGCAACTGAGTTGCTGGTCTGGAACTCACTGCTTCAGTCACCTGCCTCCACAGCTACCTCACTGTGGTAAAAGATGGTCTCTTCCCTTGAGGACCAAATAATCCTGCCTGCCTTGCCTTCATTTCTTCCAAAAGTATCTCCAACTCTGCATCTGAAAAGTTGGAGGCTCTTCTTCCTGCAGGTCTGCTAGCTGTCCTCAACTTCAACTCTTTGCCTCTGCTCCATTTGCTCGCTCATCTTGTTTAAGCCACTACATGGGCTTTAGGTCCTGTAACAGCATGTTACTTTCTGCTGCCATGGGCAAATGCAGCTAATCCCTGGCATGTTGATAGTGGGAGCGCACTGACAATTATGCTAATGAGCTGATCATAGGACATTATCCAGAACTAGTGACATGGCCATGAGACCAGGACATATGCCTCTCCGCTGCACTTCTGCTGGCAGTATGGAACAGTGGGAACTCTAGCCCTAAATGTTTCAATCTGCCAAAAAAAATTTATTAACACAGCTCTCACAAAAGAAATGAATTACAATTACAATAGTTGAGTGTATAAATTATTCATTTCAATTTTTTAGAAGTTTCTTAGTCAAATTTGAAATGCAATTCAGGAGCTAGAAAATGACCCAATTTCTAAATATTTGCTGGTACCAATCTACTTTTCATGTGCAGGGTTCTCAAAATTCCCACATTCCCCAGAGTTATTAATAAGGGGTACCCTAGACAAAGTGGCTTCTAGACCTCGTGGCAGAAGCCTGCGACATTGAACAGAAACCAGGGCCCTGCAATAACAGCAGGCCAGGTGACATGCCTGGGTCTGTAAGAGAGTTGCGAAATTCCCAGACCCCCAAAAGACTCGGAGGAAAAGAGAGAGACCCTAAGAAAAAGGGGCTTTGGACATTTTAAAACCAATTGAGTGTATTGGACCAGGGACATTTTAAAACATGCCTGGGCAGACCTCAGTACAGGCTGCCAAAGGAGGCGGGGCTGGCCTCTACAGAGACAATGTTGTATATTACAGGTGGTCAACCTGTCTCCAGCCCCATCAAACTGCTTAGCATTTATACAAAGAAGGAAAGGAATGGAGTGCTCAACACAAATGAACAACCATCAGACCAGCAATCATCCTCCACTTAACAAATATTTAATATCGTTAAAGGCCATCTCCTGCCATTAAAGTTAACGACCTTAACGAGCCCACCAGAATTAAACAAAGCACTGGGAAGATTTGGCGGGCAAATAAGGAACAATCGAACAGTATAACTTGAGACCTGTGCTGGAACAAGCCAGAGTTCTACAGAGACGAGACTGGCAGTTTTACAGGCTAGCAGTTTAAAAGAAGCTGTTCAAGTCACACAGACAGACCACAAGCAGGACAGCTGAAGCACAGGAGTTCTCCAGTACATAGTTCAACAGAAAACAAGACCGTTCAACAAAGAGGGCCAGCAGCTCCAGAAACAGACCGACACGCAAGAAACCAGAGCAACGGTTCCAGTGACCATCAAACACCGAGGCACAAGGGCCTTATGAAACTTTTTACTTAAAAGGACTTTAAACCATATCTCAACTGTCAAAGGATTCGTTTGGTGGGCATTATCCCTGGTTCTCAAGAGTCTAACTTAGCTAGTAAAGTGGGGTTGGGAGGGGTGAGGTATTGTTCTACTCTCATTTCCCTCGTTTGTACCGAAGTTAAGATTGACATGTTACGTTTCATCTCTGTTAAATAAACATTGGTTTTCCTTGCACCAATCCACGGGTCTGTTCGTTTGTCCTTATCGCCGCTCGATAAGTCCTGGGCTCAGAACTAGGAAGGGGATAGCGATTTGCAACCGCACAGCGGGCAGGACAGTCCAGGAAAACATAACTGGCTGACCTACAAATAAGCCCCTGAGACAAAAACCCCTTACACATGGGAAACAAGTCTAAAATCATAATGGTAACCTTCATTCCATCAGGCATTTAGGTTGTCTTATGCAAGAAATAGGCATATAAAAGTAAATTATCTTAATTACTGAGGGAGTGCTGCACTGTTGGAGGTACTGACTTTCAGATGAGATGTTAAACCAAGGCCCCGTCTGCCCTTTCAGGTGGACATAAAAGATCCCATGGTACTATTTCATAGAAGAGCAGGGGAGTTCTGGTCAATATTTACCCCTCAACCAACATCATTAAAACAGAATATCTGGTAATTATCACATTGCCATTTGTAAGATCTTTCTGTGTGCAAATTGGCTTCCACATTTCCTACATTACAACAGTGAGTACACTTCAAAAGTACTTAATTAGATCTAAAGCGCTTTGGGACATCCTGAGGTAGTGAAAGGCGCTATATAAACGAAAGTCTTTCTTTCTTTTTAATAGCTCATTTGTATTGAACATTTCTATTATAAAGATATAAATCAAAGTAGCTGAATGATGTTCATGTGCTTATTAAATTGGGTTTATCTTCCTTCTAATGTCGCCTCTAATTTTTAGTTAGTAGCTAAAAATCATTTCCGATGATGCACATTAAAAGCAGCAGCAAAATATCCTGTGGTTAATGGAGCTTCCTGGAATCCATTTTGTGTTGCTTGTCCCCATAAAATATGTTGTGCTTAACTATAGTGCCAAAATACCATGTCTATAAGTTCTACTTGAAAGGCTAAATGGCACAACTCCAGTTTAGTCCAGACAATCTGAATGCAAGAAAAACACATACAATAAATTGAAAAGGCCACTAGAAGATGAAAGCATTGACTCTAAATTGCCTATATTTTTTTTTAAATGTTCGTGACCAAAAGTTGTTATAGCTTTAAGATCTCTACCTAATAAACACTTTTTCCAAAACATCAGCATATTGTATTTGACAATAAGATAAAGATGTTAAGAACAAATACGTGCAATGATGAAGGGGCATTTTTTCCATGAAGCCCAATACTTCCACCACAAGGTCTCTGTCATAGGTACAAAAGCAAAATACTGCAGATGCTGGAAATCTGAAATAAAAACAGAAAATGTTGGAAATACTCAGCAGGTCAGGCAGCATCTGTGGAGAGAGAAACAGAGTTAACGTTTCAGGTCGATGACCCTTCGTCTGATGAAAACGTGACTAACCAGTAACCACATGTGAACCATCCAAGAAGATAAAGCTCTGTGAAATTTCCCCCTTGCCCTAAATGTAATTAAACAAATTCCAGATATTCATCCAGCTCCTCTTTAAAGGAGGTAATGAGTACAACATTAATTGGGAGCATCTTCTACATATCCATTACTCTATAGGGAGAAAAAAAAAAGAAAAAGCAGACACAAACACATCGTGGGTTTTATTTTGATTTATTTCAAGCCTCACTTTAGGCTTGTTAATTTTGTACTTCCATCCTCTCGGTCTCAAGTAACAGTCTAAGTTAAACAACCTGCTTATTTCTATGTTTTCAACATCTGTCAGCATGTTAAATACTTGGATCACAATCTATCTCAATCTGTTTTGAACAAAATGCATCCAGAATTGCTTTTATGTTTATTTACAATCACACTACTGCTTTCCTTTGGAATGAATGAAAGAAAATGTACAATTGGGAACACTCTATTAAGTGAACAACATGCAAGTACCCATTTTTTACATTTCAAGTTTATTGTAATTGTTCTTTGGTTACAATACGTTGGCACACATAGCATTCAAAGTATACAGCATACAAGGTTTAATATAATTGTTAGGTTGTAGAATTGATGGAGCGTTACTGATAGTTGCTGTTGGGTAACCCTGGTGACTGATTTCAAGTAATAGCAGTGGTATAGTGAGTACTGCTGTGCTTGTCCACTGTTTCAGCATCTAATGAGTTTTGGTTGTTCCAGCAGAGCATTGACAGTTATTCTGTTAGGCTGAGGGACAGCACATTCCAGGCACTGCAGTGCTGAGACCGTCAACCTCTAGCTGTGGATCAGTGATGGGGGGGTCAGCTTTTGAAGATATTCTCCTGGTTTAGGCTTACAATTTTCTGAGGCTTCATGCCAGCAGCAGGGCCACAAATGCAGCAGGCAGCTTGCAGGAAAATTGTAGATGCACCACACGTGATTTTCTATCCGTTGACAATAATGGATGGAAACTTGCTGGCAATGCTCCTGTGATTTTCTGATAAGCTGCCCGTTGCTCAGTGGCCTGTAGCCTCAGAAAATTCTGCCCAGGGAATACATGATTTTCTTGGATTAGGTTCCACGGATGTTATTATTCATATCAACTGGTTTTTGGGGGGTGTTCCTCCTGCCATCTCAATGGGATGCATCGATGGGTTGCAGTTAAAACATTGCAAGAGCTCCGTCATGTTAAAGTTCAGCTCAGGTGGTCACAATGGGTGGGGGTGTGGGGGTTGCTGAGGTACTGTAGTCTGCAGCCAGGCTCAAGCCTTTAGAGGTAGCCGACCACAAGCATCTCAAGAGCCCTCATCTGAACATCAATAGCCTTCTACCTCCCATGCTGAAGCCACAGGAGGAGACCTTGTAGGAGTAGGAGAATACCATAAAAAGTCCTGTACTTGGGAGAAGCCTGCAATGTGTGGGAACCCTAAAGCCCTTTCATGATGATTCCAGGTGTCCAAGGGGAAAGTTATGAATTGGTTGGCTTCTGCAACAGGGTGTCAGTCACCCTCTTGACACAGGCATGGACTGCAGACTGACTTATACTAATATTCCCTGTTGCAGCCCGGAAAAAGCTTGAGGTAGAGAAGTTGCGGGCTGCTGTTACTTTCACTGTCACAGGCAATAGGGTGCCAGCTGTGGTGGGGGTTGCAAGTCTTTTTGTGAGAGGCTGCACAAATCTCTGCCGACCTACATGGAGAAGTGTAGCCTCCTCACACACAGCTTCTCAGAACACTGGAGGTCAAGGAATCTGGCCCGATAGACCACATGGGCAGGGTAAGGACGTCTTTGACTGCACACCTCTTGTGCACTTATTACGACGTCAGTTACAGCTCCGTGAGGTCCTCTCCCCATTTGCTGGTGCTCTTCCTCTTCCTCTAGCTAGAATGGAATGGCCAAGATGATTCCCATCTTCTGCAGTAGCCAGTATCTCCCTAAGCTTCCTGAAGGTGTTACAGCAACTTCAAACAAAACTAGTGAATTTTCAGCCAAAAACAACAGAGTAATGCAACATCCATCCACAACTGGCATCAGGGTCCTAACAACACCATAGGACCCCAATTTTCATGCTCTAATGAGGCACCCAGCTGTTTACACAGGAGCACTGGCTGACTAAACCGAAGCCCGCTTAAAAATTGCAGCGGGTAGGCCTCAGTCATGAAGTCAGCGGTAAGTGTTTTTTTTTAATTTTGGTCTCGTTATCGCTCCATTCCTGCGAAAGAAAACGGTGTGGTAGATTGACCAAGTCTGGACCAAAGACTCCTGGAGCAGCGTGGCAAGAACATCTCTTGGAGCCCGTAACAAGGGTCTTTAGGCTGCTGCTTCTCTGGCTGATGTGAGAGCTGTTGTCCTCTATGAGGTGGCCTTTTTGTAAAATGAAATTGTGTAGAATGAACAATCTTTGCCAGACTATGCTGTAGGATGCTCCCAGATTGGTCGAGGCACCTGAAGCATGTCTTTAAATGCCCATGGTTTGCTCTATCATGACTCTGGCAGACAAATGGACCTAATTTCCACCCTTCCCTCACCTTCACATGGTCCATCTCCGACTCTTCCCTTCCCTTCCTCGACTGCTCTGTCTCCATTTCTGGGGATAGGCTATCGACAGACATCCATTATAAGCCCACTGACTCCCACAGCTACCTGGATTACACTTTCTCCCACCCCGCTTTCTGTAAGGACTCTATTCCATTCTCCCAGTTTCTCCGTCTCCGTCGCATCTGTTCTGATGATGCCACCTTTCATACTAGCGCTTCCAATATGTCTTCCTTTTTCCTCAACCGAGGATTCCCCTCTACCATAGTTGACATGACCTTCGACCATGTCTGTTCTTTTTCCCGCACTTCTGCTCTCACCCCTTCCCCTCCCTCCTGGAACCACGATAGGGTTCCCCTTGTCTTCACCTTTCACCCCACCAGCCTCCACATTCAACGGATCATCCTCCGCCATTTTCGCCACCTCCAGCGTGATCCCACCACCAAACACATCTTCCCCTCACCTCCCCTTTCAGCATTCTGAAGGGACCGCTCCCTCCACGACACCCTGGTCCACTCCTCTATCACCCCCAACACCCCTTCCCCTTCTCCCGGCACCTTCCCATGCAAGCGCAGGAGATGCAACACCTGCCCTTTTACCGCCTCCCTTCCCACTGTCCATGGCCCCAAGCACTCCTTCCAGGTGAATCAGCAATTTACTTGTACTTCTTGCAATTTAGTATACTGTATTCGCTGCTCACGATGTGGTCTCCTCTACATTGGGGAGACCAAACGCAGATTGGGTGACTGCTTTGCGGAACACCTCCGCTCAGTCCATAAGAGTAACCCTGAGCTTCCAGTCGCCTGTCACTTTAATTCTCTGCTCCACGCCCACTCTGAACTCTCTGCCCTCAGTCTCTTACACTGTTCCAACGAAGCTCAATGTAAGCTCGAGGAACAGCACCTCATCTTTCTATTAGGCACTTTCCAGCCTTCTGGACTCAACATCGAGTTCAAAAATTTCAGACCATAACCTCTGCCCCTATTTTTCCACATGGCAGCTATTGATGATTCTGCTTTACCCATTCACACCTCTTCTAGACCCATCTTTTGTTTCTTTACTTGTTCCAATACCATCTCCTTTTGCTTTGTACTATCATACCTTTTGTCCTTTAAGCACTCCTGCCTTCCACCCTATCACAGACCTTCCCTTTTGTTCTTTCCTCTCCTCCCCCCTCTCCTTGCCCCTGCACTTGCTTAAAATCTGTTATATCTCTAACTTTTTCCAGTTCTGATGAAAGATCATTGACCTGAAACGCTGGCCGGAATTTTCTCGAGGTAGGCAGGTTGGGGGCGGGAGGCCTCTGAGGTGGGCGGGAAACCCAGGAGGCTGGGTATCCCGCAGGCCCTGCCAACTTTAACAGCAGGGCCTGATTTGCATGTGAGGCCTTGGATTCCCCCCCGCAGCCAGCCAGATTGAGAGGCTGGCTGGCTGCGGGCGGGTAGGCCTACAGATGCTGAGAGGGGTCAGTCCGGGGGAGGGATCGCCGGGGGTGGGGGGAGGTCGGGGATCAGCAGGAGAGGTTGGGTATCACGGGGGCGTTCGGGGGTCGGCGAGGGGGTTCGGCCGGGGGTCAGGGGGAGCGGAGGATAGGGGTTTCAACGGGGGTGAGGGGGAGGGGTGGATGTCGGCTGGAGCAACGGCAGGAGGAGGGAGAGGATCGGGGCCGGCCACTGGAGGATTGTGGCCGGCCTCAGCATCATCGGTGGGGTGGGAGGGGAAGCCTCATGGTGGGGATCAGAGGCCTTGTGGTGGGGTGTCCGATCACGGGGGGTGGGTTAGGCGGGGACCTTGTATCCAGGAGGTAGGTATAAAGCCTCTTACCTCCTAGATGCAGCAGTCCCCGCCTCAGTTTAACTGCTGAGTTTCACGAATTGTGTGAAACCCGTCCACATGCAGTTAAATTCAAAATGGAGGTTAAAGAGGCTTCCAGGCCCCTGGGAGCAGGTTGGCTACCCGCCACTCTCCCGCCCCCGTCAAAACCAGAAGCGGGTGGGTTGGAGGCGGGATCAGGTCAGGAATCCCATTTTTAACAATTTAACTGCCCCCACGCTCCAAACCCACCTGTTTTTTTCAGTGAAAATTGCGGCCGTTAACTCGGTTTCTCTCTCCACAGATGCTGCCTGACCTGCTGAGTATTTCCAGCATTTTCTGTTTTTATTTCTAGTTATTTTCAGCTGACTTCTGGGAAAGTACACATCTATCTTCAGCCTTGATTTCAGAACATCCATCTCGAAACTTGCCTTTCTGTAGTAAGGAGTGGTGGGCTGTCATAAAATAAAAGCGTTGTGACAGCTCGCAAAATATAAATGTATACGTGAAGGCAGAGATGGGAAGGAGTCATTTTTCTTCATAGGCGCAGTATGTCACGTTGGCAGTTGTGACCACGTGCTTGGAGTGTTTTTTGCACTGGATGCTGGGCCAATTGAAATTTTCAAGAATGAGATCGACAGAATTTTGCTAGGTAAGGACATCAAGGCAAATTGATCAAAGGCAGGTAAATGGAGGTGAGGTGCAGATCAGCCAGGATCTAATAGAATATCGGAACAGGCTCGAGAGGCTGAGTGGCCTACTCCTATTGTTCCTATTATATAGACAAAATATAGCGTAGTGTTGCAATCATCTGCCTCTCTATTTCTCGCAGAGCCAGCCTCTCTCTCTGAAGTAAAAAACTAACAGCTTTTTATTTTGATTGGCAGATTTTGCTGGCTGGCCATAGTTCTAGTATGTTGGGTTTTATTTGAGGCAACCAAAAATTGTGATGCCTCAGTGTGACAGCCAAAGCATGATGAGATGTGTATGAAACATGCACTCTCATACTGTTTTTAGTATATTACTGGCGGATCCCCATGGCATTGTTGACAGAGCAAAGTGAAAAATAAATTGGAGTTAAAAAATAATGTGAACAAGTATAAATATGCAATTTTAATATATGTTGTGGATCTGTCCTTGAGTTTCTCCTGGGAAGTTAGATACTGTGTTTCATAATGTGAGATGGGACACTTGTTGCAATTGAGAATGCATTGCTGTGGTATATTTTAGGTGTTGCTGGGAATAGAGGAAGCATAGTATAAAAATTAAGGAATAAATGTCAAAATAGACAAAATGAGGTATAAATTGAAATTAATGCAATTTTTTAAAAAACCTTGAATTGTATATTGGAAAGTTCTACATAATTACAGAGATTTATGAGTAAAAGGAATGGAAGTTAAAATAAATGTATGTGAAATGTATGAATAGTAATGTGTGCATGTATATAAAGCCTGTGTATTTTTTATATAATGTGTGTATTCAATTTAACAGAATGGAATATTTTGGCATAGAAAGACGTGCAGTTATATAGCGCCTTCCACGACCTCAGGTCAGGACGTCCCAAAACGCTTTACAACCAATGAAGTACTTTTGAAGAGTAGTCACTGTTGTAATGTAGGAAATGCGGCAACCAATTTGTGCACAGCAAGCTCCCACAAAGATATATAAGAATATTTACATATATAGAATATTTATACCCCATTAAGGGATAAGTTGGGGAGAGGAGGTGAGGGGAAAGGATGGGAAGTGGGAAAATTAGAGAGAACAAATGAATTACAGGCAACAGTTTATGTAAGCCTCAAATAATCAGTTTGTAAATGTTTTCTAAACTTGCTTACAGTTTTTCCTTAATTTGACTCATAAGTAATGGGTATCATTGGCCCAGATATTCCGATCCCTACGGGTGTGTACGCGCTGTGTACCCACCCGTAGGGATATCGGAAATGCCGGTTTCAGGCATGCACAGCGCATGTGCTGAAAACCGGCATTTACGATCGGTCAAGAATAGTCTTGACAGATCCTCCGGCTGCCCTGGAGAAGGGCCTCTGCGGGTGGATAGTTCCGCTTTTTGGAGACCCTCCGTCCGCAGAAAACCCTTACAATTCTTACGCCTGGTAAAAGCAGGCGTAAGGCCTGCTTTTACCAGGATAAGAGTTGAAAAAAGTAAAAAAAAAATTCACTGATTTCTCATTTAAAAATACTTTAAAAAAAGGTAAGTTTATTTTTAGCCCCGTAAAAAACTTTAATTATTTTTTGAAAAAATTATATTTTTGTTTAAAATTTATTGTAATTTCAAGTCATTTTAAAAATGTGATTTAAAAATTTTTTAATTTAAATTTTACAGTACTATGTTTTTTCATTGATCTTCCTGTCAAATGTATGAAGGGAGATTCCCTTCTGTGATTGGCTCCCCATGGCCCACGTGATCCCAGGGACGCTGCGAACTACCTGCGCCTCTGGGATATGTGGGCCCTGCGCACTTGGAGTTTGGAGAGGCCCAGGATCAGAAGCGTGTGTGTCCCGGGAGCCCTCAGGTAAGGGCGTAGATTTTTCCAGATCGCAGGCCTCCGCCCGCGGGAGGCCTGTGATTGGAAAATACAGGCCATTATGTACGTGATTGAAATATTTTTGCTTTGTAATTTATACAGTTTTTCTACAACTTGTTTGCGCAAAGAGAAGAGGGGCACAAATAAATAATTGTGAACTCATTATATAAAATTAAAATAGTGAAATACAAATCTAAAATATTGTTATAAGTGGGTTTTTGGTACATATTTTTGGCAGGAACTTTTCTTGACAGCCATGAGCTGCTATAAAATTTCACTGCTCTTTGTCATGTAACGAAGTGTCTAAATAATGTTGCAGCAATGGTTTGTGTTATTTTTGCATCAATCCGTCACTCAACCTTCTTTAGAAGATATTTTCTTTCATGCCTAAGGCGATGATTGCTATCCTGCATCTTTTATCTACTATGTTTTTTATATGTTCATATCACCTGAATGTTGTGCAAACTGAAAGCAAGTTGGAGGGAGCTAAAGATGTTGACTGTCATAGTGCTGTTGATGCTATCATAAATTAGAAGCGAGTTACACAGGCATGTTTTCTATGGTTTCTTTTGAAGTAACTGTCATTAGATTGCTTACATAAGAAATAGGAGCAGGAGTTGGCCATTTGGCCCCTCGAGCTTGCTCGGCCATTCAATAAGATCATGGCTGATCTTCTACCTCAACTCCACTTTCCTGCACTTTCCCCATACCCCTTGATTCCCTTAAAATCCAAAAGTCTATCGATCCCTGCTTGAATATACTCAACGACTGAGCCTTCACAGCCCTCTGGGGTAGAGAATTGGAAGATTCACCACCCTCTGAGTGAAGAAATTTCTCCTCATCTCAGTCCTAAATGGCTGACCCCTTATTCTGAGACTGTGACCCCTGGTTCTAGACTCCCCAGCCAGGGGAAATATCCTCCCTGCATCTACCCTGTCAAGCCACTTAAGAATTTTGTATGTTTCAAGGAGATCCACTCTCACTCTTCTAAACTCTAGCGAATATAGGCCTAGTCTACTCAATCTCTCCTCAAAGGACAATCCCCCCATCCCAGGAATCAGTCTGGTGAACCTTCGTTGCACTCCCTCTATGGCAAGTATATCCTTCCTTAGGTAAGGAGACCAAAACACTACACAATATGGTCTCACCAGGGCCCTATATATCCCTGCTGAGGCACCAAAGCATGGCGGAGATGCACTACTGGCACGAATTCATGAACTCATTTCTCTTATCTGGAAGGAGGAGAGCATGCCAGGGGATCTCAGAGATGCCATAATTGTGACCATCTTCAAGAAAGATGACAAATCCGATTGCGGTAATTACAGAGGAGTTTCCCTGCTGTCTGCCACAGGGAAAGTCATCGCAAGAATCCTCCTCAATCACCTTCTCCCAGTGACTGAAGAGCTCCTCCCAGAGTCGCAATGCGGATTCCGCCCACTAAGGGGCACAATGGACATGATCTTCACCGCGCGTCAACTACAAGAGAGATGCAGGGAACAGCACCAACTGCTGTACATGGCCAACTTTGACCTCACAAAGGCCTTCGACAATGTCAACCGTGAGGGATTATGGAGTGTCCCCCTCAAATTCGGCTGCCCTCAAAAGTTTGTCACCATCCTCCGCCTGCTTCACGACAACATGCAAGCCATGATCCTGACCAACGGTTCCACCACAGACCCAATTCACGTACGGACCGGGGTCAAGCAAGGCTGTGTCATCGCACCAACGCTCATTTTGATCATCCTTGCTGCAATGCTCCATCTCACCCTCAGTAAGCTCCCCACTGGAGTGGAGCTAATTTACAGAACAAACGGGAAACTGTTCAACCTCCGTCGCCTCCAGTCCAGATCCAAGGTTGTCCCATCCTCTGTCGTCGAATTACAGTATGCAGATGACGCTTGCATCTGCGCACACTCGGAGGTCGAACTCCAAACCATCGTCAACACCTTCACCGAAGCGTACGAGAGCATGGGCCTTACACTAAGACAAAGGTCCTCTACCAACCTGCCCCCGCCACACAGTACTGCCCCCCGATTATCAAAATCCACGACAAGGCCTTGGACAACATGGACCACTTTCCATACCTCAGGAGCCTACTGTCAACAAGGGCAGACGTCGATGACGAAGTCCAACACCGACTTCAGTGTGCCAGCGAGCCTTCGGTCGCCTGAGGAAGAGAGTGTTTGAAGACCAGGACCTCAAACTCGGCACCAAGCTCATGGTCTACAGAGCAGTAGTGATACCCGCCCTCCTGTATGCCTCAGAGACATGGACCATGTACAGCAGGCACCTCAAAGCACTGGAGAGGTACCACCAATGCTGCCTCCGCAAGATCCTGCAAATCCATTGGCAGGAGAGGTGCACCAACGTCAGTGTTCTCGCTCAGGCCAACATCCCCAGCATCGAAGTTTTGACCACGCGATGGATGGGTCACATCGTCCGCATGCCCGATATGAGACTCCCAAAACAAGCGCTCTACTTGGAGCTCCGACATGACAAGAGAGCCCCAGGTGGGCAGAGGAAATGCTTCAAGGACACCCTCAAAGCCTCCTTGAAAAAGTGCTACATCCCCACCGACACCTGGGAATCCCTGGCCCAAGACCGCACAAAGTGGAGGAGAAGCATCCGGGAAGGCGCCGAACACCTCGAGTCTCTTCGCCGGGAGCAAGCAGAAGCCAAGCACAGGCAGCGCAAGCAGCGCACGTCAATCCAAGCACCCCACCCGCCCGCCCCTTCAACCACCGTCTGCCCCACCTGTGACAGAGACTGTAGGTCCCGCATTGGACTCATCAGTCACCTGCAAACTCATTTTTAATGTGGAAGCAAGTCATCCTCGGTTCCGAGGGACTGCCTAAGAAGAAAAATATAATTGCAGTAAGACGTCTTTACTCTTATATTCAAGCTGCTCAAGATTTAGCCTGACAAGAGATGCTGAAAGTATTGAATTGCTTGTTTCCACATAATCGAGCAGTCATTTATGGAAAATTCTAATCTTCAATGTTGAAGAGCCCAAGAATTTCTCAGTAGAAGTTATTCTGGTGCGACATAAACTAGCTCTAATTTATAGTGTTAAACATTAAATAGAATGGTTTGTATCTGGGGGATTGATTTGTTTTGTATGTGTGCAGGTAAGTCTTCTAATGGTTTAGTCGGACAAAAATCCATGGGGTTTTCCTGACTTCCAATTTTGCTTCTTTACCCCAGACACTCAAGTACCCTAAGCCAGCTGAGTACACAAATGGACTGCAAAGCTGGAAGTCTAGAAAATGGGTAGGGAAAGGAATTTAGAGTAGGGTTTAGTGCAGAGATAGATCCTTGGGGGACTCCAGAGGTAATGGTGCGGGAGTGGGAAGAGAAGCCATTGCAAGTGATTTCCTGGCTACGACTGGTTAGGAATGGAACCAGGCGAAGGCAGTTCCATCCAGCTGGATAACGGAGTAGAGGCGTTAAAGGAGGACGGTGTTGTCAATATTGTCAAAGGCTGCAGACAGATCAAGAAGGATGAGGAGATTTAGTTTATCATTGTCACAGTCACATAGGATGTCATTTGTGACTTTGATAAGGACTGTTTCAGTGCTGTGGCGGGGCGGAAACCTGATTGGAGGGGTTCAAACATGGAGTTGCGGGAAAGATGGGCACGGATTTAGGAGGCGACAGCACATTCAAGGACTTGGAAAGGGAGGCTGGAGATGGGGCGGTAGTTTGCAAGGACAGAGGGGTCAAGGGTGGGTTTTTTGAGGAGTTGGATGATGTCAACAGATTTGATGGGGAGGGGTATAGTACCTGAGGAGAGAGAACCGTTAACAATATCAGCTAACATGGGAGCCAGGAAGGGAAGTTGGGTGGTCAGGAGTTTGATGGGAATAGGGTTGAGGGAGCAGGAGGTGGGTCTCATGGACAAGATGAGCTCATAGAGGGCATGAGGGTAGATAGGAGAGAAACTAAAGAAAGATGTGAGTTCAGGGTTAGGGCAGGGGGAACCGTAGGAGAGGTTTGGCTTGCTGGGCTAGGGGAAGGGAGGGAAGCGGCAGAGGCAGCTGAATGGATGGTCTTAATCTTAGTGACATGAGCTCCTCGCACTTGCTGTTGGAGGTAAGGGTGGAGGGGGCAGGGGAGAGGGGTTTAAGAAAACGGTTTGTAGTGAAGAGAAGCCAGGGGTATATGTCTACAGCGCACGCCAGAACTATGGAAAACACTGAATAACTTAATCAAATTAGGGTCCTGCACTAGTTGGAGGACACCTTTCCATTTTGAAATGCCCCAGCACTTGACTCACCACGTGCTAAACTCGCCAGTCCTCCGTGACGCCTTTATTCCAGCCAGTCCATTAAGTTACAGGCTGGCTATTGGGCAACAAGGGACATGGCCCATGACTACTGTCAGGAACCTGTAGAGCTGGCCTACGACGAGAGCTATACCGCCACAAGAAACGTGATAGAACAATTAGCATGTTTAAGCAATGCTTCTGCTGCCTGGAAGGTTCCAGAGGACACCCCTGAGCGGGTATCCAGATTTGTGGTTATCTGCTGCATAACTTTGCAATAATGAGGGACCTGCCCTTATCACCACCTGGGCAAGAAGTGCAGCAGGAGCATGAAGAGGAGGAAAAGCAGAGGCATTGCCCACCAGTGCCCCTAGCTGCCAGAGCTCCCAAAGAGCAGCTAATCAAAGAGCATTTCATCTAAACTATCACCCCCATCCCCAATACACCAACAGTCCCACAATCCTTACCATCGACCTTACTACTACTATCTGATTGCTTTCCTTCCCTTGGGTGGTCTCTGACAAACTTCCAACTTCTTCCATTGGAATTGTGCACCCATGCCCCAATTCCATAGCCCAAGCCAATCTTTCAACAGTGCAAACCCTGAATCAATATAAGAAATGTCATGGGAAATCTGTTTGTGCAGGTGATTTGTTCATCACATCTGTCTTTTTGCAAATTTCTTTTATGTATCAACTTCAAATTAACTGCAAAAGAGAAAAAAAGCCAATCGTTTGAGTAACAAAAAATACCTCTACTCTAATGACCTTAGCAATCGCACAAAAAAGAAAAGATAACCAGTCACTTAATGTTGAATGCTCCTGACCTGCAGTCTGAAACTTTCAAGTTAAGTGTCCTGACCAACTAGTTAGACTCTGATTAACATTTTTGGTTTAACTTAACAATTAGACTTCGCAGCTTTAAAGGGACACAATTTGAAATTAGCAAAATTGTGTATTACATAGTATAATACTCCTGTTTTTATAAAACAGTGAATCATCTGATGGGCAATGCCTCTCCCTATCTGCTGCAAAATGTGCCACTAGTAATAATCTTGAGATTACTACTCTGTAGGTCTTGCAATTTAATCTAAACCCTCTCTTTTGAATCCGACTTTGGATGACCTCGAACTGTGCTCTTTCCTATAGTGTTGGTTCCCATGTGAACCATAACTTCCAGCTGCTTACTCTCCCTTTCCTAGAGTTTCTCCACCTAATCCGTTATGTCCCGTACCCTTACAACTGAGAGGTAACGCACCATACCGGACTCCCGGTTAGATCTTCAGAAATGGTTATCTTTCGACATTATTATAGAGCCCCTTTACAAGTATTATCTTCCTGCTCTCCTGTTCAGTCTCCCTTCCCTTATTTCCTCAGGTAGCCCTTTGCTCCATGGTACCATGGCACTGCTTCTGGCAACCTTTCCCAAGCCACTATCCTTCACGTTATAGGTATTTTTTTTTATTCGTTCCTGGGATTTGGGCGTCACTGGCAAGGCCAGCATTTATTGCCCATCCTTAATTGCCCTTGAGGTGGTGAGCTGCCTTCTTGAACCGCTGCAGTCCGTGTGGTGAAGGTACTCCAACAGTGCTGTTAGGGAAGGAGTTCCAGGATTTTGACCCACCGACGATGAAGGAACGGCGATATATTTCCAAGTCAGGATGGTGTGTAACTTGGAGGGTAACTTGCAGGTGATGGTGTTCCCATGCGCCTGCTGCCCTTATCCTTCTAGGTGGTAGAGGTCGTGGGTTTGGGAGGTGCTGTCAAAGAAGCCTTGGCGAATTGCTGCAGTGCATCTTGTAGATGGTATACACTGCAGCCACAGTGCACTGGTGGTGGAGGGAGTGAATGTTTAAGGTGGTGGATGGGGTGCTGATCAAGCGGGCTGCTTTATCCTGGACTGTGTCGAGCTTCTTGAGTGTTGGAGCTGTACTCATCCAGGCAAGTGGAGAGTATTCCAACATACTCCTGACTTGTGCCTTGTAGATGGTGGAAAGGCTTTGGGGAGTCAGGTGAGACACTCACCGCAGAATACCCAGCCTCTGACCTGCTCTTGTAGCCACAGTATTTATGTGGCTGGTCCAGTTAAGTTTCTGGTCAATGGTGACCCCCAGGATGTTGATGGTGGGGGATTCGGCGATTGTAATAGCGTTGAATGTCAAGGGGCGGTGGTTAGATTCTCTCTCGTTGGAGATAGTCATTGCCTGGCACTTGAGTGGTGCAAATGTTACTTGCCACTTATCAGCCCAAGCCTGAATGTTGTCTAGGTCTTGCTGCATGCGGGCATGGACTGCTTCATTATCTGGGGAGTTGCAAATGGAACTAAACACTGTGCAATCATCAGTGAACATCCCCACTTCTGACCTTATGATGGAGGGAAGGTCATTGATGAAGCAGCTGAAGATGGTTGGGTCTAGAACAGTGCCCTGAGGAACTCCTGCAGCGATGTCCTGGGGCTGAGATGATTGACCTCCAACAACCACAACCATCTTCCTTTGTGCTAGGTATGACTCCAACCAGTGGCGAGTTTTCCCGCTGATTCCCATTGACTTCAATTTTACTAGGGCTCTTTGATGCCACACTCGGTCAAATGCTGTCTTGATGTCAAGGGCAGTCACTCTCACCTCACCTCTGGAATTCAGCTCTTTTGTCCATGTTTGGTCTAAGGCTGTAATGAGGTCTGGAGCCAAGTGGTCCTGGCAGAACCCAAACTGAGCATCGGTGAGCAGGTTATTGGTAAGTGCCGCTTGATAGCACTGTTGACAACACCTTCCATCACTTTGCTGATGATTGAGAGTAGACTGATGGGGCGGTAATTGTCCGGATTGGATTTGTCCCGCTTTTTTGGGAGTTTTCCACATTGTCGGATAGATGCCAGTGTTGTAGCTGTACTGGAACAGCTTGGCTAGAGGCGCGGCTAGTTCTGGAGCGCAAGTCTTCAGCATGACAGTCAGGAAGTTGTCAGGGCCAATAGCCTTTGCTGTATCCAGTGCGCTCAGTTGTTTCTTGATATCACGTGGAGTGATTCAAATTGGCTGAAGACTGGCTTCTGCGGTGGTGGGGACCTCAGGAGGAGGCCGATATGGATCATCCACTCGGCACTTCTGGATGAAGATGGTTGCAAACGCTTCAGCCTTGTCTTTTGCACTTGCGTGCTGGGCTCCACCATCATTGAGGATGGGGATATTCATGGAGCCTCCTCCTGTATAGTTCTTTAAAGTCATTTTCAGTTATTTAAAATCGGGTTACTCACAGGTAGCGGACTAGACACTCTGATTAAAAATGCTTATGTTTTGTGATAAATCCATTTTCAGCTGTATTAATAAAGCTGCAACAGGTTACCACTCTTAAATATATCAAGGAAAATGTTTTAATGCAAGAAAAAAAAAATTACATTCTGCAATGCTGCCCAATTGCACATGTTCATGGAAGATTTTACGTTCAGCGATATGCAAATTAGTTGGAGCAGAAACTTGAGCAAAAAATGGAATTCCGAAAACCAGCGCAATTTTGAGTGCAATTTGTGCCCGGGTTGCCGATTGAGCCCAAAGCAGAAACTCTACCCCATACACCTTTATGCAATATACTCAGCTTATATCCACCACAGAAACCCTCTTACTAAGTTTCTGCATCGTTTCATCTCTGCTGAGCTTTGCGCTCTCTCGGCTTTGTCTTCCACCAAAAATTAAAACCTTTTTTATTGGTGAGTGGGAAATAAACAATCCGGTAATCTCTTAGAATTTGTTAATAAAACTGATCCAATCTTGAGGTGCTAATTTGTGCCACCTATTGCCTTTTATAGAACAGCTGATCAAGATGCGTACTTGTTGCTGTTGTCTCGATATTTGGGAAGGTTTCTGCATTATATCTAACTTTCTATCTGCACCAAATATTCTCTTAAGTTACCGTTGCTTTGCCCCCCTCTAACCAGTTGGATGTTATTTATAGTTTGCCTGTATATATGAAAAATCTGGCAGACAAATCTAAGCTAAAATATTTCATTGGCCCGATGTCATTACCCCTCTGAAGCTGACCGTAACTTCAGGATTTAGAGCATGCGCAGCTAAACGTGGATATCCTGAAGTTGCGGTCAGTCGTTCACTGCTCCACCACAGGCTGCGCTGTGGAACTCCCCAGAACCAGCAATCAGTGAAATCAGTTGAAATGACGAAAACTTAAGCTTTTCTGATCTAATTACGCTGTTAATCACCCCATAAAAAAATTAAGTCTTGTTGGAATAGGTGTAACTGGGGTTTAACGGCATATTGATTGCTGAACAACCTTTCTGGCCCTGAAAAACTAATTTTGTATTTGTGGAATATCAAATTTCTCCATTATGACTAGATTTTTAAAATAATAAAAAATATTATTTTTTAACATTTTTTAAAAGTTTGCTTATGATATTTCAGCTTCTAACTTTACCCCATGTGTATGTCCCAATCTTTATTTTGCTCTCTGTAAAATTTTAAAAACATGAATTGAATCCGTGCTTTTTATTTCCTGGTTAGCTGTCTGCAAGAATTCTTCAATGTGATTGGCTGCTTAGACAGCTTGATGACATCACTGCTGCTTGACGTTAAGGATCCCCTTTTCACAGTGCTACAATCAATTTAACTTTAAGAAACCGTAAGTTTTTGCCAGAGATTTTCAAATAGCACAGATTTTTCAGATCTCAAAGTATTAGCTTAGACTAATGGTGACACTCATTATTTAGAACTGAGACATAAACCAGACAAAGCAAATTTAATTAACAGACAATTAAAATTTCAGACATTGAAACTTTAACATTTTTTGTTTTTATTTTTGGGGTCAGTAGTGAATTCTGAATAATCTAGTTCACTCATATCATGATTACAGAAAATGCTAAGAATTATGTTTTAGAAATGACAAGATCATAATAAAAGAACTGTAGAAAGAGTTAGTTGGCATATTCCATTTCCCATTTTTGACCCTATTAAATAAAACTAAAACATGATCTTTAGCAAAATATGACCAATAGTTTACAGTCAATAAGCTTCAAAATCTAAAAGCCCTTATTAGGAATAAATCCATTTGCAGAATTATACTAAGCAATTGTAATAAATGTTGACACCATAAAACAAGTTTTAAAATTTTCAGCTTCATATATATATATACAAACTTCTGTACATAATGATTACACTCCATGGACAAAGCAGTAATTTGTTTCATCAAAGACTATTATTTTACCCGTCTTATTTGAAAAGTAAGCAAAATTCCATAGCTGAGAATGAATTAACTGTTGAATAGCTAAGAAAAGTAATATATTCATGTGCTTCTAATGCAAGAGTCATTAAATCAGTCTCCAAACCAATTGGCAGAAATTTTCATCCACTATGCAACATTCTCAATCTTTTACAGCACAAAAGAAGATTCAACGATAACATTTCAGCTGTTTAGCATTTATATGCACATTATATGTATTAGTTAATATTTAAAACTCAGCAGTAGAATCGGTTGGCTATAGTACATAATTTTTGTCTCATTATTGTTGTAAATGGAATCACTGCAATTGTTGACTGCGGAGACTTGAATGAGGCAGATCATTTTGTATGTCCCCTTAGTTTGAAAGGAAAAAGAATGGGACTGATAACATTTTTTGCCTTTTGGAAGGGAACAGCGTAGGCTGGAATTGCTATTGGATACAGCGTCAGTACATCACTGTACAATCCCAGAATCTATTGATGCTTGCTTCCGAGCTGCCTTTGGAGGAGGAGGAGGAGGTGTCTTGCTAGGTAGAGGTGGAGGGAGCTGTTGGAAAGAAAGTCATTTTAGTGAGTTGTTCATTTCTCTTTTACTTACAGCATCTCTAGCAGTGACCTTGGCTTAGATCGAATCTTAGTGGTGAATGGACTTAAATACATTTAATGCCATCAAATTGTTACAAGGATACAAGTACATCAGGATAACACAGCACTGATTTTTGCCAATTACTTTCTAAACCATCAAAAGTACAAATTTTTCCATTACACAGAACACAATGGACCAGAATTTGCAGTGAAAATAACAGTGAGGCTAATGGAGCTCAGTGTTATTTATGCGCAAATGGTACAGCAACTTCAGGCAAGGGACAGATGCGCGGTTAAACGTGGAAATCCAAAAGTTGCTGTCTGAGTTGCGCCGCTAGTTTCGCAAAAACGGCATCTCTCTTTCTGTTTCACCATTGAAATGCATTGAATGGCGTGATATTGCTATATTTGCATAGTAGATACAAACTAAACTCACCACAGAAAGTTAAGTCTTGTCCATTTCAGTCTAAGTACCCTTTTAACGATGTGATAAATGTTAATTACTGCCAGTCAACCTCTCTGGCTCTGAAAATTACTATTACAAGTGTGCAGTCTCATTCCTTCAGGTTTTAATTGTTGTTGAAGATTTTAAAAATGTAAAAATTAAAGTTTATAAACTTTTTTTTACTTTCCTTTCTCTGTTAATCCAATCATTTTTTCTATCTCTGTTTCTCTTTCTGTACCTGATTTGACATTGAATTCACCCACTTTAATTTACACTTCCTTCTGAGTACTAACGCTGTTTATTTCACAATCCTTCAATCTGATTGGTTAAGGAGATACACAGTTGCTTGCCCTGTTCTCTCAGGTTCCAGATGCCCTGCTTCCCTCACTGCGACATTATGAGCTCGCACTTTCAGCAACTTGTCACGCAAAAATGTTTAAAAACCTAAATGTACAAGGGTAAGTCTAACTAGCGGCAGACACTGTTATTTGCCCTGCAACAACAAATTGTGGGCCAATATATTTGTGGCACAATAGAGTCAATTTTATTGACTCATTTTTGAAGTCTGGTTGTGAAGCTGCTGGTAATGGATTGAACTTTTTAAAAAGTGCTAATATTATCATGTGTTAGTGGTTGAAAATATGGTTCAATAAATTTTAAGTAGTTAAGCTGTATGTAAGATTAGTTTTGCAACATTGATTAAGGTTGTTTAGTATCAGTTTATTGAACAAACTAAAAGCAGCATGCAATTTTACACAGTTCTATTCTAATTAACACAGTAAAGTGGTCAATTGTGTTTCAAAGGACTTACTGCAAACACTAAAATTGAAAATTTCTCAGTGTACAGATAGTCCATTTAAAAAATACTACAACGGTGAAAGAACAGAGACAAATCATGCTAGTTAATTTTAGAACTGTGATTACCCTGGATTGATGTGGGGGTGGTGTGGTAGGAATGGTGAGTTCTTGACTATCTGTCAGAGTTCCGTAATCGCCAGTGTTGCCTTTGACAGGAAGAGGAGGTGGTATTCCAGTCTGCTCAGAATTAACTGCACCATTTAACTCCATATCTAGAAAAGAACAGATTGAAGTTATGTTGGAGTTTTGATCAGAATACATTTGGTTTGTGACTTTTTCTCCCATGTACAAAAATATATTGTAAAATGCAACTTCTTTGATTGAATTTCTTACCTTTAAGAAGTAAACTAGCCTAACAAAATAATGTACACATGGTCACATACATCATTTAAATTATAAACAATATTCATGAATGTAACACATCTACAAACAGGATACAGTATTCTGTGAAAATGTTAAATATTATGAAGGAGAATCAATATAAAAATTCTTACAATAAGCAACATATGCTTCTAGAGTCATTTATGGGCAACTGTAACTGTAACAAATTCTACTCATATTTGGACAGCAACAGGAAAATATGGCAAGTGACTTTACTCTATCAAATAATACTTCTAACTACACCACAAAATTATTTTAATAGCTTAACTTAATGTAATTAATTTGAATCTGAATAAAAATTAAATCTCAGGAATATTCTGAGTGTCGTAATTTGATTCATTTTGACTCATTACTTCCATATTGAACTCTAAACGATGCACAATCTTCTCCCATACAGTGCAGAGATTTCATTCATATGTTCTTTTTTAAATTTGAAGGCATGTAGTAGATATTGTTTCTTTTTCACATATATCAATTATAACAATTTTGCTTGACTTATACATATAACTGGAAAAGATATCTTCTTCCATATTTCTTCCCACCATTTCGCTTTTGTACACACACACAATACCTTTCTGTCTCTCTCTCTCTCACACACACTATTCAATCATAGGCCATATTATTCTTTCTCGGGTAAGATGATGCACAACTATTTTCTTCCCAGGTATAAAGACAGTGCTGCATCTAAATAAAAATACTTTCCAACAGGTCCTTTTTTGTCATTTATCAAAGTTTTCCAAAACATGTTTAATTAAACAAATTAAAAGAACAAAACATATAAAATTATAGACTTATCCCCACTTGTTTTGATACTATTATATATTAGTCTTGCACGACCAAATTAATCATGAGAAGTGCTAATTAATGAAATAGCTAAACAATGAAGAGGTTGATATATGGTGATATTAATGAATCTCTGGTTTAAAAGTGAAATTCCTAGCACATGCATGATACGCTACTTACTGTTAAACCAAAAGGGAAATAATATTATTATTGCCATAACAGTGGCTGCTTGCCACAACCTTATGTAATGTATTTTCAGTCTAGAGCTTTACTGTGCTACTCCAGGTACAGAATTCATACACTATGCCATTCATAATGGTATAGTTAGCATTAAAACCAAGAATCAATAAATCAGCTTTGCCGCTGACTGCAAAATCTGGGCCATTATGGATTCTGCCTCCCACCACTGTTCCAGGTAGGCCATTCCAATTCCCAACAATCCTCTATTTAAAAAGAAATGCTCCTTACTGCTTCCTTTCTTGTTTTGGTGATGATAAATTTATGCTCTCTATGTTACTGACACACCCATCAGTGGAAATAGTTTTTCCCAACCTTATCAAAACTTCTCACAATGCTGATGCTTCTATCAGTTCTCCTCTTAACCTTCTCTGTTCTAGGGAAAAGCGCCCTGGTTTCTCAAGTCTCTTCTCATAACTAAAGTCTCTCATCCCTAGTATCATTTTAATAAATCGCTTCTGTATCCTCTCCATAGCCTTGACTCCTTCCTGAAGTAGGTTGCCCAAAACGGGAAACAATATCCTAGCTGCAGCCTAACAAATGATCTGTATTGGTTTAGCATTACCTCTTTGCTCTTGTACTCTATGCCCTTATATCTATAAAACCGCTAACCCATACATTTTTAATATAAAAAACTGCTTTATTACCATACTTCCCCTTTAAAAAGATTTATATATCGGATTGCAAGAAATTATGGAGGAGGAAGGCAATTTGGTCCATTTTATTTCATTCATCCAGAAAGATCCTAAACTGCTTCTATTTCAGTAACCAATTGTTTATGAATAAATTCCAGAGTTGTTGCCTCTACTACTCTACCTGGAAGTCTGTTACATACAATGATCACTGTGTAAAGGAAAATTCCTGACATCAGTCCTAAATTTACCTTTTACTAGTTTGAACTCTGCGTCCTCCTCTTGTTAATTTAATTTAAAGTAATATTCAGGATCTCCCTTTTCCAATTCTTTAACTACCTCTATACTGTCACCTTTTAGATGCTTCCTTTCCAAGCTGAAAAGCCAAAGTCTCTCCCGTCTTTCCTCATAACTCAGATGTTTGCCATTATGGATCAGCCTTGTGACTCTAGCACTTTAATGAATCCCTTATATCTTGGTTACGAGAACGAAGCACAATATTCAAGGTGCAGTCTGACCAGAGCACTATGCAGCCTACTTGTATGCTGTTGTTTTAGCTTTGTAGTTCAACATTCTATTGACTTTGTTGAATGCCATTCTGCATTGATTGGACACGATGGCCTAGAAATTTGATCGCACCTGAAAATGGGCGAGCACTGCACACTCTTGTTCATGTGGGCACAACGACAATGTGAAATTCATACAGAGATCTCATTATAATGAGCCAGGCCTGCAGCCATTGCTACCAGCGCAGCTTATTGGCTGTGCACTTGTTTGTGGGAGGCGGAAAATCGGGCTTCACTGATGCTACTTAAACTCAGCCAGCACCTCTTAAAGGGGAGGTGTACACTGGCTGCACACAGCAGGGAAGCATTGTAAAGGGGCTAAAATAGTTGGAAGAGGTACAGAAAGAGCACCCAGGTTCTCAGATGTAGCGTTGAAGGCCCTGGTCTATGATGCATTTTTCATACAACAGGTAGTAGAAATTTGGAATTCTCTCCCCCAGAAGGCTGTGGATGCTGGGACAATTGGAGCTTTCAAGATTAAGATCGATAGATTTTTGTTAGGTAAAGGTATCAAGGATATGGAGCTAAGAATTGAGGTACAGATCAGCCATGATCTAACTGAATGGTGGAGTAGGCTCGAGGGCTGAATGGCCTACTCATGTTCCTTTCAAGAATGTCTCAGGAGACTTGAAAGATCACTGACACTCCTTGAGTTAGATGACTCTGGATATGCTATTGTGTCGATTGAGCGCTGCACCGGAACCAAAGTCAAAGGCTTGGCTGATGATCCTTCCTGATCCAACACCAGCTTCACTGACTTTGTGAAGTTGGCTGTATTATGAGACCAAATCTTAATGGCCGAGGATATTAAATTGAACAAATCCTTAATAAATCTTTTAAAAGGATTTCCTGCGCTGAAGCTTTGTTCTTCTACTATTTCAATAAATGCTGGTTTTGATGAGCAAGTGTGTGAGCCACCTCTGACTTAGAGTGTGCTCAAGACCGCCTCAGTAAATGTGATGTAATCACCTGGGTGCTGGTTCGGGACCGAGACACTTTGGTTGCTGGTTCGGGACCAAGACACTTTGGGTGCTGGTTCGGGACCAAGACACTTTGGTTGCTGGTTCGGGACCAAGACACTTTGGTTGCTGGTTCGGGACCAAGACACTTTGGTTGCTAGGTCACTGCTGAAAACTGACTGGCATGTAGAGCAGTCTGACAATTGGGTTAACCTGTGGTTGACGTTGTGTTAGGCCTTAATTCCTTTACCAGTTCTCCTGTCAACTACGTGAGCAAATGATGCATTTTTAAGGAATTTATCTTACCAATGCTTCATGCTTACACTTAATTTCCTGTCTGTCCTGGGGGTACAATGCCTGATCAAGCATGACCCTGAGGTGTGTCTGTGCAAAGTCAAAAACAGATTTGGATATTCTGGCGGTCAAGGTTACCTTCCAACTATTGAATCACTCACATTGAGATTGTGTGCTGCAATTACAGAAGGCAGTGAAAATAGATGTGATGAAGGTATGTCATTAGTAATGGAATTTTTTAAACCAGGCATTGCTATTGGCCAGTAATGTGGGCTTGGGGATCACCAAGGTTAAATTGACTAAGCTGGGCCAGAAGGCTGTGATCCAAGATGGCATTAGCTGAATAGCTTCCAATATTGTTTTCAACCTAAACTAAAATCTAAAACACAAAACTATTTAGGTTTTAAAATACGTCAGCAAAAGTTCTTCTCTACACCTTGTCTTAAGAATCAGTGCTATTGAATAGTTTGGCTGTTATGAAAAACAAAAAAACTCCTATCAGTGTAACTCCTTCTGACTCTTACTCAGTACTTACTCAGGCCAGGCTGTAAGGAAAAAGATAACTTGGCTCTGGGAGTTACTGGAGTTGGCATTGGTGACGCAGAAAACCGTCTATCGCCTGCCATTATATTAATCACTTGGCTCTTTGGTCTTTGTGGCCTTAATGGACTGATCTGAAAACAAGAGATAAGTTGTATCATAAAAAAAACTGCAGTTTGAATAGAATCAGTTTTGTTTTACAGAGCATGAATGGCTTGTCATATGACATTTTAAAGATCAGAAGATGAGGGTTTGCTGATTAAATAAGTTTCTTATGCAGTGATAACCTGATAATGTCATGTCAATTAATATCAAAATTTGAAAAGTCCTAGGGCTCCTGGTTTAGTGGGTACATGCACTGTGGAACTGGGCCAGGCAGACCAGGGAGTCCCAAGTTTGATTTTAGTCTGTACTGAGATCTCAGTGAGGGTGTTTCAATTGTTCTTAGTGTTCCAAGCTAGGGAGGGGGAAAGAATCAGCCGAAGTTTTCACTTCTGATAGAACGGGACTTGACTTTGATGCCATCACTATCATGTAACAGACCAACATTCATCATCTTGGCTCACACATGAGAAATAGCAGCGTACTTAAGGACTGGTAGCTCCTCTGGAACTACAACCCCAGTATGAGTTACAACTTTCAGGAAAGGAGCAGCAAAAGCTGAAAAACAAAATTTTAAATCTCCATTTTATCTTAATCTATTTGATGCAATAGCAGGAACAACTGCCAATATTACATATTGTTTTTGATCGCAAGTGAGTCTGGTCCTTACAATGCCATCTCATCAGGCTTTTATTCCATACGTTTCTAGCTTCATGGTTATTATTAGTGTAAAATGATAAAGTTCTAAGTAAAATTATTGCAAGTAGCAATAACTTAATTGGACAAGGTGCAAAACTTCCTCTTAAAAACAGACACACACTACACCACATAAACACATTATGGTTAAATGGAACCTCTGATTAAGAGCCAGGATGCTAATTTAGTTCCCACATATTTTTGGTGGGAAGCTTTGTGCTCAACGTGGATAGAACTCTTTATTGCATGCAGATGTACAAAGATTTTTTCAATTAAGTGCCCAGCTGAAAGAATCTAAAAGATCTAAACACCCTCCTCCTGAATCTGCGTCACCTTCTGTGATTTTGTTTTGAACCTGCTTCACTTATCAATGCTATTTTCATCATCTCTCAATGGCGGATGCATTTTCCATGCACTTACAGTCACTTAACAGGGATTTTCTTTTCCTCAGTACTTGTGTATCCTCATTAAGCATCCCTGATGTACTAGGAAAAACAACTTTGTTTTGAGCATTTAATGTGAATCCATTATCCCTTTTTGACAATCTGATTATGACATTAAAGTTGTTATAGTTCACTACTCAAGAAAAATCCTAAAAAAGTGACAAAGTGAAGGTTTAAAAAATGCAAAATTTTCAATAGCAATTTACGTTACATTTTCCAATGTCAACTGCTCAGTTTTTTTATGTTACATTGACTGATTTGTACTTACACAGTACAATGCTAAATGTTTCTTGCAATCATTAAAACAGTGACTCCTAATTATCTCATGGTTCTCAGAACTTGTATTTTAAGTAGTCAGGAGGAACACTGAATATTTAAATGAGAGTTACTTTATACAGAAGTCGACAGAAACTCCCAGTTCACAAATTATCCTGCAATTACCGTTTCAGAGAGAATTACCGCCTCTGTAGACTGGCCAGAAATATCAGTAGTTTTAAATTCTTTGTCAAACATTTCTTGGTGTCTGCTATTCCTTTTTTCCTTTTTTCTCTCTCTCTTGTCTTTGTCCACATCATCCTTATCCAATTTATCCTGAGATCTTGAATGCATCTTCTTTGGGAGAAGGGGCTCAAGAATAAATCTAAAATAAGCAATATCGAACAATGAAAAAAAAATGTTTTTAAACTAATTAAACTCGCTGTTACTATTTAAAACCTGTTTCTATTAATGTAATTTAAAGAATAAGACCCTCAAAAAAATATTGGTACAAAACATTTCTGAAGGGTATTGGGTAAAACTCCACTGCAGCATATTACAATCCAAAGAACGCTTACCAGTTTTTACTTTTTAATTTTAAATGCTTAAACGTTTCCTTATTTTCATGAAGGTGCAAAAATAAGTCCAAAAGGTCAGTACTCACAGCCTGGATTTTCCATTCTGCATTATTTTAATGCAGACATCGACTCATTACTGCTGGTGATAATAACTCCGCTCAGAAAATTGATTATTAGCATGTTACAATATATTCTGAAACAGGTTTTATGTGCATTATTATTCTGAGGTGAATATCAAAAATAAGTACCTGTACAATTATTTTCACAAATTTCACTGAAAAATAATTAAGTCACCATTTTATGTACATGCTCCAGAACAAGATGTAAGATGACTTTGGAATTTTCAGTTATACTGTACCGTAGAATAATTCTTTTAGATTATAAATGATATGGATTGAAGCATTAAGGCTTTCTAAATTAGACATTGGAAATAAATTATGTAGCAATCTGAACTGTTATCATAAGTTATTAATGACTTTCATAAGCAAAAGTAATAGGCAGTCAAAATCAATTTCTATAGTACCATATAGCTTTATTTCTAATGCAAACCTAACAATTAAGCCTTGGATATATACTTTATGCCTTATGACACTTCTGAAAATGAAAATGTATTTATTTTAACCAAGAGGAATTTTGAAACCCATTTCATGCAATTTTGTAATGTTGTTCCGGTTTACAATTAGAAATCATTACACGACCAGTGGTTTTTAAATATGCAAAGAAAATAATGGAGTTCCAGCAGATGTAACCAGGAGGAAGCATTAGGAAATCAAGTACATTTTTAGCTTGTCATATCAGTAACATTTTAATAGATTAGTATTAATTTCTCAAAGGTTGCAGGATTGCTTAGTCCCATTTACTATTAGAGTTGGTCTACAGTCATCAACATCAGTCCTCTTTGTGAAAACTGATGTGAAGAATGCATTCAATATGTCTCCCATATCCTAACGATCATTAACAGCTTTGGCCCAATTTATCCTTCAATGGACCCACCTGTCCTTTGAACTTTATGACTATCATAGTTGTAAAACTTCTCTAGATTCATCTTATCCTATGTGATTTGTCTATTTTTCTTTTACAGTTGCTAATACTTTTTTTTTCCATCCTCAGTTCCCTGAATGAATCACAGTCCTCCTCATTTTTGTTTCCTTGTATCTTTTTAAGTATTTGTGTTTGTTTTTAGGTTCCTTTTAACTTCCTTATTTAAACTACTATGGTATAGATTTAATTTTTCTCCTCTATGAAATGGAGTATACTTTCTTTACTCATGATTCATCCTGTATAATAGCCTAAAATACATTCCATTTTTCTTCTGTGCTATTCTGGTTTCTCAATTATTTTCCCTTAAGATTCTTCTCAAGGGTCCAAAATAGGTCTCCCAAACTCTAGTACAGCTGTAACTTTTGGTATTAGTTTGATAACAGTATAAAATCTACTACACCGATCGCTACATCCCAGGTGTTCACTAACCTCCAGCTTATTAAACAGCTTTGGTGAATTGCTAATACACCGAATGCAACATAGGCCGGAATTTTCTGGAGGAAGGCGGGTTGGGGGCAGGGGAGCTCCGATGCGGTCCTGCCGACTTTAACCCGGGGGAGGAGTCCTGGAGGGGTAATCCGAGGCCTCGTGGGGGGGGGGTCTCCGATCGCGGTGGGTGGGTTAGGCAGGGACCCTGGATCCAGGAGGTAGGTATAAAGCCACTTACCTCCTGGATCCAGCAGTCCCGTCTTGCTTTAACTGCCGGGTTTCACGAATTGTGTGAAACCCGTCCACAGTTTAAAAACAAAATGGAGGTTGAAAAAGAGGCTACCAGCCTCATTATATTTAAATTGCCGTTCCACCCCCCGGGAGCGGGTTGGTCGACCTCCTCTGTTAAAACCGGAAGTGGACGGGTTGGAGGCGGGATCAGGTCGGGAACCCCATTTTTAACAATTTAACTACCTCCATGCTCCAAACCCACCCTTTTTTTAAGGTTAAAATTCCCCCCATAGTCGCTGTTCTAGTAGCCTGTCTCATGCATTAGCCCGTGAGTGTCTGAACTTGCTTGTATTGTAACACCTCCTTTTTATTGTCCCCAACTATCCATTTCACCTCCAGAATATTTAAATTGCCCCACGATTAGACATTAAAATTTTCTACAGCCCTCCTTATCTGCTTAAGCAGCTCCCTATGTGTCTCAGGTGGTCTATAACAATTATCAATTAATAATTTGCTGCCCTTATTAATCAGTTCTATCTGTATTGTTCCAACCTTGTATCTTCTGCTGCTATAACCACCCATTCCATAGCTGATATATCATTCCTTATCAGTAATGTAGAGGTACTCTTTGTAGTTCTATTCTTGAGAGATATTGTATACCTCCTCAGCTTCAGCTCTTGACCATCCTTTACGCTATGATGCCAGTATCAATATTCTTGCTAGCTACATATACCTCCAGCTCCAGTACTTTATTCCTCAGGTTCTTTGTATTTATATAGAAACATTTAAACCTATACTTGCCTTTCTTATTATTGTGCTACTGATCAATTTCCCTTTTTTGGGTCTGTTTTATTTACCCTCCCCCCCCCCCCCACACCTTACTAGTTTAAATCCTCCCTCTACTGCTCTATTTATCCTCTTTTCAAGATGTTTCACAGGGATCTGTTCTGGGGCCCCTGCAGTTCACAATATTTGTATATTTTTATACAACGCTGTATGAAGATCAGGAGAAAGTCAGAGGAAAACCATTATGCCAGGTCCCTGCACCCTTTATGTTACCTCAGGATCTGTGGAAAGATGGAGCTGGGCCTGTGCTTACAATAGGTACAGGCCCAATGTTCAGATGTCAGTGGGCAGGAGGGGGCATTTCCAACCTCTATTTCCTGAAGTTATATCCATGGGGCTCCAAGATGTAGAAATGCCCCAAGAAGTTAGTGATGGGCTTACCAGGACACTCCTCCCCAGATCAGAGGACCTGAGGGGGGCCCGACCGAAAGCCAAAGAGGACCCAAACAATAAGTAAAGGCATTTTCTGTTCCTCACCAACCGGATTTTGGGGCCTTTGGGCTCTATTCCCCCCCCCCCCCAATTTTCTGGCACAAGGTCCTGCTAGGGACGGGCCCATAATGCACATGACTATTCCTTTGCTTAGCAACATCTGTTGTCTTCATATATGTCAAATTTCTCAGAAAGTTAATCACATTAACTCTAAAACATACCCATCAGAACCAGGCCTAGACGGGGTACTGTCAGATGATATGGAGGAGACTGATGCAACTGATAGAGGTCTTGGAGTTGATGGCATTGTGAAGGATCGTACTATCGAACGAGGCCGACTTCCTCTGCGCTCATCCAGATTTGCAGGCTGGAAGTAATATATTTATATGGTAAAAACACATCCACCTTTCAAAAGTAATTAAAGGTAACTGCTTTCTTAACAAACATTAACTGTATTCTAAAAGGTAATGTGATCTTTCTGTATGGAGCCATTTCAATCCTGTTGAATGTGAACCTGATTCAGTAACATATGAGAACACTCAGAATTAATCAGTCTGTTTTAATCTGCAAGAGTATGTATTAAATAAAATTTTGTTATGATATCAAAATCGGTCCCTTTACCAACCTGAAAGTAGATATCCATCTTATAGCTAATAAGGAAATTCTTATCTTGGGATAGTGGCTACCAGAATGCCTTGCCGGGTATGATAACATGTGCTTAGACATCCAAAGTTCTACGGTTGGGCTGCAGGAGAGCCAAGTAGTTTCTGCTGAAACTCCAGAACAGATGGAAGCCACCATTAGTGGACACACTGCGTGTCAAGAGGATGATGGCAACGCACTCACATATTTTATGGTGCGTTCTACTACTCACCGTGCCATTTGACAGAAGATCCTGGTATTTACTATCCATCTCGTGAGAGCTCAAATCTGTGTGTGAGTCCGTTGTCTAATGTTCAAACAGTAACTATCTTAGTGGGGTGAAATGGAAGGGCTAGGGAAGGTAAACTTTTAGGTCGAGTAGTCTCCAAGAAAACGTGCTTGTCTACAGAAAATTGGAATTGGATCAACCATCTGTAGCACATTTGGCAATCTGATATCTGAACCAGGCAGCTCTGCAGTACTCAAGAGCACTTTGATCATTCCTCAGCCAACATGGCTCACTGATGGTACCTAGAGCAGTACTCCTGTCACTACGTTCCGAGATTCTTTTCATCCAGCTCCACAGGAACATAGGAATTGCAAGACGAATCTAGTTCACGTTCTACTATCCTGGCACTTGCATGATCTGATAATGGGAGTAGTTCTGCTGCTCATGTCCTAACTCGCACCAAGTCCTGTTTACCCATCGCCACGGTGCTTGCTGATCTACATTGGCTCCCGGTCCACCAACGCCCCGAATTTGAAATTCTTATCCTTGTATCCAAATACCTCCATGGCCTCGCTTCTCTCTATCTTTGTAACCTCCAATAGCCCTACAACCCTCCAAGAATTCTGCATTCCAAAAATTCTGGCCTCTTGTGCATCCCAGACATCCTTCGCCTCACCATGGGCGGCCGAGCCTTCAGCTGTCTAGCCCTAAGCTCTGAAATTATCTCCCTAAACCTCTGTCTCTCCACCTCGCTCTCCTCCTTTAAAACGCTCCTTAAAACCTAAGGGGGGTATCGAAGGGAGTGGAGGGGAGAGAGAGGGGATCGGATGGGGGAGAGAGAGAGGGGATCGGATGGGGGGAGAGAGAGAGGGGATCAGGGGGAGGGGGGAAGAGAGAGGGGATCAGGGGGGGGGGGAAGAGAGAGGGGATCGGGGGGGGAAGAGAGAGGGGATCGGGGGGGGAAGAGTGAGGGAATTGGAGGGGGGGAGAGAGAGAGAGGGGAATCGGAAAGGAGGAAGAGAGGAGAATCAGAAAGGGGGAAGAGAGAGGGATCGGAGGGGGGGAGAGAGATGGGGGGAGACAGGAGGGGGGAATCAGAGGGGGAAAGAGAGGAGGGGGGAAGAGAGGAGGGAGAGAGGAGGGGAGAAGAGAGGAGGGGAAGAGAGGAGGGGAGAAGAGAGGAAGGGGAGGAGGGGGGAGAGGGAGGAGGGGGGAGAGGGAGGAGGGGGAGAGAGAGAAGGGGGAGAGGATTTAAGGGGGAAGAGAAAGGATGGGGGGGCGAGGAGGTCAGGAACTTGGGGGTGGTAAAGAGCACAGCGAGCACAGTGGGGAGGGGGAAGAACGTGATCCAGGTCTAAGGCGGGGGGGGGGGGGTGGGGTGGTGGGTAGGCGGGTTAGAGCGAGAACGTGATCCAGGTGGTAAGACAGATCACGTTCTTTCAACCCCACTCCCTTTACACCACACCACGTTCTCCCTCTCCTCCGCTAGACAAGGTTGATTTCGCGGAAAGCTCGGTACGTGTGTGGCAAGTGACATCATCAGACTGGACAAAATCCGGAAGTCATGACACTGTCATTACTCACTTCATACCCAATAACCCTGCTAACAATCCGTGACCCACACAATGCCCCATCTATGGGGGTGGCAGGGGTGGGGGAGAGGGAAGGTCAGGAACTTGTGGTGGGGGGGGGAGTTCCGGAACCCGGGGGGGGGGAGGGGAGGAACTTGGGCAGGGAGGGGAGGTCAGAAACTTGTTGGGAGGGAAAAGGTCAGAAACTCATGGGGTGGGAAGGAAGTTTAGGAACTTGTTGGGGGCAGGAACTTGTTTGGGGGTGGGAGAAGGTCTTAACCCACAAGGGTGAGCCCTGTCTGTTCTATGTGAGCTCTGTTCTGCCTGGAGCCTGGCAGTCAGAATGGCTCGAATTACACTTTACAAAGTACTTGATTACTTAGGCAGGCAGGATCTAATTACACATTCCAGATAAACTTTTGGGTGTGTCTTGTCCTCCAAGGGAACCAATAAGAAATCAGCTCTTGTCTTCCAAGATGATCAATCAGAAATCTGGTGTTGGAAATAAACGCTACCATTTTTGTCTGAATACACTCCTGTGAAGCACCTTGGGATATTTTACTACGTTAAAGGAGCTATATAAATGCAAGTTGTTATAGTTGACTAATCATAGCAATCAATCTATCAATTAGTCTATAACAGACTAATAATGTGAGGAGATCCCCAGTTGTGGAGAGCTTTGGGAACCACAGGTCCAAAGTCACCTGTTCCTCCCAAGCATACTATACTTAACCACGTCGTCATGTCTAAAATTATTCATATACTGTATCCCAAAATGTTATTTTCTGAAAGAAATCTAATTTGCATTTGAATGAATTAATACTGTTTCCACCATATTTTTGGAATTTATCCCCCTTCAAGTGCAGGCCGTGCTCTCTGGTCCTATTGTTCTGGACAAGGTGAAATAGCTTATCATGGTCGACATTATATAGTCCTTTTAGAATCCTAAAAATAGCAATCATATCACCTCTGAATCTTCTCTTTTCCAGTGAGAACATGCCCACTGGATAACCCTCCAAACCAAAATCCTAATGGGTAGGAAGAACCTCACTGCACTGTGTTGGTAAGCTGTGCAGGTTTAGTTGATTAAACTCCAGCAATTTCTCTGCACATCTAGGAACAGAGGAGTGGGAGTAGGCCATTCAGCCCTTTGAGCCTGTTCCGCCACTCTTATTAGACCTGGCTGATCTGTACCTCAACTCCAGTTAGCCGCTTTGTTCCATATCCCTTGGTACCTTTACTTATCCAAAATCTACCGATCTCAGTCTTGAAAATTTCAATTGATCGAGCATCCACAGCAATGTTTCCCGTAATTTTTTTTTGCGCTGCGAGGCCCATTTAAAAGTTTGTGCATACGCAGTTTTTTCAATTTAAAAGCTGGCTCACTGGCTGTGCGGGACCCTGGAGCGCTGGGCAGTCGCACAGCTTACACGGAACATTGATCCACAGCCTTTTGGGGGAAGAGAGTTCCAGATTTCCACGACCCTTTGCGTGAAAAAGTGCTCCCTGATTTCAGTCCTAAATGGCCGAGCTCTAATTTTAAGATTATGCCCTCTTGCTCAGGATTCCTCCACCAGAGGAAATAGTTAACCTGTATCTATCCTACTGAATCCTTTTATCATTTTAAACACCAGGCGTAACAATTTCACGGGCATTCGCTGGGCAGAAGTTGGGTAAATAACCCAACTCTCTGCCCGCGGATGCCCTTTTCCCAAGGATGCATTGGATCTGTCAAGAAGATTCTTGACAGATCGCAAGTTCCAGGTTTTCGCGCATGCACTTTGCGTGCGAAAACCTGGAACTTGTGTGGCCCTTACGGGCGTGTACGCACCCATAGGGGCCGCAAATTACGGGCCACTGAATTTAATTTGGGTCAGTATTCTAAAATGAATCCACACACTCACCCTCATCCTTGTCCAATTATACCAACTAACACACAAGGGGTAGGCAGTTGGGTGTTATCGCCAATGTTCATGTAAAGTTTCTGTTAATGTGTTGTCAAACATTGAAATCTTTATTTTCAACACTTTGCGTTCTTGGACAGATTTGTGTACACCTTTGAAAGTGGCTGAGTGAGTTGCAGTGAATGGTGAGACATAACGGTACCCCCCCCCCCCCCCCCCCCCCGTGGTGATGAGTGTGAAAGGAATGGCTTGGGCATTGTAGGGATGCTTTATGGTGTTGGTGTGGGGTGGTGCCAACCTGTCGCATCATGTGACAGCCAGGGTGTACAGCGTCAAGTGAAGTAACTCTGGCCATGGTGAGGCCATCCCTGGCCTCCTGGGCAGCAATGTGCTCGGGTGCTGATGCCCTGTGTCCTGTGCAGCATCAGGTGATTGCGGAGAAGGCTGGTGGTGCTGCTGGTGTGCCTGGTGATGTTGGGTGTTGGGGCTGATCGTGGTGGGATTCTGAAGACCAAGGTGAGATTTTTTCAAGGGCACCGATGCTGATGGAATAGATGGCAGCTGAAGTTGAGATGACTGAAGCAATCTGTCAATGGTGAGAGAGGTTGTTCCAAGGAGGTGACAGTGAATAGAGAGTTTGCTCCAAACCTCCATAAAGCTGAAAAATGTATTCCAAATCTTGAAGGCTCCAGCTTTTAAGATTGGAAATTGAACAGCTGTGAAATGGTAGCTTTTATACCACTTTTGCAGCTGTCAACTATTCACAGCAATGGAAAGTCATTGAGAACCCGACGCTTACCTGACGTGATCCCCGAGCGTATCTCAATTGCCTGACCTGCCGCTTCGTGCAGGCAGAGCCGGCACTTGGGAAATTAACAAGGAGGTGGGTTCAGAGCGGACTTCCGCCCCGCTGTCAATCACTGCCATTTTGACAGCAGACCCGCCTCCAAACTTGCACTCGCAACGTCGCTAAGATTCCGGCCTGAGAATTGTTCTTAGCAAATGTGAGAGACATGGTAGTTTTTGGTCACAATGTGGACATGGAAAATAAAAGTATAACATTTTCAGACAGGAGTTTATAGATATCTGCCTTATATCTAAAAAGTTAATGTTGCCACCCTGTTTCTTTTTTTTTAAATAAATTGAACTTTTACAAAATAAAATAAAATTTCATGTTCTGTTGACTTGTCCAATCAGCTATTTTCAAACTGTGAACAGTGAACAAATGGCATTATTAGTGAAATTTGGAGGAGTTGTGTATTAAAGAGAAGCATTTCTTTCTCTGTACGATATTTTAATCTTTTAACACACCCCTAAGCCAGCTAGCTCCGATAATCCATCTGTTGCTGTCCCATGAGTTGTCCAAGGAATGGGGTAAAATTTTAATTTGAGATTACTGGTGGTCGAATCACAATATTAGTAACTCGATCTCCACAAAATGGCAGGAAAAGTACAACTTTTTTTAATTACACAGTTTAATCTGAAAAAAGACAGATGAATGAGAAAATAACTCTAAGGGTAGGGCCTTACACACAGATCACCTCAATGTATTTTGGAACTATTACCTTTGAATGTATCATTTACAAGGCTCAACATTGGAGCCTTACATCTGACAATTTACATTTGCAAAGTGGAGCACATGTGCTGGGGTGGTGCCTTAACAGGATCCCATAGAGTGCATCTGCTCCTCTTCATTGGTGTCAGTGCGACCAGTCTTCTCAGAGACCCATATTGTGCCCTTTTTAAGTACTAATGTTGTTTCTTTTGGAAGGTACAAACGTCACACTCATTAGGATTGATCCTCCGATCAGATTCTCCCATTCTCCCCACTCAGACCACTTGATTTTTTGACCATTTAAATTAATGGCTAAAAACAGGAATTTGGGCCCATGATTTCTCAATCAGTGCACACTGTGAGCACCGCTTCCCACTGGTAGCAGCTGATCAAGGAACCAATGCCAGGAATTCCTCACCTTATCTCATCCATCAGTTAGAACAATGGTTCAAGATGGAAAGTAGAAAATTGAAGATATATAGAAAGAAAGAAAAAAAAACTTGTAACTTGTAGCTTGTAAAACTTGTAAAAAACATTCATGTAGCTGCTTAACAATGTTAAAATGTCTCAACGTGCTTCACACAATTAGTAACTTCTTTTGCGTGCATCCAGCAGCAGTGCACAAACAGCAATGAGAAGAAATGAACAGTTACTAATTTTTTGGTGGTATTTGGTGAAGGAGAATGTTGACCAGGGCACCAGATATGGCACCAAAGAATCTTTTAGGTCCACTTGAACAAGCAGACTGGGCCTTAGTTTACTGTCTCATCCAAAAGGACAACAGCTCCTCCAATGTTGCTCTCCTTCTGTACTACACTGGAGTATTAGCTCATACTATTAAATTAATCAAGTTCTGCTGTTTGACTCAAATTCACAACATCTTGATCCAGAGACAAGAGCTAACGATAACATAAAAGCAGCAACAAATCGAGAGGTTCAGATGTCAAAATGCATAAGCAGAACCTGTGCAGCCTAATAATATCATTTGACCCCTGTGGCATGTTAGGATAGATTTTAACTATCGGGCGGCCAAATGGCAGAATGCGCTAGACGGCTGCCCTCATTACCAGGCCTGGGCCTCATTACCCGACTAGCAGCAGGCTGGAGCACTAACAGGTGTTCTACTACGGACTGCCGGCTCTATCAGCAAGGTAGATCAGCGGTGGGGGGGTGGGGGGGGGGGGGTATTGGGCGTCAGCGGCACACATCATTCTTGTGAAGCCCTGAGCAGCTCTCCTGCCCCATAAAAATAATTTTAAATTTACCATTTTTGGTCCTTTTCAGCTATACTGCCGGCTCAAACTGGAGGGAGCACACACTCTGCCCAGTTATCTCCCAAAATGCCAATCGGGGTCCTATGTATGCCATAAGACCCTGATTTGCATAATATGAGGGCCTACCTCCTCAAACAGGTGGCTGCTCGAGTTGCCCCTGTCGTAGGTCCCTTTCAGGAAGGTGATAGCCAGATCAGGAACAGGTAGTAAGTTTTTCCCTGCGATTTTCAAGACAGTACCGCCCTGTTTTTGCTTGCAGACTGGTGAAAATCTGTCCCATTATCTACTCAAAATAAACTTCAACCTATGCTATTCTCTACAGTTGGATTTTATCGTGCTGGTTTGGGCTAGAATTAGTAGCAGGCATCATAGCAGATAGAAGGCGCCTATGGTCAAATTGCAAAATGTAATTCAAGTGCTATTGTATCATGGGACTTTAAACGCAGTGCTAATTGATTTTATCACACTGCATGTCATAGGGAAATATCACGTACTGTACATATCAAAGTATTACGATAATTCACTGTGCTGTTCAGGATATATATTGTTGAATTTAGCATTTCTCATTCAATTATTGATTTTGTGAATGGCTTGTGTATGAAATCAATCAGAACACTATGAATACCTAAACCTGACTTGTCTAATATTCCTCTCAACACAAATGGTGTTTCCATAGAAGTTTAATAAAGCAAATGCCAGATTATTTGTGATAAATCTAAATGCTCCATTTTGCAATTCATTGGACAATAAAGTCAGAATAAGTCTTTTCTATTTCCCTAATAGCTTAAGATTTTTTTTTAAAGTAGCTATTAAATAACTGTTGCATTTTTTTCAGGTATTGTTCAAACATATAGACTGTGACCCAAAAACACACAATTAACAGCTTCTAATTTCAAGTAGAAAAAAATAATTCCTGGCCTGAGACAATAGGGGCAATTTTCCTGACTGGGGGTCGGGGGTCAGGAAGGAAAGATAGGAGGCTGGGGATTGGAGGTTGGGAGGGAAGGATCGGAGGCCGGGGTCAGAGGATCAGGAGGGAAGGATTGGAGGCTGGGGATTGGAGGCTGGAAATCGGAGGATCGGGAGAGGAGGTCGGGGCTCGAAAGCTGGGAGGGAAGGTTCGGAGGTCGGGAGGGAAGGAAAGGAGACTGGGAGTCGGAGGATGGGAGAGGACAATCCTCATGTCCAATGCTGGGGAGAGGTAAATCTGCCCTAAAAACCCCAGGTGGAAATGCTAGTAGAAACATCCCTCATAAGAATATTGCTTACATTTCACATTCTGTTACCACAGTCCTATATATTTTCCTACAAACATCATTTACTCCATTTTATAAAAAAATATTTTTAAAGAAACATGCCGACAAGGAATCCTTTAAGGGATACATCATTTGTCCCATCCTGCTATAAGCATGACTCACCATTTGATCACTGAACAAGCTGTAAAGGTATCCATGGTCTGGGACAACCTGTACTCCTGGCAGGAGAAGGTTTTGTGAAAGAAGTCTCTCAGGGGGTTGGCAAGATTGCAACTTTTAAACTAAGGTCCAGTCTGCCAGATCAGGAAGAACTAAAAAATTCTTCGGTGTCATTTGAAGAAGAGCAGAGTTTTCCTGGTCAACATTCTCCTTCAACAAATACCACCAAAAAATGATTAACTGGTCATTCACCTCATTGTTGTTTGTGTACTGCTGCTGATGTACATTTATAAAAGATTATTTGCAGTATCGTGTTCACTTCTGGTCATTTATCAAAAGTTCTGAGCTTTACAGAAGGTGATAAACGGATCGCACCATGATTCCTGACATTTTCCTCAAGAACTAATGTGACACTGAAGATAAAATCTTGAATGTATGAACTTCTATCTGCTGCACTGATATCGCATATTTAAAACAATACATACATCACAATTTTCTCTTGACAACCGTCAATATATAATACTTAATACTTATAAAACAGATAATATGATATAGAATTTCTATTATATTCCACAAAGCAATGATCAATGTTTGTAAAGTAATCATGCTGTACTTGTCATATGATGTAGGGAATTCATAGCTCAACCCTGCGCAAGTATTAATTTTTTTCATTTCATAAATTGAATGCATTTCCAAGCAACAATGATAGTTATCAGTGAATATTTCATTGGAAGAATGAAAACACATCTTAAAACCTCTTGTTGCGATGATGTACCTGCATACTTAGAAGCATAGAATAATATAGCATAGAGGCCATTCGGTCCATTGTGCCTGCTCTCTGGAAGAGTTACCAAATAGTCCCACTCCCCTGCTCTTTCCCCATAACCCTGACATTTTTTAGTTTCAAGTATATATCCAATTCCCTTTTGAAAGTTACTATTTAATCTGCTTCCACCACCTTTCAGGCAGTGCATTTCAGATCATAACAACTCGCTGAATAAAAAAAAAATTCTCCTCTCTCCCACCTGCCTTTTTTGCCAATTATCTTAAATCTGTGTCCTCTGGTTACCGACCCTCCTGCCAGTGGAAACAGGGAAGGAACTATTTTTCCAGAAACCAGGAAAAAATACTAAACTGCAGCAACATCTGGTACTGTCACCCAAAAGGTAGCAAATACCTTAACACAGATTAGTATACCTCCCGTGGTATAGCACATGGGTCGTCTGGGACCTAAATGTAGTTTGTAATGTTTATGCATTCTTGTTGTGGCCTAAACACAACAGTGGTTTTGTAATGCTGCAAATTTACTGAAGTCATACATCACATGATTGATACAAGATAAAAATGTTAAACACCATACTAAGATACAGGGCCTTGCTGCTATCTTAGTCTACCTCTTCATATAACTTTGTTATTCCCTCCTCAAAACCTCATATGAAGTATCAGTTTGCTTTTTCCCCACTTCCATCTCCCCTTTTTCATGATTCTATTAAAATGCTTGGTATTCTTTAACTTCTCACTTCTGAAGGAGGTCTGGATCAAACCTGTCTGTTCTCTCCCCATATGCTCACTGACCTGCAGTATGTGCTGACAGCACTATATGCTTTTGTTTCAGTTTTTCAGCTTATGGAATTTTTTTGCTTTTTAATCTTATTCTGTTACCTTCACCATACGGACTGCAGCGGTTCAAGGCGGCGACTCACCACCACCTTCTCAAGGACAACTAGGGATGGGCAATAAATGCTGGCCTTGCCAGCGACGCCCACATTCCATGAACAAAAAAGGTTAGTATCAGTTTGAGACCCCACACAGTGAATTCTTCCACTCAGACGGTGATGTATTGCCACAGGGAGTGGGTCACAAGCCAAATTATTACTCTTATATTGTTCCTTGGGGCTGACTCAGGAGTATTTAGGCAAATATCACCAACCTGCCCTTTGAGATGCATAGCGGTGCACAGCATGGGGGCTGGGGGCAGTGCGAACACTAGGCCGGATCGTGATCATAAAGTAAAAGGAGGAATATAACAGATTACTGCCTTTAAGGTGGTGTTATCCCCACATTTCGAATTAGGAACATACAGGAAACTCTTTATTAACCGGCACCGACGGGACCGGCGTGGTGCCGGTTAATCAAAAAGTCCGGATAACGGAGAGTTATATCTCCCAACGTACGAGAGCCCCGTACACATTGACATGCGCCTGCATTCGGAGCTCCGTCTCCCCGGGGACCGCCAGCTGACCATCTGTCGTGTCCACTGCCTACCCGGGCTGCACGTTCCCCTCCCAATTTACATGCTCCGATACAAGGCAAACGCCTCGGGGTTTTTTTAAAAGTTATTTTTAAAGGAGCGATGAAGGAAAACCCCGGTTACCTACTCAAGAATTATGCCGGTTAAGAGAGATTTCCGGTTATTTGGGTGCCGGTTAAAAGAGAGTTTCCTGTATCAGGGTTTCCTCAATGGCTCAGCGAGCTTAGCAAGAGAGTAGCTGGTCTAAACAAGCCAGTTTATTCATAGTCATAGTCTATATTCATAGTCCATGCTGAGTTAGTTGATCTTAGTTCGGGTGCTACAATTGGTATCAGTGACCCTTGATTAAAGAGCAGACAAGTACACTGATGCAAAGGCAAAATACTGCAAATCTGAAATAAAAAGAGAAAATGCTGGAAATACTCAGCAGGTCAGGCAGCATCTGTGGAGAGAGAAACAGAGTTAACGTTTCAGGTCGATGACCTTTCGTCAGCATACTGATGTTCGTGCCTTGATTGTTATTCAGCAACCCATGCTGAAAATCTGAGTAGACCTCGACAGTGGACGGGAGGGCTTGGCTGTGATTTTGCCCCCTCCCCACTGTGGTGGATTAGTCTCTCACTCAAATAATGGACAGTTGGCCAATATCCCAGAGGGCATGGAGGGCCTGTAGAGCGGTACTCAGCAAGGAACAAATATCTTCATGAGACAAGAGATGAGAAAATTGACAAGAAGAAAAAAAAAGTATCAGTGGAACACCTTATCTATGGTATGTCGGCTGTAACAAATAAAGAGGTATCAAAACAAAGGGTTTGAAAAAAATACTTACAAAGGGTTTGACCCCATATTGCTTCTCCACTTTTTCTTTCAATTGCTTGAAACAGGTTTCCAATCTCTCATGGAAAGGCCTCAATGCTTCGGTTACCTTCTCACCATGAATTCGGACTCCCTCGTTCAAGAATGGGATCTAGATGATTTTTTAAAAATCGCACAATGAAGGCAATGTTCCACATGCACAATTTACACTTGTACATCGCCTTTCACATAACAAACATCTCAAAGCACTTTACAGGAGATGGAGGAATTGGGAGGGAACTTATGAGGTGTGATCGAAGACACTGGGAAAGAGGCAGGTTTTGTGGAGGCTTTCGAAAGTGGGAAGACAGGTGGCAAGGCAGAGGGATTTAGTGAGAGAATCTAAGAGTGCTGTGATGTGGTAGCTAAAGGCTCCGAGATTCATTGTGGACTACTCTGTTCACCCCACTCCACTGTTGTAAGAGTAGAAGGTGTGAGCTGGGAAATAGGGCAGGAAGAGGTTTCAGACATATGGTAAAGCATCGAATATTTTTTAATGCAAGAGAAAAAAATAAACAATTACGTTCTAAAACGCCGCCCAATTGCGCTGGTTCATGTAAGATTTTACGTTTGAGTTTGAGTGGAAACTTGAACCATAACTTGAACCATAACCGCAATTTTGAGCGCAGTTTGTACCTGGATTGCCAATTGCACCTAAAGTGGTGTTTTGGATGACTGAAGTTTATGTAGAGTAGAGCTCCAGGGGCCAGGAAGGAGAATGCTGAGAGAAATCAAGCTTTGACATGATGAAGATGTGGATGATGGTATCAGTAGTGATGGGGGTGAGGTATGGATGCAGGCATGCAATGTTGTGGAGGTGGAAGCAGGTGGTTTTGGTGACGGAGCAGATGTAGGATTTGAAGCTCAGCTCAGGGTTAAACAGGACACCATGGCTGCACACTGCTGGGTTCAGCCTGAAAGAGGGATAGATTATATACTTAATATCAGTTAACTCCACCTGCCAATATTATTATCAGCCTTAAATCGACAGTTGCAGGAATAAATTCAGTTGAGGTTCCAAGTGACTGCCTCTGTTTTCCAAGACATGTTTATTCCAAACCTTTTCTGTTAATTTCTCTAGAATGTGGCACCGTTTCTTAATATCATCCAAACACTTCCAGGCATCCATTCTTCAGCATCTTAATTTCCTGACCATATCTTTATCCGACCTCTTTAAACACCAGTTCAGGTTTCTTAGACACATTTTTATTCTTACCAAGTCACTTGTTTTTACCTCTCTTACATTTATTCGTAAGTAAGCCAACCTGCTTAATAATTGACCTCTGTTCATAAACATAGCTCTGGAAACTAAAATGTATAGTTTTTTTTAAATTAATCATGAATGATGCACTTTTCTCACTCATTCTTGGCTAAGTGACATGTATTACAAGATACATTCACTGGATTTTCCATAGTTAATTTGAGCCTATTGTTCTGAATTCATGTCATTACAGCATTCCTTTCACTCCTGAAAGCAAATGCTATTGTATTGTAACTACATTACTGGCTTGCAATGAAATTAATTGGTGCAGCTTGAACTGATACCCCAGATTTTTGCTCAATATATTCAATTGAATGCAGTGTGCCATGACTTTTTTTTTTAATTGTTCTCTTTTTTAGGTTGGGTGGTATGTGAGGAAATGAATTGTGTGCTCAAAGTAAATGATTATAGTGCTGGCAAATTATATACATTTTTCATTTTTTTGCATCCAGTGTTGGCACCAAGTACTCCCTGCTGCATAGTTTGACTCTATAATGCATTAACACTAAAGTACTATAACTTCAATTTCAGTAAAGTATCTTTACAACACCATTTCCCAAACCAGCTATTGTTATGTCTTCTGTGACAAAGAATATCCAATTAGTGCTGAAATATATGTCAATTTATATATAGTGAGATCTACTCTTACACCTGCTTGACTTTCATGGCATCATTGAAAGAGGTGGGACTGGTGGGGAGAGGTATGCCACCAGAATTCCGGCTGCTTCTTCCTTACCAGAGCCAACTTCCAGTATGTCTGCATGCAGCAGGCATATTTACTGCACCAATGTGGCAGTAGGAGCCTAATGCAAAGCAATTATGTCGGTAGGAAGGCGGCTGCAGCAAGATGGATAATTTTTTTGAAAGACTGAAATCTTCAGCCTGATCAGCCAATCCCTGACAAGGTAGAGATGACAGCATGGTCATGGATAGGGCAGACTGTATGGAGGGAAACGAGGGCAGTGAATTTAGTGCAGAGAGGACAAGGGGAGCTAACATGGAGATTGAAATCATTGGGGATGAGGAGTCGCTCAGTGCAAAGGCTGAAGGAAGACTGTGGGGAGGATATCTCAATCCTCCTCTAATACCTCTCCTCCATTGTCCAGCTCGGTGTGACTCCCCTTGCTTGGTTACAATCTTACCGATCAGATTGCACCCAGAGCATCTTCAGCAATGGTTTCTCTTCCCGTCCAAACATAGTTACTTCTGGGGACCCCAAGGATCTATCCGTGGACCCCTCTTCTTTCACATCTACATGCTGCCTCTTGGCAACATCATCCAAAAACATGGCGTCAGCTTCCACGTGTACGCTGACAACACCTGGCTCTACCTTTCCACCTGGCTCTACCTTTCCACTTGGCTCTACCTCTCCACCTGGCTCGACCTCTCCACCTGGCTCGACCTCTCCACTGTCTCTGTGTTATCAAACTGTTTGACAATATCCATTCCTGGATTAGCCACAATTTCCTCCAGTTAAACATTGGGAAGACCGAAGTCATCGTCTTTAGCCCCTGCCACAAACACTGTACCCTTTCCACTGATTCCACCACTGCCCCCCACCCCAACCACTGTCACGAAGTCTTCGTAACGTTGGCCTCCTATTCAACCCTGAGCTGACGTTCTGACTCAATGGCCCCAATATTAGCTCAGAGGCAGGGAGAAAGTGGGCGGGGGCTGTTTTGAGGTCGGGAAACTGGAAAAAACATTTTTTGTCTCCGTTTCCCAGCCACAACCAGCCAGATTGAGAGGCTGGCTGGCTGTTGGGCGGGTAAGTCTTCGGCACCAGGCCACACCGGGGGGTGGGGGTGGGGGTGGGGAGGGAGGAGATTAGAAGGGTCGGGGGGGTGGGGGGTGGGTGTGGATGTCCAATCGCGGGGGGGTGAATGAAGCAGGTAAACTGGATCTAGCAAATAAGTGGAACGGCACTTACCTCCTGGATCCAGCAGTCCTCGTCTCCCTTTAGTTGAAGGGTTTCCCGAGGGTTAAATTTAAAATGGTGGTTAATTCTGAGCCATGCAGCCTCATTAAAATATTTAAATGACCAACCCACCTCCTGTAGCCCGTACCCTGTCCCGCCTCTGTTAAAACTGGAAGTGGTGGGGGGGGGGGAGGGGGCGGAGATTGGAGTCGGCTTTCAGATTTTTTACACACCACCAGACCCAAACCCACCCGTTTTTGGGGGTTAAAATTCCGCCATCACAAAGATCGGCTACTTCTACCTCTAGCATTGACAGCCTTCACCCTTGCCAGCAGCCCATCTGCTGCTGAAACTCTCCTCCATCCTTTTGTCACTTCCAGACCCGACTATTCCAATGTTCCCCTTGCTGTCCTCCAATCCTCCACACTCTGTAAACTTCAGCTCCTCCAAAACTCTGCTATGTGTACCTTATCCTGCACCAAGTTCTGCTCACCCATCACAGTAGTCCTTGCAGACATGCATTGGCTCCCAGTCAGCCAACAGTTCCAATTTAGAATTCTCATGGTCATGTTCAAATCCCTTCATGGTCACATGCCTCCTACATCTGTAACCGTCTCCCAGCCCCTACACCTCCCCTAGAGAATTCTCTGTTCCTCCGACTGTGGCCATGCCTACAGCCGCCTAGGCCCCACACTCTAGAATTCTCTCCCTAAACTCCTCAGCCTCACCACCTCCTTCTTCTCTTTAAAACCCACCTTTCTGACCAAGCTTTTGCTCACCCCTCCTAATATCTCCTTCTTTGGCTCGCCATCCATTTTTGCTTGATTACGTCTCGGTGAAGCGCCTTGGGCTTTTTTTCTGTGCTAAACGTGCTATATCAATGCAAGGTGTTGTTGGTGCTGTCTGACTATTGAAAAGTGTTACAAATGGGTATGGGGAGATGACTGAGGCAGCACTGTGATGTGAAGGCGTCTGCTGGTCTGAAAAGGGCCAAAGGCAGTTTGGGGCTTATTCTCCTGGAACCCTTCTTTCTGCCTCAAAGCTGCTAGTACTACTAGACCCTGCCTACACCCCAATACTACCAGATCCCAATTCTCCCAATAGTGCTAGGACCCCTCCCTAATCCTCCTAGACCCTAAAACTTCCACAACCTCCACTCTCTGATCCTAGGATCCCCCCCTTCCTATGCTCACAAATTCCAGCCTGCCCTCCCAGTGCTCCCAGGCCCCTGTACCTTCCCTAATGCTAAAGATCCCCTTGCAGTACTTCCTGATCCCAAGACTACCCCTAATAATCGCAGACCTCTGTTCACAATGCCCCCAGAACTGGGTCCCCATCCCAGAACCCCTTTTTGCAGTGCTCCTCCACGTGCTCCCATACATTAGGAACCCCTTCAAATCACTGCTAAACCGAGTCCCCAACCTAGTACAGCCAGAACTAAGCCTTTTCCTGAACTCTCAGATCCCTGGGCTGCCCCTAATGCTGATAATCAGTGTTCCTGATAATACTACTTGGTGTAACACCCCTCTTCTTATACAGTCACCAAATTCTATGAGGCATCAGCTTATATATATATATATATATATATATATACACACAATTATAGCAGTTATCATCACTTCAATCAGCTTTCTTTCATCATCTGCTTTGTAAAGTATTCCACCATTTTAGTTTTTTATTTTGATAGATGTTTGGGTAGCATTCAGAAAAAAACTGAAGCACCCCTGTAATTATCAATAGCATGGTTTTATTTCTTATTTTATGGATTAGGTTTTACTTTATAGATTAAGTTTTTTATTCTACCGTAATTTGAAAGTGCAAGTAGTCACAATATGTGGGCAAATCTATATTTCAAATACTTGCTGGAAAATGGTTTGGTGGTGAGTGGGAGGTTGTACCCCAGTAGCATTCTCTTCAATGTCTAAGGGCATAGAATGATGCGTGGGTAGATGGTAAATGAGATGAGATACAGATTTGTGGAAGAAGCTTTGTGCAGATTTGTACAGCTGTAGGGATAAAACAAATATGTTTTTAAACACTATCTTAAAGGTCAGAAACTCCCCCACACATTAAAAAAAAAAAGCGATAGAACCGGGTAATGGCAGAACTCTATTCTTTGTCATGACAGCTTTTGCAAGTGAAACAGGTTCTTGATTCAAATCCTGGCATGTGCAAAAACATTGGATAATCTCATTAACTCCGATACAGCATAAATGTGCTGTGCGTAGTAATTGATACAGGTCGTTATGCAGCATACAATGCAATTTGCACAAAGCATAAAACTGCTTTTTTGTATAGCTTATAGGTAAGCAGATGTAGCTACTATGCCTTGGTTTGATTTTGGCATCCAATTTTAACTGCATTCTCAATAGCGTCTAACAAAATAATGCAATAGGGACACTGCAATTCATAACATTTCTAACCATAACCTTTTTATATTAAAGTAGCTTCAGCCTTCTTGTTCTGGTTCACCCAAAGTGCGTTGAGACCAGCTGGGCCTCAATTTTTTAACTCCCCCCAACAGGTGGACACCAGGTGGGGCAGGAGTTAAAATGCAGCTGTAGACTTGTGTATGCTACTTTCCCGTCCCGATCTGGCCGACTCTGATTTTAATTCGCAGGCGACCAGGACACCCACCCGAAGCCTGCGGGGTCCTCTTTAAATATGCAGGTTGGGCTCCAATCTGCCATTCTAACCTGAAGACTGAGCGGAGGAGCAGTGGTGGCTTCACCGCCAGTCCAAACAGCAGCCATGGCCAGAATTTTCTATCTTGTTATGGCATTTCCATGGTCCTATTATCTCAGAAACCAACATGCTGCATGCAGCATTTAATTATCTCTATTTGTGCTTATTATGTTAATCATGTTCCTAATGAGACATTCATCCAGCTCTTTTTGTAAATGTTAATTGACACAGTATTAACTGGATGTCTAGTTCCTATTTCAACTATTCTGTAGGAGAAAGTAAAGTCCTTCCAGTTCCAAGTCTTGCTTCAGGGTTTCTTATTTGTACTTGTGTTTTCTGTTCACACTTTAAAGAGACCCTAGTGTCTTAACCATTTGATTTCTGGCAGGTTCAGGAAAATTCTGATCTCTCTATGCCAGCTAGTTGTGGCGCTGGAATAAACAATTTTACAGTAATAAAAAAGCAAAATACTGCAAATGCTGAAAATCTGAAATAAAAACAGAACATGCTGGTAATACTCAGCACTGCTCCCATTTTTTCAGATAGCAGTTGCTGGTAATGAGTCTGCTTTTGTCATTTTCAGCTCTTTTAGACCCATCTTTTGTTTCTTTTCTTGTCCCATTACCATCTCATTTTGCCTTGCACCATCATCCCTTTTATTATTTAATCATTCCTGCCTTCCCTTTTGTTCTTCCCTCCCCTCCCCTCTGTACTTGCTTAAAACCTGTTACATCTCTAACTTTTCCCAGTTCTGATGAAAGGTCATCGACCTGAAACGTTAACTCGGTTTCTCTCTCCACAGATGCTGCCTGACCTGCTGAGTATTTCCAGCATTTTCTGTCTTTATAGTAATAAAGCTACTTAATACAAATGTTATTGCAGTATTTTGCTTTTGTATTACTGTAATATTAGCTACTAAATGAAACACTGAAAATACAATTTTATATAATAAACTTTTACGTAGCTTTTTAATTGCCATGCTTTTTTCGATTCTCTTTCAGCCCCCTTTTAATTTTAATTTTATTATTTCCGCCCATATTATATATATATTTTAATCCTTTCTCACTAATTGGAGTTTGAAATGTTTTTATTACATTACTTTTATCTCACTTGCCCCAGTATCCATTTTCAAGGTGCGAGCAACTGAAAACTATCTTTAAAGACCTACTTTACGACCAGCAGCCGAGTTTGTGAAGATTGATATGGTCACCTCATGGATGAAGTTGGTCAATCCTTAATGCAAAAATTGGATCAAAACCAGGACATGCTTCAGGACAATGAATAGTACTGTATGGGTTAACATAGAACCAAGCCAAATCTTTGCCCAACAGTAGCTAATAATGGGTAAGATGGGTCTATTTAACAAATAAGAAACAGCAATTCCTGAGGAGGTCAAAATCGCACCTTTCACTGCACACTCTGTTGAGTCATAATCCAAAAGGTATGCTTTTTGTATCCCAGGACATGATGTTTGGTTTGACTTCCTCCAGCATAGATAGAATTAATATCTTCCAGTATTCACCTCCCTAATAGGTGGTTATATGATGCATACTTTTCTCAGAACAATAATCTTACAGACAGGCTGAAGTACATATTTATGATTCAATGATACCTCAGGTGTTTTGATAGCCAGGGATAGGTTTAAGGGATTGACTGGCTTCTTCCAGTTCCCACAAGAAAAGGATAACATTAGCAAGTGTTATATCTGTATAAATGGAAAAAAAATGGGGATAAAGAACTTTTGAGTTCAGAACCCTGAAACGCTTAAAAAAAAAACAAAATGCAAAAAAAAATCCAATTAACTCTAAATTACAAGATTATATTTTACTTTAATTGAAGCCAGATACTTTGGGCACAGTGACAATGCAGGCAGACTGCTGGCTGGGTAGATCACACAGATGGATACCACAGAGTAAAGCTGTATTAGACTAGGAAATTGGGCCATCTTGACTCATCTGCATGTAATTAATGAAGCATTTGCAAATTTTTCTAAAAAATAGCTACACATCTGAGGGCTGCTCCACCGATGAAGTCATGGCTTGCATTTTTGCTAAATTCCAGCTCTCCTTGAAGACTGAGCGACACATCCTATTGGAATATTCTTATCTCCCCTGTATACAGTTTTGGGAGTTCATGGTTTTCAGCAAGTTTTTTTTTAAATTAGCTCCATCATTAACTCAGTATCATTTGACATTTCTGAGGAAGCAATGATTAATGGTGCATTTAGACTTGTTAAACACAGTCTGAATCGGGGGTTACAGAAAGAAGGGATGCCATGGACTTTGGGAAAATGCCATAAAATAAATATCTCCCTTCTTGACAAAGATTGCAAAATGTTGACAATTTTAGAATCCTGGGTGAAGGTGGGAAGTGGTGTTCCTCAGGGATCGGGACCACTGTCTTTCACCATTTACACAAAAGGCTTGGACTCGGGAATCGGAAGTACAATTTCAAAATTTGCGGATGACACCAAATTGGGGAGGAGGGGTATAGTTGATACTGAGCAAGACTGTGACAAAATACAAGAAGACATTAAGAAACTTTGCAGAATGGGTGTGTAAATAGCAAATGAATTTCAATGCAGATATGTAAGGTGGTGTATTTTGGTAAGAGCAATAAGGAGGCCACATATTCCTTGGAAAAAAAGGAGGGGATTTTGCTGGCGCTCGGGGGGTGGGATTGGAGGCGGGACCGGTGGTAAAATGGTAAAAAATGGGAGCGGGTCCCGAACCTGCTCCCAACCCACCTCTAAACGATCTTCCCGGGAGGCAGATCCCCGATCCGCGCAGGGACCCGTCTCCTAGCGGCAGGAAGGGGATTAGAGCCAATTAACTGCCTGTTAACAGGTAGTTAAGAGGCTTTTTCCCATTTTGCGCCTAGTGCTGCGGGCTTCCCGACGTCGGGAAATCCCACCAGGGTAAGTGAGGCGAGCTGTGGGTCTGTTATACTGTAACTGTAGAAATGACAGCTGCAGAGGTAATGTGAAGGCTGCAATGGGACGCTGGTAAGTATGACAGGTGAGAGAATGTTGGGAAAATTACTGTGGTTTGATGCTTCTGCAGGTGACAAGCTGTGATGTGTTTGTGCAGCCTCATCTCATTGGGAGAAGTGACAGATGGCTTCTGCAATCTCACATGCAACTGCCATCTGTTTCATCCTAAGGAGAGAGTCATTGGAGAGCCTGGATGCAAGGGCTCACCTTTGGACAGTGATTGTCAGTGTTTGACAGCACCTCAATGCTGTCAAACATTGTCAAATCATCTGTCAAAAAATTATGGTGCCTGTCACTTTAACAAAACCAGCAGATGAAGCGTCATGCACTGACGTCATCTGACACCGGCTTTCCCTTAATTGGCCGGCAGGCCCGCAGGGCGGGCTTAACAAGGCCAATCAAGGGAAAATAGCATCTGTTTGTCAGACGTCGTTGGGAGCGGGACTTAAACCCGAAAACCAGCAGTCCCGCCTTGACCTCCGGATCTAAGGTAAAATCCAGCCCTAAGAGTCTAAATGGGATAGAAGCGCAAAAGGATCTAGGGGTATAGATTCACAAATCATTAAAAGTAGCAATGCAGGTTAACAAAACCATAAAGTGTGCAAACAAAGCACTGGGGTTCATTTCTAGAGGAATAGAACTCAAAAGCAGAGAAGTTATGTTAATCTTATATAGAACCATGGTTAGCCCACACTTGGAGTATTGTGCATAGTTCTGGTCTCCATATTACAAAAAGATAAAGGTGAAAGTACAAAAAAGATTTACAAGGATGATACCAGAACTGAGAGGGTACAATTATCAGGAAAGACTGAATAGGATTGGCTCTTTTCTCTAGAAAAGAGAAGACGGAGAGGTGACCTGAGGTCTTTAAAATTATGAAGGGATGTGTTAGGGTAGACATAGAGAAGATTTCTCAACTTGTGAGGGCGTCTAAAACCAGGGGCTATAAATATAAGATAGTCACTAATAAATCTAATAAGGAATTCAGGAGAAACGTCTTCACTCAGAAAGGGTGAGAATGTGGAACTCAATTGTTGCATTAAAGGGGAAGCTAGACAAGTACATGAGGGAGACAGGAATAGAAGGACATATTGATAGGGTGAGATGAAGTAAAGTGGGAGGAGGCTCTTGTGGAGCATAAACACTAGCATAGATCTGTTGGGTCGAATGACCTATTTCTGTGCTGTAAAATTCTATGTAATTCTATTTAATGGCTGCTCCTCTTCATTGTCCACCTAGGTCATGTAGGGTCTGTTAAGTACATAAAATTTTCCAATAGTCTCCACAGGTTGTCCAATATTTAAGGACATAAGGAATAGTAGCAGAAGTAGGCCATTTGGCCCCTCAAGCCTGCTCCGCCATTCAACAAGATCATAGCTGATCTTCGACCTCAACTCCACTTTCCCGCCCGATCCCCATATCCCTCGATTCCCTTAGAGTGCAAAAATCTAGCAGAAATTAGAATAGTACTGTTGCTAATGGTGTAATCAGTGCCCATGCTGTTGCAATATCTGACGGTGCTAAAAAAAGCTTTCAACAGGATTCCATGGTCCTCCCTTCCTAAACTTTAAACATTTATAGTTTTGGCATAATTCATTAAATTGATTAAGGTGTTTTTCGTGGATCTTTCAGCAATGGTTCCAATAGGCTGCTCTACCTCCAAATCTCCCTCTTTCAGCAGTGATACTAGTCAAGGCTGCCCCCTTTTCTGTGCTGCTTTTAGTTCAGTCCCTTAGACCTTGCTAGGATATGCAAGAGGGATGGATTTTCCTTTGAATTCTGACCTGATTTTCTGTTCCTCCTATGGGGAGATACTTTTTTACTCAGAGTCTGTCTGCTTGGTGCAGCTCATTTCTGAAAAAGTTTGTAAGGGATTGAACAAGGATCCCTCCACTGCACTCTAAAATAAAAACATTTTAAAACACCTACAATATTGTGTGCATTTGTTAATGGCGATGTCTATAAGAGGTGAAGAGGCCATAGCACTCATTCTTCACTCCTAGCTATTTAATGAGTACTGTTAAACGCACAATTATTGCATGGCTATTGGGCAAGTATGATCATTTTTAAAAACTGGAATGCTCTGCACAATCTGGGACACATTGGGAGGCATGGGTGATACAGTATTGGTGCACACCAGTAATGTCAATGTGTAAATACACACACTTACAAATAGAGCTTTTCATATTGTTTCACTTTTTGTCAGATGAAACAATCCTTTTTAATCATCAGATAATAAGCATCAGTGTCAGCCGTGGCTCAGTTGGTAGCAGTCTCACCTCTAAGTCAGAAGGTTGTGGGATCAAGTCCCACTCTAGAGACTTGAGCACAAAATTCAAGGCTGACACTCCAGTGCAGTGCTGAGGGAGTGCTGCACAGTTGGAGGTGCTGTCTCTAAGGTGAATGTAAAAGATCCCATGACACTATTTCGAAGAAGAGCAGGGGAGTTATCCCTGGTGTCCTGGCCAATATTTATCCCTCAAACAACATCACTAAAACAGATTATCTGGCCATTATCACATTGCTGTTTGTGGGAGCTTGCTGTGTGCAAACTGGCTGCCGCATTTCCTACATTACAACAGTGACTACACTTCAAAAAGTATTTAATTGGCTGTAAAGCGCTTTGGGACGTCCTGAGGTTGTGAAATGCACAATAGAAATGCAAGTCTTTCTTTTATCATTTCACCTGTTTTCACTAACTAGCTCATTTTAAATCTATAGTAAAAAGGTGTTTAAACTGAACTTCAGTTTATTTTACATAATTACTAATTTTTTAAATTTCTATTATAGATGTTACTGAAGATGTCACTGAAGTACAACAGACTATGACTGTATAAGCGGGTTACTATGTGCGGAAAAATACATTGACAGAGAAAATATTAAGGGGTAAAAATTGAGTCGCGCCCCATTTGGGGCGCTAACCTCGCCGGGGCGCGACTTTTAGCGCCCCGAAAAAATTAGCAGCCCCGCGCCAGAACTTCAGTGGTTGCGCCCCAAGAGGGAAGCGGGGCGCAACTGGAAGCAGCCCGCATCCCTCTTGGGGCGCTGCAAGTGAATATCCTGGCGCTACGTGCCGCAGCGCCATGCGCTGCGGCACGTCGCACCGCGGTATTGCAGGCCTTCCTCCCATTCTTAAAGGGGAGGGACCCTGCGCAGCGCGAACCGGGGCCCAGCTGGGCCCCCAGGGATCGGGAGTGCCGGCAAAAGAGCCCGGCACTCAAGAGAAGTGCCGGGCTCTTGGAGTGCAGCCGGCACTTCACGGTGGGGGGGCTTCACGGGGGCCGGGGGCAGGTGCTGGCAGGCGGCCAGCAACAAAAATGGCCGCCTGCCACCTCCGCTTTAAATATCGCCGCCCCGGCCGCACGTACGCCTCCCTGAACCCGTCGGACATAGCGTCTGGCGGTAAATCAGGGGGCGCGACTGAAGATCACGGCCGGGGCGCGAGCGGGGTGCTGCGCACGGCGATGACGTCATCGCCGGCGGCGCAGCGCCACAGGGCGCTACCGGCTGCCGCTAACCTCCCACTAAATTTTTCGGGAGGCGTGGGCGGCGCTGCGCCCGGGCGTTAGCTGCTTTACGCCCCATTAGCGCCCTCTTAAGGCGCTAACGGGAGGCGCAAGCAGCTGAATTTTTCCCCCTAAGTCTTTTAGTCCCATAAGGGATTATCAACTGATATTTCTGTGCCACAATCTGGTACTCATGATTTTGTGATGTTGATTCTGTCAGATGAAGTGACAGACATCTTTTCAACAAGAAAAATGCATTGCTCATTTTCTTTCTTAGGTGATGCTGGCTTATTCCTTTCAATGTATCCAGCATCTCAGGTATTTGAAATCATATAGGTTTTACCTGCCACGCTATGAGGTCCTTGAGCTTTTCAATCTTCTCATGGTCTTCAGGGTGTTCCTGCATATATTTTTCAGTGAAGAATGCCTAATATGAAAAAGGAACACATTCATGCAGTTTCATTAAAAACAATTAGAAATCTATTTTTAAGTAGTATATTCATAATGGAGCCTTGCATGCCTGTAATGAAGTGACGCTGTGATGATTGGAAATATGTGATGAGGGGATTAAGCATAATTAGCTTCTAACTGTAAGCTTTAGTAAACACACAAGAAAGAATTTCCAAAGAGCATCAGCTACAGAAAAACAAGACAAGGTTTAACTTATCCATACGATAGCAAAATACTGCGGATGCTGGAAATCCGAAATAACAACAGAAAACGCTGGAAAAACTCAGCAGGCCAGGCAGCATCCGTGGAGAGAGAAAGAGAGTTAACATTTCAGGTCGATGACCTTTCATCAGAACTGGGAAGAGCCGGAAATCAAATAGATTTAAGGCCAGGGTAAAGCTGGGAAAAGGGGGAGGGGATAAAGGAACAAAGGGGGAGATGAAGAGACATTAAGAGACATTAAGAGATATGCAAGGCTAGAGGTGGTGTTAATGTGACAGATTAAGGCTGAATGAAGTGTGAAATCCACTGGCAGAATGAAGGACAGCTGCCAGCTTCTAGGAGGAAAAAAAAAGGTGGGGGGGGGGGACAAATAAAAGGGTGGATAAAATAAAATATAAATGTGATTGGAGCTGAGGTTATGATCTAAAATTGTTGAACTCGATATTGAGTCCAGAGGGCTGTAGCGTGCCTAAATGAAAGATGAGGTGCTTATCCATACCCTTGCTAAAATTAATTGAGTTTTATGTAGGGAGAAAATACAGTACCAGAGAAAAATCATTTGTATATAATAGGTGGGTTAAGTTTAAGATTAATCTCATTATTCAATGCATACTGATACTGCAATTTGAAAAGGTTTTAGAACTTTAACATCTGCATTGTTAAACAGAAAAGAAAGGAAAACGTCAATAAACAAACCTTTTCATAATTGGTGAAACCTCCCATTACTGCAGGATCCACAATTCCATTCAGCAACATGGAGAGAGGGTTAATAGGCAGGTTTGGATCATTCATGTGCTGTTGAACCATGTTATTGATCTTCTCATTCGTTAACTGCATTGTTTCTATTGCATTCTCCAAAGGACTTATCTCAACCTGCAAAGACAATAACATATTTAACTTTCAAAGTGGTATTTTTCTGCTTGAAGTAATTATTATCTCAATAAGTTCCGAATGAGTTCTAATATTTTGGTCCAATGCTCAGAAATCTATATACAGTATTAAGGTATTTTACATGTTATTTAAGCTAGACAATAAATGTTCTCATGTTCAGTTCTTTACTCTTCTCCTCTATGATAATTAGCAGCAATACTTGTTCTACAATCTACAAACTGCAAAGAAAATTCAGGACTCAAATGGCTTATAATCCAAAGGACTGATATGTTCTGGTTTAAAAGTAATGAGATACAACCGTTTCTTATTATGTCAGCTCCAGAGGGCTATACTCCTCACAGTGATTTCCCTTAGAAGTCACCAAGCTAAGATTTGTGCCTAAAGGTACATTCAGGTGAGTTATCTAAAATTAAACAATTAAAATGATTTAGTTTGCTTGAAGCATTGTTACAATATTGCTCCTTGGACGCCAAAAGTCCTGTCATGCATAATTAAGGTCTTGGATTTCAGTTGAGTTATGATCCAACTCTACAACCATCATTAAAATACAGCCTATATAAAATTGGCTGTCTAATGTCGTCATTATAGCCAACACCATTAATTACCCAAGCATACAAATTGTCCCTGATTTTCCAGTCAGCAGCGAACGAACGACACTTGCCGTTCTTTATGCTTACAGCTTCCCACAGATTTTTCGTGAGCTTTTGCGCGACAAATTGCAGTCATCAGGAGTCCAATATAGCGCAGAGCCCCCTACAGGGGATCTTGGACCAGTGTGAACAGGCCAAGCAACAGCATGTCTCCTCAACCAATCAGATTGAAGAATCCTTATTGAGGCACGCAGAGTCTAAACCAGCAAGTGCAAGTTTGAATAATTAATTCAATGTAAAATCATGTACAGAAAGCAAAATAAAGAGAGGGAAAGAAAGATGGGATTAAGAGAGAGATAAAATAGACAAAGAAAAAGTTTTAAAAAAATCCGAAGGACTGAGACTCCATACGTGTAAAAGTTAATTTTCAGTGCCAGAGACTGATCACCAACGATGCTCCTTTTAAGCTGTGCAGCTCTCTGGACTTCCTGCGCAGCTGGCTCGCCGGTGAAAAACCGCACATGTGCGGTATCTTGAATGAGCCGCACACCCAAAAAAAATTAACGGCAACACTGATCACCAATGTGCCCCCTAAATTTTTTTTTTTTTTTTCTTTTTAGGTGTGTGGTCCCTTTAACGGACTGCGCAGCCCATTCAAAATTTCGTGCATGCGCAAAATGTCCCATTAAAAAAAGCCGGTGATCGGCCTGCACGGGACCTCCAGACAGCTGTGCCGCTTAACGGGAACGCTGCTTATCACGCTGTTAAAAATTCACTTACATTTGAATGGACCAGCCTTAACTTTTTCTGGCATGTTTAGTGGGCATCTAGCGGGTAAGAACAGCAACTTCACGCCGTTGCATGTATGTGAATACTAAATCTCTCGGCGAGATACTGTTAGAGCGAAACCTGTGGAGGAGCAGGGCTACTCGGACAGCAACTTCCTGATTTCTGCATTTAACTGCACATATGCGGACGCCGGAAATTGCTGTCCGATTTACTCCTTAATAATGGTGAGCGGCGATAGCCTCACCGTTATTCCTACCGCAAAATCCGCGTAAAATTAGATTTTATTCCCCAACAGCATGTACTATCAATACTAAGTCAGCAGGTAGAGTCTGTCAAAAACATGTGGGCCTCGAGTTTCCTCCGCATTTACTCCCAGATACATCCATATTCTGGGCACAAATAAATTACGTGGCTTGACAGATCGTGGAATTTTGGGTGTAAGTTACACACGTCACTGCAGTATGTCCAATCTCCTTGTCCTTGAAGTCCATCCATCAAACCCTCCATCCGAACGAATCTCTGCCCTCAAAACTGGCCACACTCCTGTCTCTCAAATGCGAGTATCCTCTAATTGAGCTTGTTTAGTAGTATCCATCTCACAACATTGAGACCAGATTTTCAGGCGCTGCAGGGAAGTCATTTTTCTGGTCTTTTAATTGGAATTTTTTCAGCGTTTTTAAAATTTATTTTCACTTGAGACCTGCACTGTATTTTCTGTTTATTTTAATGTATTTTTATGGCATAACTGTAAGTCACATTAAAAATTGAAAAGCTTCCCCGATTGCAGATTCTTAAACATGCTGTGCCTGATGTGCATGGAGAATGACTAAATTAGTTGAAACTTAAATTTTAAAATTCAAAGATGAAACATACTGCTGAGGATTCAGTGTTTTATTGGGCCCCGAATGTTTACACTGATTTCTGCCCATTTAAGGTTTGTGTGTATCCTAATGAAATTGGGAGGATATTTGGGCGTTTTTTGACATCAGCAAAATGAGCGTGACATTGGGCACTTATCCGGGTCTAACTTTGGGGTTGCGCCCACGGAGGAAACTCCGGGCCGTGATCTGGCGTATTATTTCTGGACGCCCTGTTATACTGTAATTGTGTTCTCTTCCCAAATACAGAGTAAATTACCAGTCAAAACTCAAATAAGCTTCACTGTGAACACTGAAGATCTGATTTAAGTATTCATTCTGTGATTAAACTGTAGAAATACATTTTACCCTGTAACATCACATAGAATATACAGCACAGAAACAGGCCATTCAGCCCAACTAGTCTGTGCTGGTATGAATATTCCACATGAATCTCATCCCATTCCATCTACCTCATCTCAGCCTTTCAGTATATCTTTCTATTCCCTTTTCTCTCATGTACTCGTCTAGTTTCCTTTTGAAAGCATCTAAGCTATTTGCCTCAACCACTTCCTGTTGTAGCGAGTTCCACATTCTAACCACTCTCTGAGTAAAGAAATTTCTCCTTATTTCTTGATTGGATTTATTAGTAACTATCTTGCATTTATGGCCCCTAGTTTTGGATTCTCCCACAAGTGGAAACATTCTCTCCACATCTACCCTGTTCAACCCATTCATAATGTGAAAGACCTCTATCAGGTCAACTCTAAGGCCACGATTTCGCCAGCAGTGGTGGGAGAGGTGGTTGGCGGGTTCTGGTCCCGCTCCCGGTTGCAGCTGTTCTGTAAAAAGGATTTTCTGTTAATAGGGCTTGTTAAGCTCGCCCTGCGGGGTTCCCGTCCAATTAAAAGGAAGCAGGGCTGATGATAATCATTTGATGACGCGTCAAGATCCGGTTTCCTTAATGGGACCATGGCCGCATTCATTTTGACAGTTGTGCTGTCAGTGTTTTGCAGCATTGAGGTGCTGCAAACACTGACAAGCACTGCACAAAGGTGCACGGCTGCACCCAGGCTCTCACATGACTTCCTCCATATGCTTAAAGGAGGTTCTCTTCCCTTCCAAGGACACCAACGCAGCCTGGTTGCACATTGCACAGGAGGGCAAAAGCAGGGATGTTGTCAGGAGTACCAGGCTCCAGTGCCTCAAATCTTTCAATGATCTCAGTAGATCACGAAACGTTACTGCAAAGCCACACTCAACCTCATCCTGCTGTGCCACTCATCACATCCACATCACTCTGCGTTCCCTACCCTACTCCTGCACATCCTTACTTACACCAACTTATCTTGCACCTCCACCCATCCCTCTCTATCTACAATGGGCCAAAAATTCATCCCGCGACGCGAGAGTATGCACTGCGTACTCTCGCGTATTCCCACTCCAATTGCCGGTTTTCTGCATGCCCTGCGCATGCGCTGAAAACCGGCAATTGGTCTTTTGAAAAGGGGGCGGTTCCTCGGTGCATCGCGTGCGCGCTACAGGCTGCGCGCACGCTGTGCACTTCATGCTTTGGACGCGCAGGTAAGTACGGAAGATTTTAGAAATGGAAAAAGGAGGAGTAAGACCCACTTTTAACAAGGTAAGTAGTGAATTACGTATTTTTTTGAATTTTTTTTAACAGGTATATCTTTTTTAGAGACTTTAAAGACAGGTAAGTTTATTTTTATAACTTTTTAAAAGATTTTAAATTTTTTCAAAAATTTAATTTTTTATTTAAAATGGTTAATTTATTTAACTATACTTATTTTATTAATGTGATGGTTTTTTTTTTAAATTTAATTGAGGTTTAGCTGTTATTTTGGGGGGGGTGTAAGATTCATAGATTTCACAGCACGTATGTGAAACTTATGAATGGAAGATGGTGTGCTGCCATTGGCTCTAACTGAGTCACGTGATCCCACAGCTCGCACGAATTCACTACGCCGGTGGGATACACAAGCACTGCCCAGCTGATGTCTGGAACATCAAGTTCGTGCGAGCTGGATCTGAAAAAGCACAAGCGGAGTGAGAGATCGCGGGGAAGCCTTACCCCCGCGGGAACAGAGCGAGATCAATTTCTGGGCCATTATCACTTCCCCATCTCACTAGCCACCCCTCACACTCACCCTCATCCTCGTGCAATCATACCAACGAACAACACACAAGGGTAGGCACTTGGGTGTTTTATGCAATGTTCATGTAAATTTTCTGTTAATGTGTTGTCAAACATTGAAATCTTTATTTTCAACACTTTGCCTTATTGGACAGATCTGTGCTCACCTTTGGAAGTGTATTAGTGAGTTGCAGTGAATGGTGAGACATAACAGTATCCCCCGTAATGGTGATGAGTGTGAAAGGAATGGCTTGATCATTGTAGGAATGCTTTATGGTGATGGTGTGGGGTGGTGTTAACCTGGCGTATCATGTGGCAGCCAGGGTGTACAGCATCAAGTGAAGTAAATCTGGCCATGGTGATGCCACCGCTGGCCTCCCGGGCAGCATGTTGTCGGGTGCTGATGCCGTGTGTCCTGTGCAGCATCAGGTGATTGAGGAGAAGGTTCATATTGTTGTTGGTGTTGAGGCTGACCTTGGAGGGATTCAGAGGACCAAGGTGAGATTTTTTCAAGGGCACCGATGTTGCTGGAATAGATGGTAGCTGAAGTTGAGATGATAGAAGCGATCTGTCAATGGTGAGAGAGCTTGCTCCAAGGAGATGACAGTGGATAGAGTTTTTACTCCAAACACTTCCAAACTGCATACAGCTCAAAAAGTGTCTTCCAAGTCCTGAAGGCTCAAGCTTCTGACATTGGGAAATGACCAGCTGTGAAATGGTAGCTTTCATACCACTTTTGCAGCTGTCACCTATTCACGGCAATGGGGAGACATAGAGAACCCGACCTACTTACCTGACGTGATCTCCGAACGACGTGAACCTTGTTAAAAATGTGGTAAAATAGAAAAAGGCTAGCAAAATGGTCGTAAACAAGCACTTAACAAGTAGTTAAGTATCTTAAATGCCTCCCCTGCCGCTTGGTGTTGTGTCTGTTCTGAAATCGCAGACCCGACACTTTGGAAACTTACATGGAGGCGGGTTCGCAGCGGGTTCCCAACCCGCTGTCAATCATTTCAATTTTGACAGCTGACCCGCCTCCAAACCCGCAGTCCGAGCGCTGGCAAAATTCAGCCCCAAGTCTTTTTTCTAAAGAAAAAAAACATTAGAATTGACAGTGAGGAGCCTTGAGTTTGTAGTCAAAATACCTAATCAGATTGTAAGATGCTTGGTTCTTTTTTTTCGGATGTTCAAATCTGAACATTCCATTTAGTATCGGATTAAATTATTACAGGGTGTAATTAGGTTTCTTTAAATGATAATCAGCTCATTTTTAGAACAAAGCTACTGAGTCTGACTGACTGAAACATCACTGAAGTATGACAATGACATGCTGATATTGTTATCCTGCCACTAATGGGGCTGTAACTCACCAGGTTTAGCTTTCTAAACATTTGGCGCCAACATTGAGATCAACAACTTTAGATCATAACCACTGCTCCCATTTTCTTGGACAGCAGTTGCTAGTAATGGTTCCGCTGTAATTATTTACACCTCCTCTGGACACTCTTTTGTTTCTTTACTTGCACCATTACCACCCCCTTTTGCCTTGTGCCTTCATCCATTTTGTCATTTAATCACTCCTGCCCTTCCCCCCCCTTTGTTATCCTCCCCCCACCCACACACTTTTTTACCCTGGCTCTGCATTTGCTAAAAATGGTTAAATCTCTAACTACTTCCAGTTCTGATGAAAGGTCATCGACCTGAAACATTAACTCTGTTTCTCTCCCCTGACCTGCTGAGTGTTTCCAGCATTTTCGGTTTTTATTTCAGATTTCTAACATCCGCAGTATTTTGTTTAGGTTTAACTTTCTATTCAATACCTATGTTTGCTTTATCTTTATTTGAAAAATATTCTGCAACTTTTGCAAAAGCAAATTTCAAAAGATAATCTCCCATTCCAATCCCTACCCCCTGAAATTCTACTATGATAGGTCTTGATTCTTATTCGAACACAAACCAAAATGTCAATACAAGAGAGCAAGCATATACAAATATAATTCGCTACTTTTGACATGTTTTACTGTTTATTTTTTGACAAAAAAGGTCTGTTTGTTTTTGCTAATGCTTGTTTAATCACTGGTGTAGGACAGGTTATATAAATTGTGAATCAAATCACATCAAAAAAGTCAATATCAATAAGTGCAATTAGAATTTATTTAGCAGGCCCCTCATCAGGATTGATTAAAATCCAATACATTTTTTTGCAAAGTTGTGTAAAAGTTGTTCCTTGCACGTCCATTTCTTGACAGGAAGTCAGATGACGATGATAGAAAAATCATCTGTCATGTTGGATGAAAACCTGAAGAAGAGACTTCAAGTAATTGAAGGGACACAGCAATACAGGAAACTCTTTGGTATCCGGCACCGACGGGACCGGCGTGGTGCCGACTGATCAAAAGTTCCGGATAACGGAAAGTTATATCTACCGAGGCTATTTTTAACAAACGGGAGAATCAGACTCCTGTTACTGCAGTGTTCGGACTTCCGACAGCGCCAGGAGGCCGAGTAGTGGCACTTTGGAGAACTACCCCCACTGACTAACTCGGCGTTCGCAGGAGACTCGGACTCGGCAACATTGCCGGTTATTTGAGAGGAGTTTTCGGTGTATGATTTTTGCCGGTTAAGAGAGAATTCCGGATATTTAGGTGCTGGTTAAACAAGAGTTTCCTGTACTTATGAAAGCTTGAAAGTGATATGGATGGTTGCTACCATGATCAATTTTGGATAAATAACTAGTAAAAATGTGTTTGAATATTTTCAGAATGATAGTCAGAAGTTGATATTCATGGACAAACAAAGCTGTAACGAATATTTTTCTTTTCCCGCAGAAGGTGGCATTAAAAATCCTACCAATAAATACTTCAATGAATAGCAAACAGAGTTTTGTTAATAAATGCCAGCTAGTAAATTGCCACTTATTTGGCATTCTACCCTTTCGATTAGGCACTTCCAGACTCAATATTGAGTTCAACAATTTCAGATCATAACCACTGCTCCCATTCTTTTGGACAGCAGATGCTGGTAATGGTTCTGCTGTTGCCATTTACAGCTCCTCTCGACCCATCTTTCGTTTCTTGTTACTTGTCCCATTACCATCCCCGTTTGCCTTGCATCGTCATCCCTTTTGTCATTTAATCACTCCTGCCTTCCACCCTATCACAAAGTTTACTTTTGTTCTCTCACCACCTCCCCCCACCCCCACTTTTTCCCTGGCTCTGCATTTGCTAAAAATGGTTAAATCTCTAACTTCTTCTAGTTCTGACAAAAGACCATCGACCTGAAACATTAACTTTGTTTCTCTCTCTACAGATGATCAGTGTAACACGCTTTTTTGATAGGTTTTATAAAAAGCCTTGCCGAATCTGTACTGTAAATGGAATTTATGCACACCTATATTAGCTATGCATCATTTAAAAAGTATACATGTAAATACGGACTACGTAAAGTTAGCTGTAAATCTTTGTCATTTACTATTTTGGTGCTGTGTTTTCATGTGTTCATGCGACAATGCTGACTTTAAAAAAAGACTTGTTGTAAAACCCTGGCTCACCCTCGAGATTTTATAACTGCGGAGTGAAATTTACAATGACTCAATAAAACATATTATATAGTCATCTGTTATTATCTTTCATTACTGTTAACATTCAGCTCCCATGGAAACCAAGCAACATCGGGTCCAACCGTTTGCAGAGATTTAATTGTAAGTGTCTTAAGTACTTTATGAGTGGCTGATGAAGATTTTCCAATTGTCTGAGTAAATATTATTTTGCTTGTTAACTAGTATGATGACAAGTACTCACAAAAATACTCCAATAGAGAATGAACTCTCTGATAGGAAAAGCTTTTGATAAATTAAAATGTGAATAGAACAAAGGCATCTTAAAGATAATTTCTTTAGATGTTTGACTGCATATATATTATTCCGGTGATGGCCCCAAGGAAATTCACCACCAAAAACATTCATGAATATATTGCTTACGATTCTAAAAGTTTGCATATACTCTTGAATTGAAACATGGCTGCTTTAAGCTTCATCTCCTATTGACTGATGTTAGCAGTCAGTGGTCTGAATGAGTGACAGCAGCAAATTAATTCAAAAGGTTTTCTGTTTAATAAATAGAAGTCCAAATTTAGAATAAAAAGTATTGATTATAGTTCTGTGGATATAAAATCATTTGTTGCCCTTTATTGTGCAGCAGTATCGTCAACCTCATCTGAGAGTATTATAACATTCCCTTTGGCCACCTCACCAACCATTAAGACGTAGGAACAAAGGAGTTCCAAATTTCCACTGCTCTTTGTGTGAAGAAGTGCTTTCTGACATCACCCCTGACTGGCCTAGCTCTAATTTTAAGGTTATTCCCCTTTATTCTGGACTCTTTCCACCAGAGGAAATAGTTTCTCGCTATCTATCTTATCAAATTCTTTAATCATCTTAAACACCTCAATTAGATCACCCCTTAATCTTCTTTATTCAAGGGAATATAAACCTAGTCTCTGCAACCTGTCCTCATAATTTAACCCTTTTAGCCCCGGTATCTTTCTGGTGAATCTGTGCTGCACCCTGTCTAAGGTTAATATATCCTTCCTGAAGTATGGTGCCCAGTACTTCAGATGGGGTCTCACCAGAGCTATGTACAGCGGTAGCACTTCCACCCCTTTGTATTCCAGCCCTCGAGATAAAAGCTAACATTCCATTAGCCTTTTAAGTTATTTTTTGCACTTGTCCACTAGATTTTAGTGATTTCTCTACTTGGACCCTAAGGGGGAAAAATTGGGTATCACCCATTTTGGGGCGCTAATATTGGCCGGGCGCAAAGTTTAACGCCTGGCGCTAATTATCGCCTCCGGCTGCAAGATTCGCCTCTATCGTCCCTGGAGGTGATTGGAGCGCTAAATCAAGCGCTACACACCTCTCTTAAGGCGCTAATGTCAGGGAGCGAGGCACTACCTCGAAACGCTACTGAAGCTCAGGCGATGTCAGTTACCATGGAAGCCAGACAGATTGGTGCCATCCAGTTCTTAAAGGGGAAAGGCCATCTTGCTGGCCAGCCACACCCTGCTCATTGCAGCCTTGAATCTCAGCCTGGAGAGATTTCTAAAGCAATTGTGTTGGAAGCACTAATGGATAGGCCCAGGGAAAGAGCTCGGCGCTTAGGAACCTCGACAAGAAAAGGCAGGAAGCACCCACCTTTAAATAGTGCCCCCCCCAGTCCCTTCCCGACTTGAAAACATTCCCCTCTACCTGTCGTTCCTAGCGGCAGGCGGTAAGGCAGTGGGCGCGACTCAATATCCGGTCCGGGGCGTTGCACGCTCGACTGATGTCACGATCTGCGGGCGCAGGAGATCGTGGTGGTAGTGTTTAGCGCCACCGCAAAACGACTGGTCAATTTTGTGAGCGGCGCTAAAATCGCCGCGCTCGGGCGCTAAGTTCCTAGCGCCCCATTAGCGTCCCCCCGGAGGCGCTAACCAACCGAATTTTCCCCCCTAAATCTCTCTGCTCATCCACAGTTCCTAGCTTCTCGCCATTTAGAAAATACTTTGATCTATCTTTCTTAGGTCCAAAGTGGATGACCTCACATTTTCTCACACTGAACTCCATCTGCCACAGTTTTGCCCACTCACTTAATCTATCAACATCCCTTTGCAACTTTCTGCTCCTACACTATTCACTGTGCCACCTAACTTACTGTCATCAGCAAACTTAGATATATGGCTCTCCATTCCTTCATCCAAGTCATTTATAAATATAGTGAAAAGCTATGGCCCCAGTACAGATTCCTGGGTGACACCACCAGTCACATTCTGCCAATTTGAGTACATATACCCATTATCCCCACTCTCTGGGCTGGATTTTGAATGACCCATGGAGTCGGGTTTGGAGGCGTGTGGGGGGTTAAATTTGCGGGGTCGGGGTTTCCGACCCCATCCCGACTCCATGCAATTTTGACATAATCAGTCGCGGGGTTCCCGACTCCATCCCGCCTTCAAGAGGCGGGAGAGGCCATTAAAGCCCTTAACAAGCTCTAAATTGGCTCTGTAATGCCATTTTGAAATGCTGTAGCTAGTTTAACCCTCTTCTGACGTGAAGCACGCCTGGTGTGAAACACTCCAGTGAAACCTGGCGGGAGCACAAGTGGATAGCTGACTATCGGCTGCAGGTCCACTATTACAACGGAGATGTGATGAAGGTAGTAGTATTAGGTCTGAACCTCTCTCTCTCTCTCTCCACCCACCCCCACCCCCATTTTTGCATCCAGGTCCACTCACATCAAAAGCAAGCCAGGCAGGTCCTCTCTCACCAACAGTCTCTGAGACTAGGCAGTCAGCAATGATGACATCATCAGAGGCGACTTTCAGACTGAAAACACTAATTAGTTCATGGGTTCCCACATGCTCCAACTCAATTGCCCAATTAAGTGAAAATTGCATCAGGCATCCACATTAATCTGGAGTCGGGGGGGGGAACACAAAATGCGGATTACACGACCCCAACCTGACCCCAAGACAAAATCCAGCCCTCTGTCTCTGACCTCCTAACCAATTCCCGATCCAAGCCAATAGGTTGCCTCCAATTCCTGCACTCTCATTTTTGTTAACAGTCTCTTGTAACCTTGTCAAATGCCTTCTGGAAATCCGTATAAATAACATCCATAGACACTCCCTTATCTACCACGTTAGGTATCTCCTCAAAAAATTCAACTAGGTTCGTTAGACATGACTTACCCATTACAAATCCATGCTGGCTCTCTCTGATGAGCTCATATTTGTCCAAATGCTCACTCACTAGTAACTTCCCCACAACTGATGTTAGACTAATAGACCTATAATTTTGTAGTTTACCTCTCTTACCCTTCTTAAATAGTGGAGTGACAGTGGCAATTTTCTAATCCAAGGAGTCAATTCCTGAATTGAGAGTTTTAGAAGATCATGTCTAACGCATCAACAATTTCCTCACCTACTTCTTTTCATATCCAGGGGTGGAAACCATCGGGTCATGGGGATTTGTCTATCTTTAAGCTCATTAGTTTCTCCATCATCATTGAAAAAAAAACTTATACTGAATCTAGTTAGTTCCTCCCCTTGATTTATTTTTAGTTTTCCTTGTATCTCTGGTATTTTATCCTCATCCTCTGCTGTGAAGACCAATACAAAGTAGCGACTGAGTAAGCCTGCCATTTCCTGATTTCCAAATACAGTATCAAAGACTTATTGCTCGACTACACTAGTATTTGCAGAATTATATAGATATACATGAGTACACAATATCATTAATATTTAAGAGTCTGGTAAACATAATTTGAGTTATGGGCGTGAGAAGTTATTGGTTATGGTTGGACAGATGGCCAGATTCCCACATGCCAAATTTCAAATGTTACTGAGAACCTGATGATAGCAAGTCTTGTATCCCATTTGCAAAACTCAGTTGAAGTGTTCACAGATGGCTGGTAAGACTGGCAGACAAAACAAAATTATGCCTTCTTGCAAATGTTTTAACAGAAAAATGATGCCAGTCTGATTCCTAATGCATGAACACCTCCTGTAAAAGAGATGTTGGAGTTCATTTTTAAATTCAAGAATACTGTTTAGTTACATCCTCTTTTAAATATCATAGAATTTGGCTAATTTAAAAAAAAAATCACAACATTAAAAGCTTTCTTCTACACCATCCTGTTCAAAATGCGAGTGAAAATCAATAGACTGTAGGGTCACCCAAGCCTTATAATGGCAATGTTGCTCCATGAATAGCTGCTCTTGCAGGTGAGATGATCTGATGAGATCTACCACCAGCAATTCCAAGTAAACACACTAAACAATGACAGCATTAACAGACTACTATACCAGTTCCAAACATACCAGAGGAAGTTTTGGAACTTAATGGTGCACAGGTGATTCAAATTCACTCTTCTGCTCATCAACAATGAAAATCAGCGAGAGGGAGAAAAGGGACAAAAGGTGGAAGCAAACAAAATAATTCTTACTCAAATCTGATCACATTTATAGTGCTATTAATAGATACTGGCATTTTATCATACAACTATGCAGTTCACCTCTTATTTTCACTCCAAAATATGATCATGTAAAATTAGCAGGTACAAACTGTTAAGATGCTAATGTAAAATATTGCTCCATTTAGGATTTAACTCCAGTATATAATTAGTAAACTCAAAGAAAAAGTTACCCCTTTCTTAATCATTTACCTGCCTTTTCAATAATTTTCCAGTTAGAGTCATAGGGGGAAAAATTCAGTATCGTCCCGGTTGGGGCGCAATTATCGGCCGGGTGCAAAGATTAGCGCCTGGCGTTAATTATCGCCTCCGACTGCATACTTGACTTTGATCGCCCCGGAGCTGATTGGAGCGCTAAATCAGGCGCTACACATCTGTCTTAAGGCGCAAAGGCCGAGGAGCGAGGCGCTAACTCAGAGCGCTGGCGAAGCTCGTGTGATGTCAGTCAGCAATGGAACACAGACACAATGGCGCTGGCCAGTTCTTAAAGGGGAGGGTTGATCTTGCTTTCCATCCACATCCTGCTCATTGCAGCCTTGAATCTCAGCCTGGAGAGACCTGTACATCAAATCTGCTGGAAAGAACAATAGAGACAACCAGGGAAAGAGCTCAGAGTGCAACCCACACAGTCTCTTCTAAATCGATACAAGGAAGGGCAAATCAAAATGAACCTGCAAAGTGCTGCTCAGTACCCAAAACTCCTTCACACAGCGTTGAATCTCTCCAGAAGTCCCTCTCTCTCTCAGAATGCGTGGTTCAAAAATGTCACCAACTAAAAAAAGGCAGGAAGCGGTCGCCTTTAAATAGCGCTCCCCCAGTCCCTTCCAGACTGCAAAACGCTCCCCTCAACCTGTCGTTGCTAGCGGCAGGCGGTAAGGCAGGGGGCACCACTCAATATCCACTCCGGGGCGCTGCGCACTCGAATGATGTCACGATCTGCCGGCGCAGGAGATCGTGGCGGTAGTGTTTAGCGCCGCCGCAAAATGTCTAGTTAATTTCGGGAGCGGCGCTAATGGGAGGCGCAACCAACTGAATTTTTCCCCCATAGAGTCATACAGCACAGAAAGAGGCCCTTCGGCCCATCGTGTCTGCGCCGGCCAGCAAGCCCTGTCTATTCTAATCCCAGTTTCCAGCACTTGGTCCGTAGCCTTGTATGCAATGGCGTTTCAAGTGCTCATCTAAATGCTTCTTGAATGTTGTGAGGGTTCCTGCCTCTACCACCCTTTCAGGCAGTGAGTTCCAGATTCCAACCACCCTCTGGGTGAAAAAGTTTCTCCTCAAATCCCTTCTAAACCTCCTGCCCCTTACCTTGAAACTATGCCCCCTGGTTATTGACCCCTCTACTAAGGGGAAAAGTTCCTTTCTATCTACCCTATCTATGCCCCTCATAATTTTGTACATCTCAATCAGGTCCCCCCTCAGCCTTCTCTGCTCTAAGGAAAACAACCCCAGCCTGTCCAGTCTCTCTTCATAGCTGAAGCGCTCCAGCCCAGGTAACATCCTGGTGAATCTCCTCTGCACCCTCTCCAGTGCAATCACATCCCTCTATAGTGTGGTGACCAGAACTGCGCACACTATTCCAGCTGTGGCCTAACTAGCGTTTTGTACAGCTCCATCATAACCTCCCTGCTCTTATATTCTATGCCTCGGCTAATGAAGGCAAGTATCCCATATGCCTTTTTAACCACCTTATCTACCTGTCCTGCTGCCTTCAGGGATCTATGTACATGCACACCAAGGTCCTTCTGATCCTCTGTCCTTCCTAGGGTCCTACCATTCATTGTGTATTCCCTTGCCTTGTTAGTCCTCCCAAAATGCATCACCTCACACTTTTCAGGGTTAAATTCCATTTGCCACTGTTCTGCCCATCTGACCAACCTGTCTATATCGTCCTGTAACCTGAGGCTTCCCTCCTCGCTATTTACCACTCCACCAATTTTCGTTGTCGCAAAATCATCGAGCAGAAACTGATAGCCAAGTTCCGCACCCATGAGGACGGCCTCAACTGGGATCTCGGTTTCATGTCACGCTGCAGGAATAGACTAGAGTCCAGACTAGAGTCGTCGTTGTCTTGTTCACAGATGTGATTTCCAGTTTTTTAAAAAAAAGTAAAAAGCTTAACTGCAGACTGCAGCATTTGACACGTTGGACCCCCTGTGACCCCACCTCATTGTCTTAGCTGTATTCTGCTGTTTCTTTGATGTAATGCCTCCCTGACGGATTGTATCTCTGCAGACACATTGTTCTCTGTCTATATATGCTTTGTAACTGATTTGTATTCCCTCACTTTACCTGACGAAAGAGCAGCGCTCCGAAAGCTCGTAATTTCAAATAAAACTGTTGGACTATAACCTGGTGTTGTGCGACTTCTCATCCTTGACCCTGGCACCAGGGAGGCAACATACCATCCTGGAGTCACGTCTGCGGCCACAGAAACATCTATCTGTTCCCCTTACGATAGAATCCCCTATCACTATTGCTCTCCCACTCTTTTTCCTCCCCTCCTGTGCAGCTGAGCCACTCGTAGTGCCACGGACTTGGCTCTTGCTGCATTCCCCTGAGAAACCATCTCCCCCATCAGTATCCAAAACGGAAAATCTGTCGGAGAGGGAGATGGACCCAGGGGACTTCTGCACTACCTTCCTAGTTCTTTTACTCTGTTGCAATGATAAATATTTTTGTGGAAAGGATCTATGCAGACATTTCTCAACATTAACAAAGTTTTCCAAAGGTTTCAGCCAGTAGATGTAAACAGGATAAGCCATAGCTGTTACGAATCCTTATTAATGCACTTCACATAAATCTTTCATGAACAGAGATCTCACAGCTGTCGACACAAAGCTAAAGGTTAACCACTGTACTGCATTACAACTTGTAGCTGTGCAAGATGTTGTGCTTTATATTAATCAGCAAACAGAAAGTGAAACTCATTTTTCTTTCTTTCTTTCTTTCTTGTTCTTTTGCTGAATCTATATATCCCTTTGTAATGCACTAATTCTACATTACTTTACTGTCCCTTCCTTGTGCTTGTCCTTTCATCATTATCCTAAGTGTCAACTATTAGCATGTACATTACATATCAATTACTGCAAATATTGGAATGTCACATTTAAAGTTGGTTTAGCCATTCATCGCCTGATCTGGCTGGACCACATAAAGCAGATCTTGCTCTCCTTTCCAAAACTGCTCACTATTCCAGGATAATCCTGGAATACAAAGATAACCCACAGCTTCTCTTCTCCATTACAAACTGTCTTCTCATACCCCTTTCCCTTGCCTCCTCCACCCTCCAACAAGTGGGCTTCTTTGTCACTAAGATTGAGACCATCCATTCAGCGGCCTCTGCCATTTCCCTCCCTTCCTCAAGCACACTGGGCCAAACTTCCCCTAAGGTTCCTCCCTGCCCTAGCCCTGAACTTGCATCCTTCTCTAGTTTCTCTCCTATCTCCCCTCATGCCCACTCTGAGCTCATCTTGTCCATGAGATCCACCTCCTGCTCCCTCGACCCTATTCCCACCAAACTGTTGACCACCCAACTTCCTTTTCTGGCCCCCATGTTAGCTGATACTGTTAATGGTTCCCATTCCTCAGGTACTGTCCCACTCCCCTTCAAATCTGTCATCATCACCCCTCTTCTCAAAAAACCCACCCTTGACCCCTCTGTCTTGGCAAACTACCACCCTATCTCCAACCTCCCCTTCCCCTCCAAAGTCCTTTAACGTGTTGTTGCCTCCCAAATCAGTGCCCATCTTTCCCACAACTCCACGTTTGAATCCCTCCAATCAGTTTTCCGCCCTTGCTACAGTGCTGAAACGGCCTTTATCAAAGTCACAAATGACATCCTATGTGTCTGTGACCGTGGTAAACTATCCCTCCTCATCCTTCTCGACCTGTCTGCAGCCTTTGACACAGGTGACCATACCATCCTCCTCCAACATCTCTCCTCCGTTGTTCAGCTGGGTGGGACTGCCCTTGCCTGGTTCCATTCTTATCTATCCAGTCGTAGGCAGACAATCACCTGCAATGGCTTCTCTTCCCGCTCCCTCAAGTCCCCCAAGGATCTATCCTTGCCCCCCTCCTATTTCTCATCTACATGCTGGCCCTCAGAAAACACAATGTCAGGTTCCACATGTACGCTGACGACACCCAGCTATACCTCACCACCACCTCTCTCGATCCCTCCACTGTCTCTGATTTGTCACACTGCTTGTCCGACATCAAGTGCTGAATGAGCAGAAATTTCCTCCAACTAAATACAGGAAACTCTTTATTAACCGGCACGCAAATATCCGGAAATCTCTCTTAACCGGCAAAATTCTTGAGTAGGTAACCGGGGTTTTCCTTCATCTCTCGTTTAAAATTAACTTTAAAAAAAACCCTGAGGCATTTGCCTTGTATCGGAGCGTGTAGATTGGCAGGGGAACGTGCAGCCCGGGTAGGCAGCGGACACGACAGATGGTCAGCTGGCGGTTCCCGGGGAGACGGAGCTCCGAATGCAGGCGCATGTCAATGTGTACGGGGCTCTCGTACGTTGGGAGATATAACTCTCCGTTATCCGGACTTTTTGATTAACCGGCACCACGCCGGTCCCGTCGGTGCCGGTTAATAAAGAGTTTCCTGTATTGGGAAGACCAAAGCCATTTTCTTCGGTCCTTGCCACAAACTCTGTTCACTGACCGCTCCATCCCTCTCCCTGGTAATAGTCTGAACCAGACCGTTTGCAACCTTGTGGCTGTATTTGACCCTGTGATGAGCTTCCGACCACATAACCATTCCATCACCAAGACTGCCTACTTCCACCTCTGTAACATCGCCCGACTCCGCCCCTGCCTCAGCTCATCTGCTGCTGAAACCCTCATCCATGTCTTTGCTACTTCTAGACTTGACTATTCCAATGTTCTTCTGGCCGGCCTCCCATCTTCCACCCTACATAGACTTAAGCTCATCCAAAACTCTGCTGCCCATATCCTAACTCGCACAAAGTTCTGTTCACCCATAATCCCAGTGTTCGCTGATCTACATTAGCTCCCGGTCCGGCAACAACTCAATTTTCAAATTCTCATCCTTGTTTTCAAATCCCTTCATGGCCTCGCCCCTCCCTATCTCTGTAACCTCCTCCAGCCCGACAACCCTCCAAGATCTCTGTACTTCTCCAATTCCGGCCTCTTACGCATCCCCGATTCTATTCACTCCACCATTGGCAGACATGCCTTCAGCTGCCTAGGCTCTTAGCTCTGGAATTTTCTCCCTAAACCTCCCCTCCTCTCTCTCCTCCTTTAAGATGCTGCTTAAAACCTACCACTTTGATCCAGCTTTTGGTCATCTGTCCTAATATCTCCTTATGTGGCTTGGTGTCAAATTTTGTTTGATAATGCTCCTGTGATGTGCTGTATAAATGCAAGTTGTTGTTGTTGTAAAGCACCTTTTATTATAAATGTTAGAAATGACCGAAAACTGCCAGAATACAAGATTTTTTAATTTTTTTAGCTACAAAGAATTTCAAGCCAATTGAGAACACAAAGTGTGCAATGACAAAATACCATTTGCCCTATCAAAGTAACTCCTTCCATGGACTCTACAAATTAAGCTGTAACCCCCATCTATCTTCACCTCCTAAGGGAGGTGAAAACTTCTAAGAAATCTGCGACATTTTTCCGTTATCTGCAAGTTAATGAGCAAAAACTGCAGGGTATTCACGGAACATTACAATTTACATTATTCAACTCTGACTGGCTGCACTCTGGGCGACTACAATAGTACCAACAAGAATGGAACAAACATGTTCTACAGAGTATTTGATCATCTGCATCAGTATGTACCCTTATAACTATGTGGCTAGTTTATTATTTTTTTTACACAAAAAAATAAACATACAGCTTATTTTCAGCTGTCAAGGACAAAGTGACAAACAGAAAGGGGTATCTTAGACTGAGTGAGTTCTTCTTAAAAATTAGATCATATCACTGTTGCAGTATTCATCACAACTACCCATTTGGCAAAAATAGTTAGTACTAACTCCAATTAAGAATTTTCTTGAGGGATTGATTGTATAATGGCACAATGCTCACCATAGGTACCATACTTCATTCTTTGAATGAAAATCAACCTCCACGTAAAAAAAATGCGCTTTACAAAAACTCCATGTGAAGGGAGAGGGCAAAATCACCTGAGGATGCTATCCCTTTTAGAAAATCACACCACTAGTGCCAAGTGATTTTCTCTCCAGCTATGCTACATCAGTTTTACTTTGAGATAATCCCTGAGTTTTTCACCTGGAGAAGGAAACAGCAAGAGCAGTGAAGCATGCCATTAGTAATAAAATTTGGTGTGAAACACTTCAATAAAAGGCAGCAAGATGCAGCAGCAAGCCATGCTAGATCAGAAGCAAAGGGAGTATACTGGAAGGGAACCTTGTACATAGAACCTGATCTTCAAAGAATGAGGGAGACTACCTGTGGTAAAAAACCTCTCTTTCTTGTTCATTTGTTTAATCTTCACATATAATTCGGAAGCATACCAAAGTATCACAAAACAATGAGAAGTTTCAGTATCCTATTCACATCTTTAGGCTTAGAGTACAGTGCAACTTTTTTTATATTGAGGAAGCCAGGTGAAAACTCAAGGCTGATTGTGCTGGAGGCCACCAAAGTTGAAAAGAGTGTAAGAGAAGAAAAGATGAAACAAGAAGTAGTAATTGGAGGACACCAAGCTTGGATTTTAAAAGCCTGAAAATTAAGTGAACAAGGTAAGGTGTGCCACAGTATCAGACAAGCTCTCGCTTGCACTCTGTCCAGTCGTGTGAGAGAAGTGTTGGAAGATCCTCTCTAGGTGTGGAAGCAGTGTTCAAGTACTGAGCAAACTTGGGTTGTATGCGGAGTTTAGAGTTACTTCGGGGAAAAGAAACATTTAACACAAAAGAAGAAATCAAAATTCTTGGAGGCAGATTTAGGAATAGAGGAGACATTGGCGTTTCACCTGAGGTCAGAATGGATCATGATGCCAAAAATATTGACAAGGAGAACGACATGTTCAACCATCAAAGGATCTATTCTTGGCCCCCTCCTAGTTCTCATCTACATGCTGCCCCTTGGCTACATCATCTGAAAACACAGCATCAGTTTCCACATGTACACTGACTTGACTATTCCAACGCACTCCTGGTAGGCCTCCCACGTTCTACCCTACGTAAACTTGAGATCATCGAAAACTCGGCTGCCCGTGTCCTAACTCGCACCAAGTCCCATTCACCCATCATCCCTGTGCTCGCTGACCTACATTGGCTCCCGGTTAAGTAACGCCTCGATTTCATCCAAAACTCTGCTGCCCGTATCCTAACTCGCACAAAGTTCAGTTCGCCCATCACCCGTGTTCACTGACCTACATTGGTTCCCGATCCAGCAACACCTCAATTTTCAAATTCCTCTATGGCCTCGCCCCGACATATCTACGCTCCTCTAATTCTGCCATCTTGAAGCCAGCTAGTTATCCATTCTGTTACTTGTCCCCTGACTCCGCATTCTCTGACCTTATTCATTCGTCTATTATGTGGTTCCTTATCGAAGACCTTTTGAAAATCTAGATAAATTACATGTACTGCATTACCCTTGTCTACTCTCTCTGTTACCTCTTCAAAAAATTCAATGAAGTTGGTCAAGCAAGATTTTCCCTTTTGAAATCCATGCTGACTATTCATTATTATATTTTTGGTTTCTAGATGTTCTTCTATTTTCTCCTTTAGTAGGGATTCCATTATTTTTCCTACCACCAATGTTAAGCTGACTGGTCTATAGTTCCCTGGACATGTTCTATCTCCCTCCTTAAAAATAGGTATTACGTTAGCTATCTGCCAGTCCTCTGGCACTACATCTTGTTCTAACAAATTATTAAATATGTGCTATCTGATCTGATCACTTCCTTGTATCCCTCTCCACTCACATCCCCCTACCCTCTCCCAACCCCACTTCCTTCTGTATCCGCCCCTGGATAAAACTCTTCCCTAGTCACTTACAACGGCACTTTCAAGTTCCCAACTGGCTACCCTTTGGCTCTCCATTCACCATATCATTTCTATAGCTACCGATCTGCTCAATCACACTCGCACCTCCACCTTTGATGTCCTTGTCCCCATTAAAACCATTACTCTCACCTTGGTCGTTCCCCCTTAAGGTCAAGGGACGCAGACTTGAACACTTATGGTGGACAACTGGTTTAGCCGTTCATCGCCAGATCCGGCTGGACCACATAAAGCACTATAAGGCCCGGCTCTCCTCTGCCAAAACTGCCCACTACTCCAGGATCTTTGTGGAATGTGGCTTCTCTTCTACAGTGTCAGCTGTGGCTCAGTTGAAAGCACCCTCGCCTCTGTGTCAGAAGTTTGTTGGTTCAAGTCCCACTCCAGGGACTTGAGCACAAAATTCTAGGCTGACACTGCAGTGCAGTACTGAGGGAGTGCTGCACTGTCGAAGGTGCTTTCGGATGAAACATTAAACCGAGGCCTCGTCTGCCCTTTAAGGTGGATGTAAAAGATCCTATGGCACTATTTCGAAGAAGAGCAGGGGAGTTATCCCCGGTGTCCCAGCTAATATTTATCCCTCAATCAACATCACTAAAAACAGATTATCTGGTCATTATGACATTGCTGTTTGTAGGAGCTTGCTGAGCGCAAACTGGCTGTCGCGTTTCCTACATTACAACAGTGACTACACTTCAAAATGTACTTCATTGGTTGTAAAGCACTTTAGGATGTCCGGTGGTTGTGAAAGGCGCTATAGAAATGCAAGTCTTTCTTTTTTCTCCACTACAAGCTGTCTTCTTAAACCCCTCTCCCCTGCATCCTCCACCCTCACCTCCAACAAGTGCGAGGAGCTCATGGACTTTTTTGTCACTAAAATTAAGACCATCGTTCAACTGCCTCTGCCAATTCTCTGCCCTCCCCTTGCCCACCAAACCAAACTTCCGCCAAGGTTCCCCCTGCCCTTGCCCTGAACTAGTATCTTTCTCTAGTTTCTCTCCTATCTCCCCTCATGCCCTCTCTGAACTCATCTTGTCCATGAGACCCAACTCCTGCTCCCTCGATCCTATTCCCAACAAACTGCTGACCACCAAACTTCTCTTCCGGGACCCCATGTTAGCTGATATTGTTAACGGTTGACCACACCACTCCTATTTCTCATCCAGGTGCTGCCCTTCAGCGATATCATCTGAAAACATGATGTCAGGTTCCACGTGTAGATTGACGATACCCAGGTCTACCTCACCACCACCTCACTCGACCCCTCCGCTGCCTCTGATTTGTCACGCTGCTTGTCTGACATCCAGTATTGGATGAGCAGAAATTTCTTCCAACTAAATATTGGGAAGACCGAAGCCATTGTCTTTGGTCACCACCACCACAAACTCCTTTCTCTAGCCACCGACTCCATCCCTCTCCCTGGCCACTGTCTGAGGCTAAACCAGACCATTCGCAACCTTGGCATCTTATTTGACCCTGAGCTGAGCTTCCGACCTCATATCTGCTCATATGTGATTCATGTCAAATTTTGTTTGATAACGCTCCTGAGAAGTGCCTTGGGATGTTTTACTACGTTAAATGCACTATATAAATGCAAGTTGTTGATGCGAATCATCCGCTCTGAACTTCTTGTAACTGATAAAGCAGAACAACAGAATTCCTGCAAGTAGCCATGGTCTTTGTGAAAAAACTTTTTTGAGAAATGCAGTCAGGTCACAAAACTTAATTATAATTTTTTTTCACTTGAGCTCTTTGTTGCTGTGGATTTGAAATCACCAAGCTCAGATCTACTTAACATAATCTACACAAACAAGACTCCAGGGACATGAGGGAACAGAGCTCAGGTTCCCGGGTCACAAGGGCACACCAAGCAGGTTCTACTTACATTCCTTGGTGTTGCTGAGCTCTGTCTGTGTCTGCCAGCATATGTAACTCCGCTATTTAAGAAAGGAGGGAGAGAGAAAATGGGGAACTACAGACCTGTTAGCCTCACATCAGTAGTTGGGAAAAAGCTGGAATCTATTATAAAGGATGCAATAACTGAGCACTTAGAAACTAATAGTAAGATTGGGCAGAGTCAACATGGATTTATGAAAGGGAAATCCTGTTTAACAAACCTATTGGAGTTCTTTGAGGATGTAACTAGTGGAGTAGACAAAGGGGAACCGGTAGATGTGGTGTATCTGGATTTTCAGAAAACCTTCGATAAGGTCCCACACAAGAGGTTGGTGAACAAAATTAGGGCACATGGAATTGGGGGTAATATACGAGCATGGATTGAGAATTGGTTAACAGACAGAAAACAAAGAGTAGGGACAAACGGGTCTTTTTCAGGATGGCAGGCTGTGACTAGTGAGGTACCGCAAGGATCGGTGCTTGGGCCCCAGCTATTCACAATCTATATCAATGATTTGGATGAGGGGACTAAATGTAACATTTCCAAATTTGCTGATGATACAAAGCTAGGTGGCAGTGTCAGTTGTGAAGAGGATGTGAAGAGGCTTCAAGGGGATCTCGACAGGCTCAGTGAGTGGGCGAGAACATGGCAGATGGAATATAATGTGGATAAATGTGAAGTTATCCACTTTGGTAGAAAAAACAGAAAGGCAAAGTATTTCCTAAATGGTGAAAGATTGGGGAATGCAGATGCTCAAAGGGACCTGGGTGTCCTTGTACATGAGTCACTGAAAGTGAATGTGCAGGTGCAGCAAGCCATTAGGAAGGCAAATGGTATGCTGGCCTTCATTACAAGAGGATTTGAGTACAGGAGCAAAGAAGTCTTACTCCAATTATATAGGGCCTTGGTGAGACCACACCTGGAGTACTGTGTACAATTTTGGTCTCCTTACCTAAGGGAGGATATACTTGCCATAGAGGGAGTGCAACGAAGGTTCATGAGATTGATTCATGGGATGGCGGGACTGTCGTATGAGAAGAGAGTGAGTAAACTAGGCCTGTATTCTCTTGAATTCAGAAGAATGAGAGGGGATCTCATTGAAGCATACAAAATTATTACAGGGCTTGATAGGATGGATGCTGGGAGAATGTTTCCCTTGGCTGGGGAGTCTAGAACCAAGGGCCACAGGCTCAGGATAAAGGGTAGGCCATTCAGGACTGAGATGAGAAGAAATTTCTTCACACAGAGGGTGGTGAATCTTTGGAATTCTCTACCCCAGAGGGCTGTGGAGGCTCAGTCATTGGGTATATTCAAAACAGAAGTCGATAGATTTCTGACTAGTAAGGGCATCAAGGGATATGGCGATAGGGCCGGTGAATGGAATTGAGGCAGAAGATCAGCCATGATCTCATTGAATGGCGGAGCAGGCTCGAATGGCCTACTCCTGCTCCTATTTCTTATGTTCTTATCTCTGTAACCTCCTCCAGCCACCCCCCCCCCGACCCCCGAGATATCTGCGCTCCTCTAATTCTGCCATCTTGAACATCCCTGATTATAATCGCTCAACCAATGGTGGCCGTGCCTTCTGTTGCCTAGGCCCTAAGCTCTGGAATTCCCTGCCTAAACCTGTCCGCCTCGCTACCTCTCTTTCCTCCTTTAAGACGCTCATTGAAACCTACCCCTTTGACCATGCTTTTGGTCATCTGCCCTAATTTCTCCTTATGTGGCTCGGTGTCAAATTTTTTTGATTTATAATACTCCTGTGTAGCGCATTGGGACGTTTTACTACATTAAAGGCGCTATATAAATACAAGTTGTTGTTGTAAGAGTTGGTACCAGTTGATAAACAGAATTTAAAGAGAAAGGATTTTTATTATCCCATTGAAGGGCTTGGAAGAGATTACGATACAATGATTCAGGCAGTAAGAGGACGAGTTTGTGAACAAAAGGAAGTTGATGTATTCAGAATGGAATCATCAGCAAATGAGTGGATAGCATGGGATGATGAGTAAAAGAGGTCATTGATGTAAAGAAAAACAGAATGGGAGAGAGGACTAGAGAACTGAGGAGTTAATTGAATGAGACAGAAGATAAGACATCAAATTCAGCACAGACAGATATGAAAGGAGAGTGCCATGAACATAGCTGTGGTTGCAGGCTATATGACGGTAACTTGCTTAGAAATGAATAGTGCCACATTCTATCAAAGGTTTGAGATATGCAAAGTAGTAGCAGGCAATTCACTAAAGTGTTCAAGAGCAGTGTTTCAGAGGTTTGTAACAGGTAACAAGATCACTGGTGGACAGGCTTGGTCATCAAATGGGCGGAGCTTGTGCCATGCATGCGCTATCTAGTTGTTCTAGGTCTTCAGTGGCCTAACCAGGGACCACTGGAGGCTGCCCACAAAAAGGCAAGATAAACTTTTTTATAGTTTCCTTTCTGTGGAGCCAGGAAGAACAGGAGTGCTTTTCCTGGCTCCACATTAACACCGTGGGCCGTTGTCGGCCTGGATTCCGCCCCCCACCTCCACTTTGTATCCTCCTCCCTTGCCCTGCAAAGACTGACTCGTGGGCCGGTTCGGCATTGGTTCCGGCCAAAACATCCCAAGGCCCCGACTGGCAAGCTGCTTCGGGATACCAATTAGCGTCACAGACTCAATTTCAACTGGGCCTCAGGCCGACATCTTTGGGCACGTGTTCAGATTGCGCTGCCCATTTCCCACTGGAAACTGATGCAAGTTGAATTTCGTTCCCTTAATCTTTTAATGGGTGCTCTCTATTCAATTGAAAACATAGAAACATAGAAACATAGAATCTAGGAGCAGGAGTAGGCCATTCGGCCCGTCGAGCCTGCTCCGCCATTCAATACGATCATGGCTGATCATCCAAATCCAGTACCCTGTCCCTGCTTTAATCCCCACAGTACACATATCCCACCCTACCCCCACGTATTTAATTCCCCCTAACATATCCCATCCTATCCTCATAACCCCACATATTTAATCCCCCCTAACACTAAGGGTCAATTTATCATAGCCAAATCAACCTAACCCACACATTTTTGGACTGTGGGAGGAAACCGGAGCACCCGGAGGAAACCCACGCAGACACGGGGAGAATGTGCAAACTCCACACAGACAGTCACCTGAGGTCAGATTTGAACCCGGGTCTCTGGCGCTGTGAGGCACCAGTGCTAACCACTATGCCACCGTGTTGCCCTTGTTTGTTACATTAATCACCAACTAATCTATGTACCAATTACTTAAAATAATTAGCATAACAAACAATTTAGTGATGTGTTAGATTAAATAATAATGCAGATAACACTTTAAAAACCTTAGATAGCAATCTTAAAAAATAGCTGCTGGAACTCCTTACAGTAATGTTATATTCCAGAATGGCCATAATTAACTTTTTAAAATTCTAATTCAACAAATTAGTTCAGGAAATCTGCACACAATTGCATTACAAAGAATCATCTATATTAGTTTTAGATACTAACATTCACTCTAGATAAGTTACCAATCATTACTCAATAGAAATCTGTAAGTAATAAAATCTTACATAAAAATTTCCAACATGATTTGAGTTTGCTGCACATGCCACACACACACACAAGTACCTATTGACCAGACTGTCTGTAAAGCCTAAACAGACACATTATATTTATTTTATCTGCATGCTGAATTTGGAAGATAATTGATTATGGACATTCTAGGTTATGCTTACCATTGAGACAGATTTCACTTCAAACCATCTCAGAATGCCAGGTAATTTGTATGCGGTCACGTACGTGGTCCTTTCAATCCACATATTCTATGGAAACAGTTTCAAGCAATTAGCTTAGCTTTGGAAAAATAAAACCATTAAGAATCACTCACTGGCCTACACATTTAAATCTATTCTCCACACAACTGCACTAATCAACAGTACAGTTCAAAAATATATGTGACTCCTGTTTGGCATTATTCATTTGTATGGGTGCAAAAGAACTGCAGCATCTTTATAATTATATACGTACATACGAACATACGAATTAGGAGCAGGAGTAGGCCACTCGGTCCTTCGAGCCTGCTCCGCCATTCAATAAGATCATGGCTGATCCGATTACTCCACATTCCCGCCTACCCCCGATAACTTTTCACCCCCTTGCTTACCAAGAATCTATCTACCTCTGCCTTGAAAATATTCAAAGACTCTGCTTCCACCGTCCTCTGAGGAAGAGAGTTCCAAAGGACTCATGAACCTCTGTGAGAAAAAATTTCTCCTCATCTCTGTCTTAAATGGGCGACCCCTTAATTTTAAATAGTGAGCCCTAGTTCTAGATTCTCCCACAAGAGGAAACATCATCTCCATATCCACCCTGTCCAGACCCCTCAGGATCTTATATGTTTCAATCAAGTCACCTCTTATTCTTCTAAACTCCAGCGGATACAAGCCTAGCCTGTCCAACCTTTCCTCAGAAGACAACCCGCCCATTCCAGGTATTAGTCTAGTAAACCTTCTCTGAACTGCTTCCAACGCATTTACATCCTTCCTTAAATAAGGAGACCAATGCTGTACACAGTACTCCAGATGTGGTCTCACCAATGCCCTGTATAACTGAAGCATAACCTCCCTGCTTTTGTATTCAATTCCCCTCGCAATAAACAATAACATTCTATTAGCTTTCCTAATTACTTGCTGTACCTGCATAGTAACCTTTTGCGATTCATGCACTAGGACACCGAGATCCCTCTGCATCTCAGAGCTATGCAATCTCTCACCATTTAGATAATATGCTTCTTTTTTATTCTTCCTGCCAAAATGGACAACTTCACATTTTCCCATATTATACTCCATTTGCCAGATCTTTGCCCACTCACTTAACTTATCTATATCCCTTTGTAGCCTCCTTATGTCCTCTTCACAGTTTACTTTCCTACCTATCTTTGTGTCATCAGCAAATTTAGCAACCATACCTTCGGTCCCTTCATCCAAGTCATTTATATAAATTGTAAAAAGTTGAGGCCCCAAGCACTGATCCCTGTGGCACACCACTCGTTACATCTTGCCAATCAGAAAATGACCCATTTATGCCTACTCTCTGTTTCCTGTTAGCTAGCCAATCTTCTATCCATGCCAATATGTTACCCCCGACACCATGAGCTTTTATTTTCCGCAACAACCTTTGATGTGGCACCTTATCAAATGCCTTCTGGAAATCTAAGTACAGTACATCCACCGGTTCCCCTTTATCCACAGCACATGTTACTTCCTCAAAGAACGCCAATAAATTGGTTAAACATGATTTCTCTTGCACAAAACCATGTTGACTCTGCCTGATTACTTTGAACTTTTCTAAATGCCCTGCTATAACGTCTTTAATAATAGCTTCAAACATCTTCCCTATGACAGATGTTAAGCTAACTGGCCTGTAGTTTCCTGCTTTCTGTCTCCCTCCTTTTTTGAATAAAGGAGTTACATTCGCTATTTTCCAATCTAATGGAACCTTCCCCGAATCTAGGGAATTTTGGAAAATTAAAACCAACGCATCAACTATCTCACTAGCCACTTCTTTTAAGACCCTCGGATGAAGTTCATCAGGACCCGGGGACTTGTCAGCCCGTAGCTCCAACAATTTGCTCAGTACCACTTCCCTGGTGATTATAATTTTCTTGAGTTCCTCCCTCCCTTCCATTTCCTGATTTACAGCTATTTCTGGGATGTTACTTGTATCCTTTATAGTGAAGACCGATGCAAAATACCTGTTCAATTCAACTGCCATCTCCTTATTTTCCATTATTAATTCCCCAGACTCAGTTTTTATAGGACCAACTCTCACTTTGTTAACTCTTTTCTTTTTTAAATATCGATCGAAACTCTTACTATTTGTTTTTATATTTCTAGCAAGCTTTCTCTCGTACACTAATTTTTCTCTCCTTATTAATCTTTAAGTCATTCTTTGCTGTTTTTTATATTCTGTCCAATCTTCTGACCTGCCACCCATCTTTGCGCAATTATATGCTTTTTCTTTAAGTTTAATACTATCTTTAACTTTTTTAGTTAACCATGGATGGTGGGTCCTCCCCTTGGAATTTTTCTTTCTTGTTGGAATGTATATATTCTGTGTATTTTGAAATATCCCCTTAAATGTCTGCCACTGCAGAGTGATGTCACAGTACAGAAAATGATGCCGGCGCAGGGGAAGCAGCTGATTGGGTGAGTACGGCCAGGTGAGTATTTATACTACTCTATAGTTTGACAGTTAAGGTTAATAGTTTATAAGGTCTTAATTTTGTGGTTTATAGTTGTTAAGGTCTCTGTTCTGTAGCGGGGAGTGCTAGTAAACAAGGGCCCTTGAGTATATCATTTAATTGTAGTGCAATTAGTGGTATTGATTTGATTTAATTTAATTTAGATTAATTAAAAGGGTAAGTCATGGCAGCACAGCTCGGCCCCGTGGCATGCTTCTCCTGCACTATGTGGGAAATCAGGGGCATGTCCTGTGTCCCTGACGACCATGTGTGCGGGAAGTGTATCCAGCTGCAGCTACTGGCAGACCGCATTGCGGTGCTGGAGCTGCGAATGGATGCATACTGGAGCATTCGCGATGCTGAGGACATCGTGGATAGCACGTTTAGGGAGTTGGTCACACCGCAGGTAAAGGCTGCACAGGCAGGAAGGGAATGGGTGACCGCCAGGCAGAGTAGTAGGCGCAGGCAGGTAGTGCAAGGGTCCCCTGTGGCCATCCCCCTCTCAAACAGATATACCGCTTTGAATATTGAGGGGGATGGCTTATCGGGGGAAGGCAGCAGCAGCCAACTTCCTGGCACCATAGGTGGTTCTGCTGCACAGGATGGGAGGAAAAAGAGTGGGAGAGCTATAGTGATAGGAGATTCTATTGTAAGGGGAATAGATAGGCGTTTCTGCGGCCGCAAACGAGACTCCAGGATGGTATGTTGCCTCCCTGGTGCAAGGGTCAAGGATGTCTCGGAGTGGCTGCAGGGCATTCTGGAGGGGGAGGATGAACAGCCAGTTGTCGTGGTGCATATAGGTACCAACGATATAGGTAAAAAAATGGGATGAGGTCCTAAAAGCTGAATATAGGGAGTTAGGAGGCAAATTAAAAAATAGGACCTCAAAGGTAGTAATCTCAGGATTGCTACCAGTGCCACGTGCTAGTCAGAATAGAAATAGAAGGATATTTCAGATGAATACATAGCTAGAGGAATGGTGCAAGGGGGAGGCTTTCAAATTCCTGGGACATTGGAACCGGTTCTGGGGGAGGTGGGACCAGTCCAAACTGGACGGTCCACACCTGGGCAGGACCGGGACCGATGTCCTAGGGGGAGTGTTTGCTAGTGCTCTTGGGGAGGGTTTAAACTAAAATGGCAGGGGTTGAGAACCTGTGCAGGGAGAGAGGAAAGGGAAGCAAGGATAGAAGCAAAAGACAGGAAGGAGCAAAGCAAAAGTGGAAGGCAGAGAAATCAAGGGTGTAAATCAAACAGGGCCACAGTAAATAATAATTCTAAAAGGACTAAGAGTGTTAAAAAAACAAGCCTGAAGGCTTTGTGTCTTAATGCGAGGAGCATTCGTAATAAGGTGGATGAATTAGCTGCACAAATGGATGTAAACAGATATGATATAATTGGGATTACGGAGACATGGCTCCAGGGTGACCAAGGCTGGGAATTCAACATCCAGGGGTATTCAATATTCAGGAAGGACAGGCAAAAAGGAAAAGGAGGTGGGGTAGCATTGCTGGTTAAAGAGGAGATTAACACAATAGTAAGGAAGGATATTAGCTCTGATGATGTGGGAGCTGAGAAATCCCATGGGGCAGAAAACGTTAGTGGGAGTTGTATACAGACCCCCAAACAGTAATGCTGTGGTTGGGGATGGCATTAAATGGGAAATTAGAGACGCGTGCAATAAGGGCACAGCAGTCATCATGGATGACTTTAATCTACATATAGATTGGGCTAACCAAGTTAGTAACAATACTGTGGAGGAGGAATTCCTACAGTGTATACGGGATGGTTTCCTGGACCAATATGTCGAGGAACCAACTAGAGATCAGGCCATCTCAGACTGGGTATTATGTAATGAGAAAGGATTAATTAGCAATCTTGTTGTGTGAGGCCTCTTGGGGCGGAGCGATCATAATATGATAGAATTCTTCTTTAAGATGGAGAGTGAAGTAGTTGACTCAGAGACTGCGGTCCTGAATTTAAATAAAGGAAACTACGATGGTATGAGGCGCGAGTTGGCTAGGATGGATTGGGGAGCGTTACTTAAAGGGTTGACGGTGGATAGGCAATGGCAAACATTTAAAGATCACATGGATGACCTACAGAATTTGTTCATCCCTGTTTGACATAAAAATAAAACAAAAAAGGTGACTCAACCGTGGCTAACAAGGGAAATTAGGGATAGCATAAGATCCAAGGAGAGGACATATAAATTGGCCAGAAAAAGCAGCAAACCTGAGGATTGGGAGCAGTTTAGGATTCAGCAAAGGAGGACAAAGGGATTAATTAAGAGGGGGAAAATAGAATATGAGAGTAAGCTTGCAGGGAACATAAAAACTGACTGTAAAAGCTTCTATAGATATGTGAAGAGAAAAAGATTGGTGAAGTCAAGCGTAGATCCCTTGCAGTCAGAATCAGGGGAATTTATAATGGGGAACAAAGAAATGGCAGACCAATTAAATACATACTTTGGTTCTGTCTTCACAAAGGAGGACACAAATAACCTCCCAGAGATGTCGGGGAACATAGGGTCTAATGAGAGGGAGGAATTGAATGAAATCAGTATTTGTAGGGAAATGGTGTTAGGGAAATTGATGGGATTGAAGACCGATAAATCCCCAGGGCCTGATAATCTACATCCTAGGGTACTTAAGGAAGTGGCCCAAGAAATAGTAGATGCATTGCTGGTCATCTTCCAAAATTCTATAGACTCTGGAACAGTTCCCATGGATTGGAGGGTAGCTAATGTAACCCCACTATTTAAAAAAGGTGGTAGAGAGAAAACAGGGAATTATAGACCGGTAAGCCTGACATCAGTCGTGGGGAAAATGCTAGAGTCCATTGTAAAAGATGTAACAGCAGAGCACTTGGAAAACAGTGACACGATCGGACAAAGTCAACATGAATTTACAAAAGGTAAATCATGCTTGACTAATCTACTGGAATTTTTTGAGGATGTAACTGGCAGAATAGATAAGGGAGAACCAGTGGATGTGGTGTATTTGGACTTTCAGAAGGCTTTTGATAAGGTCCCGCATAAGAGATTGACGTGCAAAGTTAACGCACATGGGATTGGGGGTAAGGTACTGACTTGGATAGAGAACTGGTTGGCAGACAGGAAGCAAAGAGTTGGAATAAACGGGTCTTTTTCCGAGTGGCAGGCAGTGACTAGTGGGGTACCGCAGGGATCGGTGCTAGGACCCCAGCTATTCACAATATATAATAATGATCTAGACGAGGGAACTAGATGTAATATCTCCAAGTTTGGAGACGACACAAAGCTGGGTGGGCGTGTGTGCTGTGAGGAGGATGCAGAGAAACTCCAGAATGATTTGGACAGGTTGGGTGATTGGGCAGATGCATGGCAGATGCAGTATAATGTGGATAAATGCGAGGTTATCCACTTTGGTGGCAAAAACAGGAAGACAGATTATTATCTGAACGGCAATAGATTGGGAAAAGGGGAAGTGCAACGAGACCTGGGTGTCCTTGTGCACCAGTCGCTGAAGGTAAGTATGCAGGTGCAGCAGGCGGTTAAGAAGGCAAATGGTATGTTGGCCTTCATAGCGAGAGGATTCGAGTACAGGAGCAAGGATGTCTTGCTGCAGTTGTACAGGGCCTTGGTGAGACCACACCTTGAGTATTGTGTCCAGTTTTGGTCGCCTTATCTGAGAAAGGATGTTCTTGCCATGGAGGGAGTGCAGCGAAAATTCACCAGAGTGATACCTGGGATGGCAGGAATGACGTATGAAGAGAGATTGGGTCGATTAGGCTTATATTCGCTAGAGTTTAGAAGAATGAGAGGGGATCTCATTGAAACTTATAAAATTCTAACAGGACTAGACAGACTAGATGCAGGAAGGATGTTCCCGATGGTGGAGGAGTCCAGAACCCGGGGTCACAGTCTAAGGATAAGGAGTAAGCCATTTAGGACTGAGATGAGGAGGAATTTCTTCACCCAGAGAGTGGTGAACCTGTGGAATTCTCTACCACAGAAGGCAGTTGAGGCCAATTCATTAAATATATTCAAGAAGGAGTTAGATATATTTCTTAAGGCTAAAGGGACCAAGGGATATGGGGAGAAAGCAGCGACAGGGTACTGAATTTGGATGATCAGCCATGATCGCATTGAATGGCGGAGCAGGCTCGAGGGGCCGAATGGCCTACTCCTGCTCCTATCTTCTATGTTTCTATTGACCTATCCCTTAACCTAATTTGCCAGTTCACTTTAGCTAGCTCTGCTTTCATGCCCTCATAATTGCCCTTATTTAAGTTTAAAATACTAGTCTTGGACCCACTCTTCTCTCTCTCAAACTGAATGTAAAATTCAATCATATTATGATCGCTGTTACCTAGGGGCACCTTCACTATGAGGTCATTAATTAATCCTATCTCGTTGCACAATACCAGGTGTAGTATAGCCTGCTCTCTGGTTGGCTCCAGAACGTGCTGTTGTAAGAAACTATCCCGAAAACATTCAATAAACTCCTCATCTATGCTACCTTTGCCCATCTGATTTTTCCAGTCTATATGCAGATTAAAATCCCCCATGATTATTGTCGTACCCTTCTGACAAGCTCCCATTATTTCTTCGTTTATACTCCATCCTACCATGTGGTTACTATTAGGGGGCCTGTACACCACTCCCACAAGTGACTTCTTGCCTTTATTATTTCTCAGCTCTACCCAAACCGCTTCTACATCCTGGTCTCCTGAACTTAGGTCATCCCTCTCTATTGTGCTAATACCATCATTAATTAACAGAGCCACCCCTCCACCTTTTCCCACCTTCCTGTCCTTCCTAAATGTCATGTACCCTTTAATATTCAGGTCCCAATCTATGTCATCCTGCAGCCATGTTTCTGTAATGGCTATCAGATCATATTTATTTATTTCTATTTGCACTATCAGTTCATCTGTTTCATTTCGAATGCTACGTGCATTCAGATGCAGAGCCTTTAGTTTTGTCCTTTTATTATTTTTGTAACCTCTAGCCTTATCTGTTGATTTACTCTTAGGTTTGTACTCTCTATCCCTTCCTGTCACGGTCTGTTTATCATTTCCCATATTAATACCTTTCTCTATTGCCTTGTCTCTAATCTTTGAATTACCACATCTTCCCAAGTTTGATCCCATGCCCCCAGTATTTAGTTTAAAGCCCTCTCTACCGCCCTAGTTATACGACTCGCCATATCAGTTTCTTCGGTGTCGAATTTGTTGGAATTACAAGTATAGTAAGTTCTCCCATCACCAAACACGAGTATATCGGGTAGTGCGGTCATTTATAAGTAAACAAAACATCTGCTGTTCAGCCTGATTAAAAATCTGGGCCGAACAAATTTTCTTCACTCCTGAACACTTAAATAATCGAAAAAGTAAGGGAATAATGGATAAGTGAGATTGTACTACACCCAATAATCCAATTGAGGAATAAGATCATCAAAAATGAGAGAAGCTTGAGTGATTAGAAAAACAATAATAAACTATTGCCTGCAATCTTCTGCCATTCATCCAGTATTTTTTTTTATATTAAAAATCTATTGTCATTGGGTGATGATACAAACTAATGATGAAATGCACAGATGATCATCGTGGTATGGAAAATTATACGAGACTTCACAGAAAATTAACTTCTGTTAGATAGTGAATTAGAATGAAATTCATCAAATAATTGTAACATATTCCTCCCTCAGCTGTGAAATGTACATTGTTACTGAAAAACACTCTGAAAAATTAGTATTGCTGTGGTATAACTACATTGCACTGTAGCTGTAGAACATTTTTGCACAATAGTTGTTTTCTTTTAATTCCAACCAATTTTGTCTTCTCCATTTTATATTTTCCAAATATATTTTTTTTAATTCTTCACTTTTTTAGATGTTACATGGAATGTGGGAAGCTTCCTGACCAGATCAAAAATTAGCTTAATCAGAGAAATTAGCTTAATCAAAGGAAGCAAAGGGTACATGAAGCTGCATTAGGATGGAAGGTGGTGATTAGCAAAGGATGGTGATTACCGGGACGCCTCAGGGATCAGTGCTAAGGTCGTTATTGTTTACATCATACACAAATGGTTTTATCTAAGTTTCAACGTTTTGAAAGGTACGGACAAAGTGAATGATAACAATTGTTTGACATAATCACAGACTCCTTAAGCAGGGGGCACATTTTCAAGCTTAGCGGGAAGAAGAACAGACTTTGTTAGATTTTAACTACTTCAAGAGATGATAGTGAAACAGACTGCTTAAGGATTGCAGTTTAGAGAACAGTACATTCTTTTTTTGATCTTTGGGACCTGCTAAATAGACCACAATGTTCTTTTCTCACCCTGTCCATTTCAATGTTCTCTCCATTTGTTAATGTTACTATTAATTGGGAGTCCACTGCATTGGATTACTAATAGCAAATTAATAAAAGGAGTGATTTTTACGAGCCTAATCTATCTATCTATGCACACCACAACTGTATAAGAAATTGACAAATGCAATTCCAATTACTACAAATGTACAATTAAGAAGTATAATATATTACAGCAAATTCATTGTCTGGGTCTTTCTCTCCTTTCCTGATTGGTCTCGAATACTGGAACCGTTGCACCTCATTCACTGTGTAAAAACTGTAAAAGGAAAATTACAAAACATGTTAGTAAAAACAATTATAAATAAGCTAAAACAGGATGGACCAAAGCTAAACATATTGAATCCTCTGACAAAGGCCTTTAGACCATTCCCATGACAGACAAGGAATCCAAATTATGTTTATAAGAGGTACAGATTACTAAATACAATAGCATTTTCTGAAAAAGATATTTAATATTCATGACGGACATTAAAAATGTGCTGGAAAACATATACAAATAAAACTGTCAAACATAATTTATCTCTTGTGCAATTTATTCACGTGCATAATCTGCTCAGGATTACAATATATAGTTGCGAAAAACTGTAAGGCGGTAATCGCACTGATGGCGAGGAGCTGGTTACAGATGAAGTCACAAACCAAACATTATCTAAACCCAGAGATGAGATTACAGCTTTCAAATCACTTCCATGATATACACACACACAAAAACTGTTTGCAATCTTTTTTTTGTTAGGGTCTGACAGACAATGGCAGCTGGCACACTCCATACTGTTGGAAGAGCCTTGACCTCTACACTGAAACATCAACAATTGTCCCAATTGCTTTAAATTTTTTAAGTGAAAATTCATAATACTACTAGACCCTGAAATGATGCTGTGGATACTGATACTTAATACCCCATCTGAAATTGAATTCTCTGCTATTTTAGCAAGTTGTTAGCCTGTTTAAAATAAATGGATTAACGCCTCTGATTAAGAGTGGAGAGAGGAATTTCAGACTGAGTTAAGTGTAAGTATGTTAGTATCTCATGGAGTAATATCCGGCCTTAAAAGACAACCTTAATAATACTGCTGTCTAGTGTTTCTGATTAGTCTATGCTAACTATGTGGCATTGTAAGTCATGTGCTCAGCAGGGACCAATCAAATCTCAGAAATGTACAAGAGAAAAAAAACATGAAAGCTTGATCCCAAATTAGTCTCGTCTTCAAATATTATTTTCCTGCTGCTAACTATCCAACCTGAAGCTCATGACTCAGTTAAATACTCACCCAACCAACTTGAACCATCAGCCTCCCTCTCGTTCCCAACCTGACTGCAGTTATCCCTCTCAAAACCTATGAACAATGCCACAGCAGGTGTTCCAGTCTATTTATATACTTTTGGAACTATCCGATTTAGTCCCACATCCCAGCTTTTTCCCTATAACCCTGCAAATTAGTCCTCTTCAAGGACATGTTACCCAGTCCCAGAGGGGAAATGACAGCTTATCTAACACACTGTGACACCCGGTCCCAGAGGGGAAAAGACAGTATATCCAACGTACGGTGATACCCGGTCCCAGAGGGGAAAGAACAGTCTATCCAAAGCACTGTGACACCCAGTCCCAGAGGGGAAAGTAAAGTGTATGTAAACGCACTGCGCCACCTGGCCCCAAAGGGAAATGGTTCCAGGGATAAGGGATTACAGTTACGTGGATAGACTGGAGAAGCTGGGGTTGTTCTTCTTAGAGCAGGGAAGGCTCAGAGGAGATTTGATAGAGGTGTTTAAAATCATGAAGGGTTTAGATGGAGTAAATAAAGAGAAACTGTTTCCAATGGCTGAAAAGTCGACAGAGGGCACAGAGCTAAAGTGATTGGCAAAAGAACCAGAGGCAACATGAGGAAAAACTTTATTACGCAACGAGTGGTTAGGATTTGGAATGTACTGCCTGACAGGGTGGTGAAAACAGCTTCAATCGTAGTTTTCAAAAGGGAATTGGATAAATACTTGAAGGAGAAAAAATTGCAGGGATATGGGGAAATAGCCAGGGAGTGGGACTAACTGGATTGCTCTTCGAAAGAGCCGGTGCAGACTCGATGGGTCAAATAGCCTCCTTCTGTGCTGTACTATTCTATGATTCTCTGTCCAATTGCCTTTTGAAAGTTCCTGTGGAATCTGATTCCACCACCCTTTCAGGTAGTGCGTTCCAGATCTTAACAACCCTGTGTGTGAAAACATTTCTTCACATTTCCCTCTAGTTCCTCTGTTAATTATTTTAAATCTATGATCTTTGGTTACCGACCCACTTGCCAGCAGAAACAGGTTCTTGCTACTTGCTCTATCAAAACCCCTCATCATTTCGAATACTACTATTAGGTCTCCCCTTAACCTTCTCTGCTCTAAGGAGAACAATCCCAGCTTCTCAAATCTCTCCACATAACTGAAGTACCTCATCCCTGCTATCATCCTGGTAAACCTCCTCTGTAACCTCTCCAAGGCCTTGACATCCTTCCTAAAGTGTGATGCCCAGAATTGAGCACAATACTCCAGCTGAGGCCTAACCAGTGATTTGTAAAGGTTTAGCATGACTTCCTTGTTTTTGTATTCAATGCCCCTATTTACAAAGCCAAGTATCCCACATGCCTTCTTAACAACCTTATCAACTTGCCCTGCCACCTTCAAAGATTTGTGAATATGGATCCCCAAGTCCCTCTGCTCTTGCACCCGCCTCAAAATAGTATCATTTAGATTATACTGCCTCTCCATGTTGTTCCTCCTAAAGTGCATCACTTCACATTTATTCGCATCTGCCATGTGTCTTCCCATTTCACCAGACTGTCTATGACCTCTTGGTGTCTGCTACTATCTTGTTCACTATTTACTATGTTGCCAAGTTTTGTATGCAATTTTGAAGTTTGCGGATGATACAAAACTTGGCAACATAGTTTTTCCACCACCCCACGTTTCTCCTGCAAGTGAATGATAGTGGAAAATCTCCCTTGCAATATCAGGTCCCAGTCATTCATTCCCTATAATTCTCATTCTTGAGGTATAGGAGTCTTTTCTTTCATAAGTGCTTCACATACTTGGTATGAATGTGGATCAAGAGAGGAATCTGCCACCCCGAGGCTGAATAAAAGAAAACTTTCACCGCAATTACACCAAATCCATGCAGCATGGCAAGCCAGAGTAGTAGTTAATAATCGATTCAAATTCTCTCAAACTAGTCTAGTGGGTGCCAGTGACTGGGAAGGATCCATGACAGCCGTTGCAAATGTTGAAGACATGTGCAGGCTGAGTAAACTGGGAGAACATCTGCCTAAGGCAGAGCGGACCTGATCAACCGGTCGGAAAGGAACATACTCCTATCAGAGCAGTAAGTAACAATGACGTATAAATTGAAAATTGCTTAAAAACTATGCATAACTCAGCAAAAATGTGATAATTTTATAGAAACCCGATAATAAATAGTGACTTTGGAAATACACAAATGTAAGTGTAATTCACAATCAACGATCCAGAAGAACTTTTCCTATGTTCATAAACAATAGGGGAAATTGTTGCTGATGATGGAAAAACGAGAGCTAAGGTGTGGTTCAGAAAAAGACTTATATACAGTGGGAGTGGGGAAGGCCACTTGACTAAGATGGCTAGGGTATGGCAAACATTTAAAGAACCGCAAATCTAGCTCCATTGTTGTGCAGTTGAAGTGGGATTAGTGGGTGGGGGAATAATTGGACCAGGACACCCAGGCGTAATTCAATGCCCATATTAAAGTCATACATTTGTCCTTATTTTTATATCTCCAATATAAATTTCAATCTCCACATCTATAATGGAAACTGCATATGTAAACTTGTCATGCTGCAATTACACCCTCTCCTCCTCTCCCCCCAACCCATTTCACCAGCTGTCCCTGCCTCTCCTCCCTTCTCTTTCCTCCACTGTCTCTAGAGAAACGTGATGAATGGTATGTTCAAGAAATATCTGGTCAGCAGAGGCTAGGCCTCGTGGAAATGTTGTTCATTAGGGGAGACGGTGTTCACTGGGGATGGGGGTCAATGGTGGAAGATCTGATTAGTGTGGAGAGGTCATGTGCTCATTATTGAAGGGTCCCAATGGTGGGAATGCTACTCAGGTGAGGGGGGGGGGGGGGAAGGAAGGGCTGTCTGTGATAGATAGATGGGCTGGCTCAGTGGGGTCTCTTGTGTGGAGCTGTTAGGCGTTAAGTGGGGCTGTAGTAGATGAGATGCTCAGTGTGGGTGGGGTCCCAGAGTGGAAGGACTGCTCAGTCAGTGTGGTGATGTGTGGGGTAGTTCACCATGGTGTAAATGCTGCTCAGCAGTGAGGGGGAGCCAAGTGTGGAACTGTTGAAGAAGCTGGTCCATCGGCAGCAGGGGGAAGGAATAAAAAGGCGTCTTAATGATGAGGGGTTTCCTTTGGGGTTAATGCTGATCATTCGAGGGGAATTGATCAGGGAAAATCTGGTATGCTTGGTGGAGATGGAAATGCTACATTTGGTCTCGTTGGAAGCTGTGTGGGTAAAGAAAGGATCAACCCAGGTCTGTGGCTGTGCCGATGCCAAATGATGAAAGGCATAATGAAAATTGCAGTGGGCCATGCGCAGGATAGCACTGCAGGGTGTCCAGGGTGTGAAAGGAAAGGACTCCATTACAGATTGATTTTCAGTGTTCCATTACAGAATATTAAGTAGATGTAGCATTGACTTTTTTTTGCTGGAGTGGGCCTGCAACAGGGAAGGGGTAGGTCGCAGACCAACTGAAGAAGAGAAGTGGTCATCAGGAGGAGGAATAATGTGACTTAAGAGTACTTAAAAAAAAAAATTAACAGTAATTAAGAAACCATGACATTAAAAACTTCCTGTTAGAATAAAAAAAAACTTCAAAGTACAATAATTTAAAAGTTAAAAGATATATTGGACTGATAAATACTTACCTTCTGGAGATTCAGAAGGAAAAGCACGATGGCAGCTGAGCTGGCACAGACAGCTCAGAACAATGGCATTATGAAATTGAATGCAGACAAGTGTAAAGTATTGCAGATAGGAAGGAAAAATATGCAACATGCATACTTCACAAATGGTGCTGAAATAGTGGAGGATGAAATCTTCGTAGACTCAACACTCGACAGAGCAGCAATCAACAAAGCCAATCAATGTTAAACTACAATGGCAAAACAGTAGAATACAAAACAAAAACAGAAAATGCTGGAAACACTCAGCAGTCAGGCAATATCTGTGGGTGTGGACTCCTCGTCAAATCTAGTTAACTCATCTATTCTCCCCACAGATGATGACTAACCTGCTGAGGGTTTCCAGTATTATCTGCTTTAGTTCCAAATATCCAACATCTGCAGTTTTTTTTTTGCTTTTTTTTTTAAACAGTAGAATACAAATCAGAGGATGTCGTAATCAAATTGTATATTGCTCTGGTCAGACTGTATCTTCAGTACTCTGCCCAATTCTGGTTGCCAAGAAACAAGTGAAGTATTCAAGTGCTAGAGACAGTGCAGAGAAGAGCCACAAGATTGATTCCGAGTGGCAGGGGTCTGAATTTTGAGAAAATACTGGAGAGACTTGGCCTTTTCACCCTGGAAAGAAAGCGCCTGGAAAATGATCTCATAAGGGTATATAAGATGGTAAATGGTGTGGAAAAAGTCAATCCGAAATACTGTTTCAAATTAAATTGTCATAGGAGGACAAGGGGACACAGTTAAAAGTAAAAGATAACTTTAGGACTAATATCATGGGTTGTTATGGATGGATGAATTATGATGAGCCAAATGGCTTTTCTCATCCGTAAGGATCTTGTGATCTATATAAGCAAAGTAGGATGGAGAAAATTTTACCTCAATATTTGTCCTGAGACAGTCTTGTTCTTGAACTTTGGTGGTAGTTCACGTATGGTTTGTACTGTGAAACACTGAATATCTACAAGATTTTGTTAAAGAGTTTTAGGCATCAATGGAGACAAATGGTACTGGGAAAAGAGGTTAGCAACTTGATTCACGCTTTCACGCATATTTCAATTTTAACTGAAATTCTTATCTAAACTAGCATATTTCTCACCACCCACATACTCCTACCTCTTTTCAATCCATTTCCTTCTAGGTTCACCCCATGAAAAAATTCTCCCCCAAGTCACTTACAACTGCGCTTTCAAGCTCCTAACTGCCTAGCCTTTGGTCTTCCATTCACCACAATACTTCTGCAGCTGTTAATCTACTCAACCGCTTCCTCACCTCTACCTTTGATTCTCTTGTCCCCAGTAAAACCTTTATTCTCTCTAATTATGATCATTTTACTGATATGGCCCCCATCTTCGCTCTCTCAAGTTCAAGGGGTACAGACTTGAGTGTATCTGGTGCACCACTGGTTTAGCCATCAGATCTGGCTGGACCACATCAAGCGCTATCGACCTTCACTTGCCTATGCCAAAACCACCCAATACTCCAAGTTCAGCCTGGAGAGTAAAAGTAACGCCCGGCTTCTTTCTGCAATATCCAACTGTTTCTGTAAACCCCCCTCCTTTGCTCCTTCCACTCTCATCTCCAGGAACAAGTGTGAGGCTCTCATGGAATTCTTTGACAGTAAGATTGAATTCATTTGTTCAGCTGCCTCTGCTGCTACCCCTTTGCTCTTTCTCACTAAGCCAAACCGCTCCCCCCGCCCCGGCTCTCCCCTGCCCTAGTCCTGATCCCACGTCCTTTTTTACCGTCTCTCCTATCTTACTTATCAAATCGTAGCCAGAGCATCTCCTGCAATGGCTTCTCTTCCTGTACTGGAACCGTTACCTCTGCAGTCTGCCAAGGATCTATCCTCTTCCACATTTACATGTTGCTCTTGTTGACATCATCTGAAAATATGGGATCAAGTTCCACATGTATGCTGACAACACCCAGCTCTACCTCACCACCAGCTGTCTTGATCTCTCTCCTGCTTTTGTGTTGTCTAACATCTAATCTTGGATGAGCCACAATGTCCTCGAGTTAAACATTGGGAAGACTGAAGGCATCATCTTCGGCCCCCACCAGACTCTGTACCCTTTCCACTAATTTCACACCTCTCTGGTAACAAGACTATTTGTAACCTTGGCATCATTTTCAAGCATGAGTTGTGCTTCTGACCCCATATCCTTTCCAATGCAACGATCGCTAATTCCACCCCCAAAACATCACCTGCCTCTGCCCGTGCCTCAGCTCACCTGCTGCTGAAACTTCCATCCATGCATTTGTCACCTCCAAATTCGACTATTCCAATGCTCTCCTGGCCAGCCTTCTGTCCTCCACGCTCTGTAAACTTCAGCACATCAAAAACTTTGCTGCCTGTATCCTATTCCACACAATATCCCGCTCATCCATCACTTTTGCCCTTGCTGACTTACATTGACTCCCACTCCTCCAATATAAGATTCTCAATCGCATATTTAAATTCCTTCATGGCCTTGCCCTCACTACCTCTGTGTCTCCTTCAGTCGTATAACCCCTCCCCCAGAACGCTCCCTTCCTCAGACTCTGTCCTCGTGCATCCCTCCCTCTCTTAGCTCTACCATTAGCGGCCATGCTTCCACACATCTAGCCACAGTCTGGAAATCCCTCCTTAAACCCCTCCCACCTCCCTCTCCTCCTTAAATCCCACATCTGACCAAGCTTTTGGTCACCCCTCCTAATAGCGCCTTCTTTGGCCCACCATCCATTTTTGGTTGATTACACCTTTGTGAAGTGTCTTGGGATGATTTGTATATTAAAGGGTCTATGTAAATGCAAGTTGTTGTTGCTGTTTCACTTAACAATGTTACAATTCTGAAGTAATCATCCAATTATACTTGAAAATCCAGTTTTTATCCTTTTCTCTATAGCTCCTTTTTTAAAAAAAAGTATATGAAGACTTCATTGCAGTATTTAAAACTAAGAATAACATTAAACATAGAATTATTAATAGGTACTTACTCACATTGGAAAACATAGAAGTAATCTAACCGTGTATGTACTGTAAAAATAGTAATGAAATCATAAACCCCCATAGACAAATATAGATGCTGATACTTCACCATATATCAAAAAAGAGGTTTACTTGTACCATTGTTAATGTGCGTTGCTCTAAATAAATTATCCTGCACATGATTTATATGAGGAAGAAATGGTACCTTTATGGAACATGGTTTAGGAATAAATCTTCCCTCAATCCTTCTCTATATACAGGCAATTAGACTGTGACCACAAAACTAATATAATTGTACCAGAGCTCCTACTAGATTATAAACATGCTGCAGGTGGAACACCACTGATGAGGAGCTTTGCTAACCAGATTTGAAGAGATATATCAAATAGCCATCTTTGAGTACAAAGGAAACTGAAATAACCAATAAATTTCTCATTTATTTTTTACCGAAGCAACTTTTTGACACTTAATCTACCTGAAAGCCCTTCCTGACACAAATTTGCTTTAAGCAAGATTAAGGAGAGTTTTAATATGGAAAAAATGCAAAACATTGAACAAGTTGTTATATTCTGATGTTTGTAGCAACGCCATTTGAACATGATACATGGTGTTGTCATCAAGTTTTCAGTAAAGCATAATTGGCATGTGAAAATTTCACTTAAACTGCAATAACCACTCAGCTGTACAATTATAGATTCTGTCCTTTTAAATTTGGGTTGTGTCTGGAGAGAGTATTTTGAGTTATGTAAAAATTAGGGTGAAGTGCTGTTGGCGACAATTACATTACTGGTGGTGGTACTGGTGGGAGCAATTTGAGCTTATGAATTAAATGTGACGCACAAGAAGTGTATTGGATCCAATACACAACATAAATCCAGTGATAATACTACATAATCACTACTAGCTTGTACGCTCATATTTTCTTTATCTATGCAATTTTTTAAAATTGAAAAAATGTTTAGTTCAGAAAAATAACCTTTCCGTCCCCCCCGCAACAAAAGATACACATGCCAGCACATTCTAAGGATACACTGTCCAGAAGAATTTTTAATGTCATCACTTGGAGGAGATGTTGTCTTCATTTTTTCTGCATTGGGAAATATAGTGAATAGTCTTGCTTCAAAGTCTTCACGTCGCTCATACTCTTTTCCTCTGTAAATGAACATCTTGTTCTAGAAAAAATATTTTTAAAACATAAAAATTATGAAGCTCAGTAACTAATCAGAACAGCTAACTCTTCTGCAGTCTTATTGCTGCACAGTACAGATGGGGAAGATAGTGACATCTATCACCAACTAATCTTTATCATGGCATAGTGCCATTTCACAGCAATCTTTTACTTTGCAGCGGTGTGAATATTAGTTATTGCTGTTTTTTTCCACAATTTACAAGTTGGCATGAACTCAAAATGAGACACCAGTATCCACCTATCCTGGCCACTCCATACCGCCAAAGTTCTGATCTGGCCTCCTCTATTCTGTGGTTACCTCTTTCTTGTTTCCATGTATGCAAGAATCACCCTCCTGTCCTATTCAAAGTCTCCTCTCTGTGTTTACGCCTACCCTTTCACATCAGCAAGTTCCTCACCCCATCAATGTCTATGAAATTCCTTCTTCAAAGTTTCTGTCTCATTCCCATTCCATCCATTTCCCCTTCTCATATCATGTGTCTACCTCTGTTCTATCCCATTCATTCTCACCCAAGTTTCGTTAAGCAGGAACACCCAGCTACTGATGGCAGGATATAGCACTGCTACCTGTCGCTCATTATCTCCAACAGAAAACAATGGGAATGGGTACTATTTAAAACCATTCTCAAACAGAATGAAGCCATCTAATTCCCAATGGTTAAAAGGTCACATGGTAAAACAAAACCATTATGGTTGACGAGGAATGTACAGAGGCAAATTCGACTGAAACAGAAGGCATTATACACACTTAAGGTATTTAACTCGCATGAGGATAAGGAAATGTATCACATGCAATTAAGGAATACAAAAACAGCCATAAGATTAGCCAAGGGATCTCTGGAAAAGAAGATGGTGCGTAATTGTGGCAGTAGTAACAAAAGCTTTTTTTTAGCTATGTCAGAAGCCAAAAGATCATTAAGGACCATATAGGGTCACTAAAGGATACTGTAAGAACATAAGAAATAGGAGCAGTAGTAGGCCATTCGGCCCTTCGAGCCTGCTCCGCCATTCAATGAGATCATGGCTGATCTTCTGCATCAACTCCATTCACCGGCCCTATCGCCATATCCCTTGATGCCCTTACTAGTCAGAAATCTATCGACTTCTGTTTTGAATATACCCAATGACTGAGCCTCCACAGCCCTCTGGGGTAGAGAATTCCAAAGATTCACCACCCTCTGTGTGAAGAAATTTCTTCTCATCTCAGTCCTGAATGGCCTACCCTTTATCTTGAGACTGTGGCCCCTGGTTCTAGACTCCCCAGCCAAGGGAAACATTCTCCCAGCATCCATCCTATCAAGCCCTGTAATAATTTTGTATGCGTCAATGAGATCCCCTCTCATTCTTCTGAATTCAAGAGAATACAGGCCTAGTTTACTCAATCTCTTCTCATACGACAGTCCCGCCATCCCATGAATCAATCTCGTGAACCTTCGTTGCACTCCCTCTATGGCAAGTATATCCTTCTTTAGGTAAGGAGACCAAAATTGTACACAGTACTCCAGGTGTGGTCTCACCAAGGCCCTATATAATTGGAGTAAGACTTCTTTACTCCTGTACTCAAATCCTCTTGTAATGAAGGCCAGCATACCATTTGCCTTCCTAATGGCTTGCTGCACCTGCACATTCACTTTCAGTGACTCATGCACAAGGACACCCAGGTCCCTTTGAGCATCTGCATTCCCCAATCTTTCACCATTTAGGAAATACTCTACCTTTCTGTTTTTTCTACCAAAGTAGATAACTTCACATTTATCCACATTATATTCCATGTGCCATGTTCTCGCCCACTCACTGAGCCTGTCGAGATCCCCTTGAAGCCTCTTCACATCCTCTTCACAACTGACACTGCCACCTAGCTTTGTATCATCAGCAAATTTAGAAATGTTACATTTAGTCCCCTCATCCAAATCATTGATATAGATTGTGAATAGCTGGGGCCCAAGCACTGATCCTTGCGGTACCCCACTAGTCACAGCCTGCCATCCTGAAAAAGACCCGTTTATCCCTACTCTTTGTTTTCTGTCCGTTAACCAATTCTCAATCCATGCTAGTATATTACCCCCAATTCCATGTGCCCTAATTTTGTTCACCAACCTCTTGTGTGGGACCTTATCGAAGGCCTACTGAAAATCCAGATACACCACATCTACCGGTTCCCCTTTGTCTACTCCACTAGTTACATCCTCAAAGAACTCCAATAGGTTTGTCAAACAGGATTTCCCTTTCATAAATCCATGTTGACTCTGCCCAATCTTACTATTAGTTTCTAAGTGCCCAGTTATTGCATCCTTTATAATAGATTCCAGCATTTTCCCAACTACTGATGTGAGGCTAACAGGTCTGTAGTTCCCCGTTTTCTCTCTCCCTCCTTTCTTAAATAGCGGGGTTACATTTGCTATCCTCCAATCTGCAGGAACCGTTCCAGAATCTATAGAATTTTGCAAGATGACAACCAATGTGTCCACTATCCCAATGGCCACCTCTTTCAAAAACCCCAGGATGTAGGTCATCCGGTCCTTGGGATTTATCGACTTTTAGTCCCATTAATTTTGCTAGTACTGGTTTTTTTTTACTAATAATAATTTCTTTAAGTTCCTCATTCTCGCCACACCCTTGGTTTTCTCGTAGGGTAGGTTCAAACTGATTCTCAGGTTATGGTAGGGCTGCTGAATGACTATTTTGCATCAGTCTATACTCCTGCAGAGGATGCTTATGTTCCAGATGGGGGGGTGCTCAGTATTGAATAGCATTAATAATATTAAAATGGATAGTAATGTAATTTTAGATAGAATAGTAAAGCTAAAAATTGATAGGGCTCCAGGACGGTATAATATCCATCCAAGGGTGATTAAAGAGATGGGCCCCTTGTCCGTATCTTCAATAGTTCAAAAGAGTCAGGGATAGTTCTCTTAGAGTGGAAGCTAGCTTAGATAGTTCTTATTTTCAAAAAAGGGGAAAATCAGAGCCAGGGAACTACAGCCCTATCAGCCTGATATCCATTATTGGGAAGATGCTAGAAATGATCATAAGAGATGCCCTTTATGATCACCGGGAAAGAGAATGGGCCATTAGAAATTCACAACACGGCTTCTGAAAAAATTGGTCATGCCTAACAAATTTGATAAGAGTTTTTTGAGGAAGTCACTAAGGTAGTGGATGAGGGAAATCCGGTAGACATTAAGAAAGCCTTTGATAAGATACTTCACACTTCACAAGGGTATCAGTAGAAATTTCAATTGATGGATTAGGAATTGGCTCCAATCCCGCAGCCAAAAAGTTGTAGTTAACGGACGTGGTTCAGTTTGGAGACATGTTATGAGTGGTGTCACCCAGGGATCGGTCCGAAGCCCGCTTCTCTTCACGGTCTTTATTAATGACCTGAACAGTATGGTAAGTAGGCTTGCAGATGACACCAAAATCTGTGCAAGGGTTAAGATGGTAGAGGAGTGCAATCAAATGCAAAAAGATTTAGATGTGCTTGGGGAATGGGTCACACATTGGCAAATACCATTTAATTTAGATAAATGTAGTCCCATGCATATTGGTCAGGCCAACACAGAAAACATGTATCATTTTCAGGGAACAATGCTGAAACAGGTAGAGAAAGAAAAAGATCTTGGTGATATTGTCCACAGATCACTGAAGGTTCATGACCAATGTTTTTTTTATTCGTTCATGGGATGTGGACGTCGCTGGCAAGGCCAGCATTTATTGCCCATCCCTAATTGCCCTTGAGAAGGTGGTGGTGAGCCGCCTTCTTGAACCGCTGCAGTCTGTGTGGTGAAGGTACTCCCATAGTACTGATAGGTAGGGAGTTCCAGGATTTTGACCCAGTGACGATGAAGGATCAACGATATACTTCTAAGTCAGGATGGTGTGTGACTTGGAGGGGAACTTGGAGGGAATGTAGAGAAACTGTAGCTAAAGCTAACAAGGTATTGGGTTGTATTAATAGACCCATTCAGTATAAATCAAAGGACACCATTTTGACACTACAGGTTGCTGGTCAGACCGCATCTAGAGTACTGTGCCCAGTTTTGGTCCCCCAACATGGTGGGCGATATAGTGGCTTTGAAAAAGGTCCAGAGGAGAGCTACAAGAATGATTCTGAGCTTAAAGAATCTCAAATAGGCTCAAGGACCTGGTTTATTTACATTAGAGCAGCATAGACTTAGAGGTGACTTGATAGAGGTCTATAAAATAATTAAAGGGCTGGATAGCATCCCTATTGATAAATTAATACAGTTTAACAGATTGGGGAGGATCAGGGGACATGAGTTTAAACTATGTACGAGTAGGAATAGACTGGATATTAGGCAGATCTTCTTTTCTCAGACAATTGTGAGCCCTAGGAATACATTGCCAGCTGGTGTGGTGAATGCTGACTCTGTGCATGCCTTCCAGAGGGAGCTGGACCAGTTCTTGATTGGTCAGAGATCGCATCATATAGAAGGCAAGTGTCTTTATAGGTGACACATGGTCCATGTGATCTCCTGGACTGGTTTTGATTGCCTGAGGGGGTCAGAGAGGAATTTTAGAGTATATTTTCCCCTTAATTGGCCCTGGGTTTTCTCCATTTTTTTGCCTCTCCCAGGAGATTATATGGCTGTGAGGGTGGAGGTTGGGAAAGCGAGAAGGTGTTTAGCTATGATGGTCCAGCCATCGTGGTGTGGGACATGCTTAATGGACTAGCTGGTCTTTTCCTGCCCTACATTTTCATATGTTCGTAATGCTACTGGAAAGAGGAACTTGTGCATTACTAACACTCCTCTAGAAAGCATCACTGATTTATAATAATCCGCAAATAAAGGTGGAGAACATATTTTAGTGTTGCAGAATGTTACTTTCTGGGTCTATATAGCTTTTATTTAAGTAGCAACAATTTAATTTTCAGCAACATATTAACTTATTATTCAACAAAAAAATCAGTCTGACAAGCAGTGCTTGGTTTAATGGAATTAGGGGCGATTTACAACTGTTGCCACTCATTCATTGCCTGAAAAATGGGCTGCCAGTAATTAAAAATTTCAGGGGGCACCTCAGCCACCCTCAGCCCAAGGCCCTCTTGAAGCAATTTTCAGGAAGGCCTGTAAATGAGCGAGCAGCCTGCCTGCCTGAAACAGGTGATAGGCTGCTTAGATATGGAAATCGTTATCCCAAGGCATTGTAGAAGCCCAACTGCAATTTTCAGATACAAGTGGGTGAAATTCAGGAGAAATTTGTATCATCACACAATGAGAATTCTGATTTTTCAAAAGACTGCAGGACTTGTATCGATTTGATTTACTCTAGTTCACTTAAGAGGCAGTGTAAAGGTCAATTCAATAGATTGACAGTGAAAATGATGGCTAATATACACCACAAAGGAACTGCTGAGGCTGCTCACAAAACGGTCCAGAAAACTCCTTTTCTCCTTGGCCTCCCCAAAATCTCCGACCTGATGCTGGTCCATTTGAGGCTACCCTTGGGATCGCTGCCCCCAAATCCCAACCTGTCCACCGGCTCATAGTGGGAGCTGGCCAATTTGCCACCCACCCAGATCTGTCGAGCTGCAACCGAGCACCTGCTTGGCACCCACAGCTCACCGGGGGCATGCTAATGAGGCCAATGCCTTTAAGTGGCTTGTGCTTCATGCTGGCACGAACAGATGTGCAGAGCATCCACTCCGCCAATCTCAAGTCCGTTTCGGGCATTACTTTTAAATCGCCTTCTGATGGATTTTTCTTTTGATGTATACTGAAAATGTGGCAGCCTGGACATAAAAATCAGACCAAATAGCTTAAATGCATCAAATGTCAAAAATATAACAGTAAAAATTCATGACTGCCCTTTACATGTTTTGCTTGCCTTCTTTCTTTCAATACTGAAAGAGGGAACTTCAAATTTCTAACTGGAAAACACATACATTGATCAATGACAAAGGAATTTTATTCTCCCAGTAAGATGACATATACAATTTGTAAGTGCAGGTTGAAGGAAAGAGAAAGAATAATCTTTTTGTTTTCAATTAAAAGTCCAGGAGAAATTTGAATCTGTTTTAACCTTCACACAATGAGAATTCATGCTTTTCGATGAATTTTTCTTTTGATGTATACTGCAGCACTTGTATTGATTTGGTTTACTCCAGTTCACTTAAGAGTCAGTGTAAAGGTCAATTCAATAGATTGACAGTGAAAATGATTGCTAATGTACACCACAAGATATTTTAAACTTTGGAGTTTCAAAAACCGTGGCAGAAAGTCCATTATAGACATTTTTGTGAAGTGTTATTTGAATAAGTTGCACTGATAATTTGTAATACTATCCATGGAAGCCAACAACTTTAGACAAGTTCCAATGGAAACTTTCACAAGATGTTCATAAGGCAACTCTAATTGAGTGTGAACATACATTTTAGACTCACTTGTAATCTCTAAATTTAACAGAGATTTCATATTGGACCACATGGCAAGCATTAACTTGATTAAGATTATCTTTACTGAAAGTAATTAAATTTAGGAGGAGATATACTTATTGCAGTAAAATCACACATATAATAGCTATTTGAATTTACAGGAGGAAAGGTGTGTTGGAGAAACCAGATTATAACATTGCATTGGGAGAACATCCCAACTTTTCTTTCAAGTACTGTAATATGAATAGGATAACAATACTGTGGCCAACTTGTATTCTTTTGGTCATGCAATAAAGTTATCCACAAAAACATGTCTAAAACTAGAAATGTGAGCAACACTCAAACGTTTCTTCAATGTACAAAATATTCTGAGACAGATGGCAGCTGAGGCACTTGGATGGTACAAGGTGTTGCTGCAGCATCATTTCACATCCAAAATCTGGATTCAAATAAAACTCAGACTGATGACATAGCAGTCTGTTTTCTCTGTAGCTGTAAGGATCATATCGAAAATGTGTTTACGCAATCTCAACCCAGCACTTAGTATAAAACTGGCCACAAATGATCACAAATTGACTCTAAGAGCTATGGGTTTTCTTCTTAAAAAAAATTGAGGTGCTTCATTTTCATCATAATTTCGAACCTAACAACATTCTGTGAACATGCAGTTTTGATAATACAATTTGATTAACAATAAATAAAAAAACAGCTGCCAACAAGAATGCATCTACCTGCAGAAGTGCTCTATTGACACTTTGCAAGCGGCTAATGAGCCATTTAACCAGGATGAACGCTGAAATGTTTATTAATGAAGATGCCGCATGTGCAATATTTGATTAAAATAGCTCAGTGATAGTTGTGATTACCCTAATTTATTCACCAAACAGCACATTAACTGATAACATCTATAATGGAATGTCATGATCAGATTTTTGATGGGCAAGATGGCCCACAATTATGTAGGGTAGGCAGAACACGTGGCAAAATGTCACTCAAAATGTGAATGCAAGGTCAACTATGCAGAGGACCTATCTAGAGGTCCAGATGAATTTGCACAACTTAAAGAGGAACACAAAGATAAGACATGAATAATGATTGTAAAGTAGCAGCATAGAGCATATATAGACATGAAGGAAAGTAGTAGTTACAGATACTGAGCCAAATTTTGCTGCAGCAGGGCATCTAACATAATTAGACTTGCCCTTGCACATTTAGTGATATGATAATGTCACAGCGAGGGAAACAGGGCATCTGGGACCCGAGTGAACAGGGCAAGCAACTGTGTATCTCCTTAACCAATCTGATTGAAGCATTGTGAAATAAACAGCACAAGGACTCAGACTGAAGTGTAAATTAGAGTGGGTGAATTCAATGCCAAATTAGGTACAAAAAGAAGAAAAAAAAGGAAAGAAAGATTAGATTGAGAGAGAGAAAAAAGAGACAGCATGGAACGTTAAAAAAAATGTAATTTTACATTTTTAAATCTCCAACAACAATTAAAACCTGAAGGAATGAGACTCCACACTTGTAATAGCTAATTTTCAGTGCCAGAGAGGTTGAATAGCAGTAATAAATACTTATCACATTGTTAAAAGGCTACTTAGACTGGAATGGACAAGACTCAACTTTCTGTGGCTAGTTTAGTTCGTATGTACAGTGCAAATACAGCAACTTCACGGTGTTCAATGCATTTCAATGGTGAGACAGTCGGTGAGATGCCGTTTTCGCAAAGCTAACGGTGGAGCGGTGCATCTTGGACAGCAACGTTTGGATATTTGCTTTTAATCACGCATCTGCCCCTCACCTGAAGTTGCTGTACCATTTGCGCATAAATAACGGCGAGCGCTGTTAGCCATTATTTTGACAGGAAAATCTGGGCCATTAAAAAAAGTGAACACAGGAAGGTGAGCTCCCAAATTGGTAATCTCACAGAGAAAGATCATAAGGGTGGCTGGAGCTAAAACTGGAAAAAAATCACTGAATGTGTAGGGGTTGCTTCACTGAAGTTGACATTCAAGTTGCTAAAAGCTGCACTTTTGAGTTTGATGTAGTTTCTTCTTAGATGCTTACTGAATTCTAATACTGCAGTATGAAACTGTAAAAAATGCACTGGTATATATTTTTTTGAAAATTATATAACACAACTACAAAGCACAAGGTGTCCAGAGTTATTTTGTCTTAAACTTCGAGAAGGAGAAACCAGTAAGAACAATCAATGACCTTTCAGAATTTGAAAGAATGAGATTACCTTGTGGTTAATAAACTTCAAGTACATAAAGATGTCAGGCTTTCCTCCTAAAGCTCTCGGCTACATTTTTCCCATTGCTGTTCATCAATATAATTAACAGTGACTCTACATTTGCCACTGTGAACAAGTTCTCTGAGAGAAAATATCTAAATATCTCCTCTGCAGTCAGCTGTGATCTTGGAGTATATCCAAGCAGAGTGTTTTTGGAACATATTAAACTCAGTATCTAACATATTTTCATTCCCCTGAAGATACTCCATGAGTTTCCTATGTCAACGACTGTCTCTGGACCATCAATAGCACTACATGGTTGTATATTTGTTTGTATTTGTTGCACTCAATCAGTGTTTTGGGGCACCTTCCATGTTTGCAGACAAAAATCGGCACAGAATGGGGCTCTCAGCACTGCTCTGGAACTCCTACCCAAATCTGATATCGCTGCTGCAGCGATTCCCTCTGCTAAATACTGTGGGCAGAAGTTCCTAACCTAATGATGGGGTAGGAGCTTTGGATTGCCACTTAGGAGGAGGTAGCTGGGGATGGTGCTGAGGAAAGACAGAAGCAGTGCTTTGGGGATGAGAGGGGCAGGGGTGTGTGGGGGGGGGGGGGGAGGGGAGCGGAGAGAAAAGGAGGTAAAGGAACTGGAGAGAAGCTGCCTTCAGCTCTATGGTCAGTAAGAATAGCTTTGGATCTCCTATTCCTTATTGTGCAATTTTGTTAATAAAGGAAAATACATATCAACTTTCTCCCAGCAATAGATTATTTACGACTACTGGCAAAAAGAAGTTTTAAAATACAAAAAAAAATCATTTCCAAATGATAAGGGGGACAAAGGCTTGGGCTCAAGTAGCAAAAGGTGATTTTAGGACTGTTATCAGAAAGTTCTTCTTCATGCAGAGAGTGATCAACGCGTGTGAAAAGGACTTCCAGATAAAGTAATGGAGGCAGAAACCCTATAATCATTTATGAAACAATGGGGGGTTTTCAGGGTCTTTCTGGGTGGATGAATTAAGATGGGCCAAATACCCTTCCTCATTTGTGAGTATTTTGTGAAATTAAGTAACTGTCCCTTCCATTTTATATGAAGAGAATTGGGATGCCCATCTTCATTACAGATTCCAAATTACTGAAAAATGCATCTAATAAAAATCAAATTTTTTGGGGGGAGCCATGCCCTCAAATAAATCACCCAAGAAAATAAATGTTTCGCCTTCAATACTTGCATCCCTCCTCTTGGGTTATCTTAAACTGTAGTAGAATAAGGGGACACAGGATCAAGCTAGTAAAAGGTACTTCAGGACTGTTTCATGTACATGTGCTTATTTTTCCCTCCAATAAAAGTAAAGGAATGTTGGGTTTATCTAAGGCTCAAGTTACTAGCCCAAGTCTCCCTGCATTTTTAGGAGAAAATTTCCGAGTCCCCTCGCCACTGGTGGGACTTGGCATAGAATGGGAGACCTATTGGAAAACACTGATCTTGCTTGTCCGACAAGCTGTCTGCTGCAAGTGAGACCCTACAAGTGATGTGGTGGCTCAGATAATTTCACCCTTAGTGTAATTACTTGTTTTCACATGTCATAGGCTTTTTTTTTAGGTCATCAACTTTTGCTAGTTTTCTAGGTTGGCATGTATGCACTAACTCACAGGTTACGTTACAGAGCATGCATTAATTCAGACATATAAGTAAGTTAAGGGGTAAATAGGAAAAGGGTGTAAATAGCATAAGAGTATGTTTTACAATGTTTGAATAGATATATAGAATTGATCATAATAAATTATTTTGAGGACCTTTTCTTAGTGTTACAGAGAAACCAATGTTCAGCTTGAAAACTTCACTGTAACTTAGTAAAATCAGTTTCAATTAAAAGTATAGCATTATATACCTTTCAATTAGAATAATTGGCTCGACTAATGATGAAGTAAGGTGGGAGGAGGCTCATGTGGAGCATAAATACCGGCAGAGACCTGATGGGCTGAATGGCCTGTTTCTGTGCTGTAAAATTCTATGTAATTCTATGTACTAACCTATGTAAATTACAGAAAATTATGAGCATGTTAGTTTAAATTTTCAGTATTTGTTACATAAAATATTTCAAAATTAAGGTATATTGGGCTGAACAAATAACAAGCAACATATTGTATTAATATTAGAATGATAAGCTTTAAATTGTGAATAAAACCTAATTTTTGTTTAAGCCATGATTTAAAAATATTCAAACCATACACAGTACAAATTTTGCAAAACTGATTATTGCTTAGCATAAGTTTTAAAAATGAAATACTAAATTATTTAAGAAAAAAATGACATTTTGCACTTCAAGATTTACAATCATTTCAATGGGATGAACAATTGCTGCTCCGCCAAAAGAGAAATTACATAGAAAAAAAATCAAAAAGTATGGAATTTTCATCAAGTATTTTTAATAAATTGAAAAGCAGCCCTTTAATTATAAACTGTAATATGTGATCTTGGATTACCAATGTGTCTTCCTGGAAAATAGCACATAACAAAAAGTAAAATAATGTAATTTTAAAGTTACTAGAAGTAACTTATAACAACCATGACATTTTTCAAGCAACACATTACAGATATATATATCTATCTTGAAAATTGAAAGCGATCACTGCACTGACAAAACCAGCCAGATTTCCTCACCTTCTGTCAATTCATGGTGGGTAGGCAGCCTTCACAATTTTCTCTTGAAAATTTAGATGTTCACTAGTTCAAATTGAAAACTGAGTACTACACTCGGCAATTTGAAACATTTTCTGAATGTCAATGTGCCACCAACTCAGCCATGCAATGCATTCACCCAGTGCAACATCATTCGAGTATTCATAACAACATGCTGCTTCTCATGTGATCCTGGAATAATCCATTTCTACAGATTAACATTTAGTGGACCTAAATTATGGACGAATAAATTTTGATGCAAAGGGTACATTGCATTTTCTAACTTACAACTAGGACATGCACGATTTACAGTAATCTGACAGTAAATTTACAGTATTAAAACTATGCTTGAAGCAGTACCAAACTTCACAGTACACTCATGATTTAAGATTTAGCCAAATATATATGGCCTGATAGCTTTTACTGATATTAGATCATCTATATTCTCTTTTATCATATACCTTGACTCAAGAGATGCTGAACAAAGAGTTTATTATTTCAATTCCTGGACATAAGGATATCTAAAATATCAATGCTTTATTTTATAACTACTGGAAATAAATAAGCATTAAAAATACACCATGTTTATATACAGAGTTCTCCATATCCCTTATTAATATAAATCTAATGCTATGTATGAGCAGCACCAAAAATACAGGGAAGAATTTTGAAAAATATCTGAAAATATGACTGCAGTAGATCAAAATATATTATGGGGATATTCATGTACTTCTTTAGGATGGCAAATTCATCAACAAACTGTAAAGATAAAATGTCACCACAAATACATGCTTTCTACTTTTCACAGACCATTTTAAAAGTACATAATTTAAATTTGCCATGCCTATTTATGCATGCTAATTAATAATATTGAATATTCATACTAGAACAGCTATTTCCATTGCCAATTAACCCGCATCAAGTCCCACACCCATCGCCCTTGTGCTCACTGACCTACATTGGCTCCCGGTCCACCAATGCCTTTAATTTTAAAGTTCTCATTCTTGTGTTCAGATCCTTCCATGGTACTGCCTCTCCCTATCTCTGTAACCTCCTCCAGCCCTACAACCATCTAAGAACTCTGCGTTCCTCCAAATCTGAACTCTTGCGCATCCCATACTCCATTCGCCCCACCATTGGTGGTCGTGTCTTCAGCCGTCTAGGACCTATGCTCTGGAATTCCCTCCCTAAGTCTCTGTCTCTCCACCTCTCTCCACTCCTTTAAGACCCTCCTTAAAACCTACCTCTTTGACCAAGCTTTTAGTCACCTTTCCTAATATCTCCTTATTTGGCTGAGTGTCAATTTTTATCTTATTATGCTCCTGTGAAGCACCTTGTGATGTTTACCTACGTGAAAAGCGCTATATAAATACAAGTTGGTGTTTGTTTTATCCTCATCTATAAACATACTTAAAAAAATCATGCAAATATATTTGAGAAAAATACTTTGCATGTACTAACTTTCTGAAATCTACATAGAAGAAAAAAATACAAAAGCTTGCTGCTCCATCAAAATTGGCGATTAAATATGGGTAGCACTGGAGTTATCCAACTGATACTTTCAGGAACAACGTAGTAATACTATAACCTGTGGTTGCAATGTTGAGAGGGAGAATATGGGTTTAATTCATTCTCCCAAAGAATTTAGCTGATAGGAACACAAATGCGTTTAGCAGGGATACAATAGGCAGAGTTCCTGGCGTATCCCTCCAGGCATCTCCTACTGGTCAAAGATGTCATTACCTGGAAGCAGGCCAGAAGCATGAGACACGTAAATACAATAGAACGTAAAAATACAGAAAACTGAGGGTGGCTACCCTTCAATGGAGGGTATATACCCTCAATAAAAAAAAACCATTAAAAATAAATCCATTTTGAATATAGTTGAAAATGTTATGTTTAATATATGGGAATTCCAGTTATAAAATCCTGTGCTATCTTGCCAGGTTCTTGAAAATGATTCTTTGCTCAGTCTTGTACAACGCTTTTTGAAAACATTATCTGAGCAACTGTCCGCACCATTCGTGAGATAATATGCTTTAAATTATGCAAATTAGTGTGTTTTAAGTCAAAACAGCTTCTGACTGCTACATATGAAAGGGAAAATGCAATGTTGAAGTCTGTGGCTCACACAAAGATGTCTAAATTCAGATACAAAAATCACATCTTAGAGATAAATAGTAATGGCCTTTCCTTCATTAAATGCAAATGCATAAGTTAACCTTCTTTTGTATGTACTTTGTGTACCTATAGTTTTATTCAATAACTTTAGAAGGAATTCATTACCTCAACACTGTGCTAGTCTCGTCTGTCCCTCTATATTATGTATCTATAAAAGCACCGAGCAACTCAAAATACAGTAGACAAACAGAATTTTTTTGGCAAATGGAAATAATGGCAAAGTTAAGAATTAAGTTTAATATGTGTTGACTCAAAAAAATAGAAATGTTTAAAAAAAATTAATATTGAAGAAAAAGCATCAAACCTGTCAAGGTATTGCTGCTGATGCAGCAGCACCACAAAAGTAAATGTGCTTATTGCACCAACACAGCAGGTTTGACAGTTACTTTTAGGTTAATGGAAAGAGAAAAATCTATGTTAGAGAATGTATAAGGGCTTCATTACGGTTTGGCTCCTGTCTAACTAGTTCACGTGTATTTATACTGCAAAATAATTATAAATTATGACTGCTATAACATTCATCTATGCCATAATCATCTTGAAGTTTGTGGTATAATGCTGCAGTCAGTTATTCATAACACAACACATTTTCTTTCCCACCAATTTTCTTCCCATGATTTGGGAATATTTCTGATTCTGAACTAGAGAAACATATATGTGGCTAGGCTATTAACACCTCTGTAAAATGAGTACCAGTATATTAAACAAATGAATTAAAGTTTTTCTGTTGATAGTGTAGTCAAAATCTTCTAAACACCAGTCTCAAAAATGAAAAGTGAACTAACTCTTACCCGAATAAATGAAGGAAAGCCTTGACCATAGTATCCAACCGCAAAATAATCCGGTTTTGCTCGTATCACTCTAACAATGTTCTCATAGAATTGGGCTTGCTTTTGCTGCAAAAGTGATCCACAAAGTAATTCGAATGATTAACAGCTCACACAAGCAAAAAATAATTACAAAGTATTTGGCATGATCTGCCATTTAATGTCTTACCAGCAATTCACTGAGCTGTTCGTAATCAAACAGCTCATTTTCATATTGTTCTGCAAGTTCTTTGCCTAAAGAAATGGCCTCCTCCCACATCTGATAAACAAGAGAGAAAATGGAACACAAAGCAGAAGTACTTAATGTTTTCTAATTACTTATTACTTAATACTCAATACTAATCTCTATGCACTTAGCAGTTATGTCAAGGTTAGTATGTTCCACTTCAATATTTTTTTATGCTAGCAAAGATTCTGATTATTTGCGCCCGAAGAATTGTGCAGTCATTTATTTACTCTGAATGACTAGAATGTGAAAGTTCTGAACATTCATTCTCACTACTTTCACTGCCCAAGAAAAACATTAATTCTGGAATCATTGTACACTTAGAAGAACTCAGTTGCCTTTCAACCTGCCCATGGCAATGAAACATCCTGGATTCACATGATGCTGTTGACTTGCAGAGCATCAGAAGATTAGACTTAAATTTCACAAAAACAGAAAGGTTCGGGGCTAGGGGGTTGGGAGTTTAGAGATCGGGAGTCGCGGGGGTTGACAGATCAGGGATGTGGGTTGGGAGATCGGGCCGCAGGGCGGAAGATCGGAGATCGGGAGTTGGACATCTTGGGGTGGGGCGGCAGGGAGCGGTGACGATCGGGAGGGTCTTTTAATGTGAAGTCGATAGGAGCACTCCTGTTCCTCTCGGTACCACATTCAGGTAGGTTACTTGCCTTCTTTGTTGCAGGCATTCCGTTGGGCTGGTTTTCCTGAGTGCAGCCCGCGATGGCGCTGGCTGCCTCAAGGCAAACCAATGCTTGAACAGTGACCTCAAGCAGGAATTAGACCCCTTATTTGCATATTGAAAGGTTCGAACGCCTGCTTCAGGACTGGGTAATGGATGCCTCTCGTTTGTCCTCACCCAATATGGCGGGTGGCGTATTTCCAACCGGAAGTGTGTCCATGCTTCCTGTCTGGCATTCTGGGGCCTTCGTAGGCTGTGTAGCCCTGAAAAACAGGCGTTACGCAGCCCAATTTCTTGTCTAGTGAATATCAAGAGGATATGGGAATGCACATTTTCCTTAATGGTTTTAATGGAATATATATCCAATGCCATGCTGTTTAAAAGAACTTACAAATTAATCTGCACAGAAAAAAATTCAAATGTGAACAATTTAACTTATTTGATTAGATTTGCTGGCCAACTTTTTCTTTTGCTTCTGCATGGCTGTTGAGTTGGTGTTTATATAAACATAGACTGATAGGCCATTCCATCGCATTACACAGCATATTAAAACAAACAGAGCATTTACCAAGTTCAGCAAAATATAGTGAAGATTTTGTTATTGATTGATAACTCATTCTTTCTGGAGGGACATGCAGAGATATGCTGTTTCATGTAAACTCATTTTTGAAAAGAAACCTATTAACTGATGAGTAGGGCCACTGAAAAATTGTGTTCTTATTACAGAATCCAAGAAATCCATGCCCCCCACCCCAGCCCAAGTGAAAAGTGCCCTACTCCAATACCGGTCTCTGATTTGCTAATTCATAAGATTGAGTTCTGCTGCATGCAATGGGTAGAAATTCCTGATCCTGTGATAACTTTGTGCAATCCGGAATTCCCACCAAACTGTGCAGCAGAATTCCATCCTTGGAGAAGCAGGAGCTGGGATCGACGATGAAGGATGAATCTGGGAAAATAGATGCTGTAAACTGGAGAGAAGAGGGCAAGAATAATTTCAATGTGAACTATGTGGGGAGTGAGGAGGTGTGAAAGCAGAGTACTAGCTTTAGGGCAGGGTGAACTGGTAGAGGGGTAGAGCTGCCAGTATAAGGTGGGCTTAGGGGGAGCAGAGAAGAAAATGATCAGTGTGCAGTGGGACGAAGAGAAGGGATGAGTGTAAGAGTAACTGGGAAGATGGGGGGGGGAGGTGGAGGGAGGGAGAGCAGGCTATATTTAATGAAACAATTTAATAAACATATTTAGCAACAAAAAAGACCAATACGTAACTACAATAGCCCACAATTTCTCCACAAGAAGGGAAGAATCCTGAAATTTTTGCCACGTTATTCCAGTTTTCCAATAGCCCTGCTGATAAGGAACTTCTTAAAACAGTAAAGCAGTTCAAGGGTTAATCGAATATTTAAAATATGTAAAGTCAATAGATTAGCCAATGTACAATTAACAAGTACGCCATTATCTTCACATGCAACATAAAAAATGTGAAAAAAAAATGATGTAGTAAAGTGCACATAAAAATAGAAGACATGACCTTTAAAGACATTAAATTGTTAATGTTATTATACAATCAATGAAAAATTGTGTGATTATGATTATGTCGGTGTTGGCAGTTGAACAAATGAGACAGTTAAAAAACTAGTCTGATCCAGTTCAAAATTGCGTGGGAAGAATATAAGTATTTTAATTAGCATAATTTAGCTCCATGGAAGCAGAGCCAGTTAAATGTCCCAAGAACAAGGGGCTTTTAAATCCAACACACTATCTATTGGATGCAGATTGAAGTAAAAATATCAATTTATGAATAATACAATTAGCAGATATCATTAATTATCAAAGTATACTGGACTTTAGTATTTGTAATAATTCTGTGTTACAGAACATACATTTGCTTTAGCTACAGGGCTCTTAAATGCTAACATGATGTCTTCCTTGGGCGCAAAGGTCAGGATAAAAGAGTGGAAACCTGGATGGCTGGGTCTCCATCCCTTTAAATTACTGTGGGAATTCTGGGGGTTGGCTGGGAGGGCAGAGCTTGGCTTGCACCTGTAGTAGGTGCAGACCAGTTGGAGCAATGCAAATGAGTTGGAAGGGGAAATATCCAGCCTCTCACCTCACTTTCAGGATCCAATGCTGGGAGGGCACCACGGCGCAGATGCACACAGAGAACATGGTACTGTGACTTCCCCCCAAAATTTGAAAATTCGCAGCATCCGTGGGGTACTGGGGGCAGGCCGAAAATTGCAAGGTAGGAATTCTTTTAAACATCTTCCCTCCCAGATGTAACATCTAGTCAGGACTTCTAACTGCCGATCTCAACAACAACAACTTGTATTTATATAGCACCTTTAACGTAGTAAAACGTCCCAAGGCGCTTCACAGGGGTATTATAAGACAAAAAATTTGACACTGAGCCACATAAGAGAAATTAGGGCAGGTGACCAAAAGCTTGGTTAAAGAGGTAGGTTTTAAGGAGCGTCTTAAAGGAGGAAAGAGAGGTAGTGAGGCGGAGAGGTTTAGGAAGGGAATTTCAGAGCTTAGGGCCTAGGCAACAGAAGGCACGGCCACCAATGGCTGAGTGATTATAATCAGGGATGCTCAAGAGGGCAGAATTAGAGGAGCGCAGATACCTTGGGGGGGGGGGGGGGGCGGGGTTCTGGGGCTGAAGGAGATTACAGCGATAGGAAGGGGCGAGGCCCTGGAGTGATTTGAAAACAAGGATGAGAATTTTGAAATCGAGGCGCTGCTTAACCGGGAGCCAATGTAGGTCAGCGAGCACAGGGGTGATGGGCAAACGGGACTTGGTGCGAGTTAGGACACGGGCAGCCGAGTTTTGGATGACCTCAAGTTTACGTTGGGTAGAACGTGGGAGGCCAGCCAGGAGTGCATTGGAATAGTCAAGTCTAGAGGTAACAAAAGCATGGATGAGTTTTCAGCGGCGGATGAGCTGAGGCAAGGGCGGAGACGGGCGATGTTACGGAGGTGGAAATAGGCGGTTTTAGTTATGCTGCGGATATGTGGTCGGAAGCTCATTTCAGGGTCAAATATGACACCAAGATTGCGAACAGTGTGGTTCAGCCTCAGACAGATGTTAGGGAGAGGGATGGAGTCAGTGGCTAGGGAATGGAGTTTGTGGCGGGGACCGAAAACAATGGCTTCGGTCTTCCCAATATTTAATTGGAGAAAATTTCTGCTCATCCAGAACTGTATGTCGTACAAGCAGTCTGACAATTTAGAGACCGTGGAGGGGTCGAGGGAAAAGGTAGTGAGGTAGAGCTGGGTGTCGTCAGCGTACATGTGGAAACTGACGCTAGATCTCCACTAGCAGTTAGATGTTCCTGACCTGTGAGGCCTCCAGCTGTGGCTCACTTTCCTGCCCCTTCTGCCAGTGCTAGGCCCTGCCAAGAGGCAGGCTAGTATTCAGAAAGATGTGCTGTGGGGGGGGGGGGGGGTGCCCCCTGATCATGAAATGGTCTGGAATAGGAAATGTAGGTGCTCCTGGAACTGGACAGGATACGTTTTGTTGGGCACACAGCCTTTCAGATGTACTTAGTTTGGAAATGAGTTGGATTAGGCTTGCTCTGAAGTGAGAGAATTCTATTCAAATGGCATACAGCTGAAGGGCTGTAATAATAGTGGGGTGTTTTCTGCTTCTAGATCTAGGAACATTAATGTTCCTATTTTTTGTTTCTAACCGTTAACATTTTACCATGTGAAATCCCTTGTGTTTTCCACTGGGAGCAATCTTTCATCACTTGGATGTACATGTCAACACTAGAAATCTAGCCAATCTTGACTGACATATGATAATGCTAGTTACAAAATGTTAAAGTGGCTTAACAGCTATTTAACTAGTATACGTAACATCTATCAATGTTAAGGCAGCTGCAGCAAGTGCAATTTTAGACTACTATGTCTGAGCCACAAATTCAAGAGAGCTTATTTCACAGACAGGACTCTATCTCAACTTATGGATGCAGTGCTTGAATGGAGAGAAGCTCTTTTTGGGTCAGTCGGAGTTCAACACCGAGACCACATGTTAGCATGCCTGACAGGAGGTTTCTGACAGCGTGAACATGGGCTTTCTGCCGCACTTACGTTGGAGAGTGGGGCCCCAAGAATTTGCAAGCCGTAGAATTTTGCTGCAAAACAAGTATGTATCTGGCATACTTGAATTTACTGATTACTTAGTCTGGATATTTTGTAAGAGTATGATATAATTTTTTATGCAATGCATCATTTTATATAAAAGCTTTTCTGTGGTATTTGCAAAAGGTTTTGCCTGGTGACTCAACAGTATTATGTCAGACCTATAAACTAGGGAATCAATATGAATGTTGCAATTGAAAACATTGTCTTTGCAATGACATTATTTTATATTGATACAGCATTACAAAATTATTTTACCTTTCCTTTATCAAAGTAATGGATAATTTCCTGGTAAAGCTGTTCTTTCAGTTGTCCTTGGGTCTGTGCTTGGTATCCATCTCTCTGATTCAGGTGAGCTGCACATGGCTGTTCAGACCACTTAACAAAAAATAGCAACAAAAGAATAGTATGATTTTATGTATATTTACACATACATTTCTACACTGGTCAACATCAACTAGATCACTGCACCATCCACATTTACAGCATAGAAGGAAGCAATTCAGCTCACTGTGCTTGTGGCATTGCTAGACCAGTTCAAACCTAATTTATTCTTTTCCTTAAAAGGTCTAATGGTCTTTGCCTCAACTACTCCCTGTGGCAATGTAATTCATGCTCCAACAATAGTACTTTGATTTGCAATTCGGTAGAAAAGGCCATCAAACCTAGTAACTCTCATAAAGCAAATAATTTACATCAACAGCAAGATCAGAAAATATAACCTATCAAGTGCCCGTTATAACAGCTGGCAAACTGAGGGTTAAGCACTTAATGAACAAAACTGACTTGCTTTTTTCTTCAGAGATACAGTTCATTCTCCTGTAGATTGCCCAATGACATTGTGAATGTCATCATCAAATGTAGCTTAAAATAAATGGCACAACACTGCAATTCTCCTCATACCACCCCTACTATGCATTGCCAATGCTATCGCAACATATACCCTACTGATCGCCAAGAAGTGGTTTTACCATTTGTTCTTTTGTGCATCCGTACATTTGCCCTTAATTTTATTTTTTAAACTTATGCTGTAGTTACATTGTTTTCTTCTGATGAACAGAGCTGACTGTTCCTGCAGCTCTTTCAATCAGGAGATAAAGCCGCAGTATATCCCACTGTGTTTGAGTTTTCAGTGTACATTCAAGGAGCAAGCAAATAGCATAATTCAGTGCTCCTTCTGCACATTGCTTCACAAATTGAACCAAGTACAGTATGGGAGCACTTCTACTTTTTAAATGCTAACTAACTATTCAAATCACTTGATTTGTTTGGGTGAAAAACATTTTTTTTTGCATATGACCTGTTTAACTTTTAGCTTCATATGCTACAAAAGAAAATGTAAAAGAGTTTAGACCTATCTTCCTTCAGCACAGAAGGACTGCATGTATGCATGCGTCAGTGTGTTTATCAGCTGTGATATAGAGGATCTGAGGGGGAAGAGATAAAATTGCTATTAATGAATTATTCATATTAAATGCTGGCAGTAAAATATAAAATAAGCATTCACGATTTGGAAAAAAGGATCTAGCAGAATTTAGGGGCTGCTCTTGTTGCAGATGATGATAAAATGTGGGAATAAATTGCTCCTTAACGCACCTGATCAATTAAAAAATAGTACTGCATTTCATACAAGTGGGATTGGAAGATTATAATCCATAAATCTGATGGGTTAAAACAAATATAAGATATGGTGCTAAAATAAAAATTGTAAATTTATGGGAATAAAAGGCAAGATTGTGTGATTAAAGAAATGGAAGTTTGAGTGATCCAGATCATACAAGAGGAAAATAAATGGGCCTTCTCTTAATCCCAGTTCTTACAAATTGAAATGGGTAGTCAGGGACACATCATTATGTCAAAGTTGTGGAGTACAGGAATCAATATAGCCAATAGTAATATGAAACTTTCAGCAAGTAACCAGGAAATAATATCTGCACTTCAGCACTTTAACTTAATCTGGAAATGTATTTACTCAGGCAGTAGAGGGAAAAGATAGGAAGCTGATCAAAGTCGTAACAGAACTGCTAAAGCCCACTTGCCTTTCAACAGCTGGAGATAAATCTAGAGCAGTGGAATAATCAGCATATACAGGAAATCAAACACATACAATCTCAACACCATGTTACAGAGCAGAAACTTGGGGGGTGATTTTCCCACTGGAGGTGAGATGGAAGCGGGTTTCGGTTTGGGTGGGTTTGAAACCCGCCTCCACCGATAGTTTTCAAAAAATTGCGATTTTCCCCTGATTGGCCACTTGATTTCAGATGTGTGGGATGCCCTTGGTCAATTAGTGTTTTGGGACTGAAACTTGCCTCTGCTGACATCACTTTTCCAGCCTGATTTTAGGGCTTCTTGCTGCCTTTGATCATTCCACAGGATTTCTGCCTGTGCTGCACCACCTGCAACATATTCTGAGAAACCACTATGTCCAATTCCAAGGCAAGGGCCTCCCCGAGGCTCTCGGATGAGGTGCTGCAAATGTTGTTTGAGGGGGTGACAGCTAGCAGGGAGGTGCTCTTCCACTCATCTGGGAGGAAGAGGCCTCTCAAAGAAACCAAGGCTGTGTGGGTCCAGCTGGCAAGGGATATAACCTCCAGATCTGTGTGCAGATTGGGTGAATGTTTCTGTGTATTGATGAAATGCCATCCCTGTTGGAAAGCATTAAAATGATTTAATGCCAAAATGTTGGCGTTATGACATCTGTTCTTTTGCCTTAGGCAGCTCCACATTGTGGGCTCCGCCACACTTGCATTGTCAGGTTGGTGGCCAGAGAGTCATGTCCATTGTCAATGATGTCTTAAGATGGAGCCAAGGACATGTGCCAATTTGGGCAACCTATGCAAATCTGGCCAGGATAAGTTCATCCCTTGCATCACGGGCAGCCATGTGCTCGCGTACTGCCACTGCTGCTGGTCGATACACCGGCACTCTGACCTCCTCCTCATCATCCTCCTCCGAATCTGAGGTCCATGGTGAAAGAAAACGAATGGTTTCCATGCTGCTTGCAGATGCCTCTGTTGGGGAAGCGCTCATTGCAAGCGGGGAGAGGGTCTTCCAAGGAGGTCCCACAGTTGATAGATTCAAGCTGCAGCACCTCCGACTTCGGAAGGCCTTCTAAAAGTGCTCAAAGACCTTTTAAAGCAAAGTTCTGCCACCTGCAACTAATCCCTAATGAAATAAACGATTTAATGTTGGACCTGCAGCTGTGAGGAGACCAATCACTAGTCAACCCGCCAGATTTAGCTGGCGTGGTTTAGGAGGGTCATGGAACACGCCGAAATGGTCGAAAAATCACGAGGGCCTCTCAAAATAGGCTTAGAAAGGCCCTTAACGAGCATTTAATCCTCTTAACTAGCGCTATGGCCAGCTGAAGGCGGGACCGTTTCCCGCCCTGCAAATCTGGCACTGGCAAAATCCCGCGGAGGTTGGTTCCGAACCCGCCCTCATTGTTTCCGATTTTCCTGCCTTTCCCGCCTCCAAACCCGCCTCCTCGGACGTCAGAAAATCGTCCCCTTGTACTCTTAGAAAGACAAAATCAATGGGGGGGGAATATTGCTAGCCCTGGGGAGGCGGGTCCCCAAGTCGTGCAGGGACCCATCTCCTCCAGGTGGGAAAGGGATTACAGCCATTTAACTGCCTGTCAACAGGCAGTTAAGAGAATTATCCCCATTTTACCCCTGCAAGTGCGGGCTTCCCGACGGCTGCGAACCTCGCCAGGGTCAGTGAGGCGAGCAGTGGGTCTGCGGGGGTGAGAGGGATCGAAAAGTGCGCTGTGGAGGTGAGTGATGGGTGCAAGTGTGGAGAGGTAAGTATGAGAGGTGAGTGTAAAGTGTGAGAAAAAGTTTACTTACCTTTGTTTTTTCCTGCAGGCTTCAACCCTTGGGGATCCAGAGGTGCCTCATCTCAACGGCAGAGATGACAGAATGGCTGTTGCATTCTCAGATGCAGCAGCCATCTGATTTCTGCTGAGGACAGAGGTTTGGTGAGTCTTCAGTACAAGGACTCACCTTAGAACAGAGATTGTCAGTGTTTGACAGCTTCTCTAAGCTGTCAAACGCTGACAGATGAAATGTCATTTGCTGATGTCCTCTGTCACCGGCCTTCCCTTAATTGGGCGGGCTTAACAAGGTCAATCAAGGGAAAGTAGCGTGGGTTGGCCGGACGTCGTTGGGGGCGGGACTAAAACCCGAAAACCAGCAGTCCCACCCCCATTGACAAAATCCAGCCCAATGGTCACCATTTTGGCTTTGAAGGGAATTTAAAATTAAATAGGACTTAGTCACAAATAACAGTCCATTATAAAATAACTGTAAGATCTCTGATGTGAAGGCTAGCAGAATTTAACCATGTCTCATCTCAGGCCTGAAATATTTTAAGGTCCAAGGGCAGAATAAGTGGGATTCCATTTTATGGTTGCACTAATAAGTTCTGCTATGAATTATTTCAGTAGACACAAGTCTTATGCACAATAAATATTGATTGTAAGACTAGGATTAAATGCTACTCAGAAATTACAAGTAGTAGAATGTCTGTACGAGGAGTGAGCCTCGGCTCAATGATAACCTTCTGACTCAGATGCAGGAATGTTATGGTTTGAGTTCCACTCCAGACAGCCCCGGCGAGTGGATAAATTATGGTCTCTGAATACCGGGTTGATATCCAGCAGGGTACTTACATCCAATAGGAGTGGAATGGCCCCTCCATTGTAGCCCCAGCAAGCAGATCATCAGCAATGTAGCCTCTGAATACTGAACTGAGGGGTATTTGCGTCCAATAAGAGTAGAGTGGCAAACCCGCCCCCCCCTCCCCCCACCACAATCATATGTAGTTTACCCCCCCCTCCCCGGTTAGGCTAGTGACCTGACCACATTAAAAAAAGGTCTTCATTATGGAAACAATCCAGAGCATGATTTGCTGGAAGAAATGGGTTGCCTCATGTGATGCCACGCTTGGAAGAGAAGAAGAATGTCTGTACTAGAATCTGTCAAGACATTATACAGGTGCTAGGAATCTTATTTAAAATATACATTACGCTTATAACGCTTTCCAAATCATAACCAGAACCTGATTAAACTGATATCTGCACAAGTACATGTAGAATATTGGAATTGCTTAAAATCCTTACTGATAGGCAAGAATTGAACAAAAAGAAATGCAGCATAATACATGCATAAATTTCTTACCAGTAATTGCACTGGACATAAATATCAGCCAATTGAAGACTGCAGACATATTAATAGACTTGGCTTAGATCAAAAGGCAATGTCAATGTCCAATCCCAATTAACTTCTAAAAATCAAAAATCATTGCACAACATCAATGTAAATTTATTCAGACCAATGCGGGTGTAAACAGATTTAAATATAGTTTCTTTCCAACAATTATAGATTGGCTGGAGGCACTAAGGATCAAGACTTACCGTACTGCTGATGTTTATAAAATCCACCTTTAGGTTTACATTGCAATGCCAATAAATTAACACTGATTACATTATGTGTATATCTATTACTCACATATCTATTATATTTTTAAAATGCTGAGTGGGTTGCAACATTCCAGCTCAAAATACATTGAAAAGTCAATGTATGTCAAGCTCTGCAAATGGGAAAACCTATTGAAAAACTGTCAACATTTACCTGCAGTGCTAGTTATGCCTGTAAGTGGTGCTGTGATTGGTATTTATAATGTTAAAGAACTGTCATGTAACATTAGACCAAATCTTGTACCAAAAACTTTTGGCCTTTAAATCTGATTGGGATAATTTCCATCTTCAGCGGCTAAGCAGGAATCTGGTGGGGCAGAACAGATCACCCACCTTTTATAGAATGAATGAACTAAAAATTAGGTTGGTTCTATAAAGGATGGGCAATCCGTTACCCCAAATTACCGCCCAAGGGGGTGAAGACAAAAATCGACCTACTGTGTATATTCACGCAGCACCACCAAAAATACACTGGATGGCAGTGAGTAATAAATCTCAATGTAAAGAAGGCTACCCACTCCGCCCCCCACATCAAGAATTCAGCCTATGAAAACTTCCTGATGCCGTGAAAGAGAACTAATACAAACGTTCCTCGATTAGGCCTGCACCAAATGGAAAAAAAAACATTATCCACCCCACCAACTCTGAATGACGAAACTGTAATTTCTTCCACCCGACATTTCAAAGCAGACAACGGCGTGTCCATTACACCAGATCTTCACTTCCTTTACAGTGCCCCAGGATTTCAGGGTTTCTCGAAGGTGGGAGGGAAAGGAGGAGGTGGAGCTGGGCCTGGTTTCCGATCTGCACAGGCCCATAGCATTGATGGAAATGAGGCATGAAGGGGTGGACTCCGACCCCCTCATCTTAATTTTCTATTTATGTGATCATGAGAATTCAGTTACGGGCTCACCATGAAGCTAGCTTTGAAGAAACTGGATACGAAAACAACAATGTCTTTATTTTTCCTGACACAAATTGACAATCACACTCGGAGAAATCAAGAATAGCTGGTCTGGGAAATAGAAAAGACACACAAGCATAATCGAAGTTGCATTTCTGAGGGTGAAGTTAAAGCATACTGTTGGGAAAGTTTCATTCTACATCTCATTCGGAACTGCTTGAGCCTATGAATTAGTCAAAATGGAACAGCTCCATTTTTGATTTGAATGCCTCTGGATTTGGCAGTGGATGAGGCACCCGCTGGACTCAGGTGAAAGCCTCGTGCATAAATGCTAATCAGGGTTCTATTACGTCAACAGAATCCCAATGACATTTTAACCGGGACTCTGCGGCTTTCCAGCCAGACTGGGAAGGAAGAGGAGGCCCCTCAGGTAATGTAAAAACATTCCTTTGTGGAGGCAAGGGGAGTAAGAGTGCTCCTCCAGGCCTGACTAGGAAATTGAGGTCTCCTTCTGCTCCAGATTGCCCTCCTTTTCTTCCCGACACCCTCCTGAAAATCCCTCCTTGCCACTCACCTGGAAGCTGGGGGGGTCGGGTCAAGGGCCATCTGAACTTCCTCAGCCGGCAGCCGCTCATCGCCCTCTTACATAGATACATAGAAGATAGGAGCAGGAGTAGGCCATCCGGCCCTTCGAGCCTGCTCCGCCATTTAATGAGATCATGGCTGATCCTGCAATTCAGTATCCCGTCCCCGCCTTCTCTCCGTAACTCTTAACCCCTTTTGCCTGTAGAAATATATCTAATTCCCTCTTAAATATATTTAATGAGCTGGCGTACACTGCCCTCTGTGGCAATGAGTTCCACAGGTTCACCACCCTCTGAGTGAAGAAATTCCCCCTCATTTCTGTCCTAAATGGTTTAGCCCTTATCCTTAAATTATGTCCTCTAGTTCTGTTCTCACCCGCCAAGGGAAACATTCCTTCTGCATCTAGTCTGTCTAGACCTGTCAGAATTTTATACACTTCTATGAGGTCCCCTCTCAATCTTCTAAACTCCAGTGTGTACATCCCTAAACTACATAGTCTCTCCTCATAGGTCAATCCCGCCATTCCTGGTATCAGCCTGGTGAATCGCCGCTGCACCCCCTCCATGGCAAGAACATCTTTCCTCAGATGAGGCGACCAAAACTGTACACAGTACTCGAGGTGTGGTCTCACCAGTGCCCTGTACAGCTGCAGCAAGGTATCCCTGTTCCTGTATTCCAACCCTTTTGCTATGAAGGCCAGCATACCGTTTGCCTTCTTGACCGCCTGTTGCACCTGCATGCTCGCCTTCAGTGACTGGTGTACAAGAACACCCAGGTCTCTCTGTACTTCCCCCTCTCCCAATTTATTGCCATTTAAATAATAATTTGCCCTCCCGTTCCTGCACCCAAGGTGGATAACTTCGCACTTGTCCACATTATAGTGCATCTGTCATTTATCCGCCCAATCACCCAGTCTGTCCAAATCGCTCTGGAGCTTCCTGGTCTCCTCCTCTGAGCCCACCCCCCCTCCTAGTTTAGTGTCGTCTGCAAATTTGGAAATGCTGCATCCGACTCCCTGATCCAGGTCATTAATGTAAATTGTGAACAGCTGGGGACCCAGGACAGATCCCTGCGGTACCCCACTTGTTACTGCCTGCCATTCAGAAAATGAGCCGTTTATTCCAACTCTCTGTTTTCTATCTGACAGCCAGTTCTCTATCCACGTCAATACTTTATCCCATGAGCTTCAATTTTCCATGCTAATCTTTTATGTGGGACCTTGTCGAAGGCCTTTTGGAAGTCCAGGTACACCACATCTACTGGCTCTCCCCCATCTATTTTACCAGTTACTCCCTCAAAAAATTCCAATAGATTAGTCAAGCACGATTTACCCTTTGTAAATCCATGTTGACTCTGTCCTATCCTGTCCCCATTTGCTAAGTGCTCCGCTATTTCATCCTTAATGATGGACTCCAGCATTTTGCCCACAACTGATGTAAGGCTTACAGGTCTGTAATTACCTGCTTTTTCCCTACCCCCCTTTTTGAATAGTGGGGTAACGTTAGCTACCCTCCAATCCATGGGCACTGTTCCCGAGTCTAATGAATTCTGAAAAATCATACTTAGTGCATCCGCTATCTCTAGGGCCACCTCCTTCAGTACCCTAGGATGCATGTTATCAGGCCCTGGGGATTTGTCCGCCTTCAATCCCTTTAGCTTCCTTAACACCATATCCTTAGAGATATTGATTTGCGTCAGTTCCTCCTTTGCCAATGTCCCTATTTTTCCCGATATCCCAGGGAGGTTTTTTGTGTCTTCCTTCGTAAAGACTGACCCAAAGTATGCATTTAGTTGGTCTGCCATTTCCTTATTTCCCGTTATATATTCCCCCATATCTGACTGCAATGGACCAACTTTGGTTTTCACCAGTCTTTTCCTCTTGATATACTTATAAAAGCTTTTGGAGTTAGTTTTTATATTTTCCGCCAGCTTGCTTTCGTAAGCTATTTTGCCCCTCTTGATTAAGCCCTTTGTCCTCCTTTGCTCTATCTTAAACTGTTCCCAATCTTCCGCTCTGGCGCTTTTTTTGGCTATTTTATACGCCCTATCTTTGGATTTTATGCTGTCTCTAATTTCCCCTGTTATCCACGGTTGAGTCACCTTTTTAGATTTCCTTTTATGCCAGATTGGTATAAACAATTTTTGCAATTTTGTCATTCTATCTTTAAATGCTTGCCATTGTTTATCTACCTCCAGTCCTCCCAGGAACGTTGTCCAATCAGACCTACTCAGTTCCCGTCTAATGGCATCATAATTCCCCTTGTTTAAATTCAGGACCTTAGTCTCTGAGTCAATTTCTTCGCTCTCCATTTCGAGTGAGAAATCGATCATGTTATGATCGCTCTGACCCAAGGGTCCCCGTACAACAAGATTACTAATTAGTCCCTTCTCATTGCACATTCTTCCCGCCCATTCTGGACCGATGACATTTAAATGAGCCCCGAGGGTTAAAATACCCCAGATCTGAAATTTAGGCCAGCGTTTGGCACTCACTCTACCCCATCTCACCTGAAACCCGCTCCGGGTTAAAACTGACCCCATAGAAAAAACATCTCAGCCAGAAGGTTCCCATGGGACTTTGGAGGGTCGTAGATGATGAAATTTTGGAGTGAAAGGTGAGAGGAAATAGAAAAGGCTGAGTTGCTCAAATCAGGAATAGGTGCCCAAGGATTAGAGGCAAAGCCCTTTGCCATAGCAGTTTGGGCGAGACACATGGGCCAGGTGGGAAGACTTCAGTGAAGTGGAAGAAGTCACTATCTGTAAACTAATTTCTGTCAGGACCAGGGTGCTAACAGATTCAACTACTATAAGATTGTGGATAGTCAGGAACTTGTTTGCAAGGAAATTAACATTCTTGAAGATGATACAGAGCATGCCATGACATGAGATGAGGTTGGATGGGGAATATCAGGTGGGGAGGAGGATTGCGAGTCACATCTTGGTGAAAGGCAAGGTGGTAGAGAGATGGAGGGGCAGAGCAAGCATCGGCAGGAGAAGATGAAAGAGGGAGGGGTATGGACTCGGGCTGAGAAGTAGCTATTAGAGGATATAGGTGTTGGGTTCAAGACAGCAACCAATACATGCACACACAAGTGACACAGAGGAAAACCTTAAATTATGGGCAAATGGCAGAGAACCAGATATAATAAATAAGTCCTTAGGACAGGAGCTTTATGAGTGGAAGTAATGGGATCAGATGTCCAGGTCTATGAGCAAGGTCAGAGATGTACAGCATTTGTGAGGAAGAGTAGTGAGGTCTGTAGTCTTCAAGGAAAGTTGGAGATGTCTGAGCTTGGCGACGAAGATTGGAAAAAGCCATGGTTGGTGAAGAGGTCAAAGAGGCTGCAAGCAGCTGGGAGGGGGAGGGCTACTTGATGGGGTTAGGTACAGTGCTGGACAAAGTAATGCAGAAGAAAACAACCATTAAAACCAAGAATCAAACCAGCTGCCGGTAGAGAGACAGATGATCCAACTGACAGAGCTGCTTGTGGAAAGACTGTTGGCAACAGCAGCTCTGGCAGCAAATTGGCACAGGATAATGAAATCCACTCCATGAGCCGTGCAGAGAAGGGAGTTAGGTGGTTCTTATCCAAGTTTCACAATGTGCAGTCTCAATCTACTTGCTAGTAGGTGCAGACCCATTAATTGGCTTTAAAATGACAATCTTAGAAAGGCCAAAAATATGGCTGGTGTGGAAAGATGTGACCTGTGCTGTATCTAAACCTGTGTGTTCACACTAGTTGCTTGGAATGAAAAAGCGTTCCATTTGCCGGACATTCTTCACATTGACGAGCACGCAAAAATACATCCCTTTCCTTCCCCACCCCCTACATCGAGAAAAAAAAAATTGATATAGTGTTTTTGGACTGAAGTGAGGGAACTAGTGAGGTCAACAGCAACATTGGTAAAGGCAGTAGCATTGGAGCTGATGTTGAGCTAGCACTGGTATCAGCAGGATTGACCAAATGGCAGCCTTCAATGCTGAAATTTCTAACTCCTGGTCTGAACTAATCTCAGATGTGGTAGCAGTACTCCTAACTGACATCCAGTCATTTCTGCTGGAAAATGTATGCATGTAGGTGTTGGGCTCAATTTTGATGGCCTCATGGATTATTATTCTGCCAGCGTCCATTGTCTAGGCTCACTCATTAGGTAATGTGACTCAAGGGCTCTGGTGTTCATGGAATAGTACCTTGGAAGGGATCAATATTTTCAGACAAGGGAAAGGGTGAGAATTAGAAAAGTGCTTAACATACTTTTTCATTTGTTTACAAACACAAGGGGCTGGATTTTGTCAATGGGGACATGATGGAGGCGGGACTCCCACATTTGGGTTGTAGTCCCGCCTCCATCGACTTGTGGCCAACCCACTGTATTTTCCCTTGATTGACCTTGTTAAGCCCGCCCAGCGGGCTTAACAGGCCAATCAAGGGTCCCTTGGATACAGGTGACGTCAGCCATTGAAATTTCATCTGTCAAGAGCTTTTGACAGATGAAATTTCAGCGTTTGACAGCTCTGTGAAGCTGTCAAACACTGACAATATGATTTGTAACTTGAGTCCCTGTACTTAGACTCAGTTAGAAATCAATCCAGCACAGAAAGCAGAGACTGCAGCTTTTGACAGCTCCGCGGCCATTCTGCTTTCTGTGCCGTGGATGTGAGGGACTCCCGACACCTTAAGGAAGCTAGCCTGCAGGACAAAGTTAAGGTAAGTAAAAGTTCTTAAAACACTTTACACACCTCAAACACACTTACCTCTGCACTCATGCACCCATCACTCACCTGCACACCGGACATCTTGACCCCTCCAAGCCCTCCAGACCGACGGTCCGCCTCGCTAAATCGGCGTGGTTCGGACCTGTCGGGTAGCCCACACTTCAGGGCTAAAAATAGGGATTAGGCAAAAAACTGCCTGTTCACTACCTGTTAACAGGCAGTTTATTGGCACTAATCCCCTTCCCGCCTCGGGGAAGGTGGGTCCCAGCACAGGTCGGGTACCCGCCTCCTGGGAAACTGGCATGGAGGCGGGATGGGTTCGGGACCCCCGAATTTGCTATTTTCACACCACTCCCGCCTCCAAACCCGCCTCCACGGGCTGGTGAAAATTGAGCCTAAGGTATTTTTTTTATTCGCTTATGGGATCTGGGCATTGCTGGCAAGGCCAGCATTTATTGCCTATCCCTAGTTGCCCTTGAGAAGGTGGTGGTGAGCTGCCTTCTTGAACCGCTGCAGTCCGTGTGGTGAAGGTACTCCCACAGTGCTGTTAGGGAGGGAGTTCCAGGATTTTGACCCAGCGACGATCAAGGATCGGCGATATACTTCTAAGTCAGGATGGTGTGTGACTTGGAGGGGAACTTGGAGGTGGTGGTGTTCCCATGTGCCTGCTGCCCTTGTCCTTCTAGGTGGAAGAGGTCGCGGGTTTGGGCGGTGCTGCCGAAGAAGCCTTGGCGAGTTGCTGCAGTGCATCTTGTAGATGGTACACACGACAGCCATGGTACGCCGGTGGTGGAGGGAGTGAATGTTTAAGGTGGTGGGTGGGGTGCCAATCAAATGGGCTGCTTTGTCCTGGATGGTGTCGAGCTTCTTGAGTGTTGTTGCAGCTGCATCCAGGCAAGTGGAGAGTATTCCATCACACTCCTTACTTGTGCCTTGTAGATGGTGGAAAGGCTTTGGGGAGTCAGGAGGTAAGACACTCGCCGCAGAATACCTAGCCTCTGACCTGCTCTTGTTGCCACAGTATTTATGTGGCTGGTCCAGTTATGTTTCTGGTCAATGGTGACCCCCAGGATGTTGATGGTGGGGGATTCGGCGATGGTAATGCTGTTGAATGTCATGGGGAGGTAGTTAGACTCTCGCTTGTTGGAGATAGTCATTGCCTGGCACTTCTGTGGCACGAATGTTACCTGCCACTTATCAGCCCAAGCCTGAACGTCGTCCAGGTCTTGTTGCATGCGGGCATGGACTGCTTCATTATCTGAGGAGTTGTGAATGGTGCTGAACACTGTGCAGTCATCAGCGAACATCCCCATTTCTGACCTTATGTTGGAGGGAAGGTCATTGATGAAGCAGCTGAAGATGGTTGGGCCTAGGACACTGCCCTGAGGAACTCCTGCAGCAATGTCCTGGGGCTGTGATGATTGACCTTCAATCATCACAACCATCTTCCTTTGTGCTAGGTATGACTCCAGCCAGTGGAGCATTTTCCCCCTGATTCCCATTGACTTCAGTTTTACTAGGGTGCCTTGATGCCACACTCAGTCAAATGCTGCCTTGATGTCAAGGGCAGTCACTCTCACCTCACCTCTGGAATTCAGCTCCTTTGTCCATGTTTGAACCAAGGCTGTAATGAGGTCGGAAGCCGAGTGGTCTTGGCGGAACCCAAACTGGGCATCAGTGAGCTGGTTATTGGTGAGTAAGTGCCGCTTGATAGCACTGTCGATGACACCTTCCATCACTTTGCTGATGATTGAGAGTAGACTGATGGGGCAGTAATTGGCCGGGTTGGATTTGTCCTGCTTTTTGTGGACAGGACATACCTGGGCAGTTTTCCACATTGTCGGATAGATGCCAGTGTTGTAGCTGTACTGGAACAGCTTGGCTAGAGGCGCGGCTAGTTCTGGAGCATAAGTCTTCAGCACGATAGCCGGGATGTTGTCGGGGCCCATAGCCTTTACTGTATCTAGTGCGCTCAGCCGTTTCTTGATATCACGTGGAGTGAATCGAATTGGCTGAAGACTGGCTTCTGTGATGGTGGGGACCTCGGGGGTCGGCTGATATGGATCATCCACTCGGCACTTCTGGCTGAAGATGGTTGCAAATGCTTCAGCCTTGTCTTTTGCACTCACATGCTGGGCTCCACCATCACTGAGGATGCGGATATTCATGGAGCCTCCTCCTCCCGTTAGTTGTTTATGGTCCACCACCATTCACGACTGGATGTGGCAGGACTGCAGAGCTTTGATCTGATCCGTTGATTGTGGGATCGCTTAGCCCTGTCTATAGCATGCTGCTTCCGCTTTTTAGCATGCATGTAGGCCTGTGTTACAGCTTCCCCAGGTTGGCACCTCATTTTTTGGTACGCCTGGTGCTGCTCCCGGCATGCTCTTCTACACTCCTTATTGAACCAGGGTCGGTCCCCTGGCTTGGTGGTAATGGTAGAGTGAGGGATATGCCGGGCCATGATTGTGGTGGAATACAATTCTGCTGCATTGGCTCATGGATGCCCAGTTTTGAGCTGCTAGATCTGTTCTGAATCTATCCCATTTAGCACGGTGGTAGTGCCATTTAGCACGGTGGTAGTGCCACACAACACGATGGAGGGTGTCCTCAGTGTGAAGATGGGACTTCGTCTCCACAATGAATGTGCGGTGGTCACTGCTACCAATACTGTCATGGGCAGATGCATCTGTGACAGGTAGATTGGTGAGGACGTGGTCAAGTAGGTTTTTCCCTCGTGTTGGTTCTCTCACCACCTGTTGCAGGTCCAGACTGGCAGTTATGTCCTTCAGGACTCGGCCACGCTACCGTTCCCGGTAAGGTGTAGTATTATCACAAGGCTTTCAAACCATGTCTTTATGAGGAGAATGACACAGGCTTCTTCTGGCCCCTTGTGAAGCAAACTTTTTCATAAAAACAGTGCTGTGTTAAAAATATAATGCAACATATAGCAAATTGATATTTTCAAGCCTTTGAAACACAATTGGGATTTGGAATGTGAGGCCACATTACTATTTTACTAACTACAATAAGAAAGCAAAACAGAAGGTTCACATACTGAACCCATTACACAGTTAATTCAGTTTCATGTTTTTAGTGAAACCATCACCGTAAGGACAACAGTTTTTATAAGTTTAGAAAATAATTTGATACCTTCAGTTAAAATATTACCTTAAGGAGCTTTGCATTAAGCAGTAATGTGTAGGCAGCTTCAGTGTAGTTATCACACTCTTTGTGCAGGTCACACAGCTTGTATAGATACCTGAGGAAGCAACATTATCAATGTTGAACATATACTGAATATGAAATACTGTAGAATGTTCTAAAGAAAATCCTAATGTATCAAATAAAAAGACTATTCTTCAGTAGAGTTTGAACAAATCTACATTTGTTAGTACTACAACACGGGTGGTTTAATTAGCCCTAGTACCCTGGGTTTGGGAGTACTCATTATCCAGTGACCCCTGCTGGAAGTGCGCACGTATGAACTTCAAGTGAGGACAGAATCAAACAAGTCCCTCTGACAACACTCACTATCAAGGCACACAGATGAATAGTAACCACTGGGTCATGTATGGGAGTATATCCAGCATCTGTGGAATTGTGCCCCATCAAGGAGTCAAAGTCTTCAGGAGAGGATAAAAGGTGGAAAATGGAGGAGAAGATTGGAAGAAAAAAATAATAATAAGCACTATGCTACAGAGCAGTAGTAACATTTGCTGAACGTATCTTACTGGCAACGTAATGGATCTACGCTGTCATCACTGTGCAATTAGGGTGCTGAGAGCTAGATATTCATGAAAGATTTTTGTGCAATTTGTTTGTGAAAAATGTCATATTGCAGTTTTTTTCTTACAAGTTAGGTTATCACTGGCCTCTGCTCTTTGCCACTGAGCTCTTGTTCTGTGATTGGCAGGAATTCACCTTGGAGCACTGCAGAAGTCATTGGTGAAAGTACACAAATCACAGGCTGAGAAATTGGACTTTGCCCAAAACGAGCGCCAAGTCAGCAAAGCAATTGCTTTGCGCGCCAGTCCCCGGTGACCTGAGTCCCGATCTAAATTTGACCTCGGGCCTCATTTACATGAAAGAGACAAGCTGTGGACGCCAATCAGGAGACCCAATGCAGCTCGCCAGTCGGGCCCTGACCAATTTCAGATGGCTCTTATTTCTTATTCATGTGTTGGAAATTAATCATTTTGTAACAACTCCAACTGCAACTTTAACTGTACTGTGAAAGTGTTTTTGCATACCTGATGTACATTTCTTCTCTCTCAATTTCTTTGTAGAAGTTCTGAAATACAGATCAGAAAATATTTTTCTTCTAATTTTGTAATACATGTGGGTTATTCAAATAATATACCTCTTAAAGCAGACAGTAGAAATTTTACTTAAAGACAACAGCTTGGAAATTCCAGAAGCCCTGTTCCACTGGCAGAAATACAACATGGCAGGACTTCAACCTGCCTGGCTGCCCTGGCCCTGACTCTACTCAAATCCTAGGAATGGGGTCAATTGCTTAACAGTTGTTCACACCAATACTGGGGTGCCCGCTCCACAGGGGAAGTGGGATTTCAAAGTGGCCTGTTGCCAATCCACAGGGCAGCGGATCAGTTTGGCCGAACCGTGAATACATAGAAATGTCAAGTTCCAGTTGTTCCCTCACTGTTGTAATGCTCTCCTAAGGGCAACTGAAAACTCTGAGATTGATTCCCATTGGGATACATCATTGTGGGCCCCGTTTATAGTTTCTGTATGGCAACTACGTCTTCTTCGTTTCCATGTTCAAAACGGCCCGGAATTTCTATGCTGATTCCTACAAAATTAGTCCTTGAGCTTGTTGATCTTATGGGTGTCAAACTGGATTTTCACAAAAGCAAATCTCTCACTTTGTGAATCTCTAATGTGCCTATTATAATACTCCAAATAGTGTAGTATTGATGCATTTTATTCGTGATGTGAACAGGCAGTTATGGCTAAACTGCGCACTTGCATTGCTTTTGAGAGAGAGCAGGCAGAGCTCTGGGGATACATACTCAAATGCAAAACATAAATTACCAGCCTCCGATTGCCAGTGAAATTTCACATGACTCAAAAGACAGGATAGTTAGTGCTTTTCAATTATTTGAAATTAAATGGTGCTGAACTAAGCTTCTAAATTAAAAAAATTTGAAAGCAGTGATCACTGCCCGCAGTGATGTGCAATATTAGGTGCGCAAGTCTGTCTCTTCCAGGTGGCTACCAACACTAAACCTCCAATTTTTGCAAAATCAATTGGTGCAATGCAAAAGATCAAAATGCACCATCAGAGCCAGGCCATTAAGGACAGAAATTAGGAAACACTTCTTCACACAATGGGTGGTAGAAGTGTGGAACTCTTTCCCACAAAAGCAGTAGATGCTAGCTCAATTCATCATTTTTATTTGAGATCAATAGATTTTTTTTAGCCAAGGGTATTAAGGGAGCTGAGGCGGGTAGATGGATTTAGGATACAGATCAGCCATGATCTCACTGAATGGCAGAACAGGCTCAAGGGGCTGAATGGCCTACTCCTATGTTGACACATGCAGTATATTCAAGCATTACATTGTCTATAGCCCTGTCAGAAAGGTGCAGGGGTAGGTGCCCGATTGCTGTCCAGCTCTCCAAGTACTTTTACCTTGAATATACAAGAATTCAGTGACATTAAATGACATATGCGCTTAACTGTTCAGCTGTATTAATCAAGGTCAGTGACACATACAAAAACCATCTCACCAACTACTTATGGTCTACCCCTAGTATTTCAAAAGTATATACATTTACTGCTTTTTCAGCTTGAACAAAGAATTATTCAACAACACAATTCTTTAAAGACTACTACAAACTCAAGCAGACTGGTGGGCTTCTTGTTTCCTGTGTGTGTTCACCTTATCATTGTTTCAACTGATGGAGAATTGTTTCAGATGTTTTCCTTTGGAAATGTTACTTAATGTTTTACATTTCATAGCAACAAGCATCTTAGCTGACAACAGGCACCATCTCACTATAACCTTTACCATTATGGCACTACAGAAAATCTTAACAGAAACATATAGCCGCTCAAACTGTTAAGAAAACTTCAGAATTAATGGGCCCATCTGAAAAAACAAGTCAGTTTATTTGCCTGTCTTTATTTTAGCCTTCAGTATCTGTTTAATATTTAGAATTTAACGTAATATATCATAGCATCCCTTTTGTGACAATCCTACAAATCTGTATATGTGATAAACAGCCTTTATGCCTATTTAATTTATTATTTCCCCTTTATTATAATTTTTTAAATAAGTCACTTTACACGCAAAGTGGTACTTAATTGATTCTCCATTTATAAACTAGACCATAAACTTTTGTTTGATGTTGTAAAAGATAAGTAAGAGTACATTTTTGATATTTGATCAATATTTTACAATACATTAATTTACACATATTTTATCCTCAAAATACGTATTTTCTATAAAATATTGCTATGACATTGCTTTCTGCTCTTGTTAAAGACTACTTTCATCATTTAGGGCTGATTGTAACATGTTCTCTGAAATCGGGCAAATTTAATCTGAGTCGAAGTTGAGGTACCTTTAATGGATAACTACAACAACACTTATTACTATGGGAATAGGTACTCAGACCAATATATTGAGTAAATTCAACAATCCCAGCAGGAGTTGCACTTGAGGTGAGCATGAGTTGGAGATAGGGCTTCAATACTATCAACTTTAAGCATAGATCCCCAGTGGAAGCAATGCAATCACTGAATTTACCCTTAAGAGTATGAGATGCTGAACATTAGTGGCACTATTTTCTGCTTCTGCCCAATGTTTACAAGAAAAAAGAGGAATTCAGATCACCATTGGCATCTGCCATTCACCCCTGGGTTCCTGGTCTGTGATTGGCACAAAGCCACATTAAGGCAATGGCCTGAAATCTGCGGTGGGTAATAACAGCGAACGAACTGTATTTGCTGTTATTACCCCTTTAAAACCGCGTTAGGATGCACATGCGCTAAATCCTGAAGTTGTGGCCAGTCATTCACTGCTCTGACACTGGCTGCGCTGTGGCCCCCCTCCCCATCCCCATAGCCGGCAATCAGTGTAATCAGGGAAATCAGTGAAACTGACAAAAACTTCGGCTTTTCCGCGGTAATATCGCTGTTAAATACCCCATTAAAAGTTAGACCCTTTTGGATTAGGTTTAACAGGAGTTTTAAACAGCCTATTGACTGGCAAAAAAATGTTATGAAACTGAAAAACTAATTTTAATTTTGTGGAGTGACAAATGTATCCATTTTAATAAATATTACAATTTTTAAGAAACTTTAAATTTTCTTTTTAAAGTTTGTTCATCTTTATTTCAGGTTTACCTTTTCCCCATGTGAGAGCCCCAAACTTTGTTTTGCTCTCTGTAACATTTTTAAAAAGTTCGAATGAAAGGAGCTTATTCACTTCCTGGTTCCCGGTCTGTGAGAATTCTGCATTGTGATTGGCTGCTTAGACAGCTTGTTGACGTCACAGCAGCTTGCGTTCGGGATTTCCCATTAACTTCCACTGATCTCAACTGAACGTCGGAGAAGCCGAACTTCTCACCACAGAGATCGTCAGATCTTTGGGGGAAGCTTACTTCAGGGCCAGCAGCGAACGCCTTTGCTTCGCTGCTGCCCACAAATTACGGGCCCATAAGTGGAAAGTACTAATGTAACTGTGTAACTATACATTCCTGAAGTTGATCACCATCATAAAAACATTCACAGTAAGCTCTTACCAGTACATTAACTGTACAGCTCATACGGTTTTCTTTGTTTTCATCATGCATGATCGTTCTGTAATCCAAAAGCCTCTCCATAAGCCTGACAACCAGCATGACAAAGTTTTCTCCATTCTTAGCAAGATACTTGTGCTTTCTACAGTGTTCCAGAAGGCTGGATAAAGTAGTAAATAGCAAATTAATTTCATGCATACGGAAAAAATAATTGAGGTCAAATTTAAAGTATTAGGATGCTATATATTATTCACACATTTTCATTATTACAAAGTCAAAATGTGCTGCAGTATAATTATTATGCTATTTATCTCTGTTACAGGATAATTTTTCTCATTAATTGACACTTACATCTTCTCAAACAGCACTTTGTACTGCTCGTCCCCTCTGCCTCCTTCCACTTCATGATCTAGCTTGGTGATGATCTCATTTTCAAACTATAATTAAACAGTGAGTGTAAATAATCAGCATTACAGTATGTTATTAGTTCAATGCAAACATTTCATTTATTACTGGAGCTTCCATGATTTATATACTGAGGAGAGAATAATAAAATAACTAATCACTTCTATCTTGCTTCATTGACCTTAAGTGCAATGCATTTCAAAATGATCCATTCATTGTCAATTGTGGTGCATTTGTGGACACTGGAAGAATCTGTGAAAACCTTGCCAGTTCAAGAGTAACCTTTTGCTAGCTCTTTGAAGAATGGATTACTCTTCTTGCTCAAATAACGTTACGCTTAACCTGTACGAACGCATGTAGACAACATTAATGAGGTTTTTCTTAGTTAACATTTTGAAATAATATGAATTCAGTCATTCAACTTTAAAATAAAAAACAGCAGAGAGAAAAATACATATTCTCTACAAAAAAATAACACTTCCACAACCAAAGATAATATAGGTAACAGAAGCTATTGTGCAAGGATTACTATTTCTCTACTCCATTGCCTCACTAATCAATTCTAGTAGAAATTCGGCCAATTGCGATCAACTCTCCTGACAACAACACAATGGATTAACGTCAGAATATTGAAAGCAACCTTAGATAACCTTCCTCAAGCATAGTTTTATTAATCTTCACATTTGCCTGAGACACAGGCAGGAGACCAGGAATATGCAATAAAAATGACTGGTGCAGAGCACTGTTCAGTCATGAATGGCTGTTATGTAGGATATATGATGTCTGTGGCTTAAACATGTATGCTAATCTGCATTTCATACACATTTGCTTGTGACTTTCACTTTATATTTTGTTTCCTAAATGGCTATCCCTCACTTAGGGATATCTCTGACCTGGAAGCAATTATTTTTGGACAATATATCAAAGAACAAGATGTAACGAGCAGGGTGGATAAAGGGGAACCAGATGATGTAGTGTATTTGGATTTCCAGAAGGCATTTGAAAAGGTGCTGCATAAAAGGTTACTGCACAAGATAAGAGCCCACGGTGTTAGGGGTAATATATTAGACTGGATAGAGGATTGGCTAACTGACAGAAACCAGAGAGTCGGAATAAATGGGTCATTTTCAGGTTGGCAAACTGTAACTAGTGGGGTGCCACAGGGATCAGTGCTGGGGCCTCAACTATTTACAATCTATATTAATGACTTGGATGAAGGGACTGAGTGTACTGTAGCCAAATTTGCTGACGATACAAAGATGGGTGGGAAAGCAAGTTGTGAGGAGTACACAAAGAGTCTGCAAAGGGATATAGATAGGTTAAGTGAGTGGGCAAAAATTTGGCAAATGGAGTATAATGTGGGAAAATGTGAGGTTATCCACTTTGGTAGGAAGAATAAAAAAGCAAAATATTATTTAAATGGAGAGAGACTACAGAATGCTGCGGTACAGAGGGATCTGGGTGTCCTCGTACATGAAACACAAAAAGTTAGCATGCAGGTGCAACAAGCAATTAGGAAAGCAAATGGAATATTGGCCTTTATTGCAAGGGGGATGGAATATAAAAGTAGGGAAGTCTTGCTACAACTGTTGGTGAGACCACACCTGGAGTACTGAGTATAGTTTTGGTCTCCTTATTTAAGGAAGGATATACTTGCATTGGAGGCAACTCAGAGAAGGTTCACTGGGTTGATTCCTGAATTGAATGGGTTGTCTTATGAGGAAAGGTTGAGCCTATACTCATTGGAGTTTAGAAGAATGAGAAGTGATCTTATTGAAACATGTAAGATTCTGAGGGGGCTTGACAGGGTAGATGCAGGGAGGATGTTTCCCCTCATGGGGGAATCTAGAGCTAGGGGGCATAGTTTCAGAATAAGGGGTCGCCCATTTAAAACGGAGATGAGGAGGAATTTCTTCTCTCAGAGGGTCGTGAATCTTTGGAATTCTCTACCCCAGAAAGCTGTGGCGGCTGAGTCATTGAATATATTCAAGGCGGAGATAGACAGACTTTTGAAAAACAGGGGAATCAAGGGTTACGGAGAGCGGGCAGGAAAGTGGAGTTGAGGCCAAGATCAGATCATCCATGATCTTATTGAATGGCGGAGCAGGCTTGAGGGGCCGAATGGCCTACTCCTGCTCTTATTTCTTATGTTCTTATGTAACAGTAAGTAACAACAGACATTCTGTTGGGATCCAATAACTGCCTGATAAAGAATTAACTTTACAAACTTCCCCCTTTCTACTGAACTTGAGGCTACTATACTTCGAGAGTGAATCAGGCAATTGGACGTGCACTTGAAGTGGACTAATTTGCAAGATTATGGGAAAAAGCTTAAAAATAAAAAAACGAGAAACCCGACCCCCAACTTCCGGTTTTAACGGAGGCGGTTGGGGGGTGGGCAACTAACCCACTCTCAGGAGGCAGGTCAGTCACTAAAGATTTTTAAGGAGGTTGCAGGCCTGAAATTTTAATACCAGCAGGCCGGGATTCCCAGGCCTCGGGAATCCCAGCAGATGAAAGGTGGTGAAAAGAGCTCGATCCGATGTCCCCTCACCATGTTCGATTCCCCTCACCCTCCCGGCGATGTCCGATTCCCCTCACCACCACCGCATACTTCTCAGTTCCCCGTACTAAAATCCTACCCCCCAATCTTTTCCTGGTTCCCGAGCTCTTATCGGGCCCATTATGTCTGTCGCATGTATCCAAACGAGAAGGCCAAAGCAATCAATTTAAATACAAGCATCCTGTGGGTTTTTTTTTTGAGTTTAAAACACATGTATTTAAACTTCCTTGGTCCTGGTCAAGTGTTTCTCAGCCAATTGAGCAGTCCATCAGAAGCACAGATAGCTAGGCCAGAGGGAGTGTATGGCTATTCATCAACAAATCGCATTATAAGGTTAGGGACCTTGTGTCTGGTCAGTTTACATTGCAGTTTAGCACAGTATGCATAATTATTTGTTATTTTCCATCTTTTGAGGAGGGACAGTTATCCTTACAATTACTGTAAATCTGCAGTGCGTCCCTGTTCACTTATCCCTTTGACGTTTAATAAATCTCTTTGGCAGTTTATAATTTAAGTCAGTAGGTTGTTTACTCCAAAATCTTCTAAAGTTCAGGAAGATCATGCAACATAACCAGTAAGTCAAAATCCAGTTATGAGGGTTCATACAAGCATCCTGTGGGGTTCTTTTTTTTTTAATGAGTTTAAAACACATGTATTTAAACTTCCTTGGTCCTATTCAAGTTCATACGATGATTTTAATGACCATCAATTTTTGTTCTCTTTTACCTAGATTACTGTATTAGTGAAATAAAAGCTACATATTTTTAAGTAAATCACCTGTTGCTAAAACTTCATTCCACAGCCCCACCTGGTAGACTGTAGCCTTGACATTATGGCTTTCATTTTATTATAATTATACATATGTACTATATTTCTGCTACAGTACTTTAAAAACAAATCAAAACCGGGTGCAATTCCTTAATTACAACAACAACAACTTGTATTTATATAGCGCCTTTAATGTAGTAAAACGTCCCAAGGCACTTCACAGGAGTGTTACAGGGCAAAAAATTGACACCAAGCCACATAAGAAATTAGGGCATTGGTCAAAGAGGTAAGTTTTAAGAAGCATCTTAAAGGAGGATAGCGAGGTAGAGAGGCGGAGAGGTTTAAGGAGGGGATTCCCAGGCAGCTGAAGGCACAGCCAATGATGGTTGAACGATTATAATCAGGGATGCTCAAGAGGGCAGAATTTGTGGAGCGCAGATATCTCAGAGGGGTTGTGGGGCTGAAGGAGATTTCAGAGATAGGGAGGGGCGAGGCCATGGAGGGATTTGAAAACAAAGATGAGAATTTTGAAATCAAGACGTTGCTTAACCGGGAGCCATTAGAGGTCAGCGAGCACAGGGGTGATGGGTGAACGGGACTTGGTGCGAGTTGGGACACGGGCAGCCGAGTTTTGGATGACGTCAATTTTACGCAGGGTAGAATGTGGGAGGCCAGCCAGGAGTGCATTGGAATAGTCCAGTCTAGAGGTAACAAAGGCGTGGATGAGGGTTTCAGCAGCAGATGAGCTGAAGCAGGGGCGGAGACGGGCAATGTTACGGAGGTAAAATAGGCGGTCTTAGTTATGCCGTGGATATGTGGTTGGAAGCTCATTTCAGGGTCAAATATGACACCATAGTGATAGTAGATTGGCGGTTAGGATCAGATCAGCCATGATCTTATTGAATGGCGGAGCAGGCTCGAGGGGCCGATTGGCCTACTCCTGCTCCTATTTCTTATGTTCTTATGTTGTCTTCTTAAGGTTGCGAACAGTCTGGTTCAGCCTCAGACAGATGCTAGGGAGAGGGATGGAGTCGGTGGCTAGGGAACGGAGTTTGTGGCGGGGTCCGAAGACAATGGCTTTGGTCTTCCCAATATTTAATTGGAAAAAATTTCTGCTCATCCAGTACTGGATGACGGACAAGCAGTGTGTCAATTGAGAGACCATGGAGGGGTCGAAAGAAGTGGTGCTGAGGTAGAACTGGGTGTCGTCAGCATACATGTGGAAACTGACGCTGTGTTTTTGGATGATGTCACCAAGGGGCAGCATATAGATGAGAAATAAGAGGGGGCCAAGGATAGATCCTTGGGGGACCCCAGAGGTAACGATGCGGGAGTGGGAAGAGAAGCCATTGCAGGTGATTTTCTGGCTATGATTAGATAGATAAGAACGGAACCAGGCAAGTGCAGTCCACCCAGCTGGCGGATGGTGGAGAGGCATTGGAGAAGGATGGAGTGGCCAACCGTGTCAAAGGCTGCAGACAAGTCGAGAAGGATGAGGAGTGATAGTTTACCTTCGTCACAGTCACAAAGGATGTCATTTGTGACTTGGATGAGAGCCGTTTCAGTACTGTGGCAGGGGCGGAAACCGGATTGGAGGGATTCAAACATGGAGTTGCGGGAAAGATGGGCACGGATTTGGGAGGCGACAACACGTCCAAGGACTTTGGAGAGGAAAGGAAGGTTGGAGATGGGGTGGTAGTTTGCAAGAACAGAGGGTCAAGGGTTGTTTTTTTGAGGAGAGGAGTGATGATGGCAGATTTGAAGGAGAGGGGGACAGTGCCTGAGGAGAGAGAACCGTTAACAATGTCAGCTAACATGGGAACCAGAAAAGGAAGTTTTTGTAATCTGTTCTTAATTAGGTGATCTGTTCTTAATGAAAGCAAAACCAACCTAATTCCTTTAGCAATAACGAGCAAATCCAAAATTGCTCACATTTTAAGAACTTGTAAAAAAAAATTCTATGTTTCAAACAGGTTTAGATTGCATTTGAAAGTTATGACATCAACTGAAACTTACATTTCTGTAACAATCCTCACAGAGAAAGACCTCTTGCTTTACAGGGCAGAGAGAAAAATAGTGGTCACTGAGAAGGAGGAAAAATACAACAGAGTTGGGAGGGGGGAAAGCATGTCAAAGGTGGCATTTGAAAGGAGGGCGGTTTCAGAGGGCAAGCGACATAATGGCTGAAGAAGAGACCACTCATGGTGAAGTGGATTAAGTGGGAAACAAGGCGCAAACTGATTTGGAGAAGCAGAGGGCACATGCAGGGACCTGGAAAGAGATGAGCAACAAAGGAAGCGGGTTTAGACCAGGCTAGATTTGAAAGTAAAGATGGGAATGTTAAAATCAATTTTCACAGAGAGCCAGTGAAACTTGGCAAACATAGGGGGCAATGGGAGTGTAGGACATTCTGTGGATGAAGACAGAAGCTGTGGTGTTCTGGATAAATTTAGGTTGTGGAGAGTGGAAATGAGTAAGCCAGCAAGGAGAGTGGTGGAGAAGCCAAAATGATAAGGACATGGATTAGAGTTTTGGTAGCAGTGGTGGAGAGGTAGGGATAGAGCTAAGTGATACTAAGTGATGAGAGACTGTGTAGAATGGGCCTATACTCTCTGGAGTTTAGAAGAATGAGAGGTGATCTCATTGAAACATACAAGATTCGGAAGGGGATTGACAGGGTAGATGCTGAGAGGTTGTTTCCCCTGGCTGGAGTGTCTAGAACTAGGGGGCATAGTCTCAGGATAAGGGGTAGGCCATTTAAGACTGAGATGAGGAGGAATTTCTTCACTCAGAGGGTTGTGAATCTTTGGAATTCTCTGCCCCAGTGGGCTGTGGATGCTGAGTCTTTGAGTATATTCAAGGCTGAGATAGATAGATTTTTGGACTCTAGGGGAATCAAAAGATATGGAGATCGGGCGGGAAAGTGGAGTTGAGGTTGATAATCAGCCATGATCTTACTGAATGGCCTACTCCTGCTCTTACTTCTTATGTTCTTATACTTCATAGCCATCAAATGCTAATAGTTGTTTTCAAATATTTGTATTTTACACAAAACATATAAATATGTACATGATACCCAGTTATATGAACCATAAATGGACATGGTCATATCATGAATGTGTAAAGCGCAACAAAAATTTTCATATTATTCTTACAAAACACCATGAATTAAAAAGGCTTAAAATTAAAATGCAATGTTTCCCCAATGGCTCAAGTGTGTCACCTGTTGTGGTACTGAGGCATATAGACCATAAGATCCCATGTTTGAATCTTTTCTATACTGAGTTAGCTGAACTGATCTTGGACAGTAGTTGGGGTGCTGCATTTGGCCTCAGCATCACTATACTAGGGAGAGGGAAAAAAAATTAACTCTTGATCACGATCCCTGCTTGAAATTCTGAGTGTGTGAACGTCGGACGAGAACAAAATCAGGCATGGCTCTGGTGTGGCTCTGGTGTCAACGGTTTGAAACTCATGCATTAAGATATGCGACTTGGGAAAAGTACCAATAGAGCCCATTCAACTGTATCTCAAAGAGTTTATTCCCAAACAAGAGAAGGGAATACAAAAGGAAAAATACTGCGAATGCTGGAAATCTGAAATATAAACAGAAAATGCTGGAACTACTCAGCAGGCCAGGCAGCATCTGTGGAGAGAGAAAGAGAGTTATCGTTTCAGGTCTGTGACCGCTTGTCAGAACGGAGAGAAGGGAGTAAATTGAAGGAAAAAGGAGTTAAAAAGTTAAAATGCCAACTCAGTCAAATTACTGATACAAAGTTACCTGCAAAATATAAAATTAAAATACAGGTGGAACTAGTAAAAACCTTTTTAACTTGGAAAAAAAGCTAGAAAATGTTACAATACTATAGTTAAATTTATGTACATATCTATAGAGAATCTGTTAGGATGTTTCATGATAACTTTAGAAAATAACAGCTGCAGAATGACAAACAGTAATCGTTATTACATGCAATATACTGAGGTCAGTTGCAATAAGTTTAAATTGGATTTGAATGCAAAACTGCACGACAGTTCACAACTTCCAATATAACATATCCTTTATAGCCTGTAGCACTGAAGTACGCAATACATTAGCACATCATGCACATAATTAGAATTCTAGAAACTTACAGCACAGAAGGAGGCCATTCGACCCATTGCGCCTGTACTGGCTCTTTGAAAGAGCAGCTGTGCTTAATCCCACATCTCCGCTTTTTGTCCGTAACCCTGTAAGTTTCTCATCCTCAAGTACCTGTTCAACTCCCTTATAAAATTATTTATGGAATCAGCTTCCACCACATTTACAGGTAGAGCGTTCCAGATCCCGACAGCTGTCTGAGTGAAAAAAAATCTCATCTCCCCTTTACCTTGCGTTAATAATTTGGCCAATTTTATTCTGTGGCCAATTTTCATTCTGTAATCAGAAGCCACCACATCTGTTTTCAAATTAACTACTACTATACGGTTGCCCTGTGGTACACTTCAAACATGGCATTAAGTAAAAAAAAAATTATTCCTTCAGGTTTGTGCTTTTTCATAATTTTATATTGCCAAATCATAGTGAATATTTTTTAGAATCAGCAATATTTTGCTGCACTCTAGAGAAAAAAAAATTAAAGTTAAAGATTTCTTGTGCCTATCTCCAATGATCATGATATAGTATTCGTAACGCTTTTGTGGGTTGCTGATGCCCAACGTGTAATAGTAATGCATAGGATTACATAGGATATACTGTACGGCACAGAAACAGGCCATTCGGCCCAACCAGTCCATGCCGGCGTTTATGCTTCACTTGAGCCTCCTCCCATCTTTCCTCATCTAACTCTATCAGTATAACCCTCTATTCCCTTCTCCCTCATGTGCTTATCTAACCTCCCCTTAAATGCATCTATACTATTCACTTCAACCACTCCCTGTGATAGCGAGTTCCACATTCTCACCACTCTCTGGGTAAAGAAGTTTCCTCTGAATTCCCTATTTGATTCCTTGGTGAGTACCTTATATTGATGGCCTCTAGTTATGCTCTTCCCCACAAGTGGAAACACTCTCTCTGTATCTACTCTATCAAAACATTTCATAATTTTGAAGACCTCTATTTGGTCACCCCTCAGCCTTCTCTTTTCAAGAGAAAAGAGAACCAGCCTGTTCATCCTTTCCTGATAGGTATACCCTTGCATTTCTGGTATCATCCTTGTAAATCTTCTCTGCACCCTCTCCAGTGCCTCTATATCCTTTTTATAATATGGCGACCAGGACTGTACGCAGTACTCCAAGTGTGGTCTAACCAAGGTTCGATACAAGTTTAGCATAACTTCCCTACTTTTCAATTCTATCCCTCTAGAAATAAACCAGAGTGCTTGATTTGCTTTTTTATGGCCTTGTTAACCTGTGTCGCTACTTTTAGTGATTTGTGTATTTGTACTCCGAGATCCCTTTGCTCTTCTACCCCACCCAGACTCGCACCCGCCAAGTAATAAATGGCCTCCCTATCAAAATGTAATACCTCACATTTATCTGTGTTGAAATTCATTTGCCAATTATATGCCCATTCTGCAAATTTATTAATGTCTTCCTGCAATTTGTTGCCGTCCTCCTCAGTATTGACTATCCCCCCCATTTGGTGTCATCGGCAAATTTTGAAATTGTGTTTTTGATTCCAAAGTCTAAATCATTAATATAAATTGTGAACAACAGTGGTCCCAGCACCGACCTTTGTGGAACACCACTTCCCACCTTCTGCCACTCTGAATGCCTGCTATTCAGTCCTCTCACCACTGGTGACACTGTAGTATGAGTAACCCAGCTCTTCCAGGTATTATCCAAGAGATTGATTAAGAAGGGAAAAATAGATTGAGAGTAAACTTGCAAGGAACATAAAAGCGGATTGTAAAAGCTTCTACAAGTATGTAAAAAGAAAAAGAATAGTGAAAACAAATGTAGGTCCCTTAGAGTCAGAAACGGGAGAATTTATAATGGGGAACAAGGAAATGGCTGAGCAATTAAACAAATACTTTGGTTCTGTCTTCATGGAAGAGGACACAAATAACTTCCCAGAAATGCTAGGGAACCAAGGGTCTAGTGAGAAGGAGGAATTAAAGGAAATTAGTATTAGTAAAAAAAGTGGTGGAGAAATTAATGGGACTAAAAGCCGATAAATCTCCAGGGCCTGATAATCTGCATCCCAGAGTACTAAAAGAGTTAGCCATGGAAATAGTGGATGCATTGGTTGTCATCTTCCAAAATTCTAGATTATGGAACAGTTCCTGCAGATTGGAGAGTGGCAGATGTAACCCCACTATTTAAAAAAGGAGGGAGAGAGAAAACGAGGAACTACAGACCGGTTAGTCTAACATCAGTAGTAGGGAAAATGCTAGAGTCTATTATAAAGGATGTGATAACAAGACACTTAGAAAATATCAACGGGATTAGACAAAGTCAACATGGATTTATGAAAGGGAAATCGTGTTTGACAAACCTACTGGAGTTTTTTGAGGATGTAACTGGTAGAATAGATAAGGGAGAACCAGTGGATGTAGTGTATTTGGATTTTCAGAAGGCCTTTGATAAAGTCCCACATAAGAGGTTAGTGTGCAAAATTAAAGCACATGGGATTGGGGGGTAATATACTGGCATTGATTGAAAATTGGTTAACAGACAGGAAACAGAGAGTAGGAATAAATGGGTCTTTTTCGGGGTGGCAGGCAGCGACTAGTGGGGTACCGCAGGGATCAGTGCTTGGGCCCCAGCTATTCACAATATATATCAATGATTTGGATAAGGGAACCAAATGTAATATTTCCAAGTTTGCTGACGACACAAAACTAGGTGAGATTGTGAGTTGTGAGGAGGATGCAAAGAGGCTTCAAGGCGATTTAGACAAGTTGAGTGAGTGGGCAAATACATGGCAGATGCAGTATAATGTGGATAAATGTGAAGTTATCCACTTCGGTAGGAAAATCAGAAAGGCAGAGTATTATTTAAATGGTGATAGATTGGGAAATGTTGATGTACAAAGGGACCTGGGTGTCCTTGTACACCAGTCACTGAAAGCAAACATGCAGGTGCAGCAAGCAGTTCGGAAGGCAAATGGTATGCTGGCCTTCATTGCAAGAGGATTTGAGTACAGGAGCAAGGATGTCTTACTACAGTTATACAGGGCCTTGGTAAGACCACACCTGGAGTACTGTGTGCAGTTTTGGTCTCCTTACCTAAGAAAGGATATACTTGCCATAGAGGGAGTGCAGCGAAGGTCCACCAGACTGATTCCTGGGATGGCAGGACTGTCGTGTGAGGAGAGATTGGGTCGACTAGGCCTGTATTCACTAGAGTTTAGAAGAATGAGAGGGGATCTCATTGAAATGTATAAAATTCTGACAGGGCTAGACAGACTGGATGCAGGTAGGATGTTTCCTCTGGCTGGGGGGGTCCAGAACGCGGGGTCACAGTCCCAGGATATGGGGTAGGACATTTAAGACTGAGATGAGGAGAAATTTCTTCACTCAAGAGGGTGGTGAACCTGTGGAATTCTCTATCACAGAAGGCTGTGGAGGCCAAGTCACTGTATATATTCAAGAAGGAGATAGACAGATTTCTCGACACAAAAGGCATCAAGGAGTATGGGGAGACAGCGGGAATATGGTATTGAGATAGAGGATCAGCCATGATCATATTGAATGGTGGAGCAGGCTCGAAGGGCCGAACGGCCTACTCCTGCTCCTATTTTTCTATGTTTCTATTATATTAACTTCACATTTTGCTAACTTCTTCCAAGTGTAACTTAATTGTAATTTATCTACTTCGTTAAAATTCAAACCTTTACCTGCAAATTCAACCATGTACATCATTAAAAAACAGGCACTTGCACAAACACAGGCAGACAATTCAACACATTCACAAGCATATATCCATCATAACAAACATTACCACACACATATACACAAACCTAACATAACACATATGAATACATACAAAAAACACAAATTACAGCAAAATACATGCATCATGCAACAAATAAACAAAACAAAAACACAAACACATCATACCAACACAATCAGGTGCAAATAAGTATCAGCAACTTAGACAACTCACTGTAAGCAACTCCATAGGACATCTGAGAGTAATATATTACAAGTTTTACATATAGCACAGATTTTCTGTGTCACATTTACTTACTGTAACACTTTGTTGATAACACCTCTATAGCTTTACAACAGTATAATTCTACTACTCACCACAAGCAAAGCTACAGGAGATCTGCTAATTTATTTCAAAAATGTACCCTAATTAATAAATGTACTTTGATAGCGTTGCTTTACTAGATTTAAAATTTTTGAAATAACTTATTTATGAGTGCCACATATGCGAGCAAAATAAATCTAGCAAAAATGAAAGACCAAACACCATCTGCTTAGTCTATATTTTATCTTGATTACAAAATTCATGTTTTAAAAGCCGTTGAATACTCCATATAGAACAAGACTAACATTTGTGTCAGCAGTACACAATGCATTATGGGGATCTGTATGTCACTTGACTGTTCTTGTGACGTCACTGGAACACTACATACATATATCAGAGTGAAATATCATTTTGGATAACTGCAAACAACATTAAACTTCACCGAATTAAGTACCATACAGTAAATAGAAGAGTGAAAATAATGTTCACTTGCGGGCATAAATATTTCTTTGCATTTGTGAATTTTAATTACAGATATGTAATGTAATCAAGTCACAGCCATGTGGATTTCAATATGATCTTGAATTCACTTACCATCTGGAAACTTCTTGTCGAGTGAAATTCACATTGCATCATGTCAAAGAATATTGCAATTGTGGCTTTTCTCAGTTCAGTTTCTGGAATAAGAGTCATCTCCAAGATAGGACCCACCATTTCTGGGATAAATTTGATTTTGTGTTGGCCTTTAAGGAAAGAATTTCTCATAAATACAAAGAATTGTGTTTTTGTCAGGGAAGAAAGAAAATACAGCTATAGTGCATAATTAAGCAAATGTACAAAATGTGCTATGCATTGTTAGAACAGTATCCTTCTTGATCACTATCAATTAATAAAACAAGGAAATAAAGGCAATAGAGCAGTTTTACTTAGCCAACATAAATAGATACAAATTGAAACTTAATCTGTCAGTTTCTACTTTCTGAAATATTTTGGTATTAATCTACTGCCTCACTGACTCAGGCCACTTTTACAACCTCCAATTAGTGTGTTGCCATGCCTACAAAGCATATCCGCAGTGAGACAGCAATATGCTAGTGACCTTACTGCACTATCTATGCTAATTGTAAGGGCACATAGGTTGTGGCTGGCCACTGTAGAAGGGTTTTAAGGAAACCCACTGTGTATTTTCTCTTGCAAATCAGAGCACTAATGGAGCTACCAGCTCCCAAAGTGGATTAGGCACTTAGACAATTTTTGTTTAAGATTATGTACTTTTTAAACCAGCAATGAATGACTTCCAAAATTATTTGCATTTTAGGGGAGGGGCAATTCTTAACAGTTAACGACTTAGCACCCCTTTGTTCTCCATTTCACCTGGTCATACTAGGATTTAGAAACATAGATAGAAACATAGAAACATAGAAACTAGGAGCAGGAGTAGGCCATTCGGCCCGTCGAGCCTGCTCCACCATTCAATACGATCATGGCTGATCATCCAAATCCAGTACCCTGTCCCTGCTTTATCACACAGAATCCCCATCGAGCCTGCACCGACACATATCCCACCCTATTTGATGCGGAGATGCCGGTGTTGGACTGGGGTGGACAAAAGTGAGAAGTCGCACAACACCAGGTTATAGTCCAACAGCTTTATTTGAAATCACAAGCTTTCGGAGCGCTGCTCCTTCGTCAGGTGAAGTGAAGAAATGCATATGGGCACAGCATATATAGTCAGAGAACACTGCCAGACGACTACAGTTAATCTTTCTAACTGCCCTTTATCACACCTCGACAGAGAGACAATCACGGCAATCAAAGGTGTGGATGGTGTCCAAACAGGTCAGTCAGGAAAACATTACATCAAAGACGATAGCAAAATACAACAAAGACAATGAGGTGGGGTCACAAGGGGTCAAATGTGGCAGATGCTGGATTTGCCACATCCAGCATCTGCCACATTTGACCCCTTGTGACCCCACCTCATTGTCTTTGTTGTATTTTGCTATCGTCTTTGATGTAATGTCTTCCTGACTGACCTGTTTGGACATCATCCACACCTTTGATTGCCGTGATTGTCTCTCTGCCGAGGTGTGATAAAGGGCAGTTAGAAAGATTAACTGTAGTCGTCTGGCAGTGTTCTCTGACTATTTATGCTGTGCCCATATGCATTTCTTCACTTCACCTGACGAAGGAGCAGCGCTCCGAAAGCTTGTGATTTCAAATAAAGCTGTTGGACTATAACCTGGTGTTGTGCGACTTCTCACAATACTAGGATTTGTATGCTGCATTCTTCCATTTGGCAGTCTAAGTACAGTACATATCCAATGGGTTCTGACTGTGTTAACTCCAATAATTGGCACTATACCTCATATCAAATTAAGTATACTTTTATCAATTTTGTCTATTTCTGTTAATTGTTAGGATTTAAGTGGTACAATACTATAATTGATAATGGCATTATATGAGGGAACTGGTATGGAGGAGTTGCAGAGCTTAACCTCAATCTCTCCGCCTCTCTCTCCTCCTTTAAGACGCTCCTTAAAACCTACCTCTTTGACCAAGCTTTTATCATCTGTCCTAATATCTCACGTGGCTCGGTGTCAAAGTTTGCTTGATAACGCTCGGTGAAGTGCCTTGGGACGTTTTACTACTACTACGCTATAGAAATGCAAGTTGTCGTTAACAATGGAAAATTAATTAATAGGGAAAGATAGTCCTTTTCCTTGACATTATCACTGCTTAAAAGAAAATATAAACTTAAGTTCCAATTTTCCAAAAATGGGGTTAAGCTGATTCAATGCACAGGCTTGCTTTTGCTTACAACACAGAGGGTGGTCCTGGTCCCTGTTTTCTGATGGAGCCCCTCCCCCTAATCAGAATAGACTATAATCATGTGAGCGAAATTGCTCCATTTATCACTGAAGAGCTCTAAATCTTGCTGCAGACGATGCACCAAATGAGGGTGACTCTATTTGGGGCTGAAGACCTTTCAGCCAAAGCACAAGTACAAACTGCAGGGAGGGAATTTGTTGCCGGAGTCATAGCAGTCACATGGGACCCTTGCACCTGTCTGCAAATAAGGAAGAAGTTTGTTGATATCTGGAGGAAGGCAAAGAAGAGTGCATTCACCTTTGCATGCACCTTTGAAGGGTCCATCAAGCATGGTAGACACTTAGCAGGGAACTCTTCTGAAAAGTACAATTTCAAGCATTGTATACAACCATTGTCTTTTGAACATGCTTTTTCCTTGTGCCAACGATGGATGGCACAGTTTCCTTGAAGGTGGATGTGGCAGACACGGAACAAGCATCCAATGGTCCAGTTTCCAACCTAAGGCCCTTATCTCCTTTTAGGAGGGTTCTTAATGGGACCAGCAGTCATCAATGCAGAGGGAAGGCCTAGTCTCCTAAGAGCCATCTTGCCCCACTTCCCCCTCCACCTCCACCCAAACATCCCAGTGTTTCTTCGCCTTCCAAAAATGCAGTAAACGTAGACGACTGCTTCCTGCATAATGGCCATGGATGCACATATATTTCTGTGGTCCAGTATTACCTTATTAGTAATAAAGTGCAAACCCTTCCTTTGCATGCAGGACCATGGGGTTGATTTGACGCCCACGTGCGTACTGAGTTCTTTCTATCTATGAACCCTTGCACTGGAATGAAGCCTGCCAACCCTGTGAAAGTCCAGTGTTCTGTCCAGCTGATGCTTCTTTTCCACAGGGAAACTGCACCTTGCAACTATAGCAATTATCACTTGCTTGATGTGTGCGACTTGGAAGGATGCAGCAGCATGGAAGTTTCGGTTCTATGGGAAGAGCTGCCCTGTTGCAGATGTTGTCTGCAGGTCATTCTGCAGAATATGGTACAACTGTGTGACAGCCTGTCTTTTAAAATGGAGGCAAAAAAAAAGTCTCTTCTGACTTGGCCAGATACGTGCAGAGGGAGCTAGCAATGCAGATCCTTGGTAGCGAAAAGTGCAGACAGAACATCTCAGGTGTCCCTGCACCTGTATTTGGTGGCCCCTTGTGAAATGCTCTTCTTGATTTGAGGTAACCAACATGAAAAGGAAGCTGTGGCTGAACGCTTTATACAGTGCAATTTAAACGGTCGAAGTAACCAAGAATTTTGAAGGAAAGCACTGGTGGCAAAAAAAAATAAAACAAGAGTTCCCAGTAAAAACAACTGCATCATGGGGCAATATGCAGTTAAATTGTCTGAGATATGTAAAAAAAACCACATTTTTTCCCCTAACATCTAAATGTTCGCCTATATTTAAGAAACCTGCAGGAGCAAGTTTAGGCCCAAGGAAATGCACCCATTTAAAATGAGTGAGAAACATGACATGGGCAGTCCCTCGCTGGGACCATATATGAATAATTATTTGATGTCAAAAGGCCCACACATGGTCAGAAATTGGATGTGCTGTGAATTGGATGCATGTGATTGGAGGCCCAATTTCTTGACTGCACTAGATTCCTGCGTGGCCCTAGTGGAGCTTTGCAAAATCAAAGCTTTAAATTACATCCATCTGAAGGCTGTAGGAGATAACAAACCACACACACAAAAATATCTCCTACCTTGTGCGATTTGCAAAATTAACAAGTCTTGAACTAGACTAGAAGATGTGTGGAATAAGCCCTTGGCAAAAGTATCAATTAATTATTTTTTTTATAAAATGGATAAATGGGTGATTAAGATGGATTAAAGGCTGTAGCAACAGACAAAGATGATAAAATTGTCTACAGAAAGTCATGCTTTCTGTTTTGCTGGAAGCGTGTCATCTGTGGAATGTAAATAATCGCAGTTGAATGATGGGTTGTGGGGTTGGATTGATAACCTGGAGTTTCACTAGATTGCCTTTGAGAGCTGGGGGACGTTCATCTCCTTGGAGGATTTGGCTGTCATTGCTCACCACCTCTAGGAGATTGGGAAGGTTGTTTAGGGACCCATAAGAAGGAAAGCATAACAGATTTGAAACTATAAGAGGTTTGATGGCCAAATGGCCTTTTTTAATTCCTTACTTTATTTTATGCTGGGATATATGTATTTTTAAATTAGTTTGCAGATTGGAATTTTTACACTGCAGATAATATTCTACTTATGTTTTTCAAAAGCATGATCTTGTTCATAATATATTGCTTAAAAGCAGACTCAAACCAAGGAGTTCCTCAACGATTTTCACTAATTTCAATGTTACCTGGAACATGGCACTAAAGATCAGAAGAAAGCCTGCTGGCAGTTGCTTCAATCAACAGCTTTTGAAAAATAACTAATGAGCACTGCATGCCAAATTTAGTTGGATAACAGCTGTTTTAACTGTTGAGGAATACTGTAAGAGAGTGCTATTAACAAGCTTTTGTAATTTAGATTTCTGAACCTTATTTGCACTGGGTGACAAGTGTGGTTAGCATTTCACAATCATACAAGACATCAGCATTCACATAACACCAAAAAAGTTGTGTGTCCAAATTTTGCTAGCAATTATTATGGATTTAAATATCCTTTCTTTGAAAAGAATAGCATCTCACAAAGCATGACACACAAGACTGTTACACAGAAAATGAAGATATTTTTACATTTCTGAAATATATACACCATAACTCACATTTGAAATAACCCGTTATTCAACAAATATCCATTAATAATCGCTACCAAAACATTTTTGCAGCATATAAGGGGGAATTTTCCCAGCCCTGGGGAGGCGGGACTGCCAGGAAAATGGCAGAAACTGGGAGCGGGTACCGACCCCGCTCCCAACCCACCTCCGTGCCATCTTCGCTGGAGGCGGGTCCTCGAGTCGCGCAGGGACCTGTCTCCTCGAGGCAGGAAGGGGATTAGAGCCAATTAACTGCCTGTTAACAGGCAGTTTTGAGGCTTATCCCCATTTCACGCCTGCAATTGTGGGCTTCCCAACAGCTGCAAACCTCGCCAGGGTCAGCGAGGCGAGCAGTGGGTCTGTGGGGCTGAGAGGGGTCAAAATGTCAGCTGTAGAGGTGAGTAATGGGTACAAGTGTGGACAGGTAAGTATGAGAGGTGAGTGTAAAGTGTTGGAAAAAGTTTCCTTACCTTTGCTTCTTTCTGCAGGCTTCAACTTTTGAGGATCCGGAGGCTCCTCATCTCAACGGCAGAGATGACAGAATGGCTGCTGCATTCTCAGATGCAGCAGCCATCTGCTTTCTGCTGAGGAGAGAGGTCTTGGTGAGCCTGTGTGCAAGGGCTCACCTTAGAACAGAGATTGTCAGTGTTTGACAGCTTCTCAAAGCTGTCACACACTGACAATTCATCTGTCAAAAAATGTTCGACAGATGAAGCATCATACGCTGACATCATCTATCACCGGCTTTCCCTTAATAGGGCGGGCTTAACAAGGCCAATCAAGGGAAAATAGCGTGGGTTGGTCAGACGTCGCTGGGGGCGGGACTGAAACCCGGAAACCAGAAGTCCTGCCTCCAGCACGTCTCCATTAAGAAAATTCAGCTCATAGTGTCTAACTAATGACATTCTACCATTAAGAATTTCCCTTCTAATAAAAAACTTGAAAAAATATTAGGCTTGCAAGCCAAAAATCTGGACTATTCCCCTCCACACCTGTGAGATATAGGTGCTTGCTTTATTTGTGAAATAAAAAGTAAAAAGTCCCTTGCATGTAATATCTCTCAGTATCCAGTCATATAATCAAACAACCTCATAAAGACTGCTTAATTCAGTTTGGACTGTAACTACAATTATAGTGTAAATGTAGCCTGAATCCAGAGGCATCGCCCAACCTGATATGAGAGTAAAATTTTGTGGAGGAGGAAATCTCCTCCAGTTATAAATAGATGGCCATAGGTGCTATGTAGGTTCTGTACAATTACAATTCCCTTGGGCAAACACTTACAGATGGGTGAGGCGTGTGTCACTATCAGAAGGTGTACACAGCTGCAGCAATGAAAGCAACAAAAAAAACACAATTCAAAGAAAGAGAGATTGTTGGCTCAAAATATACCCATTTTCTACAAGTAGCAGGCAGACTCTCCAACATGGCTGACTTTGGGGCTTATCATCCAGTACAGTTTGTTAGAAATTAGGGTATCCAAAATGTATGGGGTTATGCGAATAAAATTGTGGCATGAATAAGACTGTGTTTACATGACTGTATTAGGACTCTTATAACTAGTGTGTTATATTCCATCTTAAACTCTGATTAAACACAGTATTCCCACCATATTGGTTTGCAGTCGATCCTGATTATTTGAAAGACCAGAGATAATCTAATCTCTACACCATTTCATATGGGCACTGAACAAATGCAACACTGTTCAGTTACTGAGACCATATTATAGGATCCGCATTTCATACCATATTTTTTGGGTCCCATAATGGACCTAGCGCAGGTCAAGCATGGCCAACGCCATTGGCACTTATATCATGATATATGCAAAGGCACATCACAGAGCAATAATATATGTTGTCTGTGCCTAATGCACTGTGGGCACTGAGCATCGTATTAATGTGTCACAGTTTAGTAGCTAAGTCACAAGTCTTAGTAGCTAATAACTTGTTGACAAAATGTAAAAACTTTATTTTTGCACCTGAATAAAAAAGGATTAGTTCCAAGGCTACAATGCAATTCAAGAGTTAAATCAGTATCAAGCTATGAAAGTGAAGCTTGAGTGGTATTTTCTGTTATTAGGGCATCAAGAATTATTGTAGCCTCCAATATAATACACAGATTTTGTTTTCCCCTGGTGTTGCTCATGGTGAATCCAAGGTTATGCTGCTGTTAGGAGCGGGAGTTGGACTGCCGGGGTATGGAAATGGAGGAAGGGGTGCAGATCTTGAATTTGGAAAGAAATGTCATACACTTTTGCCCAGAAACAGTGAAGCGTTTTCCCATTGATTCCTGGAAAATGAATAATTAGTGTGTCTCCTACCCACTGCAGGTGTATGAACAATTTCTTGAATGATTTGATTGGCTCATTTTTCTGTTTTTTTTAAATTGGTATATTTTGCTCATGGCTACAGAGTTCATTTGTTGCTGTTTTGCAAAGATGAAATTTGAGCCAAAGGAAACGTAACACTAGAGCATCGAACCTCTTGTGGGATTATTCACAGTAAGTTGGATGATACACTGTTTTATAAAGAAAAGACTACGGGGGAATTTTCGGGGGGTCAGCGGGCACATTTGGTGGCGGGTCGGGTGGGAATTAAAAAAAATAATTCCCAGATAGTTTCCCAGATGTCGGGTCTGTTAGCGCTGAACAGACCTGGCACCAAGTGGCGGGGGAGGCAATTTAGGTGTATAAGAGCTTGTTAACAGCCACTTAAAAACAATTTTGAGCTCACCTTAAAATTTTACGAGGTCGACCACGGGTTCCACACTGCTCGGGGATCACGTTTGGTAAGCAGGTCGGGAGTTGTGTTACCATGAAATCATCTCTTTACTTGACAGTTGCAAATGTGCTATAAAAGCTCCCATCTCATAGCTGTTCACTTTCCAAGGTCAGAAGCTGTTGCTTACTGCATTTGGAAGACAGATTGAGCTTTATGCAAGTTGCAAGTGTTTGGAGTAAACTCTATATCGTGTCACCTCATTGGAACAACATCTACTACCATTGACCGATTTGCTTCTGTCATCTCAATTTCACCTGCCATCTATTACATCAGCATCGGTGCCCTTGAAACAATTTCACCTTGATCCTCAGAATCCCACCACGATCAGCCCCAACACCAGCAGCACCACACACACACACAGGCAGCACTAACAACAACACCAACCTTCTCCGCAATCAACTGGTGCTGCACAGGACAGAGGGCATCAGCATCTGAGCACATTGCTGGCCGGGAGGCCAAGGATGGCCTCACCATGGCCAGATTTACTTCACTTGACGCTGCACACCCTGGCTGCCACATGATGCACCAGGTTGGCACTACCCCACACCAACACCATAAAGCATCCCTACAACGCCCAAGCCATTCCTTCCACACTCATCGTCATTGCGGGGGGTACCGTTATGTCTCACCATTCACTGCAACTCACTAAGCCACTTCCAAAGGTGCACACAAATCTGTCCAAGAACGCAAAGTGTTAAAAATAAAGATTTCAATGTTTGACAGCATATTAACAGAAACTTCACATGAACATTGGCTGAAACACCCAAGTGCCTACCCTTGTGTGTTGTTACTTGGTATGATTGGACTAGGATGAGGGTGAGGGGTGGTTAGTGAGATGGGGAAGTGATAATGTAGATAGAGAGGGATGGGTGGAGGTGCAAGGTCATTTGGTGTGAGTAAAGATGTGCAGGAGTAGGGTAGGGAAGGCACAGTGATGGGGATGTGATGAGTGGCACAGCAGGATGAGGTTGAGTGTGGCTTTGCAGTAACGTTTCATGATCAACTGAGATAATTGAAAGGTTTGTGCCACTGCAGCCTGGTCCTCCTAACGACAACCCTGCTTGTGTCCTCCTGTGCAATGTGCAACCAGGCTGCGTTGATCCCCTGGGGAGGTGTCTTCCGCCCATGGGAAGGGAAGAGAACCTCCCTGCGTGCTGTGACTCCCTCCATAAGCATATGGAGGGAGTCATGGGAAAGCCTGGGTGCAGGCGTGCACCTCTGTGCAATGCTGGTCAGTGTTTGCAGCACTTCAATGCTGTAGAACACTGACAGCATAACTGTCAAAATACATTTGTGCATGGTCCCTTTAAGGAAACCAGTGGATGACGTGTCATCAGACCCATGTCAGGCGTGGCTCAGTGGGTAGCACTCTCACCTCTGAATCAGAAGTTTGTGGGTTCAAGTTCCACTTCAGAGACTTGAGCACAAAATTCTAGGCTGACAGTCCCGTGCAGTACTGAGGGAGTGCTGCACTGTCAGAGGTGCCGTCTTTGGGATGAGATGTCAAACCGAGGCCCCGTTTGTTCTCTCAGGTGGACGTAAAAGATCTTATGACACTATTTCGAAGAAGAGCAGGGGAGTTATCCCCGGTGTCCTAGCCAATATTTATCCCTCAATCAACACACAAAAACAGATGATCTGGCCATTATCACATTGCTGTTTGTATTTGCTGCTGCGTTTTGTACATTACAACATCGGCTGTAAAGCACTTTGGGATATCCGGTGGTCACGAAAGGCACTAAATAAAGCAAGTCTTTATTTCTTTCTTTTTCAATTGGCCGGGAAATGCGCTGGGTGGGCTTAACAAGCCCAATCAACGTAAGATCACTTTGGACAGCGGGCTGCAGCCAGCAACGGGGTCGCAACCCACCACCGACCCCGGCCGCACCGGACCCACCAAGGTAGGGGAAATCGCGGCCTATTTATTTTTCTACCGGTACTGTGGAACTATCAGAAAGAGGAAACTTTCATCACATCCGCATGGTCTAGATTTGAACCCAGGCCCTCAATGAAAGAACAGGCTACTGCACCATCCACATAATCTCTGAAGTAGGTCTTGATAAAACTAAATTATTCTATCCCTTATCCTATATCCTGCTGAAAATATCCTATCCATCATCAAGACTGCTTCCTCCCAGATCCATATTGTAACTTGCCGCCACACTTACATCACTCTCACTGGCGCTGAAACCCTTATCCATAACCTTTCTTACCACTAGAGGTCTAGGATCAGTCAAACTCTTCTCATACTTGTAGGTTATTTCATGGGCATATTAGTGTTATTTTAAAAAAAAAATTAGTTCCTGGGAGGTGGGCATCGCTGGCAAGGCCTTGAGAAGGTGGTAGTGAGCCGCTTTCTTGAACCGTTGCAGTCCGTGTGGTGAAGGTACTCCCATAGTGCTGGTAGGGAGGGAGTTCCAGAATTTTGACCCAGCGATGATGAAGGAACGGTGATATATTTTCAAGTCAGGATGGTGCGTAACTTGGAGGTGAACTTGGGAGGTGGTGGTGTTCCCATGCGCCTGCTGCCCTTGTCCTTCTAGGTGGTAGAGGTTGCGGGTTTGGGAGGTGCTGAGGAAGAAGCCTTGGTGAGTTGCTGCAGTGCATCTTGTAGATGGTACACACTGCAGCCACAGTACTCCAGTGGAGAGAGTGAATGTTTAAGGTGGTGGATGGGTGCCAATCAAGCGGGATAGTGTCGAGCTTCTTGAATATTGCTGGAGCTGCACTCATTCAGGCAAGCGGAGAATATTCCATCACACTCCTGACTTGTAGATGGTGGAAAGGCTTTGGGGAGTCAGGAGGTGAGATAATCGCTGCAGAATACCTAGCATCTGACCTGCTTTTGTAGCCACAGTATTTATGTGGCGGGTCCAGTTAAGTTTCTGGTCAATGGTGACCCCCAGGATGTTGATGGTGGGGGATTCGGCGATGGTAATGCCATTGAATGTCAAGGTGCGGCGGTTAGACGCTCGCTTGTTGGAGATAGTCATTACCTGGCACTTGTGTGGCGTGAATGTTACTTGCCACTTATCAGCCCAAGCCTGAATGTCGTCCAGGTCTTGCTGCATGCGGACATGGACTGCTTCATTATCTGAGGAGTTGTGAATAGAACTGAACACTGTGCAATCATCAGCGAACATCCCCACTTCTGACTTTATGATGGAGGGAAGGTCATTGATGAAGCAGCTGAAGATGGTTGGGCCTAGGACACTGCCCTGAGGAACTCCTGCAGCGATGTCCTGGAGTTGAGATGATTGATGTTAATGTTAATGTGGTAGTTAATGTTATTTTATGGTGTATTGTGATTTCTTGCTCTACCGGCATGTTAATTTATGGGGTATTGGTGTATGTTTCTGGGTGTCATTGTACGTTATACTGATGTTCCAAATAAAAATTGATTTTTACTGCTTTTCTCCAAACTTATCCAGGTTTTTTGGTGTCAAATATATCCCCTTGATTTTCACCTGGTTTTGCTGGTTAAAAATAGAACTGGAAAAACATCTGAAGAAGTTTTTTAGTTGGCAATAAAAAATGTCTTTAATGATTCTTAATCAACACCTTTAGGAGAGGAAGATACTGACAGATAAAAGGATGGACAAGAAAAAATATCTGAAAATGTTTCTGCCAGTGTCAGTCTCAATGGTAGCAATCTTGCCTCTGTGTCAGAAGTTTGCACAGGACTGAGGGAATGCTGTATTGTTCGGGTTTGCACTTTTTCGAAGAAGAATAGGGGAGTTCTCATGGTGTCCTGGCCAATATTTATCCCTCAACCAACAACAACAACAACACAGATTGACTGGTTATTTATCGATCTGCTATTTACAGAACATTGCTGCACACAAATTGGCTGCAGTGTTTGCCGACAAAATGACTGAATACTTATCAAAGGTGTTTCATTTGGCTGTGAAACATTTTATGATGTCCCAAGGACGTGTGAGGCACTATGTAATTACAAATCTTTCTTTTTTATTTTTATTTTGTCCACACCAAATTAATAGCCACTTCAAACAATTGTTGTGTTAACTGTTAACCTAACAAGAAGAGCTAAGAGAGAAAGTGTATTCATTTCCTTGTTTCAAAAACATTAACCTTGCATATTAATTCAAAGGCACAACTTACCAAGGTTATACCACATGTCCCTGATCTCAAATCCGATTTGTCTCCTCATATCACCATATCTGAGAAATAAATAAAATAATTAATACAAACTTATCTTGGCATCCTTAATATTTTGCTTTTCTCAAGACAGAGCTAATTGTTGCCAAGTAAGAAAATGTGGCAGCCAAAATACACATAGCAAGATCTCATACCAGAGAATGCTGTTGACACTCAGCAGGTCAGACAACATCTGCTGAGAGAGCACAGATCAGTTGTGGGTTCAGGCATAAACCCTTCCTCAGAACGGAAAGATATTACAGATGAACAGTATTTAAAAAAGAACAGAACAAGGGCAAAGGGGATGGAAAAAGAAAAAAACCCACAAAATTACCTTCCATTTGTTCTGTTCCTTTTTAAATGCTGTTCATCTGTAATATCTTCCAGTTCTGACATAGGGACCATATCTGAAATGCTAACTTGTCTCTTCTCTACATAGATGCTGACTGACCTACTGAGTGTTTCCAGCAGTTTCTATTTTTGGCTGTAGCTTTGGCAATTGTTATGGGAGGATACCTTATTTTATTTTTTTTAATTACTATTTTTTAAATAAATTCAGCAGCCAAACAAAAGTGGCAGGAATTTGGAGAATGGGTGGGTGGGGGAGAGAGCGAGAGAAGAGGGTACAGTGGCACCTGAATTCCAACCTAGCACAAACTGATGTCATGAAAATCTTCAAGGTCTGGATACCATAAAGATTCCAAGTGAAATTCATTCATGTAGTCTCCATGCAGTTCCTACTGGCCATCGTGAGTGTGACAAACAGATTAAATGTCAAACTGATGCAGTAGCCAGCAGTCTCTTAAGGTGTAGGCTGAAGTACATTGTTGGAGTAGAGTAGAAAGAGCTTTACTTTGCAACTAACTATTATATCTGATGTAGGGGTGCTTGATTCCCATAGTGGGTATGTGAAGTGGAAAATGCTCCACTTCTCAGTTCTAACATCCATCACCTTGATAAGCACAAAGCAAGGCAGTAAAAAATGGCTGGGAATTAAGTTAAGATAAAATATGATTTTATTTGATTAAAATTATTATAAATAATAAGTATTTGCATATGCTCTTTGAATCCTTCGGAGTTTTGTTTGATATTAAGTTCTGAATTTTAATTAACCAACAGTTAATACTAGCCTCCTTTTTAAATCTCAGTGCATTTTGATCATATATTCACATCATTTCTGGTTATCTAAATACTCTATTATAAGGTGTTTACTTCTTCAGAGAATAGCATACAGTAATAAAAAATATATAAAATGCAAGGTTTAACTACTAAAACATGTAAAAAGGTTTCTAAGGGATGTTCAAATATTGATTCAGCTTTCCTCTCAGTCCCAATTAACTGAGGTATTTTAGAGAGTTCCACACTGAATTAACATAAAAATTACAAAAATGTTTGATTGCATTGCTAGTATGCATTAAAAAGTGATTAATAAAGCAATCTCCAGGAAGTTCAAAGTCATAACAACAAAACCATTGTTGCCAATTACTAGATTCATCACTCACAATCCTTTCATACTCCTGATTTACTTCCCAGTTGACCTGGTGCAGCACAGCCTTTTGTCCCACACAGTCATACAGGCAATATAATGCACATACAATAATAGTATAACCACTTGGGAGTGTTGCAAGCTCACCTGAAAAAGCAATCTTGTACTACATATTGCTTTGTAATATTTAAAACTTGTAAAAGGAACCCTGGTGGCCCTCTGCACCACCTTTACATTTCTAATGAATAGAAAAGAACTTTTCTGTCAGCTCTTTATTATCGAAACTTTCACTAGCAATTGGAGGCCAAAAAGTCATGTTCGTTGCATGCATTTGAACATGCACACACAAATCTCTACCTTCTCCCACTCAACAGCAATCTAAGTTTGCATTGCAACTGCAGTCGCCTTTTCTCAAACTTTGTTAAAATATTGTGCTGCTTGGTACAAATATAACTGGGACAGTACATTCGGAGTGGCAAACAATATTCGAGACACTGTGGGATCAATGTTCCTGGTCGCCCTCTGGCCTGGGATTGTACAGGAGCAGCACGTTGTGCCTGTCCAGGCCCAGAAGTATCACCATTTCCTGTCCGGGGCACCTCTGGCTCAGGCTTACCTCCTGGTTGTGCCTCACACCTGAAAATTTGGTTGTAAATTTTTTGCTGGAAATGCCTCCTCCCATCTCTTTTGCATACTAATACTGGGCCTGTGCCTACTGCAGGCACATCCCCCCAACTCCCCTCTAGATTGCCCCGGAAATCTCAAGGAAATGTAAAAGGGGCAGAGACCACTGCAACGGGTTTCTGCACCCTCTTTCAACCTTTGCATCCAAGAAATGGGTGATTCCCCAGGAGCAAGGGTTAGAAAAAAAATCATCTCTCGTCTCTATCGTAACTTAACTTGATGTTTTACATTTGTGCAAAGTAAGACAAACTTCGCATTCACCACTACTGCAATTGGTAGCCAGCCGAGCTCTACCTCCACCTCACATGTGGTGAATGGTTAAAAAAAAAGTGGGGAGGAGGAAGCTGTGAAAACAAATCAAGATTGGACTGAATAAAGGTGACACATGGCTCAATTTGCCCTTGAGATGTCCCTTAGAATGACTGTTCACTGGCAAGGAGGCACACAACATGAAGAAAAATCATTCATGGCTATCAAACTGCATTATATGTAATTCATACCTACACAAGCAAAGATTTCAAGCCCCTTGGATTTAGACACGTGGCAATGAAGCAGCCATTACTAGCATAAACTGCCACAGCAGTTAAAATATCAGAACACAAAAATATCCACTTGCATCTACTAACATGCATTCATAACACAAAGCCATCATGTTATAATATATAGCAGATTAAAGATACAGGTTATATAAAAAATAGCACTACTCTCTCCACTTTGTGTGCAATGTTTTCTACATAAAACCCTTTAAGAGAATGTTTACACAAATATAAGGCAAGGCAGCATCACTTGTGACTTAAGTACAGCATAGAATGGTCAGTTCTTCGAAGCATCTCAGAGATGGTATAATGCAAGGGATAGACATCTTTGAGATGCTTCAAAGAATTGACCTTTGCATGTGTCACTATGACTTAATTGAATACCGAAATGATTGCGAAGCACTGAGACAGTATTATTTTGTTTCCTGAAATGCACTGTCAAAACTTTCTACAGCAGATGTCTATATTTACCATGCAACTGATTGTCATTTATTCAATACTTCTTCTGGCCAGACAGCTCCATTGCGATTAAAATATTCGCAGCATGGTACTCACTGGAGCTATGCTGCGCACACATCCATCACCATTTTAACACACGCATTGCGAGGCCTTGGCCCCAAGGGGCCTCATTATGTCATTCAGACCCCAACCACAATTTAACTGGCAGCAGCAAGGTTGCCGCCTGGTGCCAACCTCGCAAGGGAAACCCAGCTCTGAGGATTAGTAGGCCCAGAACATGGCTGAAAAAGTTAGTTATTTTTTAATAAATGTTTCTTGGGGGCCAGGACGCGCAGGAGCGTTCTTCTAGGCCCCACAAGGAATCCTTGGGCTTCCCCTGCCCCGGGGCTTCCAGTAATCGCAACGTAGCCGCCCCCTTCACATAACGTGTCGCCAATTGTTTCCTGTAATTTTTTCTGTGGGCCACACAGCCCCTTTAACGGGCTGCGCAACCCAATCAAAATTCCACACATGCGCGTTTTTTTCAATTTAAAAGCCGGCTCACTGGCTGCACGGGACTCCAAGAGCGCTGCGAAGCAGAGTAGCTTAAAGGGAACATTGCTTGCGGTGCACCATTTCCATGGGTCCCTAGCTGCGGCCTCCTGCCATGTTTGTGTGACTCCTACCAACTGGCCCGACGCCATTGACGCCGGGTTTGGGTGGGAGTTAGGCCTGGTCAATTCAAGGGAGTTAAAATCGCTTGGGCCTCACGTCAGCGAGCCGGGGTGAGCTTGACGCTTGCTCTGTCGGCCTCACACTTGCCACTCACCTGGAGTTAAAATTAGCACTAGAACGTCAGCAGGTACTTGACTATGGAAAACATCACAACTTAGCCCAATCCTGTTCTCACCGGATCTCCACTTTCAGCAGATGGTGGGAACCTGTCTGATTTTCCCCTCCTTGTCCTAGAGGCACTGAGGCCAGTTGTTACACGCCAACTGAGATCAGACAAAATTGGGTTGGGGGGGGGGGGGGGGGCGGTGCGGGGGATAAAATTCAACTTCGGCGTTTGGAATTTAGTCCATAAATCACTTACTGGTTTTGCTACAGTAAAAAGAAAACAATTGAAGGAATTGCGAGGAATAAATGATTGCTTGCATTTATTCCAACCAGCATTTCACACATGGGGGAAGCAAATGCATTAAAGATGTGCAGTTACCATATTAACACACAATATGTAATACAGTCTGACAGTTAAACTGACTGAGCCTCTTCTTTTTCTTAATAGGAAAATAGGTTTCAAGATGTAACACGATTTAATCAAAAGACACAAAGTTCAGTAGATTTATACAGAAATTGATTTGACTGGACAGGAAACTATGGAAGTTGATTTAATAGATTTCATGTCTGTTGACCTAAATTTCTGTATATATGTTGACAGCTGTCTTCGTATGCTATTTTTGTTCAGTGATGAACCATTGTACTCTTTATTCATGCTGGCACACAGATGATGTCTCATTAAGCTTGGAAGGATATCTGTTTTCCTTGTGTGACAACTTCTAATAGATTAAAAATGGATTTTGTTATAGTACAAACCCACAGGGCATTAACCCTTTTCAGTTGAAGATGCACATGTGTATAAAAGTATTGTGCCACCAAGGCTGACTGAGTTATAATCAGTACCTATCTGATACCTCATGGTTCAGCATTATCCTAATGAAATACAAGTTATTACAAAAACTTACTCCTCAAATGACCACTATCTGACCCTGAATATTTGTATTCCAGACCTGTTGGCAGTAAGCACTGTATCGTGGTTGAAATTCTCAGTTTTCTGATGCTTTTTATTTGTAAACAAAGTTATTGCAGCAACGTTGTTTTTAATAAAAGCTAATACTTTCCATGTGAAGTTTGAACTTAATGACATAACCCCACTGATTTACCAGTGTGTTGATGTTTTGAGTACTAGATGTCCCTTCTGGTAAGCGAAGTAGATAAAAGTGGGGAGTATTTGCTGTTATTTCGCTGGGCTTTTAAACTAATTTTAAACTAATTTTACAGTGATGACTGCAATAACATCTAAAGCATCTGATACAAAACACATACTTGAGCTCTCCCAATGGCCTAGTAGGTAAAGGCACTACCAAGTGCTAATGTAGTATAAAATCCTAAACACCAGAAGGTTGCAGAATGGGCACAGGAGGGGAATTGGAGAAAAAAAACAAGTTACATTAGGGAGTGGCTGGAAGGAGGGGGTTTGAGAGCAGGGCTGAAAGGGAATTGAATAAAACTGCATCAAGAGGCACAACAGGGTGTTGAAGGCTGGGGCTGGGATGGGAATTAAATTAACAGGAGCCTGGGAAGTTATCTGAAGACAGCTGCTGCTGTACTTAGGATATATGAGGCAAGCAAATGTAGTTCTATTATTTTGCCTCCATTATATCACAGATTGATATTACAGGCTGCTGTGTTGGCACATTTCTAATTTTTGGTCCTAATATTGTAACTGTGAGACATTGTTGTCTGAGCGAAGATTTTTTTTTTATTTATTCATTCACGGGATGTGGCTGTTGTTGGCAAGGCCAGCATTTATTGCCCATCCCTAATTGCCCTCGAGAAGGTGGTGCTGAGCTGCCTTCTTGAACCACTGCAGTCCATGTGGTGAAGGTACTCCACAATGCTGTCAGGTAGGGAGTTCCAGGATTTTGACCCAGTGATGATGAAGGAACAGCGATATAGTTCCAAGTCAGGATGGTGTGTGACTTGGAAAGGATCTTAGAGGTGGTGGTGTTCCCATGCACCTGCCGCCCTTGTCCTTCTAGGTGGTAGAGGTTGCAGGTTTTTTGAGAGACGCTGTCGAAGAAGCCTTGGCGAGTTGCTGCAGTGCATCTTGGAGACACTGTTCCCTCTAAGCCGCGCACCGATCTGTAAGCTCTCACGCACTTAAATTCAAAGGCCGCACAGAGTGAGCTGGAGTGGGGCACAATACACAATGGCCCGGTGAAGCTTCACAGAGAGTAATCTGTGACCTTGGAGTTAGAGCCGATCCGAATTGGAACAGCATTTGCTAAAATACGGAACCCGGCGAGCGTTGTCTCAGGATTCTTTCAGTACTTTTTCTGTGGCGATGCGGGTAGTCCGTTCCCGGGGAGTGAGCGGCGGCCGCATTTTGAAACAACACAATGCGAGAGGCATTCTTTGTGTTGGCAACACAAAACCTAGAGAATCCTCTCCGTAGGAAATGACTGACTTGGGGGTGGGGGGGGGGGCGGGTTATGTGGGTTTTGTTTTGCTGGCTGTCTGAGGAGATTCATTAGATGGTACATCCCGACGGTAGCAAGCAGTTATAATCTGCTGTCTGAAATGTATATCCTTATTTCCCTTCCCCCCACCCCGCCAAACTACTCGCCAGAGCGGCCTTGCCTTCCTTGGGCCTTCCAGATCCCAGGCAAGGAAGTAGCGTGCTGCGATGGCGTGACCTAAGTAATTGCTCCGTAAAGTGGCGAGTCCAGGCATCGTTCGCTGGTCCTGTTGTAGTTTTTTTTTTAAATGAGCGCTGATTGATGGGAGAGCGGAGTAACTCGAGTTCTTTTGCAGATTCTGTTCCCCCTCCTCCTCAGGATAGTGGTGACACAATCCGGCAATCCATCTGCGATCGGGTTTCAAAGAAGAATTCTGAATCTCTTCCAGGGAGTTTCACTTCATTTTATTGACGCGAGTTCACAGTTCTGTAGCCGGCAGCTTAAAAGTAAAACCAGCCAAATCCACAGGATTGACTTCTCTGATTTGAACAGAAGCTCAATCCTTCCTTTTTCCTCCTCTTCATTCCTTAATTTTCTCCCTTTCGTTCCCTTTCTCCCTCTTTCATTTTCGCTTCTCCTCGTTCCTTCCTTCCTCCTTTCATCATTCCTTCCTTTCTCTCTCCTCTTTCCTTCCTTCCCCTGCTCCTGGTTGGTGGGAGATGTCTCCTGAGGGCTATGTTCTGGGTTTGGCTGTACTGTTAGAGTTTAGTACAAAACTTTTGTTTTAAAAAGGAGTGTTTGTGTTGAATGGTATTTCCCAGTAAAAGGGGATTTCAGATTTGCGCCTGGCGGGCGAGGCACTAGTTAAAAGTGCCTTTCGTTGACTGCCCGTTGTCTGCCCGTTGTCTGCTGTGTACTTTAGCGCACTGGGCTGCCAGGCTCAGAGCCACTTATACCCCCTGCCGCTTGATGTGTTATACCAACCACAGCATGGCTTCTATGGCAGCTCCTTCATCTGGGGATTATCTGGCTTCAGCTTAGCTCAGATGGAAGTTGGCAGCAGATGTTGCGAGCGGGACTAGCGTTTATTGTGCCTGTCAAGAGTCGATGAGCATTATGGTCTTTCCAGGCAGTGCAATGTGGGGATTTGCTTTTTCTGTATGAGAAATGACTGTCCCTGAAAGAGACTTTGGCCCAAACTTAAGAGGGAGGCGAAGTTTAAAGAGGGTACTTGAGAATGAAAGTTACTATCTGCCCAGTCCTTTCTTCCACTCTAATGGATCTTATAAAAGTGGCAATATGTTCACAAGAGCTCGAGGGCGAGGAGTTAAAAGAGTGTGTCTGTGTGGTATGTGTGGAGTGTCTGAGTTGTGTGGTGTCTGTGTGGTGTGTGTCTTTGAGTATCTGTGTGGTGCATGTGTCTGTGCTGCGTGGGTGAGTGCGTATCTGTGTTTGTGTGTATCTGAGTGAATGAGGGGTGGGGCTTGCAGTTACGGTTTATTCAGCAGGGTAAGGGCTATTTACCGTATAACTGTTTGGACTTGACTGAGTGCAAAAGACAAAGCTGAAGTGCTTGCAATCATCTTCAGCCAGAAGTGCCAAGTGGATGATCCATATCGGTCTACTCCCGAGGTCCCCACCATCACAGAAGCCAGTCTTCAGCCAATTCGATTCACTCCACGTGATATTAAGAAACAGCTGAGCGCACTGGATACAGCAAAGGCTATGGGCCCGACAACATTCCGCTATCATGTTGAAGACTTGTGCTTCAGAACTAGCCGCGCCTCTAGCCAAGCTGTTTCAGTACAGCTACAACACTGACATCTATCCAACAATGTGGAAAACTGTCCAGGTATGTCCTGTCCACAAAAAGCAGGACAAATCCAATCCGGCCAATTACCGCCCCATCAGTCCACTCTCAATCATCAGCAAAATGATGGAAGGTGTCATCGACAGTGCTATCAAGCGGCACTTACCCACCAATAACCTGCTCACTGATGCCCAGTTTGGGTTCCGCCAAGACCACTCGGCTCCCAACCTCATTACAGCCTTGGTCCATACATGGACAAAGGAGCTGAATTCTAGAGGTGAGGCGAGAGTGACTGCCCTTGACATCAAGACAGCATTTGACCGAGTGTGGCATCAAGGAGCCCTAGTAAAACTGAAGTCAATGGGAATCGGGGGGAAAACTCTCCACTGGCTGGAGTCATACCTAGCACAAAGGAAGATGGTTGTGGTGGTTGAAAGTCAATCATCACAGCCCCAGGACATCGCTGCAGGAGTTCCTCAGGGCAGTGGAATAATCAAGAACAGTCAGCATGGATTTGGTAAGGGAAAGCCATGTCTGACTAACTTTATTGAATTTTTTGAGGAAGTAACGAGGAGGGTCAATGAGAGTAGTGCATTTGATGTAGTCTACATGGATTTTAGCAAGGCCTTTGACAAGGTCCCACATGGCAGGTTGGTCAAAAAAGTAAAAGCCAATGGGATCCAAGGGAAAGTGGCAAGTTGGATCCAAAATTGGCTCAGTGGCAAAAAGCAAAGGGCAATGTTCGACGGGTGTTTTTGTGACTGGAAGACGGTTTCCAGTGGGGTTCTGCAGGGCTCATTACTAGGTCCCCTGCTTTTTGTGGTATATATCAATGATTTAGACTTCAATGGAGGGGGCATGATTAAGAAGTTTGCAGATGATACAAAAAATGGCCGTGTGGTTGATAGTGAGGAAGAAAGCTGTAGGCTGCAGGAAGATATCAATGGACTGGTCCAGTAGAAAGAAAGACTTGCATTTATATAGCGCCTTTCACGACCACTGGACATCTCAAAGCGCTTTACAGCCAATGAAGTACTTTTGGAGTGTAGTCACTGTTGTAATGTGGGAAACACGGCAGCCAATTTGCGCATAGCAAACTCCCACAAACAGCAATGTGATAATGACCAGATAATCTGTTTTTGTTATGTTGGTTGAGGGATAGATATTGACCAGGACACCGGGGATAACTCCCCTACTCTTCTTCGAAATAGTGCCATGGGATCTTTTACGACCACCTGAGAGAGTAGACGGGGCCTCGGTTTAACGTCTCATCTGAAAAACGGCACCTCCGACAGTACAGCACTCCCATAGCACTGTACTGGAGTATCAGCCTAGTTTTATGTGCTCAAGTCCCTGGAGTGGGACTTGAACCCACAACCTTCTGACTCAGAGGCGAGTGTGCTACCAACTGAGCCACAGCAGACACGTTAGGTAGGCAGAAAAGTGGCAAATAGAATTCAATCCGGAGAAGTGTGAGGTAATGTCTTTGGGGAGGGCTAACAAGGCAAAGGAATATACAATAAATGATAGGATACTGAGAAATGTAGAGGAACAGAAAGACCTTGGAGTGCATGTCCACAGATCCCTGAAGGTAGCTGGACAGGTAGATAAGGTGGTTAAGAAGGCATACGGGATACTTTCCTTTCTTAGCCGAGGCATAGAATGTAAGAGCAGAGAGGTTATGCTAGAACTGTATAAAACACTATTAGGCAACAGCTAGAGTACGGCGTACAGTTCTGGTCACCACATTACAGGGAAGATGTGGTTGCAGTAGAGAGGGTACAGAGGAGATTTACGAGGATGTTGCCAGGACTGGAGAATTTTAGCTATGAGGAAGGATTGGATAGGCTGGGGTTGTTTTCTTTGGAACAGAGGAGGCGGAGGGGAGAATGAATTGAGGTGTATAAAATTATGAGGGGCCTAGATAGAGTGGATAGGAAGCACCTATTTCCCTTAGCAGAGAGGTCAATAACCAGGGGCCATAGATTTAAATAATTGGTAGAAGGGTTAGAGGGGAGTTGAGGAGTAATTTTTTCACCCAGAGGGTGGTGTGGGTCTGGAATGCACTGCCTGAAAGAGTGGTAGACGCAGAATAGTGTCAGAGTTATACAGCACAGAAAGAGGCCCTTCGGCCCATTGTGTCCGCGCCGGCCAGCAAGCCCTGTCTATTCTAATCCCATTTTCCAGCACTTGGTCCGTAGCCTTGTATGCTGTGGCGTTTCAAGTGCTCATCTAAATGCTTCTTGAATGTTGTGAGGGTTCCTGCCTCTACCATCCTTTCAGGCAGTGAGTTCCAGATTCCAACCACCCTCTGGGTGAAAAAGTTTTTCCTCAAATCCCTTCTAAACATCCTGCCCCTTACCTTGAAACTATACCCCCTGGTTATTGACCCCTCTACTAAGGGGAAAAGTTCCTTTCTATCTACCCTATCTATGCCCCTCATAATTTTGTACACCTCAATCAGGTCCCCCCTCAGCCTTCTCTGCTCTAAGGAAAACAACCCCAGCCTGTCCAGTCTCTCTTCATAGCTGAAGCGCTCCAGCCCAGGTAACATCCTGGTGAATCTCCTCTGCACCCTCTCCAATGCAATCACATCCCTCCTATATTGTGGTGACCAGAACTGCACACAGTATTCCCAGCTGTGGCCTAACTAGCGTTTTGTACAGCTCCATCATAACCTCCCTGCTCTTATATTCTATGCCTCGGCTAATGAAGGCAAGTATCCCATATGCCTTTTTAACCACCTTATCTACCTGTCCTGCTGCCTTCAGGGATCTATGTACATGCACACCAAGGTCCCTCTGATCCTCTGTCCTTCCTAGGATCCTACCATTCATTGTGTATTCCCTTGCCTTGTTAGTCCTCCCAAAATGCATCACCTCACACTTTTCAGGGTTATATTCCATTTGCCACTGTTCTGCCCATCTAACCATCCTGTCTATATCATCCTGTAGCCTGAGGCTTCCCTCCTCGCTATTTACCACTCCACCAATTTTCGTGTCATCTGCGAACTTACTGAGCATGCCTCCTACATTCATATCTAAATCATTAATGTACACTACAAACAGCAAAGGACCCAGCACCGATCCCTGCGGTACACCACTGGACACAGGCTTCCAGTCACAAAAACAACCTTCGACCATCACCCTCTGCCTCCTGCCACAAAGCCAATTTTGAATCCAATGTGCCAAATTGCCCTGGATCCCATGGGCTCTTACCTTCTTGACCAGTCTCCCATGTGGAAATTTGCTCAAAAGTCTTACTGAAGTCCATGTAGACTACATCAACTGCACTATCCTCATCCACACACCTAGTCACCCCCTCGAAAAATTCAATCAAATTGGTTAGACATGATCTCCCCCTGACAAAGCCATGTTGACTATCCCTGATTAATCCCTGCCTCTCCAAGTGGAGACTAATTCTGTCTCTCAGAATTTTTTCCAATAATTTCCCTCACACTGATGTTAGGCTCACTGGCCTGTAATTCCCTGGTTTATCCCTACTACCCTTCTTGAACAATGGTACTACGTTAGCTGTCCTCCAGTCCTCTGGCACCTCCCCTGTGGCCAGAGAGGTTCTGAAAATTTGTGTCAGAGCCCCTGCAATCTCCTCCCTTGCCTCACACAGCAGCCTGGGATACATCCCTTCGGGGCATGGGGATTTATCCACTTTTAAGCCCGCTAAAACCGCTAGTACCTCCTCCCTCTCAATACTAATTTGTTCAAGTATATCACAACCCCCCTGCCTGATTTCTATGCCTACATCACCCTTCTCCATAGTGAACACAGATGTAAAATATTCATTTAAAACCTCACCTACATCTTCTGGCTCTACACACAGATTGCCACTTTGGTCCCTAATGGGCCCTACTCTTTCCCTGGTTATCCTCTTGCCCTTAATATACTTAAAAAACACCTTGGGATTTTCCTTTATTTTGCCCGCCAGTGTTTTTTCATGCCCCCTCTTCGCTCTCCTAATTTCTTTTTTAAGTACCCCCCTGCACTTTCTATGCTCTTCTAGGGCTTCCACAGTTTTTAGTCCTTTGTATCTGCCAAAAGCCTCCCTTTTTTTCCTAATCCATTCGTGTATATCCCTTGACATCCAGGGTTCCCTGGGCTTGTTGGTCCCACCCTTGACTTTTACGGGAACATGTTGGCGTTGAACTCTCTCTATTTCCTTTCTGAAAGACTCCCATTGCTCTGATGTGGATTTTCCTACAAGTAGTTGATCCCAGTCCATTTTGGCCAGATCCTGCCTTATTATATTAAAATCGGCCTTCCCCCAATTTAGAACCTTTATTTCCGGTCCATCTTTGTCCTTTTCCATGACTACCTTAAATCTCACCGAATTATGGTCACTGTCACCAAAATGCCCTCCTACTGACACATCTACCACTTGCCCGGCTACATTCCCTAGAATTAGGTCCAGTACCGCCCCCTCTCTTGTAGGACTTTCTACATGCTGGCTCAAAAAGCTCTCCTGGATGCACTTTAAGAATTCTGCACCCTCTAAGCCTTTCACACTCTGACTATCCCAGTTAATATTGGAGAAGTTGAAATCCCCTACTATTATTACCCTATTATTTCTACACTTCTCTGAGATTTGCCTACATATCTGTTCCTCTATCTCCCCCTGACTGTTTGGGGGCCTATAGTACACTCCCAGCAAAGTGCTTTCCCCCCTTTTTGTTTTTAAGTTCTACCCATATGGCCTCATTAGAGGAACCTGCTAAGATATCATCCCTCCTTACAGCAGTAATTGACTCCTTGATTAATATTGCGACACCCCCTCCTCTTTTACACCCCCCTCTGTCTCGCCTGAAGATTCTATACCCCGGAATATTGAGCTGCCAGTCCTGCCCCTCCCTCAACCATGTCTCTGTGATAGCAACAATATCATACTCCCATGTGTTCATCAACACCTTCAATTCATCTGCCTTACTTGCAAGACTCCTTGCATTAAAATAAATGCCATCCAGCCTTGCCATACTCCCTTGTGCCGTTACATATTTGCTCTGCCTTCCAGGCTGACTTGTTTTTTCCTCTATATTTGGCTGTGCATCACCCCCTACTATAGCTCCACTCCGTATCCCATCCCCCTGCCAAGTTACTTTAAACCTCCCCCAACAGTACCAGCAAACCTCCCCGCAAAGATGTTGGTCCTGCTCAAATTAAAAAAAATACTTGGATATGCACTTGAAGTACCTTAACCTGCAAGGCTACGGACCAAGAGCTGTTAAGTGGGAGTAGGCTAGATAGCTCTTTTTCGATCAGCGCAGACACGATGAACTGAATGGCCTCCTACTGTGCTGTAAATTTCTATCATTCTATGATTCCTGCAGCAATGTCCTGGGGCTGAGATGATTGGCCTCCAACTACCACAACCATCTTCCTTTGTGCTAGGTATGACTCCCCAGTTCTCACTGACTTCAATTCTACTAGGTCTCCTTGGTGTCACGCTCGGTCAAAATGCTGCCTTGATGTCAAGGGCAGTCACTCTCACTTCACCTCTGGAATTCAGATCTTTCGTCCATGTTTGGATCAAGGCTGTAGTGAGGTCTGGAGCCTGGTGGATCCCAAACTGAACATCGGTGAGTAGGTTATTGGTGAGTATGTGCCGCTTGATAGCACTGTCGATGACTCCTTCCATCACTTTGCTGATGATTGAGAGTAGGCTAATGGGGTGGTAATTTGCCGGATTCGATTTGTCTTGCTTTTTGTGGACAGGACATGCCTGGGCAATTTTCCATTTTGTCGGGTAGATGCCAGTGTTGTAGCTGTACTGGTACAGCTTGGCTAGAGGCGCAGCTAGTTCTGGAGCACACGTCTTCAGCATTACAACTGGGATGTTGTCGGAGCCCACAGCCTTTGCTGTATCCAGTGAGTTCAGCCGTTTCTTGATATCACGTGGACTGAATTGAATTGGCTGAAGACTGGCTTCTGTGACAATGAGGAGCTCAGGAGGAGACTTCGGGCTGAAGGTGGCTGTGAACGCTTCAGCCTTGTCTTTTGCACTCACATGCTGGGCTCCACTCTTGTTGAGTTTGGGGATGTTCATGGAGCCTCCTCCTCCCGTTAGTTGTTTAATTGTCCACCACCATTCACGACTGGAAGTGGCAGGACTACAGAGCTTTGATCTGATCTATTGGTTGTAGGATCGCTTAGCTCCGTCTATAGCATACTGCTTCCGCTGTTCAGCATGCATGCAGTCCTGTGCTGTAGCTTCACCAGGTTGGTGACTCATTTTCAGGTACACCTGGTGCTGCTCCTCTATACTCTTCATTGAACCAGGGTTGATCGTCTGGCTTGATGGTAACGGTAGAGTGAGGGATATGCCGGGCCATGAGGTTACAGATTGTGGTGGAATACAATTCTGCTGCTTGTCCACAGGGCCTCATGGATGCCCAGTTTTGAGCTGCTAGATCTGTTCTAAATCTATCCCATTTAGCATGATGGTAGTGCCACACAACACGATGGAGGGTGTCCTCAATGTGAAGACAGGACTTTGCGGTGCGGTGGTCACTCCTACCAATACTGTCATGGACAGATGCATCTGCAACAGGTAAATTGATGAGGACAAGGTCAAAAAGGTTTTTCCCTCGTGTTTGCTCTCTCACCCCCTGCCACAAACTGAGTCTGGCAGCTACATCCTTCAGGACTCGGCCGGCTCAGTCAGTAGTGGTGCTACCGAGCCACTCTTGGTGATGAACATTGAAGCCCCCACCCAGAGTACATTCTGTGTCCTTGCTACCCTCAGTGCTTTATCCAAATGGTATTCAATATGGAGGAGTACTAATTCATCAGCTGAGGGAGGGCGGTAGGTGGTGATCAGCAGGAGGTTTCCTTGCACATGTCAGAAGTTAATTAAAAGCATACAATTATTTAATCCAGTACAATGAAGTAAAACCTTGCAGAAAAATTTCACTAAATTTCCAAAAGTATGCCATGATTTTTTTGTTAATTTTAAGCTAGATGACCTCACTGGGGCAGTGAGCATTACACTTTGCCTCAGTTAGGTTTCTGCTGCTGGTCACTATCCAATGCTTTCGAAAGGAAACTGTGCACGTTTTGGATATCAGGTAAGACAGGTTCCCACCACTGTCAAAACTTGTACCAACACTCATGGTCTGTACTCGCACATAAAAGTGCCTTCTTGGAAGATGCACTGTGCCGGAGCCTATGGAATTGTACCCTAGCACAAGTTACCACATTCAGGACTGGTGAGAAGGAAAGGGTAGAGCACTAGAAAAAAAAGTCAAAATACCAAAACTGAAACGATTCTCCTCTCCCCCACTAAGTTATGAAATTTACCTGCAGCTTTGGGTAATGTTTACTGCAGTTCATATCAAGCCTATGTAGGGTAGACATCTAAACTGAGTCCTCAACTTATCGTTGCACATTCACACACACACATATCGAGACACAAGTAATGCCACTGTTTGGGCGAAAAAGTGATTAGACCTTATTTTCCCCGATAGCTTTGACTGAACTAACAAAATCAGAAAAGTTCGAGAATCACGCCTAACAGACAGTAAACTGATTGAAGGGTACGTGGTGTTTTTTGTGGTACAGCTTTGTGGTGTAATACTGGAATTTAGCAGCAGTAAAATAAACTAATTTACTAGAATATCCCACAATGCACCTGTGACATCAAAAATGAATTTAAAGGTAAAAAGGCTTTTTATTTAATTTTGGTACTTGAAGATAGAAACTGCATGGAATCAAACCAAAAGCCCAAGATCTGAATTAATTTTACTTCATTTTAGTATTCTGGAGCTAGTTTAGTCTTTTGTCTACAAAATGAATCGCTGATATTCAATTCTCACCCTTTGCCTGGGCGCTGTCTAGATCTCAGAACACGAGTGTTTGGTGGTTTGGGTCATTTGCATGACCCGGTTGCACCCCCAGGGCAGCCCCCCACAGAAGGACCTTGTCTTGGAAACAGTGCTGGAGCATAGACAGAGCTGCTGGTAGCTGAGGGACTGGCTACCAGCCTCAGGCCCTTCTGGATGTTGTTCTGTGGAGAGGCTCCAAATGCCAAAATTAAAATATTTTCCCTCTCCCCAACTAACAGAGTCTGCAAATGATAGGACTTACCTTTTCAGGCCTCCTTTTCCTTGCTCGCTGGTCCCCTCAGACCATCTGATCTGAAGGGAGCTAAGCCCAAACACCAGCTTCTTTGCGTGCCCTGCTGTTGCTTCGAGGCAAAACTGTGATAAACAGATCTTCAAACGCCCCCTCCTATCTCATTTCTATGGCTGCGCAGGCTCAGGTCTGACTATTTTAAGAAGCCCTGGAAATCTTTTATTTTCCCATAAAGGGAGCAGAAACCTGATATAATGAGAGCTACAGAGAGAAATATCGGGTCTAATAAAACACAATTAAGCCCTGATTTTGTGATCTTTTTAAAAATTGGGGCTATGAATGCCTGTGGCTCGAGCACACCTGCATCCATAGTAAGGTCCATGCTGAACTTTGCAATGTATGGCTTGCGCCCAAATACCTGTACATGGAAATTTTGGGCAGGGGCTCAGGCCTGTAAGCTGACCGGCTGATGGTCGCAACTGTAGCCTCAGAAAGGAGGATGCTCATCCTCCAAGGAGAAACTTTTTTTTCTCTGAAAAGTAACAAACTTTATTTTTCTCTTTCCCAATTTCATAATAATCTTGCTATTGTAGGTTGATTTAAGTTTGCAATTTCAAGATTTTTTAAAATAGGAAATTTCATGAACACTGGAAAAAAAATATGTATACAGAAACAGTGATACCAATTGTTCAAATTCTGGAAGTGGAAACATTTTCTTCACAAACAGAAAAATGGACAACGTTCTAAGAAATCTGTTTATCATAAGATTGGAATCATTCACTTACTTGCTGATTATTTTGGCACGTTTTGCACTGGAGAAGTTCTCCACCTGAAGTGATTCTTGAGTGAGAAAAGCAACAGCCAGGTGAAAGTAGTTGTTCCATAACTGTAAATTAGACAGTAAAAGAAATTAAGTTAGAAACATAAAACCATCAAGTAAACCAAGTGTGGACTGATGACCAATTGTTATTTGACTTTAGTGGATTACTGTCTGTGGAATCGCAGTGATATAGGCCCGGATTTTGTGATAGAAATAATGGTGAGGCTATCAGCACTCACTGTTATTAAAGAATAAAATGGATAGCAAATTCCAGTGACTGCACATGCGCAGTTAAACGTGAAAATCAGGTAGTTGCTGTCCCACAGTGCAGTCAGGCCCATGAACTTCCTTCAGGGAACAGGAATCCACCAGTGAGCCAAATCTTACATTCCATAAAACCAGAGTTCCATCCTCCCCCACAATGATGCCAAACCAAACTAACCCATCCCCACGTTGCTCAACACCAGCAGCCCCATCCCAGTTCTTCCAAAGCCCCCCAATACTACCACAACACAGAACAATCCCCAATATTTCTAAAGCCCAGAACCATCCCACTGTGCTATCAAAGCTTTGTATTGCCTCCACCACAGCTAAGATGCGTTCCCCCTACACAGTACTGCTAAATATCAGAAATCTAACTCCAATAGGCACATCGATGAAATGATTTTGCTGTGCATTCTCAGATTTAAAACTGGTAAGGGATAAAAATAAAGGCCATTAATTTACAGTCTTCACAAAATAATGGAAGGAGTCACAGAGTTCAATTCCCAAAGCACATGCAAAAATTCCAGAATAAAAATGGAATTTCACTTATTCAGTCGCGATAAACCAGTGGCCCTGATGTGATGCTCTATTTTTATAAAACAGTGCATCTGCTGACTCACCTTGTAATGAATGGCATCTTTACAGAAACTATTCACAAAAATGCACTTTACGGCACGTTAAGAAGATTACCGACAAGACTATGATGGAAAACTATTTTGCAGTGCATAGCAGTATAACCAGCATCAGCCCTTCTGCTTTATATTTCTCATTGCAAGTATGTTCTTCACTCTTCGATAGTCGTTCAAGCTTCACATTGAAACAGAAATTGATACCATGCCATGGCAGGGTCGTAGTAAATAATTATACGGGACACTGTTTCTTTAAGAGATGTGTGTCCTTGGACAGATACTTTACCACTTTGCTTTGTATAAGGCCTCAACTGGAAGGCACCTGAGCTCTTAGCTGAGAGGAAGCAGTATTGAGACCCAAGCAACAGAAGTAGTGAATGAACAGCCAACAAAATTAAAACTTCTTCAAGCTACACCAGCTCAGAATGGAAAAAAGGGATAAACTGGTAGAAGCTCTGTGTGTAGAGACTAAATTGTTTTCACAGAGTGAAGAACAGCACAGGTAAGTAATCTAATATTCTTCCCCATTTATTCAATCTTTTGTGTACAGTTAGGAAACGTATGGAAAAAATTGGTGGTGGTGCTCTTAAAACCTACATCTATAGGCCATCCAGGAGCACAACAGCATCAAATTACATCCTAGTAACCAATTTGTTAACCTCTGTTCAGTAATGGCTTACCTCAGGACTTATATCAAAGGAATAAAAAACTGCCTAAACTCTTTAGTTATGTAAAAGACTAGTGCCCGATATAAAGGGATACTTCCTTTCAATGGATGAAACGTGAGATGAAAATAAAATTGACACTCATTATTTACACATCATCAAATGAGCTAAGTGCTGAGTGAATGTCCGATTTCACGAGTAAGCTTACAAGAATTATTGAAGTTGAGAGATGTTTTGCTATTTTGAAACAGGTTTTGCAATTTTAGTTGAACACTGTCATTTATCTTTCTGCTATTACTTTACTTCTGCTTGTGTCAATCTTATTCCTTAACAAGAATGATTTGAAGTTTGCAGCCCGAGATCTCAGGTCATGCCTCAGCTCATCGGTTTGCTATTCATAAGAACATAAGAAATAGGAGCAGGAGTAGGCCTTTCGGCCCCTCGAGCCTGCTCCGCCATTCAATAAGGTCATGGCTAATCTTTTACCTCAACTCCACTTTCCTGCACTATCCCCATATCCCTTGATTCCCTTAATATCCAAAAATCTATCAATCTCTGTCTTGAATATACTCAACAACTGAGCCTCCAAAGCCCTCTGGAGAATTCCAAAGATTCACCACCCTCTGAGTGAAGAAATTTCTCCTCATCTCAGTCCTAAATGGCCGACCCCTTATTCTGAGACTGTGACCCCTGGTTCTAGACTCCCCAGCCAGGGGAAACATCTTCCCTGCATCTACCCTGTCAAGCCCTGTAAGAATTTTGTATGTTTCAATGAGATCATCTCTCATTCTTCTAAACTCGAGAGAATATAGGCCTAGTCTACTCAATCTCTCCTCATAGGACAATCCCCCATCCCAGGAATCAGTCTGGTGAACCTTCGTTGCACTCCCTCCCTATGGCAAGTATATCCTTCCTTAGGTAAGGAGACCAAAACTGTACACAATACACCAGGTGTGGTCTCACCAGGGCCCTATATAGTTGCAGTAAGACGTCTTTACTCTTATACTCAAATCCTCTTGTAATAAAGGCCAACATATCATTTGCTTTCCTAATTTCTTGCTGTACTTGCATGTTAACTTTCAGTGATTCGTGTACAAGGACACCCAGGTCCCTCTGAACACCAATATTTCCCAATCTCTCACCATTTAAAAAATACTCTGCTTTTCTATTTTTCTTACCAAAGTGGATAACTTGACATTTCTCCACATTATATTCCAGTTTCTATGTTCTTGCCCACTCACTTAGCCTTTCTATATCCTTTTGAAGCCTCTTTGCATCCTCCTCACAACTTACACTCCCACCTAGCTTTGTATCATCAGCAAACTTGGATATTTAGTCCCCTCATCCAAATCATTGATATAGATTGTGAATAGCTGAGGCCCAAGCACTGATCCTTGCGGTACCCCACTAGTTACAGCCTGCCAACCCGAAAATGACCCGTTTATTCTTACTTTCTGTTTTCTGTCCACTAACCAATCCTCAATCCATGCTAGTATATTACCCCCAATCCCATGAGCCCTAATTTTGTTTAATAACCTCTTGTGTGGCACCTTAGCAAATGCCTTCTGAAAATCCAAATACACCACATCCACTGGTTCCCCCTTATCTATTCTGCTAGTTACAACCTCAAAAAACTCTAAGGCCGCAATTTCGCCAGCCATGGCGAGTCCGGTGCGGCCGGAGCAGACAGCGGACGCAAACTCCGCACCTGTCTTCATCTCGCCTCCTCCAAGTGATTTTGCCCTCATTGGGCTTGTTAAGCCTGCCCTGGGAGGTTCTCGGCCAATTAAAAGGAAGCAGGTCTGATGACATCATCTGATGACGCATCATCAGCTTATGGAGGGTGTCCCAGCACACAGGGAGGTACCGTTCCCTTCCAATGGGCAGAAGACACCTCCCCAGGACACCAATGCAGCCTGGTTACACATTGCACAGGAGGACACAAGCAGGGATGTTGTCAGGAGGACCTGGCTGCAGTGGCGCAAACCTTTCAATGATCACAGTAGATTACTGCAAAGCCACACTGAACCTCATACTCCTGTGCCACTCATCACATCCCCATCACTCTGCCTTCCCTACCCTACTCCTGCACATCCTTACCAACTTACCTTGTACCTCCACTCATCCCTCTCTATCTATATTATCACTTCCCCATCTCACTAGCCACCCCTCACACTCGCCTTCATCCTAGTCCAATCATAGCAACTAACAACACACAAGAGTAGGCACTTGGGTGTTTTAGCCAATGGTCATGTAAACTTTCTGTTAATGTGTTGTCAAGCATTGAAATCCTTATTGTCACCACTTTGCCTTCTTGTATGTGCACCTTTGAAAGTGTGTTAGTGAGTTCCAGTGAATGGTGAGACATAACTCCACCCCCCCCCCGGTGATGAGTGTGAAAGGAATGGCTCAGACACTGCAGGGATGCTTTATGGTGCTAGTGTGGGGTGGTGCCAATCTGGTGGATCATGTGGCAGCCAGGGTGTACAGTGTTAAGTGAAGCAAATTTGGACATGGTGAGGCCATCGCTGGTGTCCTGGGCAGCAATGTGCTTGGGTGATGATGCCGTCTCCAGCATCAGTTGATTGCGGAGAAGGCTGGTGTGGATGTTGGTGCTGCTGGTGTGCCCGGTGATGCTGGTGTTGGGGCTGATCATGTTGGGATTCTGAGGACCAAGGTGAGATTTTTTCAAGGGCACCCATGCTGATGGAATAGATGGCAGGTGAGGTTGAGATGACAGAAGTAATCTGTCAATGTTTAGATAGGTTGTTCCAAGCAAGTGACAGTGGATAGAGAGATTACTCCAAACACTTCAAAAGTGCATAAAGCTCAAAAGTGGGTTCCAAATCATTAATGCTCCAGCTTCTAAGATTGGGAAGTGGACAGCTGTGAAATGGTAGGTTTTAGACCACTTTTGCAGCTTTCACCTATTCACAGCAATCCACAGTCATTGAGAACCCGACATACTTACCTAACGTGATGGTCGCTCTCCGGGAACCTCATTGAAAACCTGGTAAAATGATAAGTACATGGGAAAATGGTTCTTAACTACTTTTTAATAAGCTTTTAACTATCTAAATTGGCTGACCCGCCGCTTGGTGTCAGGTCTGTTCAGGGATGACAGACCCGACACTTGGGAAACTGACAAGGAGGTGGGTTTTTAGCGAGATACCAACCCGCTGTCAATCATTGTGATTTTGACAGCGGACCCGCCTCCAAACCCGCACTCTGAGCACCGGCAAAATTCAGCCCCAACAAATTCAGCAAACATGATTTCCCTTTCATAAATCCGTGTTGACTCTGCCCAATCCTATTATTATTTTTGAAGTGCCCTGTTACCACATCCTTAATAATAGATTCTAGTATTTTCCCTACTACTGATGCCAGGCTAACTGGTCTGTAGTTCCCCGTTTTCTCTCTCCTTCCTTTCTTAAATAGTGGGGTTACATTTGCTACTTTCCAATCCATGGGAACCGTTCTAGAATCAATGGAATTTTGGAAGATGACAACCAATGCATCCACTATCTCTATAGCCACCTCTTTCAAAACCCTAGGATGTAGACCATCAGGTCCAGGGGATTTATCGGCTTTCAGTCCCATTAATTTCTCCAGGACTATTTTTTTTTACTAATACTAATTTCTTTCAGTTCCTCATTCTCGCTAGACCCTTGGGTTCTCCACTATTTCCGGGAGGTTTTTTGCGTCTGCTTCCGTGAAGATAGACACAAAGTATTTGTTTAATTTCTCTGCCATTTCCTTATTCCCCATTATAATTTCTCCTGTCTCAGCCTGTAAGGGACTCGCATTTACTTTTGCTAATCTTTTCCTTTTTACATAGCTATAGAAGCTTTTACAGTCTGTTTTATGTCTCTCGCTAGTTTACTCTCATATTCTATTTTCCCTTTCTTTATCAATTTCTTGGTCCTCCTTTGCTGAATTCTAAAATCCTCCCAATCCTCAGGCTTACTGCTCTTTTTGGCAACATTATAAGCCTCTTCCTTTGATCTAATACTATCTTTAACTTCTCGTTAGCCATGGTTGGACCACTTTTCCTGTGGGGCACTTGTGCCTTAAAGGAATGTATATTTGTTGTAAATTATGTATTAATTCATTAAATCCTAGCCACTGCTTGTCCACTGTCATATCTTTTAATGTAGTTTCCCAATCTACCTTAGCCAACTCGCCCCTCATACCTACGTAGTTTGCTTTGTTTAGATTTAAGACCCTAGTTTTGGATTTAACTAAATCACTTTCAAACTTAATATAAAATTCTATCATATTATGGTCACTCTTCCCTAAGGGCCCCTTTACTACAAGGTTATTAATTAACCCTTTCTCATTGCATAATACTAGATCAAAAATAGCCTGTTCCCTAGTTGGTTCCTCAACATACTGATCTAGAAAGCTATCTTGTATGCATTCTATGAATTTGTCCTCCACACTATTACTGCAAATTTGCTTTGCCCAGTCTATATGTAGATTAAAGTCCCCTATGATTACTGTATTACCCTTGTTACATGCGCCTCTAATTTCCTGATTTATACTCTGCCCTACATTACAACTACTGTTTGGGGGCCTATAAACAACTCCCACCAATGTTTTCTGTCCCTTGCTGTTTCTTAGCTCCACCCAAACTGATTCTACTTCTTGATTTTCGGAGCTAAGATCCTTTCTCTCTACTGTCTTTATCCCATCCTTTATTATCAGGGCTACCTCTCCTCCTTTTCCATTTTGCCTATCTCTTCTAAAAGTTAAGTATCCTGGAATATTTAGTTCCCAACCTTGGTCACTTTGCAACCACGTCTCCGTAATGGCTATTAGATCAAACCTATTAATTTCTATCTCTGCTATTAATTCATCTATGTTGTTGCGAATGCTTCGCGTATTCAGATATAGTGCCTTTAGCTTTGACTATTTTTTATTTTTCCCTGATGTCACCTTAGTCACTGATATCCTATTACCTTTGTTACTCTCTCTGTCCCTTCCTGACCCACTCTGCTTATTTTTACCCAAAACTCTGCTCTGCTCTAGAGCCTTGACATTTCTCTTGCTGCTTTTAAATTTACTCTTTCCTGAATCCTTCCACCACCCCCCTACCCCCCTTCATTAGTTTAAAGCCGTGTCTACTGCCCTAGTTATTCGATTCACCAGGACACTGGTTCCAGTCCAGTTTAAGTGGAGCCCATCCCAATGGAATGGCTCCCTCTTTCCCCAGTACTGGTGCCAGTGCCCCATGAAGCAAAACCCCTGCCTCCCACACCACTCTTTGAGCCACGCATTTAACCTTCTAATCTGCCTATCCCTATGCCAATTGGCGCGTGGCTCAGGTAACAATCCAGAGATTATTACCTTTGAGGTTCTGCTTTTTAATTTGGACCCCAACTCCTCAAACTCTCTCAGCAGATCCTCATTCCTAGTTCTACCTATGTCAGTGCAACCTATTGTGCTGGGCACAAGGAAGAGAATGTAGAGTGCCCAAATCACTGCATTCTTGTTCTTCTCTGTGGAGAGAATAGTTTGCATGTGAAGGTTGAACAAATAAGTAAGTTCTCAGTCCTTCATCAAAGTTTTAAATAATTTCAATATTTAGTTGCCACATGATGATCTTAACTTAACCTGTAGCTCAGCCTAATGTACAACAAAAGCACATTCACATAATCATACACCACCAGAAGTTAGAAAGATCTACTTCTGAATGCTAATCTAATTCTGCTACTATTAAAGAACCTTGCCAAGATGCAATTTGACAATTTTATTGTGAATCATCTAAAATAAGATGACTGGCAATCATATTTCTAAGAAATGCAAGATTGATGCCGCTACATTTTACTCATACAAGTTATGCTAATTCATTTATAGATTTAACATCCTTTTAAAGTGCTAAATTATCTACAGTAAGGAGGGCCAGGCACATCTATTCAAATGCCTAGCTATGACCTCACCCTCTTGTATAAAAATATAAATTCGACAGATTTCAGAATTTGATTAATGATAATACCTTTTCGTGACTACCAGTGTGTGCAGCACTGGGAAAAAAATAAATCAGTGTGTTTACAATACTGTGAAATGCTCAGCGCTTGGTGTTTTATGTTCTGGAGAAAAGATTATTTTATCATTTTTCAAAAGCAATGGAGAGGGAGAACTTGCAAACAAATGGAAAATACCAGACAGAGAAGTTGTCCTGAATCCTTTGTATTCACAAACAAACAGTTTACTGGCTCAAATCCTACACAAGTTCACCTACATTCCAATCACAGCCATGTGTTATTAATTTAGAACCAGTAAGTTTCAACATTGCCAGTAATTCTGGTCAGAAGTCTGATGCCATTTTCATGCATCATTAGTAAGCTTCTCCTTATGTTTATGATTTCAATGTGTTTGAGAGCAGGGTACCATCATCTTTACTGTTAATGTAATTTTTGTAGTCAATATACTGTGCAGAAAAGACCATTGTAATTGTATATTATGATATAAAAACAAATGCATCAGGTGAAATATAGAAATATAAATTCCCTGAATTTGAAATAGTGTAATTTATAACACAATAAGAATAATGCTGCCTTTGTAATTCTATGCAGCACTCTAACAAATCTTAATACAAAAGCAAAATACTGTGGATGCTGGAAATCTGAAATGAAAACAGAAAATACTGGAAATACTCAGCAGGTTCGGCAGCATCTGTGGAGAGAGAAACAGAGTTAACGTTTCAGGCCGATGACCTTTCATCAGAACTGGAAAAAGTTAGAGATGTAACAGGTTTTTAAGTAAGTAGAGAGGCAGGGAAAGGGAGGGAAGGTGAGGAAAGAACAATAGGGAAGGTCTGTGATAGGTTGGAAGGCAGGAGAGATTGAATGGCAAAAGGGATGATGGTACAAGGCAAAAGGAGATGGTAATGGGACAAGTAAAGAAACTAAAGATGGGTCTAGAGGAGGTGTAAATGGGGATACCAGAATCATCAACAGCTGCCGTCCAAAAAAATGGGGGGCAGAGTTATGGTCTGAAATTGTTGAACTCCATGTTGAGTCTGGAAGGCTGTAAAATGCCTAATCGAAAGATGAGGTGCTGTTCCTCGAGCTTACTTTGAGCTTCATTAGAACAGTGTAGGAGGCCGAGGACGGAGCAGTCAGAGTGGGAGTGGAGCGGAGAATTAAAGTAACAGACAACCGGAAGCTTGGGGTCACGCTTGCGGACTGAACGGAGGTGTTCCGCAAAGCGGTCACCCAATTTGCGTTTGGTCTCCTCAATGTAGAGGAGACCGCATCGTGAGCAGCGAATACAGTATACTAAATTGCAAGTAGTGCAAGTAAATCGCTGTTTCACATGGAAGGAGTGTTTGGGGTCCTGGATGGTGGGAAGGGAGGAGGTAAAATGGGCAGGTGCTGCATCTCCTGCGCTTGCACAGGAAGGTGCCAGGGCTAACCTCTTATGTGGGACTTTATCAAAGGCCTTCTGAAAATCCAAATACACCACATCCACTAGTTCTCCCTTATCTATTCTACCAGTTACATCCTCAAAAAACTCCAGTAGGTTTGTCAAACACGATTTCCCTTTCATAAATCCATGTTGACTTTGTCTAATCCCGTTGATATATTTTTTTTTAAGTGTCCTGTTATCACATCCTTTATAATAGACTCTAGCATTTTCCCTACTACTGATGTTAGGCTAACTGGTCTGTAGTTCCCTGTTTTCTCTCTCCCTCCTTTTTTAAATAGTGGGGTTACATTTGCCACCCTCCAATCTGCAGGAACTGTTCCATAATCTATAGGATTTTGGAAGTCGACAACCAATGGAACCACTATTTCCATGGCTACCTCTTTTAGTACTCTGGGATGCAGATTATCAGGCCCTGGGGATTTATCGGCTTTCAATCCCATTAATTTTTCCAGCACAATTTTTTTACTATTACTAATTTCCTTTAATTCCTCCTTCTCACTAGACCCTTGGTTCCCTAGCATTTCTGGGAAGTTATTTGTGTCCTCTTCTATGAAGACAGAACCAAAGTATTTGTTTAATTGCTCTGCCATTTCCTTGTTCCCCATTATAAATACTCACGTTTCTGACTGTAAGGGACCGACATTTGTCTTCACTAATCTTTTTCTTTTTACATACTTGTCGAAGCTTTTACAATCCGTTTTTATGTTCCTTGCAAGTTTACTCTCATACTCTATTTTTCCCCTCTTAATCAATCTCTTGTCCTTTTTTGCTGAACTCTAAATGGCTCCCAATCCTCAGACTTGTTACTTTTTCTGGCAACTTTATATGACTCCTCTTTGGATCTAATACTATCCTTAATTTCTTTTGTTAGCCATGGTTGGGCCACTTTTCCTTTTGTGTTTTTGCGCCAGAAAGGAATGTATAACTGTTGCAATTCATGCATTCATTCCTTAAATGTTAGCCATTGCCTATCCACCGTCATGCCTTTTAATAAAGTTCCCCAATCTATCATAGCCAACTCACCCCTCATACCTTCGTAGTTTCCTTTGTTTAGATTTAGGACCCTAGTTTCGGATTGGACTTCTTCACTTTCCATCTTAATGAAGAATTCCATCATGTTATGGTCACTCTGCCCTAAAGGACCCCGCACAACAAGATTATTAATTAACCCCGTCCCATTGCACAATACCCAATCTAGGATAGCCTGTTCCCTAGTTGGCTCCTCGACGTATTGGTTTAAAAAACCCATTGCGTACAGTGTCCAGGAATTCATCCTCCACAGTATTATTGCTAATCTGGTTTGGCCAGTCTATATGTAGATTAAAGTCACCCATGATTACTGTAGTACCCTTGTTACATGCATCTCTAATTTCCTGTTTGATGCCATCCCCTACATTACCACTACTGTTTGGTGGCCTATAGACAACTCCCACCAATGTTTTCTGCCCCTTGGTGCTTCTTAGCTCCACCCAGACTGATTCTACATCTTGATTTTCTGAGCCAATATCCTTTCTCACTATTGCTCTGATTTCATCCTTTACTAACAACGCCACCCCACCTCCTTTGCCTTTTTGCCTGTCCTTCCTAAATATCGAATATCCTTGGCTATTCAGCTCCCAGCCTTGGTCACCCTACAGCCATGTCTCCGTAATCGCAATTATATCGTATCCGTTTACATCTATTTGCGCTGTTAATTCTTCTACCTTATTACGAATGCTTCGTGCATTCAGATACAGTGCCTTTAGATTTGTCTTTTTAACATTTTTAGACAGCTTGACATTTTTTTGTATTATGGCCCTATTTGTCTTATTACCATTTTTTCTTACCCAGACTCTATTTGTTAGTGCACTCCTTTGTTTGTACGCTCTGTCCCTTCCTGACACAATCTGGTTATCCTTACCCCAATCACTTTCCTGCACTGCTTCCTTTTCTTTTCTCTTTAGCATTCTAGATTTCTCACCACCGGGACCCTCCCCCCCCCTTATTTAGTTTAAAGCCCTATCTACCTCCCTAGTTATTCGATTCGCTAGAACTCTGGTCCCAGCATGGTTCAGGTGTAGTCCGTCCCAACGGAACAGCTCTCTCTTTCCCCAGTACTGGTGCCAGTACCCCACGAATCGAAACCCACTTCTCCCACACCAATCTTCGAGTCACGCATTAATCTCCCTGATCCTCTTGACCCTATGCCAATTTGCTCGGTAATTCATCGCATGGGAAGCACTTTGTTCGTCCTGAGGACATGAAAGGCACTTAAAGAAATGCAAGTTCTGTCTTTCTTCTTTTTCCTTTTTTCTAAAGTCACCTCCCATGAACCAGCCCAAGCTCCCAGTGAAATGGTAGAAATTATTCCCTCACAACACTCCCACTTTCAAGCATAAATACTTCCACCCTGGGTAAATTAAATAATCAGTCTGAGGTGGCAGTGGAGGAGCATGATCATCTGCAGTCATTTAATACAATGCAAAACAGCCTGGAAGGTCTGGCAGCGACTGTGGAGGAGTCTATACAATCGTGCTTGACAGCTTATTAGAAGTGCACCATGGAGTACATGCCACCTCTACAGGCATCTGCAGCTGAGCTCCAAGTGATGAGGTTTTTTTTTTACTCAGTTACTTCTCTTGTTCTCTGCACCAAAGACTACTCCTGCAAGCATGCCCTCACTCCCCACAAACCAGAGTGTGCCTTTATATGCCCAATATATGGTAATATTATAAGCCACGGCGTTGAAGTGAAACCCTTGTCACTATATTTAGCTTAACATGTCAGCAGCTCTCTCATGATCTCCTAGGATTTAGAAAATGGTAGAATAAACATTCTATCAGACTGTGACTTAGGCTATAAAGAAAATAATAAGTTTATCAGAAAATAACATATAAGTAGCAGCAAGATACAATGCAGCGAATTAAAGTAGTTTACAGACCATACTTCATCCTTTGGTACAGAATAATAAACAAACAAAACGCCTTCATAACTGTACTGATACTATACCTGGACTGGCATCTGTGCAGCAATTTATTTACGTGGGGATTCATAAGACTCTCACTGTGCCACCTCCATGTGTTGTAGTACAATAATATTCAAAGAATCATGATACTATATCAAATCAACTGTGACTCAAATCAACTATCACTAAAAGGACACATACTACATACAACATCGGTCAACACCACTGTAGTTATTCTTTCAGAAGTTACTATTAAAAGTTACTGTTGCACCACACCAAGTAGGCTGTCATCTTTGGTAGCATTTTCACATTTGCACAAAAAGATTGAGAGTCTGCGCCTGATACAGAAATTGAGCTCATTATCTAGGTTGGCATTCTAGCGCAGTATTGAGGGAGTACTGCATTGTTCAAGGGCCATCCTAGCGTTGACCCTCGAACAAAAGATCCCACTATGCCAGTTTTCATGCTTCAGATGGACTTTAAGTATACCAAGCACTGTTCAAAGGTTCTTGCAGTGTTTTGGTCAATATTCCTCCCTCACCCAATACAGTCCCCACCACTTACAGAAGTGTCAACGCAATTTGGCCACTTTATGTGGTGGCCGGTGTTTCCAAACAAGTTATAAAAAGCACGGCGGGAATCTTCATCTTCCATCTCTCCACTTCCTGCTTGGTGTATATTTACAGTGCCAGTACTCAACGTTTCATGTACCTAGATTCTATGATCTCCTCGAGAAAGATGCCCCTTCACTCCCCTCCCACTCTGCCCTGGTTCAATATTAAACAAGCTGAATCCGTGCTCTCATCTTAATTGTCAGGCTGATTTTAAAACAAAGCCTTAAGTCTAGCTCAGAAAGTCAGTAAGAAGGGCTCGCAGCAGTGGCAGGAGTTCTAGAGGCCACGAGGGATTAGGACTTAATGACGGGTAATCACACTTTAACAAGGTGTGAACAGCTGCTTGAACTGCCTGAAATAGTTGTCAGGTTTAATGCAGTTAAAGTAATTGACATCTTTGTAATTAACATCTCTGGTACTGGTAAATGGTTGGCGCCATTTGCCCGATATAGGCAGCTGTCCGGGACAAGAGGGGAGAACTCTACCACCAAAAACAGATTCACAGATAAATTCACCTCAGTGCTGTCTATGGGAAGCTGATGGCGCAGAATGGCTGCCATGTTTACCTAGATAATAACAGTACCTGCACTTCAAAAATTAATCATTGTGTGAAGTGCTTTGAAATGTTTCAGCACAGTATTACCTTATTATAAAATCACTTAATCTTACTGCATCGTGAGGACTTATTTGTCTGTTTATTTCCCTTTCTATCCATAAAAGATAAAACCTTTTTTCCCCACAAGTTTCATATAAAGAGATATTCATGATTATACATTGTTTGCAACTTTTATTCTTTTACAGTATGTGCCTAGAATATCCTACATAACTATCTGCAAACAGCATCATAATCTATAGTTCCAACTAAACTAATCTTACTGTATGAACCAAAGATCCTAGATATTGGTTTTACTTCGCTTACCTGTAGCTCAAAGTTTGCTTGATCAAGAAATTTCTTGTTCAGCATATCTGCATACTGATTTATTGCTCGCAGGAAGACTCTAAAAGATAAAACCAAAAAAAAAATACATTGAACTGTCATCTCAAATTATAACAATCAATGACCAAAGAACCCTAAAGTATAAACAGCTTTGTTAACGTCGTACAATAAAAACCACCAATTTCATTAAACATACGGTAAGCGACATATCAACCTTTGAACAGAAACAAACCTGTTTTTTTGGAATATTATTTCAGAGACCAAAACTTGTTGAATAGTGCAGAACACAAAGTAAATGTACTACATATACATAGTCCATTTATATTAATACACAAAGTCAGAACAAATGAATGACTTCTCTTTCTGCAGGAGAAAACGGTACACAACACAAGGGAGAGGAGTAAGTCCAGGGGAAGTACACCCAGCATCTTGATCCTCTGAGCTGGAGCAGCAAGCTCGTGAGCTCAGTGGCCCCTCGAGAACTGTCTGAATTGGAGGTTTTGAGGTTAGGGGCATTTGTGAACAGGTCTCTGATTAATTCTTGTACTCCTTCATGTACCTCAGAAAACAGCCAGCCTGACAACATTGAGCTACATTGTGAAACCTGTCACCTGCAACTGTGCAGCCAGTCCGTGCCGAGCTACCTCTTATTCCTTTCCTTTATGTGAGAAGTCGCACAACACCAGGTTATAGTCCAACAGCTTTATTTGAAATCACAAGCTTTCGGAGCGCTGCTCCTTCGTCAGGTGACGAAGGAACAGCGCTCCGAAAGCTTGTGATTTCAAATAAAGCTGTTGGACTACAACCTGGTGTTGTGCGACTTCTCACATTTGTCCACCCCAGTCCAACACCGGCATCTCCACATCCTTTTCTTTAGATCATTCAGCAAATTGAGCCTCCAGAAGAGCAGACCTTGACGGAGGACAATCCTTCTGAGGAGACACCGTCATGGCCTGCATCCCGCCCAAGCATCACCACAGAGATTGGCAATCCGGATGGGTTAGAGAGTGAGTTACAGGGGTCTGTTTGTGGTGATGCACCCAGCACAAATGATCAAGAGCAGGGCAGGAACAGCCCAGGAGGTCGCTCTCAGCTCTGCTTGGGAGGACAGAGATGAGGGCTTCAGGGGCTTAAGCTATGAAAATAAAACTGCCTGCCACACACAAGCAGTTATATCAAGTATTGGAAGGCCTTCCATGGAGTTTCAGCACCTTGGCTGAAAGCAATGAGTCCACTTCCTGCTTGTGCGGTGTCATGTCACTTGGCATCACCACTCTGCAGTCTGCTTTGTGTGTGGCCTGCTCCAGGGATGCTGCAGCTGGGCTCTCACAACAGGAGTCGATGTTACCAGCCTTTGCAGTTTTGTTGGGAGCTCAAGCGGCTGACATTGAGACTCTGAGTTCCAACTTAGAGTCTTCAGGGGGAAAAAGCATCAACTTCCAACAACATATAAATAATTGTAAAAAAATGTCTATTTATTAATACATGATTAGAGGGAACAGTAATTATTAATGATCGCACAGATTATTCAGACACCTGCACCTGTTCTGGTGCTAGCTCTTCAACTGGAGTAACCTCTATCCTTTCCCAATATCATATACTTTTGTTTTTGAAATGCTTATCCAATACTCTTTCAAATGATGTTATAATAATTGCCTCAATATTCACTCGTTGTAAAGCATTTCATGTTCTAATAACCATGTGTGAAAAATTCCTAACTTGCCCCTTCATTTTCTATTGACAATCCTGAATCTATACCTCTTGTTACTGAGCTACCAACCAGTAGAAACAATCCTTCACAACCCAAAACATTTCATAATTGTAAAAACCTCTTGGATCCTCTCCTTAACCCTTCATCCACAATTTTTGAGCCCTTCTTCAAAACTATAACTTCTTATTTTTTTTTAATTCATTTATTGCCCATCCCTAATTGCTCTTGAGCAGGTGGTGGTGAGCCGCCTTCTTGAACCGCTGCAGTCCGTGTGGTGAAGGTACTCCCACAGTGCTGTTAGGGAGGGAGTTCCAGGATTTTGACCCAGCGACGATGAAGGATCGGCAATATAACGTAAGAACATAAGAAGTAGGAGCAGGAGTAGGCCATATGGCCCCTCGGGCCTGCTCTGCCATTCAATAGGATCATGGCTGATCCGAACCTAGACTCACGTCCACTTCCCTGCCCGCTCCCCGTAACCCTTAATTCCCTTATCAGCTAGGAAACTGTCTATCTCCGTTTTAAATTTATATAATGTCGCAGCTTCCACAGCTCTCTGAGGTAGCAAATTCCATAGATTTACTACCCTCTGAGTGAAGAAGTTTCTCCTCATCTCAGTTTTGAAACGGCAGCCCCTTATTCTAAGATTATGCCCCCTAGTTCTAGTCTCACCCATCAGTGGAAACATCCTCCCCGCATCCACCCGATCAAGCCCTCTCACAATCTTATATGTTTCGATAAGATCGCCTCTCATTCTTCTGTATTCCAATGAGTAGAGGCCCAACCTACTCAACCTTTCCTCATAAGTCAACCCCCTCATCTCCGGAATCAACCGAGTGAACCTTCTCTGAACTGCCTCTAGAGCAAGTATATCTTTTCTTAAATATGGAAACCAAAACTGTACGCAGTATTCCAGGTGTGGCCTCACCAGTACACCAGTATACTTCTAAGTCAGGATGATGTGTGACTTGGAGGTGGTGGTGTTCCCATGTATCTGCTGCCCTTGTCCTCTCTACACAGATGCGGCCGGACCTGCTGTGATTTCCAGCAAAAAAAGTTTTTTGTTTTCCATACAGACCCTAGCATCGGCCACATTTGACCCCTTGTGACCCCACCTCATTGTCTTTGATGTAATGTTTTCCTGACTGACCTGTTTGGACACCATCCACACCTTTGATTGCCGTGATTATCTCTCTGCCGAGGTGTGATAAAGGGCAGTTAGAAAGATTAACTGTAATCATCTGGCAGTGTTCTCTGACTATATATGCTGTGCCTATATGCATCTCTTCACTTCACCTGACGAAGGAGCAGCGCTCTGAAAGCTTGTGATTTCAAATAAAGCTGTTGGACTATAACCTGGTGTTGTGCGACTTCTCACACTTGTCCTTCTAGGTAGAAGAGGTCGCGGGTCTGGGAGGTGCTGCCGAAGAAGCCTTGGCGAGTTGCTGCAGTGCATCTTGTAGATGGTACACACTGCAGCCACGGTACACCGGTGGTGGAGGGAGTGAATGTTTAAAGTGGTAGAGGGGGTGCCAATCAAGCGAGCTGCTTTGTCCTGGATAGTGTCGCGCTACTTGAGTGTTGTTGGAGCTGCACTCATCCAGGCAAGTGGAGAGTATTTCATCACACTCCTTACTTGTGCCTTGTAGATGGTAGAAAGGCTTTGGGCAGTCAGGAGGTGGGACACTCGCCACAGAATACCTAGCCTCTGACCTGCTCTTGTTGCCACAGTATTTATGTGGCTGGTCCAGTTAAGTTTCTGGTCAATGGTGACCCCCAGGATGTTGATGGTGGGGGATTTGGCGATGGTAATGCCATTGAATGTCTAGGGGCGGTGTTTAGACTCTGGCTTGTTGGAGATAGTCATTGCCTGGCACTTCTGTGGCGCGAATGTTACCTGCCACTTATCAGCCCAAGCCTGAATGTCGTCCAGGTCTTGTTGCATGCAGGCATGGACTGCTTCATTATCTGAGGAGTTGTGAATGGCACTGAACACTGGTATTATACCAGTGAATCTTCACTGCATCCCTTCCATAGCTCTAATATCCTCCCTACAATGGGATGTAATATGGTCTAACCAACATACTGCACAAATTTATTATCTCCTTGCTTTTGTATTTAATGCTTCCAGATAAAAGCCAGAATCCTATTTGTCCTTTAGTACCTGCACACCCACCTGTAAAGATATATGTATCAACACCTCTTGATCTTTCTCTATTTGTAATAATCCTACCATTTAGTTTTATTTCTTTTCACTGTTAATTTTTTCAAAATGTTCTACTTCATATATATCTGTATTGAACTGTAACTGCCACTATCTGCCCAGTGCATTAATCTATTTACATTCCTCCTGCAGTCTCCTACACTCTTCCTCATATTTTGTCATAACCCCTAATTTGGTATTATTTGCAAACTTTAAAACCATTCCTCTTGTGCATACATCTAAAACATTTGTGCAAATTGAAAAAAAACAGTCCCAATGATACCTTTTTTATTGATTCTAATTTCCTTAAATATTTCAGGAGTGTGATAATAATAGGGGCAGTTTTAACCCATCCTGCCTAGCAGGAATAGGGCATGTAGGCTGTTAAAATCGCTGTAAAGGACTTGTCGTTCCATTCCCACTGGCCGCCATTTTAACCGTGCAGTTTTCTTTTTAAAGCCAGCCCCATGCGCAAGCCCAAGTTGTCCCTTGTGCTGTTGTTTCTTTTTGCAATTTATTTTCCAACCCATCAGCATCCCTGTTTCTTTTTTTTCAGTTCCTGCTACTGTTCTTAAATCCTTCTCTGTGCTAAGTTTGCTTTAGTTTTTTGTTTCTCTTTTTTAAAATGCTAATCACTGATTTTTCCTTCCCTTCTGTGTTCCCCCCAACCCTCCACACCGGCACCTCCAAACACCTGTTCCCCACCATCTCTTTTTAATCCTGTACTCTCTCTCTGTTCTGGAATGGCTGTTCCCCACGATCTTTTTGTACCTGAACACCTATTCCCCACTTTTCCTCTGTTCCCCAACTTCCTTTTTCTTCCCGAAGGCCCCTTTCCAAATGTCTCTTTTATCCCCCTCCGAAGCAGTCTTCCCCCATTATCTCTTTTCATATTTTTTTCCATTCCTATTTGCAATTATCTTTTTTTCTCTCTACAAACTGACCAAAACTTATTTAGCTGTGGGAATAGCAAGCTTCTTCAGATTGAAAATCATCCCCTTTAACATTTTCTTTATTCTATTGTAAAATAGATTATGGCATAAATTTCTCTCCCGCACTTGCCACTTTTTCAGAGGAACAGGACAGGTTTTGCCACGCCCTTTCCTCCTGCTCCATCCCCCATTTCCCGCTCCTCGGGCAGTGCATGTAACTGAGGGAAGTATATCCTTGACATATTTTAATCTTTGTGTTATTTGAACTTGGGTCCAAAAGATGTCCATTAGGCCCAAGCATCCAGCGTTCTAAGATTGGTGGGGGTGGGGGGCGAATTTGCAGAACTTTTTTCTTCTGGGAGCCCTTGTGCAAGAGCTCAGAGTATTGCCTTGCACAGCCTAAAGAAGAAGCCAGCAGATTTGAAGTTTGTTTTTCAATTTTGCAGGCAGCATGGAGGTTGTTGCCTGCACTTCCAATTGGGGAGATCTTTGAGGCCTGCCACAGCAAATCCCACTCTCAATCTGGCATGATTGTCCAGAGGAGGCTAGAGAGCTTGACTCCAAAATCTAAATCCACTGGGACTTGTCTCTGTGTATGTGTAAATCACTTGCGCAGTTTTGTTCAATAACCAGTCATTCATATCATAGCTTTATTGTACGTTGTTAATTTAAAAGCTTCGTCTGTACACAGATGCCTGCATGTTCTGCCTAGTTGGCTGTTATAATTGCTATTAATTCCCCTTCTGAACCTCCCCCAGCCATTTGCTGGTTTAGACACAAACAACTCTTGGAGTCATCATAAAATGAAATGGAGATGATACGAAAGTAATATATTCTGTCTTATCACATAAAACCAGATACTAATATATTTTCTAGTTTCCCTGTTACCATTCATGTGCGCATTTTGGCTGCCACTCTGGACCCGAGCCCATTAGTTTCTATCTCTCTTTTTTTTCCTTCTCTTTACCCTTCAGGCCTTTCTGTCCTGTCTCCTCTGCTCTCTGTTATCTAGTCATGACTCCTTTAATTTCTTCCCTCTCAGTTGCTTCGCCCCCCCCCCACCCCCAAAATCCCTACCCCAACCCTACACTATTTCTCCACCTTTCTACTCTCCTACTGAACCTACTCCAATCCTCCGAGAACTCTGTGTTCCTCCAAATCTGGGCTCTTGTGCATCCCCCACTTCCTTCACCCCACCATTGGCGGCCATGCCTTCAGCCATCTAGGCCCTAACCTAAGCTTTGGAATTCCCTCCTTAAACCTCTCCACCTCTCTTTCCTCCTTTAAGACACTCCCTAAAACCTACTTCTTTGACTAAACTTTCAGTCACCTGTCCTAATGATTCCTTCTGTGGCGCGGTGTCAGTTTTTGTCTAATTATGCTCCTGCGAAACACCTCGAGACATTTTACCACGTTAAAGCCGCTATACAAATGCAAGTTGTTGTTATTGTAAATGACCCTGAGGCTATACGTGGGTCAGGGATACATCTCCATAATGGACAGAGGTTGCCCTCCACCCCCCCAGAGATGCATCCCAATCAAAGGATAGAAGATTCTGCCATATATCTCTGTTAGAGTATTTAGTCTGAGGCAGACAAAATGAGTTTTAACTTGACGCCCCTCCCTCGAGAAACAGAACTTTGAGTGACAGCTTCAAACCAAATTAATAGTGATGATTTAAAAGAACAGAAGGAGCCAAAATAATGTTATGCCAAAGAATGCTTTGGCATTTTACTTTATGAAGCAAAATCCGAGAGGGTGTTGTGAGGTTTTAGTTGAAAGTCATTTCTATTAAGTTGTCTGGGAAAAGAGTGAAGATTCAACTTCAGTCAATCATACTGTAAGCATTTTTAAATACGAGTCATTCAGTTCTGTACAATGGATCATTTAGTGATTTGATTAAGGTCACACCTCTGCCATTTCACTACAGCTCAATAAACATTTGGAAAGAAGCCTGTGATTTAATAAAAAGTTATCCTGAGACATAAAATATTCTCATAGAAGAGCAGCACAGGTAATATTAAACTAGGTACAAGGAGAAGTGATCTCCTGAGCCTGCTGCAGGGAACAGTTAATAAATGCAATCTTTCTGACAAGATCCTGTATTGGATATCCAAACAAAACCCTGGACGCTTATATTCACCTCAGAGAGGTCATAAATGTTTTCTACTGCTATTAAAATATTTATCGTTTACTCCTCTTAATTGAAAGATGCTTAACTCAGATTATCAGATAACTCCATTTTAGCACTAAACTCCAATACTGTTATTTACATTGCTTATTGGAAAATTCCAATTTCTTACCATAAAACATTTCAAATGATGAGTAGACTGCTTTCTATCATATCTTCAGCAAGAAATTACTTAATATTAGAAAGCAAAGACATCTAAAACTCATGTATTAATTGGAAAACATTGTGGATTTAGTTAAAAGTTTAATTCAGTCTATCTAGGTGCAGAAATGCTAAGGCAATCCAAACAATAGAAGACAAGTATTTGTTATTAAGTGACTAAGGAGAGAAGGATGTGGCATCATGAGACATTTCCTCTTAGGTTGTAGTTAAGTGACAATTACATAAACATACAATACCCTACATAAAATCCCAAACCATCACTATAATTGCATCCTATTACCTTTTACCTAATATGAGCCCCTTGTGTCCCATTAGTTGTGTGGCTTTCCAAGACAGCAATGGACACAGTTACATAATGCTAATATTTAGAAGTGACAAGAAAATCACCGTAGATTCGAAAGAGTCCTGATCTCGACCTGTTTAAACAACTGTTATGAAGGCATTATTTCAAGGATAACTTTTTTTAATCCAATATTTTACTTTAACTGTATATGTCACTGTAATCAGGGTTAATTTTTTTTAAAACAAAAAAAGTTGATTTGGTCAGTTTTATCTTCCAGATTGAATCACAAGTGATTGCTTCTTCAATTTTTACCAGACTACAACAACATTTTGAGTCAAACCAGTTGCGAGTTGAGCAACTATCAAATATCAGAGAGCATACCGAGACCGGCTGCTGGAATCGAAGGAACAGAAGGAATGTCATCTTCTTCAAAATTCTCGCTATCCTCACTAATTTCATTATTTAATTCTGACTTGGATCGACTGAATATAATCAGTTCTGTTTGCTAAAGTCACTTCCAAAGACACTGCAACTCAGGGACAGCTTCAATATCTTCGAGCACTGCCAAATTCTCCCCTTCTTTACAAGCCATACCTGCATGGCAAAAGCAGTTTGCAATGTTGCTCTAAGTCATAAGTTCTCAACCTCTAACAACAACATTCATTGCAAACGGATCACAAATTTCATCTTGGCTCCGAAGCAGCTAGTCTTTTTCTAGCCAGAAACTTCCAATAGTGACCGAAGATTGATAACTCCAGTGCCCATCGGCTGAAGTTTTAGAAGTGGTACACTTTAGAAGACAGACAAGTTTCACATTTGTTCGGCTAGAAGTTTCAAGTTGCGCAGGACAGTTATCCACAACGAATAACATGCTTCTAATGTAAGCCCGAAATTTTCTACCCACAGGTTGAATGCATTCCTCAAAAATTGTAGAAATCATCCAAAATCGGCAATTGAAATGGTAAACTGTCAAGCATTTTTGAAACACCTATTAAGGCTGGAATTTTGCCGGTCCTCAGAGTGTGGGATTGGAGGTGGGACCGTAGGAAACCCGCTGTCAACCCGCCTCCAATCAATCTTCCCAAGTGTCGGGTCCCCGGTTTGCGCATGGACCCGACACCCAGCGGCAGGAAGAGAATTATAGCCACTTACCTGGCTGTTAACAGGTACATGATACTTGTTAACAGGCTCTTTTACAATTTTTCCGCTTCTGCCTCGGGTTCCCCGACGTCCGGACACCACGCCAGGTAAGTGTGGCGTGTTGTGAGTCTGCTGTAATGTTTCTGCATTGATGACCGCTGCAGAAGTGGTGTTAAGGATCCAATGGTGCACTGGTGAGTTTGAGGTAAGGAAATGTTGGGAAAATCATTTTTAATGCATTTACACTTTTCTGTCGGTAACAAGTTTTGAATTGGCTGTCTAGTCCCACCTCATTGCGAGAACCTCTCTCACCCGTGACAGATGGCTTCTATAACCTCACCTGCAGCTGCCATCTGTTCTAGCCTAAGGAGGAAGTCACTGGAGAGCCTGGGTGCAAGAGCTCACCTGTGAACAGTCATTGTCAGTGTTTGCAGCACCTCAATGCTGTCAAACACTGAGAAATGAGCTGTTAAAGAAAAATTGTGCGTGGTCCCTTTAAGAAAACCGGCAGATGACGCGTTATCTTAATTGGCCGGCAAGCCCGCAGAGCGGGCTTAATGAGGCCAATCGACGTAAAATCACGTCCGTTGGCTGGATGCAGTTGGGGGCGGGACCGGAACCTGGAAACCAGCTGACTGGCTCCCAAGCTGCATCCATTTGTAAAATCGCGGCCCTAGGCTTTTACTGATGAACAGAAGAGGAAGCTTCTCAGGTCCGTCCATATTAGCACCCAGAAAGAGAGACACTCTCCTTGCTCCTTTACCCACTAACATACTTCCTGGCACAAAAAGTACAAGTCCTCTTGGCATAAGCTTTCAAAAAAGCCCTGTTTCATTGAACTTGAACACATCACAAGGCTGGCACTTTAGAAGTACTGCAGGCAGAGTTGATGAAAACCATAAGTTTTTCAGAGGTCACTTCATCGACTTCTCCGACCATTTTCTTATGAGTTATGGCATGAACTTTTTCTATCTCTTGATTCAGCCCAGGGTTATTTAGAGAGACAGCTAAACCCAATTTCTTATGTTATTATTTGAAAAAGCTATCAAAATATTTGTTCTGAAATTCCGGTGAGATTTTTAATCACATGATGCCTTGAACAATTCAAGAAGTTCTGTTCCAATGTCATCAAGTGCATAACCATTTGATGTCACCGCTGAAATCGCCACTTCTGACCTAATTCTTTGTAGATTTTGCTGATGGCTGCTTGAGTGACACCATATTATTTTGCTAATTCAGTTAGTGACTTTGGCTTTTTGTCTAAAGCACTGGTAATTTCATACATGTGGTTCAAATTCAGATCTACACACTTTTACTTTTTTATTTGATTTCATTTCCACAAAAATAAGAGCCACCATAGGCACAAAAATACTGCACTGTAACAGCCTGTCCTAAATAACTGCCCCTGCTACGAAGCCACACCCTTGTGAGAAGACGAAACAATTATAAGCAAACATTCCTGCCAGGTCAATCAGTGGTCATTAAAATTTGCACAATAAAACTTTGAAGGGTTGAAATACAGTATAACATTAATCAATCTTTTGCTAATTGACCCAAATATGTGAAAAACATACCAAGCACAGCCAGGACCGACGGCCAGTATAAAATTATGCGGATTATAACAATAGGCGACTTAACATTATGCAAACATGAATAATATCAGAACTATCTAAATTGAGCCATTCAAAATTATGTAAGGTTCTGATAAGCGTAAATAAGGAGACACTGTTTCCACCGGCAGGAGAGTTGGTAGCCACAGGACACAAATTTAAGATAATTGGTAGAAGAACCAGAGGAGGAGACATTTTTCACACAGCGAATTTTTATGATCTGGAAGGCACGGCCTGAAAGGGCGGTGGAAGCAGATTCAACCGTACTTTCCAAAAGGAAATTGGATATATACTTGAAAATATTGTAGGGCTATGGGGAAAGAGCAGGGGAGTGGGACCAATTAGATAGCTCTTTCAAAGAGCCGGTACAGACACAATGGCCCCCTTCTGTGTTGTATGATTAGAAGACATTTAATGCAGGTTCCTTTTGTGGCAACCAAAAGAACTTTATTGTTCCGATATCTCTACCAAGTAAAGCACATTACAATTCGCAATACCCTAGTGTACAACATGTGGCTCCTCCAGGCCCAATGGGCCTGCAAACCCCTTCAACCCAGTCTGCAGTCGCCTCTGGACTCCACTGGTCCCAGTACTCCAGTGCATTGACTTTGTTCTCATTTTCAAATCCTTCCTTCCCAATACAACTTTCTCCAACTCTATATCCCAGTATGTACTATCTGTTCTTCTGACTCTGGCCTACTGTGTGTATTCCCCTGTTCTAATAGCATATTCTCCTTTAATTTGTTTGCAAAAGACTTCGCTTAACAATTTCAACATTTTGGATGCTGGGAAAATGTAACTCTGAATTCAACTATTAATATATGATATGACAACTGTAGGGACATTTCCTCCCACTGATGATGAAGAATCCCACCAGACAATGTTTTCTCAGGGTAAAGCGACGGACTTGCCTTGACATTTATTATGATGCAGAACGACTTGCTACTGATGATGCTATTATACAACCTGGTGTTTTACAGGTCAGATAATTATATCATAAAGTCACATCTGCCACAACTGCATCTTTCAGTTAAATCAATAAATGTCGTTAAAAGGTAGCGATTAGTTTTTGCAAAAGATCATCTTTGTTAAAAGAACTGAGAGTGCTTGTGTATATAATTCACAATTTAAATTAATTCTCTATCATACAGCTACCATAATTTATTTCTGCTGAATAAGAGCTAATGGGTTATAAATCAGTTAACTACCCCTGGGCATTAGGGGAATGAGGTAATATATGCTGCTACTGCAATGAAGCCTGACACTTCGTTTCAGGTCAACTGGAGCGTTAAATAGTCTAGAGATCATAATGTTGTCTCTTCCACACCGTGTGGCTACTCCCTTGGCTTTCCAAATCCAACATGCAGCACAGAACAATCAGTTCTGCAAGATAGGATATTATCTATTGCAAGCAGGACAGATTTATGATAAATCTGCGTTAACTGGAATTCCTAAGTTGTTTTGTTCTAACTGCACTTTTCTGTCAATATTTGCATGTTTGAACTACGTGATACATCAAGCTTATTAGCTGACTTGAGGTAACCATGTAGTTTTTTGGTGAAATATTATTAACTCTCTATCCCTGAAGGCAACCATATGTTCAGTCTCCAGTAGTTGTAAAACTAGCACTCGTCAACCAGTAATAGAACTACTGGAGCATGAGGATTTCAATAAATAAAACAACAACTAACAGGAAATATATCTGAGTACATCAGGGAGGTTTAACAACCAATGTTTAATGTTCACCAAGTATTAAATTGCATTTTTTTAAACACTGGGATTTCAAATATTATAATTCCAACAAAGAAATAATGCATGAATCACCTAAGAATTCTTCCTGGGAATTACAGCTTAATGGAACTTGTGTACACAAACACACATTCAAGCCTTTTTATTATATTGTCATCCCACATATAATTTTAACAGGGTGAATCTTATGTTCTCTAATAAAAATTCAGTGCTATTGCATTGTTAACTAGTACCATCACATCATTTGATGCCAACCAAAATTCTGTTGTCAAGTTAATTTGAGAAATCAATTACTCTAACCAAATTGCAAATGGTTATTAATTCAATTCATAAACAATCTGAATTTTATGATGACAAATATAATAGCTTCCTGTTTAAGACATGATCCGTGAGTACCAAGTATTGCACTCAAAAATTCAGTGCTATTGTATTGTTAACTAGTACCATCACATCATTTGATGCCAACCAAAATTCTGTTGTCAAGTTAATTTGAGAAATCAATTACTCTAACCAAATTGCAAATGGTTATTAATTCAATTCATAAACAATCTGAATTTTATGATGACAAATATAATAGCTTCCTGTTTAAGACATGATCCGTGAGTACCAAGTATTGCACTCTGGAGTTTTACCATTAAATGCCATGGGCATTTACACATGACCACATAGAAAATACATGACTAATAAAGATACATTTAGGATTAAATTAGCTGTGTGGTGAACTATGCTCTAAAATTCAAACCATAAAAAAGCATGCTACTAATAGTGTTCAACAAGGATTCTTATCGTGACATAAAATCACTTATTTTACATTTATGGCAGACTTCTATTTTTTTTTAAAGGATGTGCATGCATGGTTTTGAAGAAAGGAGACCATAAATGTTCAAAAAAATCAAAAGCGCATCTAGACATCTGTGTTTTATACTGTCATGTCAGCATACAGAGAATTATAGCTCTTAGGCACAACCCATTTTCAAAATTTCAAATGTGACTATTGCATACTTTATCAAAACTGCATTTGACAGCTCAAAAGCTGCACTACATAGTGGGACAATAATATGATTTTCATTGTGAACTTCTGGTGTGTTGAGAGTAAAAATATTTCTTGATCACGGCTTTGAGCATATTGTGGAAGGTTTTCCCCAAACTCACTTTTTACTTTGCAATTATAAAGTCGGTATTTATGATATGGTTATTATATTTTTAGCTTTTTGTTTCAGAATTTGTAACTTTACAATCTTCCATATTTGTTTTTCTTTAAATTTCATTTTAATTCTTTGTATCATTTTAAAATATTCATTTAGTTTACTTTCATATGGTATTTGACATTATACATTTTTTAAATTGGTTTTTAATTTTGTTACAATTTCTCATAGTACTATGTACACATGTGCAGATATGTCTCCAGTATCCAATATTTGTTAAAATAAATGTCTAGAAGCCCAATCCCAATTTACACAATAGCTTCCACCCATCTTCCCTATCCCAGTCCTCATTTTTTTTAAATTCACTCTTGGGATATGATTGTCACTAGCAAGGCCAGCATTTATTGCTGATCCATAGTTGCCCTTGAGAAGGTGGTGGTGAGCTGCCTTCTTGAACCGCTGCAGTCCATGTGGTTAATGTGGACAATGCTGTTAGGTAAGGAGTTCCAGGATTTTTAAGCAGCAACGATGAAGTCGCCAAGTCGGGATGGTGTGTGACTTGGAGGAAAACTTGGAGATGGTGGTGTGCCCATGCGCCTGCTGCTTTTGTCCTTCTAGATGGTGGAGATCGCACGTTTGGGAGGTGCTACTGAAGAAACCTTGACGAGTTGCTGCAGTGCATTCTGTAGATAGTAAACACTGTAGTGGATGTTTAAGCTGGTGAATGAGGTGCCGATCAAGTGGACTGCTTTATCCTGGATGATGCTGAGCTTCTTGAGTGTTGTAACTACAGCCATCTAGGCAAGTAAAGAGTATCCATCAGACTCCTGACATGGGCGTTAAAGGTGATGGAGAGGCTTTGGGGAATCAGAAGGTGAGCTACTTGCCGCAGAATACCCAGTCTCTGACCTGCTCCAGTAGCTACAGATTTGTGTGACTGGCTCAGTTGAGTTTCTGATCAATGGTGACCCCCAGGATTTGATGGTGCAGGATTCAGCGATGGTGATGCCACTGAATGTCAAGGGAGGTGGTTAGGCTCTCTCTTGTTCGAGATGGTCATTGCCTGACACTTGTCTGCTGCAAATGTTACTTGCCACTTACCAGCCCAAGTCTGTATATTGTCCAGGTCTTGTTGCATGTGGGCATAGACTGTTTCATCATCTGAGGAGTTGCAAGAGAGTGAATCAAATTGGCTGAGGACAGGCATCTGTAATGGTGGAGACCTCAGGAGGAGGCAAAGAAGGATCATTCACATGGCGCTTTTGGTTGAAGATGGTTGCAAATTCTTCAGCCTAGTCTTTTGCACTCGTGCTGGGCTCCACTCTCATCGAGGATGGTGAAGTTCATGGAGCCTCCTTCTCCCATTAGTTACTTAATTGTCCACCACGACTAATTTCTGACTAGATGTGGAAGGACTGCAGAGCTTTGACCTGATCTGTTGGTTGTGGGATTGCTTAGCTCTGTTTATAGCATGCTGCTTCTGCATTTAGCATGCATGTTCCAGTGACCCCATCCAAACCCAGCTCATCATTTAACTACATCGCATTGGCCCAATGCTCACTGACATCATCAACTGCTCTCTTTCCTGAGGCATTGTTCCGCACCTCCTTCACCTTTGTCCGTGCCAAATAACACCTCATCTCTAAGTTTCCCTTCCTTTCTAACGCCCTGCAACATGTCACTGTTCCCCCAATTCCACATCCATGTCTCCCACTATTCTCTATTCACATCCCGAGTTTAGTTTCTGTCCCACCCACAGCACTGAGTCAAAGTCACCGATATTACGTGACTGCGATTATAACACATTATCCTTTCTCAATCCCTCGACAGCTTTTAATATGATTGTCCACTCGATTCTCCTCCAATGTCAATCTTCGGTGGTCCACCTCTATGGCGCTGCACTCTTGTGGTTCTATTTCTACCTGTTCCAGTGTAGCCATCACATGTCCTGTAATGGTTTCTTCTCCTGTGCGCAGTCACCACTGGTGTGTTCCAAGATTCTATCTTTGGCCCCCTCCTATGCCACACATCTGTATGCTGCCCCTCTGAAACATTATCAGTAAACATTGTGTCAAGTTCTACTTGCATGCTGACCACACATAGTTTCATATTTCTGCCACCAGCCTGGACCCCATGACTATTGTTGTGCTATACGAGATCAACTCACGGCTTAACCTTCTCTAACTTAGCAGTGGAAAGAACAAAGACATCCTAGTCAACATCTTTCCAGCATTCAGAAGTGTACTGTGATTCAGCATTAAGGAGCCAGGGAGACTCGAGATGCATTCAGGGACGCTGTGAAGAGGCATAAGAACATAAGAAATAGGAGCAGGAGTAGGCCATTCGGCCCTTCGAGCCTGCTCCGCCATTCAATGAGATCATGGCTGATCTTCTGCCTCAATTCCATTCACCGGCCCTATCGCCATATCCCTTGATGCCCTTACTAGTCAGAAATCTATCGACTTCTGTTTTGAATATACCCAATGACTTAGCCTCCACAGCCCTCTGGGGTAGAGAATTGCAAAGATTCACCACCCTCTGTGTGAAGAAATTTCTTCTCATCTCAGTCCTGAATGGCCTACCCTTTATCCTGAGGCTGTGGCCCCTGGTTCTAGACTCCCCAGCCAAGGGAAACATTCTCCCAGCATCCACCCTATCAAGCCCTGTAATAATTTTGTATGTTTGAATGAGATCCCCTCTCATTCATCTGAATTCAAGAGAATACAGGCCTAGTTTACTCACTCTCTTCTCATACGACAGTCCCGCCATCCCAGGAATCAATCTCATGAACCTGCGTTGCACTTCCTCTATGGCAAGTATATCCTTCCTTAGGTAAGGAGACCAAAATTGTACACAGTACTCCAGGTGTGGTCTCACCAAGGCCCTATATAATTGGAGTAAGACTTCTTTACTCCTGTACTCAAATCTTCTTGTAATGAAGGTCAGCATATTATTTGCCTTCCTAATGGCTTGCTGCACCTGCACATTCACTTTCAGTGACTCATGTACAAGGACACCCAGGTCCCTTTGAGCATCTGCATTCCCCAATCTTTCACCATTTAGGAAATACTCTGCCTTTCTGTTTTTTCTACCAAAGTGGATAACTTCACATTTATCCATATTATATTCCATCTGCCATGTTCTCGCCCACTCACTGAGCCTGTCGAGATCCCCTTGAAGCCTCTTCACATCCTCTTCGCAACTGACACTGCCACCTAGCTTTGTATCATCAGCAAATTTGGAAATGTTACATTTAGTCCCCTCATCCAAATCATTGATATAGATTGTGAATAGCTGGGGCCCAAGCACCGATCCTTGCGGTACCCCACTAGTCACAGCCTGTCATCCTGAAAAAGACCCCTTTGTCTACTCCACTAGTTACATCCTCAAAGAACTCCAATAGGTTTGTTAAACAGGATTTCCCTTTCATAAATCCATGTTGACTCTGCCCAATCTTACTATTAGTTTCTAAGTGCTCAGTTATTGCATCCTTTATAATAGACATCAGCATTTTCCCAACTACTGATGTGAGGCTAACAGGTCTGTAGTTCCCCATTTTCTCTCTCCCTCTCCCTCCTTTCTTACATTTGCTGGCAGACACAGACACAGCTCAGCAACACCAAGGAATGTAAGTAGAACCTGCTTGGTGTGCCCTTGTGACCCGGGAACCTGAGCTCTGTTCCCTCATGTCCCTGGAGTCTTGTTTGTGTAGATTATGTTAAGTAGATCTGAGCTTGGTGATTTCAAATCCACAGCAACAAAGAGCTCAAGTGGAAAAAAATTATAATTAAGTTTTGTGACCTGACTGCATTTCTCAAAAAAAGACCATGGCTACTTGCAGTAATTCTGTTGTTCTGCTTTATGCAGTTACAAGAAGTTCAGAGCGGATGATTCGCAACAACAACTTGCATTTATATAGTGCATTTAACGTAGTAAAACATCCCAAGGCACTTCTCAGGAGCGTTATCAAACAAAATTTGACATGAATCACATATGAGCAGATATGAGGTCGGAAGCTCAGCTCAGGGTCAAATAGGATGCCAAGGTTGCGAATGGTCTGGTTTAGCCTCAGACAGTGGCCAGGGAGAGGGATGGAGTCAGTGGCTAGAGAAAGGAATTTGTGGTGGTGGTGACCAAAGACAATGGCTTCGGTCTTCCCAATATTTAGTTGGAAGAAATTTCTGCTCATCCAATACTGGATGTCGGACAAGCAGCGTGACAAATCAGAGGCAGCGGAGGGGTCGAGTGAGGTGGTGGTGAGGTAGACCTGGGTATCGTCAATCTACACGTGGAACCTGACGTCATGTTTTCAGATGATATCGCTGAGGGGCAGCACCTGGATGAGAAATAGGAGTGGTGTGGTCAACCGTTAACAATATCAGCTAACATGGGGGCCCGGAAGAGAAGTTTGGTGGTCAGCAGTTTGTTGGGAATAGGATCGAGGGAGCAGGAGTTGGGTCTCATGGACAAGATGAGTTCAGAGAGGGCATGAGGGGAGATAGGAGAGAAACTCAAGAAAGATGCTAGTTCAGGGCAAGGGCAGGGAGAACCTTGGAGGAAGTTTGGCTTGGCGGGCAAGGGGAGGGCAGAGAATTGGCAGAGGCAGTTGAACGGATGGTCTTAATTTTAGTGACAAAAAAGTCCATGAGCTCCTCGCACTTGTTGGAGGTGAGGGTGGAGGATGCAGGGGAGAGGGGTTTAAGAAGACAGCTTGTAGTGGAGAAAAAAGAAAGACTTGCATTTATATAGCGCCTTTCACAACCACCGGACGTCCCAAAGTGCTTTACAACTAATGAAGTACCTTTTGAAGTGTAGTCACTGTTGTAATGTAGCAAACGCGGCAGCCAATTTGCACACAGCAAGCTCCTACAAACAGCAATGTGATAATGACCAGATAATCTGTTTTTAGTGATGTTGATTGAGAGATAAATATTAGCTAGGACACCGGGGATAACTCCCCTGCTCTTCTTCGAAATAGTGCCATAGGATCTTTTACATCCACCTTAGAGGGCAGACGAGGCCTCGGTTTAATGTCTCATCCGAAAGCACCTTCGACAGTGCAGCACTCCCTCAATACTGCACTGCAGTGTCAGCCTAGATTTTTGTGCTCAAGTCCCTGGAGTGGGACTTGAACCAACAAACTTCTGACACAGAGGCGAGGGTGCTTTCAACTGAGCCACAGCTGACACTGTAGAAGAGAAGCCACATTCCACAAAGATCCTGGAGTAGTGGGCAGTTTTGGCAGAGGAGAGCAGGGCCTTATAGTGCTTTATGTGGTCCAGCCGGATATGACGATGAATGGCTAAACCAGTTGTCCACCATAAGTGTTCAAGTCTGCGTCCCCTGACCTTAAGGGAGGAGAGATGAAGGCTGCACCAGGGGGAACGACCAAGGTGAGAGAGAGTAATGGTTTTAATGGGGACAAGGACATCAAAGGTGAAGGTGCGAGTGTGATTGAGCAGATCGGTAGCTATAGAAATGATATGGTGAATGGAGAGCCAAAGGGTAGCCAGTTGGGAACTTGAAAGTGCCGTTGTAAGTGACTAGGAAAGAGTTTTATCCAGGGGCGGATACAGAAGGAAGTGGGGTTGGGAGAGGGTAGGGGGATGTGAGTGGAGAGGGATACAAGGAAGTGATCAGATCAGATGGCACATATTTAATAATTCGTTAGAACAAGATGTAGTGCCAAAGGACTGGCAGATAGCTAACGTAATACCTATTTTTAAGGAGGGAGATAGAACATGTCCAGGAAACTATAGACCAGTCAGCTTAACATTGGTGGTAGGAAAAATAATGGAATCCCTACTAAAGGAGAAAACAGAAGAACATCTCGAAACCAAAAATATAATAATGAATAGTAAGCATGGATTTCAAAAGGGAAAATCTTGCTTGACCAACCTCATTGAATTTTTTGAAGAGGTAACAGAGAGAGTAGACAAGGGTAATGCAGTACATGTAATTTATCCAGATTTTCAAAAGGTCTTTGATAAGGAACCACATAATAGACTAATGAATAAGGTCAGAGAATGCGGAGTCAGGGGACAAGTAACAGAATGGATAACTAGCTGGCTTCAAGATGGCAGAAAGCAGAGAGATGGGGTAAAGGGTAGCTATTCAGAGTGGCAGAAGGTGGCTAGTGGTGTTCCACAAGGATCAGTGCTGGGACCACTGTTGTTCACAATTTATATTAACGATTTAGACTTTGGAATTAGAAACATAATTTCTAAATTTGCAGATGGCACCAAATTGGGGGTGGGGATGGGGATAGTCAATACTGAGGAGGACTCCAACAAATTACAAGACAACTTTAATAAACTTGAAGAAAGGGCATATAATTGGCAAATTAAATTCAACACAAATAAATGTGAGTTATATATCACATATTACTTGGAAAATACGAATCTAAGTGGGGTAGAAGAGCAAAGGGATCTCGGAGTACAAATACACAAATTACAGAAAGTAGAGACACAGGTTAACAAGGCCATAAAAATAGCAAACCCAGCACTATGGTTTATTTCTAGAGGGATTGAATTGAAAAGTAGAGAAGTAATGCTAAATTTGTATCAAACCTTGGTTAGACCACACTTGGGAGTACTGCGTACAATTCTGGTTGCCATATTATAAAAAGGATATTAGAGGCACTGGAGAGGGTGCAAAAAAGATTTCCAAGGATGATACCAGAAATGCGAGGGTATACATATCAGTAAAGGATGAACAGGGTGGATCTATTTTCTCTTGAAAAGAGAAGGCTGAGGGGCGACCTAATAGGTTTATAAAATTATGAAAGGTTTCCACTTGTGGGGAAGGGCAAAACTAGAGGCCATCAATATAAGATAGTCACCAAGAAATCAAATGGGGAATTCAGAAGGAAGTTCTTTACCCAGAGAGTGGTGAGAATGTGGAACTCGCTACCACAGGGAGTGGTTGAAGCAAATAGTATAGATGCATTTAAAGGGAGGCTAGATAAGCATATGAGGGAGAAGGGAATAGAGGGTTATGCTGATAGAGATAGACGAGGATAGATAGGAGGAAGCTCGAGTGGAGCATAAACACCGGCATGGGCTGGTTGGGCCGAATGGCCTGTTTCTGTGCTGTATATCCTATGTAATGGCCTTATCTGTGATTGACACAATGGGAGTCGAGAGGCCATGTGAGATGGCAAGGTCAAGGGTGTGGCCATATGGGTAGGGGGGTTTATATGGAGGAAGAGATTAAGGGAGGATAGAATGGCAGCGAACTCAGAGGAGAGAGGACATGATGAGTTGAGATCGAGGTTGAAATCACCAAGGATGGAAAAGTCACTCGGTGCAGAAGCTGAGGGAGGAAAGTAGTGAAGGTATCTTGGTGAGAAACTTGCCGTGGTATGTGGGTGAGCGGTAAAGAATGAGGATTTTAAAGGAGTGCTGAGAGGGGTGGAACAATGCGATTGCTAAAAGGAGGAGAAGGTGTCAGGTGCTACAGGCCTGAAATAAAGTGATGCAGGTTTGTAACGTTTGGTGACTTCACGTCAGAAAAAGCTAAAAAGGTATATAGCAGCCAGTGGAAATCAGTGACTGAGATGCCATTACAATAGAATTTGGCACTATCTATCATAAGTTACGAGCTGATACTCAGCTTGACTACAGTAGGCAAAATATTTGAAAGTCTACAAATTATCACTCAGAACCACACTCCCATCACATCCTCAATGTTAGCATAGGCATTTCATACTATGTGTGAAGTGACAAAAGCAATGTTTCAAAATAAACTATAGAATAATAAATACCTGTGTAAGGCAGTAACATGTTGAGGGGTTACAATGACATAATGAACTAAAAAAAGTTGCTATATTGTCCATTTTTCCTGGTGGAATTTTACATTTTTATTAGCGGCAGCATAAATACAGCGGGAGAGAAGGCCTCGGGCAGAGCGGAAGCACAAATACAGTGAGAGAGAAGGCCTCGGGCAGAGCGGACCTGAACAGCAGCAGCATATTCGAATTCAAAGACAACAAAAAAAAACAAGGCGTGATGTCACAGGATAGCAGGTAGGTGATTGGTTGGTGAGTATTACCTTTGTTTTTTTTCTCTCTACGTTAGGTCAGTGGGTTAGCTAAGAAGTTTAGTTAGTAGTCTAGCAAATAAAGGCAAGCCAGGGCACCGCAGTCCCGTGGAATGTACATTCTGTGCCATGTGGGAACTCTAGGACGCTACTCGTATCCTGGACAACTACATGTGCAGGAAGTGTGGACAGCTACAGGAGCTCGAGCTCCGGGTTTCGGAGCTTGAACAGCAGCTGGTGTCACTGTGGTGCATCCGTGAGGCTGAGAGCTTCGTGGATAGCACGTTTCAGGAAGTGGTCACCCCGCAGCTTAAGAGTGTGCAGGCAGAGAGGGAATGGGTGACTGTCAGACAGAAAAGGAGGACCGGGCAGATAGTTCAGGAGTCCCCCGGATTACTCCCGGTGCCACGCACTAGTGAGTTTAGAAATAGGAGGATAGAGCAGATGAATGTGTGGCTGGTGAGATGGTGCAAGAGGGAGGGCTTTAGATTCCTGGGACATTAGGACTGGTTCTGAGGGAGGTGCGACCTATACAGGCCGGACGGGTTGCACCTCAACAGAGCCGGGACCAATATCCTCGCGGGGGGGGGGGGGGGGATTGCCAGTGCTGTTGGGGAGGATTTAAACTAATTTGTCAGGGGGATGGGCACCAGGATGTAGCATTAGGAGAGAGAAACATGGTGCACAAAAGAGTGGGAGATACAGATAGCATGACAGTAACAGATAGTACGATAGTACGTGGGGTCAGACTAAGAAAAAATACAAGAAGGTCTAAGACAGGTTTACAGTGCATGTATGTAAACGCACGAAGCGTGGTAAATAAGGTTGGTGAGCTGCAGGTGCAAATAGCCACATGGGAATATGATATTGTGGCGATAACGGAGACCTGGCTCAAAAAAGGGCAGGATTGGGTTTTAAATATTCCTGGATATAAGGTGTTCAGGAAAGAAAAGAAGTGGGGCGGCAGTATTGATTAAGGAGAATATTACAGTGTTGGAGAGAGAGGATGTCCTGAAGGGGTCAAGGACAGAATCTATTTGGTGAGAGTTAAGACACAATAGAGGTGCCATTACACTACTAGGTGTATTCTATAGGTCACCTACTAGTGGAAAGGATATAGAGGAGCAAATTTGCAGGGAAATTACAGAGAGGTGCAAGAACTATAGTGATAATGGGGGACTTCAATTATCCTAATATAGATTGGGATAGTAAGTGTGTAAAGGGCAGAGAGGGGGAAGAATTTCTTAAGTGTGTTCAGGAGATCTTTCTTGATCAGTACGTTTATGGCCCAACGAGGAAGGAGGCATTGCTGGATCTGGTTCTGGGGAATAAGGTGGGTCAGGTGGATCAGTAGAGGAACAGTGATCACAGTATTATATGGTTTAGGTTAGCTATGGAAAAGGAAAAGAGCAATCTAGAGTCAAAATACTTAATTGGAGGAGGGCCAATTTCAGTGGGTTGAGAACGGATCTGGCCCGGGTAAATGGAATCAAAGATTGGCAGGCAAAACTGTAATTGAACAATGGGCTACTTTTAAAGAGGAGATGGTTTGGGTATAGTCGAGGTACATTCCCACAAGAGGGAAAGGTAGGGCAACCAAAACCAGAGCTCCCTGGATGACAAAAGAGATAGAGAGTAAGATAAAGCAGAAAAAAAGGGACGTATGACAGATGTCAGGTTGAGAATACAAGTGAGAACCAGGCTGAATACAGAAAGTTCAGAGGGGAAATGAAAAAGGAAATACGAGGGGCAAAGAGGGAATATGGGAATAGACTGGCAGCTAACATAAAAGAGAATCCAAAAGTCTTCTATAGGCAAATAAATAATAAACGGGTAATAAGAGAAGGGGTGGGGCCGATTAGGAACCAAAATGGAGACCTACGCATGGAGGCAGAGGGCATGGCTGAGGTACTAAATGAGTACTTTGCATCTATCTTTACCAAGGAAAAAGATGCTGCGAAAGTCATAGTGAAAGAGGAGGTAGTTCAGATACTGGATGGGATAAAAATTGATAAAGAGGGGGTACTAGAAAGGCTGCTGTACTTAAAGTAGATAAGCCACCAGGACTGGATGGGATGCATCCTAGGATGCTGAGGAAAGTAAAGGTGGAAATTGTGGAGGTACTGGCCATAATCTTCCAATCCTCCTTGGATACGGGGGTGGTGCCAGAAGACTGGAAAATTGCAAATGTTACACCCTTGTTCAAAAAAGGGTGCAAGGATAAACCCAGCAACTACAGGCCAGTCAGCTTAACCTCGGAGGTGGGGAAGCTTTTAGAAATGATAATCTGGGACAAAATTAACAATCACTTGGACAAGTGTGGGTTAATTAAGGAAAGCCAGCACGGATTTGTTAAAGGCAAATTCTGTTTAACTAACTTGATCAAATTTTTTGATGAGGTAACAGAGAGGGTTGATGAGGGCAATGCAGTTGATGGGGTGTATATGGACTTCCAAAAGGTGTTTGATAAAGTACCACATGATAGGCTTCAACTTTGCTGGCAAGCCTATGGAATAAAAGGGACAGTGGCAGCATCTATACGAAATTGGCTAAGTGACAGGAAACAGAGAGCAGTGGTGAACGGTTGTTTTTTGGACTAGAGGAAAGTATACAGTGGTGTTCCCCAGGGGTCAGTACTAGGACCACTGCTTTTCTTGATATATATTAATGATTTGGACTTAGGTGTACAGGGCACTATTTCAAAATTTGCGGATGACACAAAACTTGGAAGTATAGTGAACAAGTGAGGTAGATAGGGATAGACGTCAAGAGAACATAGACAGGCTGGTGAAATGGGCGGACAAGTGGCAGATGAAGTTTAACGCAGAAATGTGCAAGGTGATACATTTTGGTAGGAAGAACGAGGAGAGGCAATATAAACTAAAGGGTACAATTCTAAAGGGAGTGCAGGAAGAGAGAGACCTGGGAGTATATGTGCACAAATCGTTGAAGATGGCAAGGCAGGTTGAGAAAGCGGTTAAAAAAGCATACGGGATACTGGGCTTTATAAATAGAGGCATAGAGTACAACAACAACAAGTATTTATATAGCGCCTTTAACATAGTAAAACGTCCCAATGCGCTGCACAGGAGTATTTCAAGACAAAAAATTTGACACCGAGCCACATAAGGATAAATTAGGGCAGGTGACCAAAAGCTTGGTCAAAGAGGTAGGTTTTAAGTAGCGTCTTAAAGGAGGAAAGAGAGGAAGCGAGGTGGAGAGGTTTAGGCAGGGAATTCCAGAGCTTAGGGCCTAGGCAACAGAAGGCACGGCCACCAAAGGTTGAGCGATTATAATCAGGGATGCTCAAGAGGGCAGAATTAGAGGAGCGCAGATATCTCAGGGGGTTGTGAGGCTGAAGGAGATTACAGAGATAGGAAGGGGCGAGGCCATGGAGGGATTTGAAAACAAGGATGAGAATTTTGAAATCGAGGCGCTGCTTAACCACACAAAAGCAAGGAAGTTATGATGAACCTTTATAAAACACTGGCTCGGCCACAACTGTATCCAATTCTGGGCACCGCACTTTAGGAAGGATGTGAAGACTTTGTTAAACGGATTTTATTTTTTGTCTTATAATACCTCCTGTGAAGCGCCTTGGGACGTTTTACTACATTAAAGGCGCTATACAAATACAAGTTGTTGTTGCTGTTATTGTTTAAAGAGGGTGCAGAAAAGATTTACAAGAATGGTTCCAGGGATGAGGGACTTCAGTTACGTGGAGAGACTGAAGAAGCTGGGGTTGTTCTCCTTAGAGCAGAGAAGACTGAGAGGAGATTTGATAGCGGTGTTCAAAATCATGAGGGGTCTAGACAGAGTAGATAGAAACGGTTCCCATTGGCGGAAGGGTCGAGAACCAGAGGACACAGATTTAAGGTGATTGGCAGAAAATCCAAAGGCGACATGCGGAAAAACTTTTTTACGCAGGGAGTGGTTATGATCTGGAATGCACGACCTGAAAGAGTGGTGGAGGCAGATTGAATCATGGCTTTCAAAAAGGAATTAGATAAGCAGCTGAAGGAAAAAAAATTGCAGGGCTACGGGGAAAGGGCGGGGGATTGGGACTAGCTAAAGTGCTTTGCAGAGAGGCGGCATGGGTTTGACGGGCCGAATGGCCTCCTACTGTGCTGTAACAATTCTATGATTCTATTTTAAATTCTCAGGAATTTCATTATTGTATTGAAGCTAAAGGTCATGCAGGGTGATGTAAATTATTCCTGGTGCAGATTATTACAAACTTTTGTGATATAAGCATAGGATTAAAGTATGATTGATACAGAACAACTCACTTGTTTCTTGCAATGATTTGCCATATTGTGATTATCTATGGTTTTTATTTTTTTTAACCCACAAATAGATTAGTGAATATCTGGTAATTTGCTTGGATATGTATATCTAGACTATTAAGTTAAATAATGAGAGCCAATAATAAAATCTGATACTTAAAAGTTCAGGTAAATCTAATCATCTGTGTAAATGGTTAGTTCATAATTAGCTAGCAGGAGGCAGGAACACTTACGAAAATATGGACAATTTTCTCCCCATAACTGGGCTGATCGATGAAGTCTTCCAACTGACGACTTATAGAATTATACAATCATAGAATTGTACAGCACAGAAGGCAGCTATTTGGCCCATCGAGTCTGCACCGGCTCTTTCGAAGAGTAATCCAGTTAGTCCCACTCTCCCGCTCTTTCCCCATATCCCAGCAATTTTTTCTCCTTCAAGTATTTATCCAATTCCCTTTTGAAGACTACTATTGAAGCTGTTTCCACCACCCTGTCAGGCAGTGCATTCCAAATCCTAACCACTCATGCGTAAAAAAGTTTTTCCTCATGTTGCCTCTAGTTCTTTTGCCAATCACCTTAAATCTGTGCCCTCTCGTTATCGACCCCCTCAGCAATTGGAAACAGTTTCTATTTATTTAATCTATCGAAATCCTTCATGATTTTAAATACCTCTATCAAATATCCTCTTAGCCTTCTCTGCTCCAAGGAGAACAACCCCAGCTTCTCTAGACTATCCACGTAACTATAATCCCTCATCCCTGAAATCATTCTAGTAAATCTCTTCTGTACCCTCTCCAAAGCCTTCACACCCTTCCTAAAGTATGGTGTCCAGAATTGGATTGGACACAATACTCCAGCTGGGGCCAAACTAGTGTTTTACATAGGTTTAGTTGGCTGACACAATCACTGAGAATAACTAACTTTGAACATCAATAAGGCTGCCTATTATACTGGTCTTTGGCACTTTAATAGGCAACTCTTATATATGCTTTAGAATGCTGTTGAAATATCTTATAAGTTGTATCTATTTTACATATAGGACAGGATATTCCGACCCCCACGGGTGCATACGAGGTGTGAAAGCACCCGTAGGGGCCTCGCAAGTGCCGGTTTCAGGCATGCGAAGCGCATGCGCTAAAACCCAGCACTTCCAATCTGTCAAGTCCTCTTAACAGAGGTAAGGCCTGCTTTTACCAGCATAAGAGTTTAAAAAAAATGTTTTAAAAATTTTTTCCAACTCATTTATAATTTTAAAATACTTTTGAAAAAGCTAAGTTTATTTTTAGCCCCGTAAAAAACTTTAATTATTTTTTTCAAAAAATTTAATTTTTGTTAAAAATATTTAATTTAATGTACTTTTACCTAATTTTAAATACGTGATTTAAAAAAATGTATTTAATGTTTAACTGTTTTTTTAAGTGATCCCCATTCATACTTTTGACAGATCTACGTGTAGAGACCTGTCAAAAGTGTGCAGGGGGATTCCCTTCTTTGATTGTTTCCCCATGGCCCACGTGATCCCAGGGACACTTGCAAACCGCATGCGCCCCTGGGATACCTGGGCCTCTGCGCATTTCGTAGTGGAGAGGCCCAGGATCAGAAGTCTCGGGACCTACGGAGCCAGCAGGTAAGTGCGTAGATTTTTTCCGATCGGAGGCATCCGCCCGTAGGAAGCCTCCAATCGGAAAATCCGGCCCATAAGTCGGCTGTTGTCGGGTGAGTACGCGCTGTGTACTCACCTGTAAAGCCATCTGAAGTGCCGGTTTCCTGCATGCACTGCGCATGCGCGGGAAACCGGAACTTCCGTTCCCCTGAAGGGAGGGGTTCAGAAGTCGAACGTGTGCGCGGGAGAGGCTGCGCGCACGCAGCGAACTTCGTTTTTTTTTCAGGTTTCTCCGGGAAGGTAAGTATGGAGAAGCTGCACTTTTAAAAAGGAGGCGCAAGGCCTGTTTTTAACAAGGTAAGTGGTTAATTAATTACAATTTAAACATTTTTTCAACAGGTTTATCTTTTTTAGATACTTTAAAGAAAGGTAAGTATATTTTTAGCACCGTTAAAAAGTATAATTAATTTTTTGAAAAATTTAAATTTTTGTTTAAAGTAGTTAATTTATTTAACTTATAATTATTTTAAAAATGTGATGTTTCTTTTTCAATTTATTTGAAGTTTAAGTGTGGTTTTGGGGCCGATCTCTATTCATAGATTTGACAGGTCTTCCTGTCAAATCTATGAATGAAAATGCCCTGCTAGGATTGGCTCTCCATGGCCCACGTGATCCCAGGGGACGCTTCGAATTAACTGCGCCCCTGGGATACACAAGCACTGCGCGCCGGCAGCTGGAGGAGGCCCAGGACCCGAAGTCCTCGTGGGCCCAAAGCACAACTGCAGGCGCGGTAGGCAAGTACGCGCGCGATGCTTGCACCCACAGGAAGCCGGAAAGCCGAATTTCTGGCCCAATAATACATTGTATTGAAACATTTTAAAAATACAAAATTGTCTGAATGGCTTGTGGACTGAACGGAGGTGTTCGTCTTTCGGATGAGACGTTAAACCGAGGCCCCGTCTGCTCTCTCAGGTGGATGTAAAAGATCCTATGGCACTATTTCAAAGAGGAGCATGGGAGTTATCCCCGGTGTCCTGGCCAATATTTATCCCTCAATCAACATAACAAAAACAGATTATCTGGTCATTATCACATTGCTGTTTGTGGGAGCTTGCTGTGCGCAAATTGGCTGCCGCGTATCCCACATTACAACAGTGACTCCACTCCAAAAGTACTTCATTGGCTGTAAAGCGCTTTGAGACGTCCGGTGGTTGTGAAAGGCGCTATATAAATGCAAGTCTTTCTTTTTAAGCAAAGCGATCACCCAATCTGTGTTTGGTCTCGCTAATGTGAGTAGCCCTCTCTCACTATGTTGGCTGCATATAGTGACACCATTATTTCCGGCCAAAATGGAGATGATTGGGTAATTCCCCCGTCAATCAAACCTGGTGACCGCATTGCCTGGGATTGATGTTATACATATAATTTGTATGTAACTATCCTCCATTCACTGCATTTTGCTGGAGAAATAATCAATTTGTATTATGTAACTATCCTCCACTCACTATTTTGCTGGAGAAATCACTGCTTTAACGGGAGATGCTGCTGCAGTTTCAGTCACGGGTTCTGATTGCTGTAGTTTGTAGAGACTCTTTTTAAATAGACTCTGTAGACTGTATGCTGTGAGTGCTGCTTAAAAGTCCCACCCTGTCTCCAACATGAACATCATTCGGCCAAATCGCTGATAGCTCACTCAGAAAGCAAGCAGGTGGTGACTGTGTTACATCCCAGCTCACATCCTCTCTGCTTCTGACTCTGATCGAATGCACATCTTCTCCTCCATCTGCTGTAACATAGGCGGCAGAGTCTTCAGCTATCACGTCTCTGCACTCATAAATTCTCATCACTCTGTCTTAATACTTCACTACCAACCTTTATGAGTGTCTCAAAATGTAAGTCTTTGCCCATATCTTTGGTCACCTCATACATATATTACATACTATATTTTCCTCATACAGCAATTAAATAACACTTTAAATGGCACCTCTACATGCCACACATAAAATTCCAAAAGTAACTTTAAATGTTGGACAAATATATATATATCTATAAATAAATAAAAGTGCTTTAAAAAATCAAAGGATTGAAAAAGATTAAAGCCTAGAAGTTCCTCTACTTGAGCTTTCAAAGCATTAAACCAGTGTAACATGGCTTTTCTGGATAATAAAGCACTCATCAATATGTCATTTTACACAACTGGATTTGTGTATGATTGCATGCAGTCTAACAATTGCACAGTGGGGCAGCTAGTAACACCACAGCTCCAATAACCTTGCGTAACACTTCTTTAATGTGCAAACTAGTCACTTACGCCTTTTAAACAGTGTATTTCGGTAGAATCTAACTGCTCCAAAAGCAATTTTAGAGCTGCAGATTACAAAGTGCCTTTTTTGATCAAGTTCTTAAGGCTCTTTTCTTTCTTTCTTTTCTCTGGAGAAGGTGTATGCTCTCAGGGAGCATCTGCAATAAGCTTTGAAATTATTTATCATGCATGCAAGAGTATGGCTCTCTAGTAAACCGCAAATGTAGGCCATCTGCACAAGTGATGGTAGATGTGTCAGAAAGAATGTAGGCCACAGCTAGCACTGGACATAGACTCAGATACAGGGCCCTCTAGGTCCAAACCATAAGATCGCCTATCGTCAAAATAAAAAGGGCTCATTAGGAAACCTTGCAGCAATGCAGCATACTTACTCATTCCATCAGGGACTCACTCAGGAGTAGTAGATTATGTAGTAGTCATGCTGTAAGAAATCGTGGATTGAAAGAAATAATAGTCTGTTACGAGTTCCCTCGATCAGCAGTTTGCCTAAGTTGATGACACAGAAAGATTCCAGTCATGTCAGAAAAATAGCTGTACAGAGAGCTGAATTACGAGGTCAGAACACAAAAACAGGCCTTCGAGTGGGCATAGCTAGGCCTGCTAAGGAATGCAGCAAGGAGCTGTAGGATAAACAAGCTGTCTATGAGAGGGCAACAAGACCTTTAGAACAGAGATAAGGAGCAAAATGACCTCGAGGCTGGGAGGGGGCTGTCATAGGTAGCCTCTCCCTTGTAATTGGACGATGGGATGGGTAAAAATTATTTGACACCAGGCATCCACCAGCCCATAGAAATAAGGTATAAAAACAGACGACCGAGAGAGGAAAACAGGCAATTAGGGGCAAAGGCTTCCCCGAGGTGGCTACGGCTTAACACCTTGGTCAGGTTTAGCCTCTAAGGTAAATTAATGCTGGCTGACGGCCTAACACCTCCAACAGCTCGAGGGGCGACCCAACGGAAGTGATCGCTGCCACAGACTGCAGGAATCCACCCAATTCGAGATCACCGTACTGCCTCACCGTCCGTTTCGTTCCGTTCCAGGGCCGTAGATCACCCTCATCTGTCATGGGTTGTATGTCTACTGTATCTATATCAATCGCATGTAGTAGTATCTGAGTTATGCTTAAACTGTAGCTCTCTAATAAAAAGCCTTACAACTCCTAATACCCTTTGGGTAATCCGTGTGTGACCTGTGATCCAAATCTTACAATGCGCCAGGTTGAAAGGAACAGTACAGCATGCTAGCATAAGGAATATCATTGAGGAAACAATTGTGATCCTTAAGCAGCATTTCTGATGTTTGGAATGATCTGCTGTGCAGTTGGGGGCATTGCAGGACAAATCCTACTGGGTTGCCAGAGTTATCTTATGCAGTATGCTGCACAACATTTCTCTTTAGCATCATAGCGTCAGTTTCCACATGTACGCTGATGACACCCAGCTCTACCTCACTACCACTTCTCTCAACCCCTCCACGGTCTCTAAATTGTCGGACTACTTGTCCGACATTCAGTTCTGGATGAGCAGAAATTTTCTCCAATTAAATATTGGGAAGACCGAAGCCATTGTTTTCAGTCCCCGCCACAAACTCCGTTCCCTAGCCACTGACTCCATCCCTCTCCCGTACATCTGTCTGAGGCTGAACCACACTGTTCGTAATCTTGGTGTTATATTTGATCCTGAAATGAGCTTCTGACCACATATCCGCGGCATAACTAAGACCGCCTATTTCCACCTCCATAAAATCGCCAGTCTCCGCCCTTGCCTCAGATCATCCACTGCTGAACCCTCATCTATGCCTTTGTTACCTCTAGACTTGACTATTCCAACACACTCCTGGCTGGCCTCCCACATTCTACCCTACATAAACTTGGTCATCCAAAACTTGGCTGCCCGTGTTCGAACTTGCACCAAGTCCTGTTCACCCATCCCCCCCCGCCCCCCCGTGCTCGCTGACCTACACTGGCACCCGGTTAAGCAACGCCTCAATTTCAAAATTCTCATCCATGTTTTCAAATCCCTCCATGGCCTCGCCCCTTCCCTATCTCTGTAATCTCCTTCAGCCCCACAACCGCCGGCCCCCCCCCACCATCCCCACCCCGCCCGAGATATCTGCGCTCCTCTAATTCTGCCCTCTTGCACATCCCCGATTATAATCGCTCAACCATTGGTGGCTGTGCCTTCTGTTGCCTAGGCCCTAAGCGCTGGAATTCCCTGCCTAAACCTCTCTGCCTCTTTACCTCTCTTTCCTCCTTTAACACACTCCTTAAAACCTACCTCTTTGACCAAGCTTTTGGTCACCTGCCCTAATTTCTCCTTATGTGGCTCGGTGTCAAATTTTTTGTCTTATAATACTCCTGTAAAGCGCCTTGAGATGTTTTACTACATTAAAGGTGCTATATAAATACAAGTTGTTGTTTAAAGAGACTATTAGCTTTGTTCAATACACACAACATGGTACAATTAAAAATATGCTTCAACAGTCTGTTGTGCAAAGTGATTACTTTACAGTGCTCTACAAAAACTAGGACCAGATCAACAACAATAAGACATAATAAATAGGAGCAGGAGTAGGCCATACTGCTCATCTAGCCTGCTCCGCCATTCAATAAGATCATGTCTGAACTTCTTCCTCAACTCCACTTTCTCACCCTATCCCCATATCCCTTGATTCCCTTCGTGTCCAAAACTCTATCGATCTCAGTCTTGAATATATAGTCAAAGAATGAGTATCCACAGCTCCCTGGGGTAGAGAATTCCAAAGATTCATAACCCCTTGAGTGAAGAAATTTCTCCTCATCTCAGTCCTAAATGGCTGACCCCTTATTCTGAGACTGTGACCCCTGGTTCTAGACTCCCCAGCAAGGGGAAACATCCTTCCTGCATCTACCCTGTCAAGCCCTTTAAGAATTTTATACATTTCAATGAGATCACCTCTTATTCTCCTAAACTCCAGAGAGTATAGGCCCATTCTACTCAATCTGTCCTCATAGGACAGCCCTCTCATCCCAGGAATCAACCTAGTGAACCTTCGTTGCACCCCCTCTAAGGCAAGTATATCCTTCCTTAGGTAAAGAGACAAAAACTGTACACAATACTCCAGGTGTGGTCTCGCCATAGCCCTATATAATTGCAGCAAGACTTCCTTACACTTAGGGCTCAATTTTACCAGCCCTGAGGAGGCGGGTTTGGAGGTGTGCGAGTTGTTAAAATCGGCAAAAATGGTGGGCGGGCCGATCCCGCCTCCAGGCAATTTTCCCAAATGCATGTTTTCTGACCCCCCTTTTCATCCCGCCTCCAAGAGGCGGGATAGGCCCTTAACAACCACTTAATTGTCTCTATAATCCCATTTTGAGAGGCCTTTCCGATTTTTAGACATTCCCCCCAACCTACACGCCTCCTCTGGAACACGCCAGGTAATGCTGGCGGCCTCACAAGTGGATTGCTTACTAACAGCTGCAGCTCCACCATTACCAAGGAGTTTTCACCAATGATCATTTGCAGGTGGCAGAACTTTGTTGTTTCAGGTCTGGGGGAACTTTCAGAAGGCATACTCAGTGTTGTGGAAATTTGGAGCCTGACACCCATCTCCAGTGTGACCTCCTGGGAAACCCCTCTCCCCACCCTGACTAAGCGCTTCCTCAACTGAGGCATATACCAGAAGCATGGCGACCACTTAATTCCTTTCCTCCTGGACATCAGATTCGGACGAAGACCAGCCGCGGCAGCAGCAGAACCATGAGCAACGGCAGCACCAACAGCAGGAGCATCAACAGGGGCGCCAAGCTGCTGCTCACCAACCTGAAGATGCACAGGCCAGAAGGCACCAGCGCGCGACAACATTGCTGCCCGGGATGCAAGGAACGCACTCATCCTGGCCAGATTTGCTTAGCCTGCACAATCAAACACTTTAGTCTCGCTCCTTCTTACAAGAGCATCGACAATGGACAAGAACCTGTGGAATCCTATCACTCTGACCACCATTCTGACAATTGCAAGGCGCCCTAAGCCCTCAATGTGAAAGTCCCATTTGTGAAATGACACAGGCCACAACTTCAACAGTTTGCCAATCAAACACTTTATAATACAATCACAATGATGGCTGGTCCAAAAACAAAACTACACAGCACCCAAGTGACTACCCTTGTGACTACTTGTGCTTTATCTTCCTCTTACGCGTGCTCCTACGTGGCGTCTCCCCTGTGGCATCAGCAGATGTGGAGGCCCCTTGCTCACTCTCTTGCTGCCAGTCTCAACGCCTTTGGTGGGCGTCCTCTGGGGTGGCGAACCTGTGCGGGCTCGCCAACAGTCTGCTGCTCCTGCGGCTGTGCAGGGGCTGAGACGCCCATCTCAGTTGGGTGAGGACTCTGGTGGGGCTCTGACCGAGGGCTTTGCTGTGGCATGGTCGTGTGAGCGCTTGGAGAGGAGCCCCCACTTCCTTGTTGTCTGCCACCAACATCCCACTCATGGGTTAGCCCCACTTCAGGCTAGCAAGTGGCTTGACAGCACCTTGCTGCACTGCAGGGGGGCCATGAGGACCCGTTTCTGCACTGAAAGTCCTACTCCAGAGGACTTGCATGAAGGTCTGGTTTGTATGCTCAATAGCTGACCATTGCTCCTCAAGAGATGTCATTCTATTCTGAACAATAACCATGTTTTCAATACCCTGGCGACTAAGCTCCTCCATGGACGTAGCCATCCTCTCCTCTACCGTAGCCATCCTCTCCTCTACGGTAGCCAGCCTTACCACGGAGGTAGCCATCCTTTCCGTGGTGATGCGTTCATGCGCCAATGCCTCCACAAAGGCTCTGCTCATGTTCACGATAGACTCCTCCATTCGCTCCACACTCGCAGCGACCCTGGAGACAAAACCTGCCAGAGACTCCTGCACCTGTTCCTGGAGTTCCAGCACCGTTCTCCTTCTGGATGGACCCGGAGGCAGAGGGTCGACATGCAGCGGAGCCGAGCTGACAGAGTCCTGCGCCCTCCGACGAGGACTCTCCACTGCTGTCCCTGTCTCCACCATCTGCTGATGCTCACTTGTGAGCTGCGATACACCAGGTGACAACACTACTCTATCTTGCGAAGGTCCCACCGAGGTGTGAGTGTCTGCGCTGGTGCTGGGTGCGCTGAATTCTGCTGCGCCCTCAGAGTTTGCAGCTTCCTCTGAGGAGTCTGGAGGCTCAGGCTGTTCCTCCTGGATAGTGGGGACGGGGGCTTTCGATGGTCCTGTGGGGGAGTAAAGGAAAGAGTGAGAGATGTGAGGCCAAGGTAACATGCACATTGAATATTGCAAATGATCATAAGTCAATCTGTTAGAGCATCAGAATTATCAGTGACTCATGCTATGTCAATGAGAGAGATTCCAAACTATTCTGTCACCAGGTTGCTGTGATGCGCCCGTCTGTCTGTCCCCCACTTGGGTATCCTCCTCGATCCCAGCAATTTCCAGGGCCGCCTCCTCCCAGGGGGTGAGCTGGGCTACTGAGGGTGGCCCTCCTCCTGTCATGGCTCTTTCCCTCTTATTGTGGGCTCTCTTTTCCTGCAATGAGGGACACAAGTGGAGTTTGAGTGAGAATGAAGGAGTGAGTGTAGTGAATGCATAGCATAGATGCATAGAAGGATACAAAGGACCCTCCGTGTGCATTGTAAGTTGTTGTTGTCATGGCATCACAGTGATAGGGAGTGTGAAGGCTGCATGGTCGAATAGTTAAGTGAATGTGACCATAGAGAGGGAATGGGTAAAGGTGCAGGGATGTAAGTGTCAAGCGGCATGTGGAGGAAGAGGTTGGCAAAGCAGAGTGCTGGTGAGGAGAGGCGATGGGGATCAGATTGAGGGTGATGGGAAAGTCATACTCACTTTTCCTGTGCGGAGAAGGTCATGAAACTTCTTCCTGCATTGCAGCCAGGTTCTGCGGCTCATCGAAATGGAGTTGACCTCCTGGGCCACTTGTAGCCACACAGCTTTTATCTGCTGGGGTGGCTTTTTCTCCGAGGAAGGGAACAGCACCTCCTTATTACAGCTGGCTCCGTGCACCAGAGCTTGGAGGGAGGGCTCATCAAACCGAGGAGCACACTTTTGCTTGATCGTTGACATTTTCCACAATTCGACTCCTTCATATAAATTGCAGAGCCTTTGCAGTCTCCAGAAGAATCAAGGCTGCTTTTGCAGGCTTTAAATCCAACAGCATTGATGACGTCATTGGAGGCGGTTTTCTGTATGAAAAGACTCATTGGGCCAGTGGTTCCCACACGCAGGAAATCAATTGCCCAATTCGGGGAAAATCCCACTTTTTCAACACATCACTTAGGAGTCGGGGTCCTGACACAATTTCCACCTGACACGCCCCAGCCCGCCCACACTGACAAAATCCAGCCCTTATACTCCAACCCCCGAGCAATAAAGGCTAACATACCATTTGCCTTCCTAATTGCTTGCTGTACCTGCATGTTAACTTTCTGTGATTCGTGTACAAGGAACCCCAAATCCTTCACAACAGAATGTAGCAATGCTAGTAATGTTATTGGGAACTAGCCAAATCTGTAATCAAGCCTCTTTTTTACTGCCAAGTAAAAGACTCTTCTGCAAGACTTAGTGGAAGGCTTCAGCTATGAAGGCCTTTCGGACCAATCTATCATCCTGCAGCTGTATTCTCATGCTCACTATGGACATTCTTAATTGCCATGCCAATGCTCATCATCTTTCATGGCGAGACTTCTTTCAGGAGAAACATTGCCACATATGATAATTCTGGAGATTCAGTGAAGGTTGTCCTATAATGTCAATCTTCTCACCACCAGATCATTTTACACATTGGAAATGCTGCTTCAAGATCCCAAATGCATATTCAATGATGATCCTTCTGCTAGCAGGAGTCTCACTGTAGTTATGTCCTCGTGCTGTACATGAGTGGTGTAAAGGTCTCATTAGCCATGATTTGCTGCATTTTTGGGAAAGCAATAGGTGTACATTTAGGTCCTGCCAACACAACGTGCAGCAGGTACACTACCACAGGCAGAGCTGCCTGGAATTTGCAGAAAGGAGGCTGAGAAGTAGTGACATTTATGCCATTTGCTGCAAGACCACTTGCAGGTACACTCCAAAATCTGTGCAGCAGTGATAATAACCACAGCCTTGAGCTTCTATGCAACAAGGCTATTCCAATTAACGACTTGTGTCAGTCAGCTTGATGTGCATTGATGGAACACTGAGATCACACATGTCTTATTCTGCTGTGCAAACACCTACATCTAGTTCAGGATAAATCAACAGCACCATACAACAATGAGGCCATCTCAAGAATGCAGCAAATCATTAGCTGCATTAGATGACACATTTAAGACGGGAGCTGCAGTGATGGCAACAGAACTACTGTGGAAGCAGTTTGTTTCTGTTTTCAACAAGATATAGTGCGCTAGTAGCATGCCATTTGGTAGAGGACCAAGAGGAACAACAGAGGCACCTCTGTTGCCGCTCCAGTTTTTAACATGCCTTCTAAATGCACCATTCACATAATGTACAAGAGAGGGAATAGTGCTCAAGATATCTTCAAATGCCAATTATCACAAGTTTACCAAGCTGAACTGTGCTTACACATGGAGGCCTGGGCTTTTTGCTTCTTTTTACTATATTGGGTGGAAAATCGCAGTATGGTGAGCATAAAAGTGGATATACATTGATTTCATGCAGGAAGGAAGTGATGAGCAGGAAAATTCTGTGCTGTAGAAAACTAATGAAGTTACCATACAATTACAGTCCCCACATGTAAATCGTCCACGTTTAAAATGGGTAGTCGCTTATATCGGCCAAAAAGTTTTAACCATTAACTATTTGCATTAACGTTAAGTTGCCAGTTGTAGGGCCGGATTTTCCGACCACCCACGGGTGTGTACGAGGTGCGTACAATAAGTGCCTCTGCGGGTGGAGAGTTGCGCTCTTTGCACAACTTCCGCCCACTGAATGACTGTCAAATTCTTACGCCTGGTAAGAAAAAAGCGTAAGGCCTGCTTTTACCAGCTTAAGAGTTTTAAAAAATAGAAAAATGAAATTTGATAGCTCATTTATAAATTAAAAATACTGTTCAAAAAGGTAAGTTTAAAATATTTAATTAAATGGCATTTTAATTAATTTTAATTATGTAATAAAAAAAATTATTTAATGTTTTAGTGTGTTTTTAAATGTGATCCCCATTCATACTTTTGACAGTTCTGTCTGTACGGAACTGTCAAAAGTATGAAGGGGGATTCCCTTCTTTCATTGGTTCGTCTGGCCCACATGATCCCAGGGGCGCTTGCAAACCGCATGCGCCCCTGGGATACCTGGGACTCTACGCATTTTGAAGAGAGGCCCAGGAGCGTAAGCCTCGGGATCTACGGAACCAGCGGGCAAGTTCATAGATTTTTTTCCGATCGGAGGCCTCCGCCCACAGGAAGCCTCCGATCGGAAATTCAGGGCCATAGTGTCTTAAGTGCTCTGTGTATTTTGGGCAGAAACAGCTGTTCTGCCTCTGTTAATTTATCGCATACTCTGCAAAGTGTAGCTGGCATTTTCTGCTTAATTAGCACAATTCTAAATCAGCCTGGAATGTGCTGTTTCTTTAATTATGTTATCTTCTACAAGCACTTATAGCGTGTCAGAAAGCTCTGGCAGCTGATGCAATATCCATTTTGAGACTTTAAACGCCCTTCAGGCCAAAATTTTTCTTGTATGTTTGAATTTTATCTACATATAAATGAGAAGTAGTTCATACTCTTGAATAATTGTATTTTTAATTTATTGTTTTTTCTCCTAATAATTCCATTAGATCTATATAAAACTATATTAGAAGTATAATTTTGTACTAAATTGATTACTGGGATGAGAGGGTTGTCCTAGGAGGAGAGATTGAGTAGATTGGGTCTATACTCTCTGGAGTTAGAAGAATGAGAGGTGATCTCATTGAAATATAAGATTCTGAGGGGGATTGACAAGGTAGATGCTAAGAGGTTGTTTCCCAAGGCTGGAGAGTCTAGAACTAGGGGGCATAGACTCAGGATAAGGGGGCGGCCATTTAAGACTGAGATGAGGAGGAATTTCTTCACTCAGAGGGTTGTGAATCTTTGGAATTCTCTGCCCCAGAGGGCTGTGGATGCTGAGTAGTTGAGTATATTCAAGGCAGAGATAGATAGATTTTTGGACTCTAGGGGAATCAAGGGATATGGGGGATCAGGTGGGAAAGTGGAGTTGCGGTCGAAGATCAGCCATTATCTTATTGTATGGCGGAGCAGGCTGGAGGGACCGTATGCCCTACTCCTGCTCCTAATTCTTATGTTCTTATGTATATTCTTATTATAAAGTGGTTGCAGTATGGAGGTCTGCAACTTTCACTTACAGTCTGCACAGTATGAATCAGAAGAAATCTGCTTCATTACAGAGAAGCCTTATTAAAAATAGTGCTCACCTGCCATAAAGTCCATCAAACATTATACCGCCCATCATGTATAGCAGGAAAATCACGTTTGCACGAATGCACCTGCTATAAGCGGAGGGGACTGTAGTTTGTAAGAGAAATGTAACAAGAGGATTTTCTCAATTTTCCAGCTATTGACTTTTGGAGTTAATGCTCTTTGTTTTTCCCTTACATGTGGTATTTAATTAAACTAGAATAAAGATCAAATTGAGGGTTGCTGAATGGAGCATTAAAAAACAGATTAAAACTATTGATAAGCAGTATTACTAGTCAATCTCACGTCGCACTGTGTTAGAAGGTGGATGATAATTGCACTGGGGTGCAGAGACATATTTCAGTCCTCATTTTAGGTCCTAAATCCTATCCTTATTTTTATATAATACTTTGATTTGTTATTATCTATAGTTAAATAGCAAGCCAAACAGCAATTGGGAAGCAGAGTAGAGTTGATTGAAGCGTAGGAACTTCTCTGTAGTACAGGCTGAGGAAGTATAAAACTGAGGCACTACAGTGCCATGAGTGATTGGAGGGTATAATTATAGTGTGACAAGCTTACATAGACAGATGTAGGAATTTATAATGAGGAAAAATTGACAGGATGTGCAGGCAGATTTTTAGTATATTGTTACCTATTTATTTCCTATAGGCATACATTTATTGGATGGCACTGAAATTACTGATAGAATTATGACAAGCAATTGAAACAACATAAAGGAATGTAGAATCTTGGATTTTAATAAATAAAGCTCAACAGAAACAGGTAACCTGCAGCTCATTAAAACAAAAGATAATCTGCCAATGCAATAAATTGTTGTACCATATTTAGGAGCGATCCAAAAATGATACAAGAAGCATCTGCATATTGTAAATTTTAGGCTTGCAGTAACCAATTTGCAAATAAAGTGTTGTCAATGATGTTATGTTAATGCAAGAATAGAAAAAAAAATGCCACCAGCATTTAAGTAACCATTAAATAGCAACTTGTGGCCAATATAAATACCAATACATAGAAATGTTGTAATATAGCAGTATTCTTGATAAAATGTAGTTTTATTTTGACTGCTACTATAGCAAGAACACTGTGAAATTCTAACCTGATCTGTTAATTGTAGTAATCACATTTTATGCATATAGGTGAGATACTTTAGTTGTTATCAGTTTCCATTATAGACACAGTGGCACATGGAAAAGGAGATTGGCATTTTAGTTGAAGGTCATTAAGACTTCTCTAAAATCAATCCCTGATTACGGGCACAGATGAAATCAAGCTTAGGAGACAGCAAATATAGAACACAGCACAGAATAGTTAGTGTCTTATACTCAAGTATTCAAACATAATACATCTGAAATTAAAAAAGCAAAATACTGCAGATGCTGGAAATCTGAAATAAAAGCAGAAAATACTGGAAATACTCAGCAGGTCAGGCAGCATCTGTGGAGAGAGAAAGAGTTAACATATCAGGTCAATGACCTTACATCAGAGACTGCCTGACCTGCTGAGCAATGTTCTCGCTAAGCTGCACGGTCGCACAGTCATCTGCAAGGTCCCGTGTAGGCCGCTCACCAGCTTTTATATTGTAGATACCGTGCATGCGCAAAAATTTGAATGGGCCGCGCATTGGGGGAGGCAGGCCGCGCAGGAGGCAGTGCAGCACACGCAGGACATTGCTGCTGAGTATTTCCAGCATTCTCTGTTTTTACATCTGAAATTAATCCTTTGACAATAATTCAAATTTAAAAAAATTACAACACTGGTTAAATTTAAAACCTTACAGATGACTCCATAAGGCTTAACGCCGACTACTGATGGATACACATCATTGAACATGGAGGGGAACCAAATCAGGCCATTTTTCCTTCCTCCCACTGTCTATTTGAGGTTCTACTCCTCCAGTTCACCTCCAAGACATCTGAAATTCCATCCTCCTAATATATCTGCACTCTATTGTATCAATAAGTATTGCTCCTCAGACCTTCTCTTCTGTGACTGATGTTTTTGAATATGATGTACTTTCCATCTCTAGGTAAGGAAAGAATTTATTCTTTGATGACATTTTTCGTAGCTAGCATGATGCTGTAGTGGTCTTGTGGCATTTTTGCTTAAGTCTTAATAGTTCTTTTAAGTACTCCACAGTTTCCTTTGGTGGTCAAAGCTGTGTTGTGAGCCTACTTGAAGAGGAGGAAGTGTGCAACACAGTGGTTTTAAGCTATTGGGTTTTGACAGCCGCTGTTGCTTTTAATGTGTCATTTTTAGACTTTTCTTCACCAACACTGGGGTTTGGAGTGAAAACCCTGCACTTTTTCCACCAAGTGGGGGCAACTGCCTCATTGATGTACAACTGCTGGCACAGGAAGATGTAAATCAAAGATAGGGAAGCAAAAAGCCTGCTGTCCATAACAGTGATTGAACTTCAAACTTATTGGCCGTGAAATGCCTTGGCACGATATAAATTCAAGTTATTTGTTTCACCTATTTTTCAAAAGAGTTTGGGGTACACAGCTCAAAATTTACCAACAAGGTTCTGTAAGTACAGAATTGGACTCACTAGGGAAGAAATATTAGGTGAATTGAGTCTTTTCTATGATATCCAAAAAATTTCATAAATTCTATTCATATAGAGGGTTCATTTGTAATGGATTGGCAAATCTTAAGATACTATGCAACCCTCTTTTGGAATGGGTTTCATGTGTGCAAGGCTTATGAACAGAGCAGCTGTTGTGTTAAAAATTAATTCACAGATGCAGCTCTTGGGAACAACATGACAGATGTGATGCTAGACAGAGAAAGGCTTGTGATATGCAAGATCAAAAACAGAACAGGGAAAACATTAAACTGTAACGTGCATTAAAAATGCCAGTTGGTTCAATATTTCATGTAAAAGTACCATATTAATCCCTACCAAAGAGCAGATTCAGTAGAAATCTTCACGTCCAAGTTCTTCGCATAAGAAATCTGCATCATAATCAGACTTGATGTTTTGCAAAGGCAACCAATTACATATACTGTTATTGTCACACTGAACCTATAAATTTAAACTTGCCATTCATTAATTACAGCACAGTATTATTTTCGTGACTACACAAAACAGTAAATTTAGCTGATTTATTGCTGATGCCACAGTTGAAGCAACTGCTATAACATTGCTTACTTTGAACAGGTTGCAATACTTAAAATTAGCACACTGTGCAATATGTATGCCCTAATTCATTAACTAGTCGTCATCCAGCTATATCTGCCAACAGCATTGCCACATCAAAATGTGTTGCAGGTATAAAGTATTATGAACAAAAGGCTTGCTTTAAAGCACCTGTATCTTTACTGTACTGTAGTGTGGTTATTTGATGTTACAAAAGACTGCTTCATTTGCCAAATAATCAAAAATACCAAAGAGACAACACAAGAAACAAATAATCCCTGAATTTGAGCAATATAGTGGAAACAATATGTGACAAGTCCTGCCAAAAATGCTGAAGTATCAGTGAAGTATTGGCAGCAGTAGAGTATGCTTATGGAAAAAATATGAAGAAAGCAATGGAACTTTAGTAATAACCTAAACTCTCTTAACTGGCACTGCATTATATTTCAGGGCTAGTCATCATATCTTACATGTAGCATTTATTTGTTAATTATGGAAACCCATTGCATTTGTATTTTCTACTTTCTCTCCACACCATGCATCATTTCCCAATCCAGTGGGTAGACTGGTAACCAACTCATTGGCCACTGCCAACTACACTTTTGATTCAGCTATTACAAGTGAGGGAGAACTAGGGTTGACCTACCCCACCAGTTTACCCTTTTAAGGCTAATTTATACATACATTATGTATATATACACATACACTAGTGGATTTCTTGTGGTATTACACATGATGGGTTGGCGAGTATGATCTCTCTCTTACCTAACTGTTAACTTTGTGTTGCAGTTTCACTTTCCGTCTCTCCTCTCCTTCTGCCTTTCTCTTCTCTCTCCCTAACTGGTTTTCTGCCTCTCTCTGTCCTCTTCTGATTCTCTCTCATCTCTTTTACTTCCTTCCTGGAAGAAAAGAAGCTGCTACATCTGAGGTGGGAATTCTGGGAAAATATGGGTTCCTGGTCTGCACACCCACACTCCTTCCATGTCACTTACCCCTTTGCCTTTCCACTGCCCCTCCTTGTCCTACCATCCCCTTATTCCCATAATTATCCCTAACTCTGCAACTTTTTGAATCCGGCATCCTCTCCTCGCTCTGCTGTTCCCAACCACTCCACTCCCACTTCATTCCCTCTCACACCCCAAAGGTAGATGGCAAGAGGCCAGAAGCTCCTTACTATCAACTTATTCCCCTCCTCCCTTTCCCCCCAATTAATTTCCTTCAAAAAGCATTTATTTGCTTTCAAAATTCAACTCAAACTCTTTCTCTCTCCGTCTTACCAGGATCAGTAATTAAAATGTTTATATTCTCTAACTGTTAGCCTCAACTTGTATTTTGCATTCTCTCGAACCTGTGTATTGTTTTTGAAAAATACATTCCAATTAGGATGAGGAAAGACACTGGCTCTCTCAGCTTAATATGCCCTCTGAAATTTATAGAATACAACATAGATTACAGCAGGTGTGTAATTAATACAGTTTGAACATTTTTCCACAAACACACAAACATTTTGTTTCTAAAGAAATACCATATAACCTTTACCGAATAAAGTTTTTGAAATTTATCCTCCAGCTTTTTTTCCAAATATGTTTGAGTAAAAAGTGGTCGCATGTAAAATGAAATATTTAACCTCAGCAGACTAAAACGTACTGATGCTTCCTGGGAAATTGAGTACACTGAACATTCTCAGACTGCATTATCTGCATTCAACCAACAGAATCATAGCTCTAGGCATTACGATGAAGTCCGTGCCCAGGCTTGTGGCAGGGACTGAGCTTCTCAACTAAAAACTTTAATGAAGGCATTAAAAGACAGAAGAGACAATTTAATGGATAAATGTCATCACTTTATTGTGAAATATGTCCTTTTTTAAATGTGTTGGTTTGTTAAAACTTTTTTGGGCATTAGAATATTCAGTTACGAAGAAAACAAAAAGTGGGCAATTTTTCCCCCAGAAAAGATGAAGTGACTTGTGGGGGAAATATAATACTGTATCATGTCGTGGTGTTACAGGGAAACGTGTCTATTAAGTCACAAGATTAACACCGAAAATCCTAATAGAGCACCACCTACTGGCATTAGATTAAAAAGTAATAGGCATGTGTAACAGGTAAGTGTGGACATTTTAACACTGGATCTACTTGGATGATGGACAGAAATAATAAATAAAATGACCATCTTAAGAAAAAACCATGGGTGTTCTATAAATATCTGGCTTACACTTCAAAGGAGGAAGAGGCATATTCGGCACTTGTTTTATCTGTTTACTTTGCACATAATGGCAGTCAGAGAGAACACTGTGGAGACTAGCATGTAACATGCAAGAATCATCAAAAGACATAATTAAAGTGGGAATGCCCAAGAAATGGCTAGTGGTGAGCTCTTTTTACCTGGCCCATGGCTCTATCGTTCTTGTGCACACAACTGACTTTCAATGTCAGCTCTTTCCCAGGCCTGAAGAATTAGAAGAGGCTGCTCTTTGATTGGTGGATCTAGACCAATGAAAAAACAGACATTTTCCACCAATCAAGAAGCAGCCTTTAACAATCCGCCATGACATTTAAAGAGCAGAGTGAAGTTTCCAAGCATGTAAACTTTGTGGTATGCACATCAGCGGTGGCAGCAATGGCAGATGTGGTGAAAAAAGAGGCAAGGTGAGCAGTAGAAGTGATGGTAGGAACAGGAGTAGGCCATTCAGCCATTCAATTAGATCATAGCTGATCTGTACCTCAACTCTATTTCCCCACCTTTGTTCCATACCTCTTGATACCCTTATTTAACACAAATCTATCAATCTGAGTCTTGAATATTTTAATTGACCCAGCACCACAGCCTTTTGGGGTAGTGATTTCCAGATTTCCACTATCCTGTGTGGAAAAAGTACTTCCTCATTTCACTCCTAAATGGCCCAGGTTAAATTTTAAGATTATGCCCTTTTATTCTGCTGGGGGAATCCAGAGGAAATAGTTTCTCTGTATTTACCCTATCAAATCCTTTAATCATTTTAAATATCTCGACGCGATCACCCCTCAATCTTCTAAACTTAAGGGAATACACGCCAAGTTTATGCAATTTGCCATCATAATTTACATAAGAAACAGGAGCAGGAGTAGGCCATTCAGCCCTTCGAACCTTTAAGCCCTGGTATCATTCTGGTGAAACTGCCCTGTACTCCCTTCCAAGGCCAATACATCTTTCCTTGGTTCGGTGCCCTAAACTGTAAAAATGTAGTACTCCAGGTGGGGTCTGACCAAGGCTCACTACAACCAAAGCACTACTTCCTCAATTAAATTCCTAAGGCCTTGAGATAAAGGCCAACATTCCATTAGCCTTTTTGATTATTTTTTGTACATGTGCACTAGCTTGTAGTGATTTGTCTACATGAACACCTGAATCTCTTTGCTCCTCCACAGCTCTCACCATGAAGAAAATATTTTGATTTGTCTTTCTCGGATTTAAAGTGGATGACCTCACACTTCCCCACATAGAACTCCAAACTGCCATAGTTTTGCCCACTCACTTAGTCTTGTTTATGTTCCTTGTAACTTCCTCCTCTCATCCACACAACTCACTGTGCCTTCTAACTTAGTGTCATCTGCAAATTTGGATGTAAAACTGTCTACTCCTTCATCGGTCATTAATATATATGGTGAAAAGCCAAGGCCCCAGTACAGATCCCAGGGGAACACCATTTGTCACATCCTGCTAATCAGAGAACAAACCCTTTAAGCAGTGTCAATCGTGGCTCAGTTGGTAGCACCCTTGCCTCTGCGTCAGAAGGTTGTGGGTTCAAGTCCCACGCCAGAGACTTGAGCACAAAAATCTATGCTGACACTGCAGTGCAGTACTGAGAGTACCTCAGTGCTAAGGGAGTGCTGCACTGTCGGAGGTGCCGTCGTTCGGATGAGGCATTAAACCGAGGTCCCGACTGTTCTCTCAGGTGGAAGTAAAAGATTCCATGGCACTATTTTGAAGAGCAGGGGAGTTATCCCCGGTGTCCTAGCCAATATTTTTCCCTCAATTAACATTACTAAAACAGATTATCTGGTCATTATCACATTGCTGTTTGTGGGAGCTTGTTATGCCGCGTTTCCTACATTACAACAGTGACCACACTTCAAAAAGTACTTAGCAAAATACTGCGGATGCTGGAAATCTGAAATAACAACAGAAAACGCTGGAAAAACTCAGCAGGCCAGGCAGCATCCGTGGAGAGAGAAAGAGAGTTAACGTTTCAGGTCGATGACCTTTCGTCAGAACTGTGAAGAGCCGGAAATCAAATAGATTTAAGGCCAGAGTAAAGCTGGGAAAAGGGGAGGGGATAAAAGAACAAAGGGGGAGAGAAGAGACATTAAGAGACATTAAGAGATATGCAAGGCAAGAGGTGGTGTTAATGTGACAGATTAGGAAAGCTAATAAAATGTTATCGTTTATTGCGAGGGGAATCGAATACAAAAGTAGGGAGGTTATGCTTCAGTTATACAGGGCATTGGTGAGACCACATCTGGAGTAGTGTACAGCATTGGTCTCCTTATTTAAGGAAGGATGTAAATGCGTTGGAAGCAGTTCAGAGAAGGTTTACTAGACTAATATCTGGAATGGGCGGGTTGTCTGATGAGGAAAGGTTGGACAGGCTAGGCTTGTATCCGCTGGAATTTAGAAGAGTAAGAGGTGACTTGATTGAAACATATAAGATCCTGAGGGGTCTGGACAGGGTGGATGTGGAGAGGATGTTTTCTCTTGTGGGAGAATCTAGGACTAGGGGTCACTGTTTAAAAATAAGGGGTCGCCCATTTAAGACAGAGATGAGGAGAAATTTTTTCTCAGAGCGTCATGAGTCTTTGGAACTCTCTTCCTCAGAGGGCGGTGGAAGCAGAGTCTTTGAATGGCCCAGAAATTCCGGTTGGAGGCTTCCCGCAGGCGCAAGCCCCCAACCTGCACTTAAGAAGCACGCCTACCGTTATGCTCTGGGCCCGCGCAGAATTCCGTTCCTGTGCCTGCTCCAGCTGCCGGTGTGCAGGGCACGCATATCCCAGGGGCGCAGCTAGTTCCCAGCGTCCCTGGGATCACGTGGGCCATGGGGAGCCAATCGGAGCAGGGAATCTCCATTCATAGATTTGACAGGAAGACCTGTCAAATCTCTGAATAGAGATCGGCCCCAAAACCTAAGTAAAACTTCAAATAATTTTTTTTTTTTTAAATCACATTTTTAAAATAACTATAAATTACATAAATTAACTACTTCAAACAAAAAATTAAATTTTTGAAAAAAATAATTAAAGTTTTTAACGGGGCTAAAAATAAACTTACCTTTCTTTAAAGTATTTTAAAATGATAAACCTGTGGAAAAAATGTTTTACTTTTAGTTTCTTCACCTCTTACCTTGTCAAAAGCAGGCCTTGCGCCTGCTTTTTCCATGCGCAGCTGATAGGGACTTACCCGCACTGCATCAACTGAGGAAAAAAACGGAAGTTCGATACGTTCGCGCTGCCTCTCCGGCGCACGCGGTTGACCTGTGAACCCCTTCCTTCAAGAGAACGGAAGTTCATGTTTCCAGCGCATGCGCGAAACCGGCACTTCCGTTGGCCCTACGGGTGAGTACACCGCGCGTACTCACCCGTAGGGAACGGAATTTCAGGGCCAATATTTTTAAGGCAGAGGTAGATAGATTCTTGGTAAGCAAGGGGGTGAAAAGTTATCGGGGGTAGGCGGGAATGTGGAGTAATCGGATCAGCCATGATCTTATTGAATGGCGGAACAGGCTCGAAGGGCCGAGTGGCCTACTCCTGCTCCTAATTCGTATGTTCGTATGTATCAACATCCTGGGGGGTCACCATTGACCAGAAACTTAACTGGACCAGCCACATAAATACTATGGCTACAAGAGCAGGTCAGAGGCTGGGTATTCTGCGGCGAGTGTCTCACCTCCTGACTCCCCAAAGCCTTTCCACCATCTACAAGGCACAAGTCAGGAGTGTGATGGAATATTCTCCACTTGCCTGGATGAGTGCAGCTCCAACAACACTCAAGAAGCTCGACACCATCCAGGACAAAGCAGCCCACTTGATTAACACCCCATCCTTAAACATTCACTGCCTCCACCACCGGCGCACCGTGGCTGCAGTGTGTACCATCTACAAGATGCACTGCAGCAACTCGCCAAGGCTTCTTCCTCAGCACCTCCCAAACCCGCGACCTCTTCCACCTAGAAGAACAAGGGCAGCAGATGCATGGGAACACCACCACCTCCAAGTTACCCTCCAAGTCACACACCATTCTGGCTTGGAAATATATCGCTGTTCCTTCATAGTAGCTGGGCCAAAATCCTGGAACTCCCTCCCTAACAGCACTGTGGGAGTACCTTCACCACACGGACTGCAGCGGTTCAAGGTGGCAGCTCACCACCATCTTCTCAAGGGCAATTAGGGATGGGCAATGAATGCTGGCCTTGCCAGTGACGCCCACATCCCAGGAATGAATAAAAAAAATATATAAATGACCTACACTTGGGTATAGGGGATACAGTTTCGAAGTTTGCGGATGATACAAAACTTGGTAACGTAGTAAATAGTGAGCAGGATGGCAGACGACTTCAGGAGGACATAGACAAACTAGTGAAATGGGCAGACACATGGCAGATGCAATTTAATGCGCCTAAGTGTGAAGTGATGCATCTTGGGAGAAAAAACATGGAGGCGCAGTTTAATCTAAACAGTACCATTTTGAGCAGGGTGAAAGAGCAGAGGGTCCTGGGGGTGCATCTTTGAAGGTGGCAGGACAAGTGGATAAGGCGGGTAAGAAAGCATATGGAATACTTGGCTTTGTAAATAGGGGCTCTGAATACAAAAACAAGGAAGTCATGCTCAACCTTTACAAATCTCAGGTTAGGCCTCAGCTGGAGTATTGTGCAAATCCTGAGTGTAAGTAACTTCCCCATCACCAATGTTAGGCTGACTGGCCTTTAGTTTCCTGATTTATCCCTCTTCCCTTTCTTGAATAGTGGTGTAACATGAACAACCCTCCAGTCCTCTGGCACTTCTCCTGTATCCATGATGATTGAAAGATTGTGGCCAACGGCTCTGCTATTCTACCTTTGCTTCTTTCAGCTACTTAGGATGAATTCCATTCGGACCAGGTGATGTTCCAACTTTCAGTAATGCTAATCCTTTTAGTACATCTTCTCTATCTATTACTATCCTATTGTGTGAAAGTGGGAGCTTGATGTGCAAAAATTGGGTATCATGTTTCCGACATTACAACAGTGACTACACTTCTAAAGTACTTCGTTGGTTGTAAAGTGATTTGGGACATCCTGAGGCCATGAAAGGTGCTATATAAATGCAATTCTTTCCGTCATTTTCTTTAGCTTTGTTCTTCGGTTTAGGCCATCACTCATGTCCGCATCCCCAGAAAGATGGCTCTCAACCTATTTGATCAGATCCCTGGCTAACTCAGTCATACAAAGGGTCATCGCAGAATTTCAGTATCTCACAGGTTACTAACAGAACCAATCTCTGCAGAAATAAGCAGTTTGTCAGTCTGCATGCAAAGTTCAGTCTGAGTCATTAACCCGAAAGGCGTTTGCCGCTGGCCCTGAAGAAAGCTGCCCGCGATCTCTGTGGTGAGAAGTTTGCCTTTTTCGACGCATACAGCGCTCTATAGTGGTGATCTGCTGTGACATCAACAAGCTGTCTAAGCAGCCAATCACATTGCAGAATTCTCACAGGCAGGGAACCAGGAAATTTGAAGCTGCTTTTATTGTGACTTTTTAAAAATGTTACAGGAAGCAAAACAAAGAGTGGGGCTCTCATGTGGGGATAAAGTTTCTTAAAAACTTGAATTTTTATAATAATGGAGAAATCTGACACTCCACAAAATTAAAACTAGTTTTTCAGGGCCATAAAGTTTGTTTAGCAGTCAATACGCTGTTAAAAACCCAGTTACACCTAATCCAACAAGGTCTAACATTTAATGAGGTATTTAACAGCGATATTACCGCGGAAAAGCCCAAGTTTTCGGCAGTTTCACTGATTTCTGGCTATGGAGGGGGTGGCCACAGTGCAGCCAGTGTTGGAGCAGTGAATGACTGACCGCAACATCAGGATTTCTGCATTTAGATGCGCATGCGCTACACCCTGAAGTTGCGATCAGTTTCAAAGGGATAATAACGGCGAATGCTGTTAGTTCGTTGTTTTTACCCACCATAAATTCCGGCCCATTCTTCATACACTCTCAGCTGCCTAAATTCAAGGTGCAGGAGGTTCCAGCATTTAGACCAGAACTATTCACATGCAATTGATAAATTAACAGCCGTGATAAACACAACACCCGAGAAACAAAGTCCAACCCTTCAGAACAATACTCGGTGTTCAGATTACAATGGGCTGAGCACCTTTGGGCAATTCACATTGGATAAGGAGGAGGGTTCAGGATACCTGCATGCCTGCTTTTTCCACTCTGAAGAAATGTGATCAAGATTTCCCCTTACACAAGCCATTCCATAAAAAAACCCAAGATGATATTTACTGAATTCAAAAATTACCACAATAATGAACTTGACTGAATGCTTTTCCCTACCATTAAAATATCTCAAGATGTTGAACTCTATTGAATGAATGGTAAGATCAAACTCAGAAAAGTTGGCAGCACAAAAAATTATGAGGGCAGTGTGAACAGTTACAGGGGTGGGCAACGCATATGCTGTGTGACAGGGTGAGTATCTGCTTCTTAACCACTGAAAGCCTTCAACAGGAATGGAAATCATATTTCTCCATGCCCTCCTTTAATGCCTGCATTACTCACATCCTAGGTAGTTTCTTTTTTAGTAAATGAATAACTCTATAACTCCCCTATTCAAACAACTAGTGCTTCACGTATCCACAAAGTTTTTTGCCCACATATAACTTTTTAAATTAAAATATTCATGCAGTATTTGCTGAAAGTTATATCTCAGTAGCAACTCCAATTTTTGACTGGAAACACAATTCTTCTGGATGATAGATTCCTGCATTTGTGTGACCGATTGTCACAGAGGGGAAATGCTAAGCAGCTTCTTAAAGCACTAGAGATGCAAATTGCTTTTCACCAACTTCCACCTGTAATCTATTTCAGTCAGATAAACACAATATAACTGTCTCAATTTATGATTTTCCTTCTCAACCAACAATGAATTCAAGACACAAAGGTCTAACCACATCAACATGAACACCTGAAAGATCTAGATTCAGTGCACTGAATCAGAATTATTTGGCTGCAGCAAGATGGTGAATGACACAGTAAATTTTAAATATCATCTGGTATTTAACACTAAGATTGATACAGACCAGCAAGTTAATGTGAAGATAATTCAATTTGCAACAGAAGTGTACGTTTAACAGATTAAGAGGGAAATAATAGAAAAGCAAAGCTGAAGTTAATTATATCTAGCTATTTAAAAAAAAAATCAAATGTTTTTAAGAAGTCAAACCATTTTTGTGCCAGTAATCTGTGAACGGGATTTACAAAATTATCCCATACAAGACTGAAAAACAATATTAAAATTATTTCAATGAACTAGCCTTTTGAGATATTGGTTTTCTACACTTAGCTGTTGATTCCAGGCAAAAGTGCAATGCTAGATCAAAGACAGAGTAGAAATATCCCAGTAAAGGTTCAGTGCTTCTCTCAATACTTACTTATTTTGCATCATGTTCATTATAATCCAGTCAGCGAGATAGACATTCTTTCCAATGAGATCTTTGAACATGATGAATGTCTCCATCAGAAAGTCCTGAAACAGAATACAAACTGTCATTGTTTTGCAAGGAACGGTCAAGACTGCTGCATTTCAAACTGATAAATGACCAAATAGGCAAGTTGCCGTACAGCAGTTTTGAACAATAAAATTACATATTTTCTTTTTACAAAATTAAATGTATAATTTTAAGTGAATTTTGTTTATTAAAACTCTCTTCCAACTTCAAACTCATAATTTCAAATTTCACATTAAAACAATAAAAATCATATTTTAATATCCCAATTACTTCTAAGCATTTCTGCGCTCTAGCACAAGGTCATCATACATCATGTTTACATTATTAGAATTATAACAAGCACTTTATTCTGAACATTGTATTTCATAATGGGTAATAGATTTTGGAATCGGCCAGATGAACTGTTGAGTCTTCCCTAGATCTGCACTTTCCTGTTCCTGAGTCTGGTATGCATAAAATGAAATGAGATGCTTCACTTCTGAATCATGGCTGGTGTTAGCCGTGGCTCAGTGATAGCACTCACGCCTCTGAGTCAGAAGGTTGTGTCCAAGTCCCACTCCAGAGCACAAAATCTAGGGTGACACTTCACTGCAGTATCTTAATCTCTCAGATGAGACATTACATCAAGGCCCTGTCTGCCCTCTCAGGTGCCAATATTTACCCCTCAATCAACATCACTAAAATAGATTATCTGGTCATTATTACATTGCTATTTATGGACCTGTGCACAAATTCGCTGCTGCGTTTCCTACATTATAACAGTGGCTACACTTCAAAAGTACTTAACTGACTGTAAAGGGCGCTGGGACTTACTGAGGTTGTGATAGGCACTATAAAATGCAAGTTCTTTCTTTTATTTCTTTCATTCTACTTTGGTTCTTTTTTGCCTGAAATTTGAGTTATTCTGCAATTAGTCTGAATACTTTTTTTGACCTGTATCTCACTCCAGAAGACTTGAGCCACCCACCATGAGTCATAGGTGGTAAATCTAGACATTCCAACTCACAGGATGGAGAGACCTGCTGTGAATTGTACTTTCTTTTCTGCTCCTTAATGACTCAGTTGATAAAGAGCATTGCCCAGTGTGAAACTGAACCACACAGACACACAAGATTCCAGGGTCAATCCGAGGTTATGAGTCACTATCTTCAGAAGTGAAGGAGACAAAACTGGAGTTGGGAGAAATATATTGGCCCAGAAATTGGAGTTCGATGGTTGCCGCGGGGGTAAGGATCCCCCGCGATATCGCACTCCACGCCTACCTTTATGGTTTTGGCCCACACGAACTTCAGTTCCTGGGCCTCTCCCTGGTGCCGGCGCGCAGTGTGTGCGTGTCCCAGAGGCGCAGTTAATTCGATGCGACCTCTGGGATCACGTGAGCCAGTTAGAGCCAATGGCAGCACACCATCTTTCATTCATAGTTTTGACAGCAAGAGATGTCAAAACTATGAATACAACAAGCCCCCAAAAGAACAGCTAAACCTCAATTAAATTTTTTTTAAAAAGCCATCACATTAATAAAATAACTATAGTTAAATAAATTAACCACTTTAAACAAAAATTTAAATTTTTGAAAAAATTTAAATTCTTTTTAAAAGTTATAAAAATAAACTTACCTTTCTTTAAAGTCTCTAAAAAAAGATAAACCTGTTGAAAAATTTTTAAAATAATACTTAATTAACTACTTACCTTGTGTAAAATCTTCAACACTTACCTGCGCGTTCAAACCTGAAAAAAAAACTAAGTGCGCTGCGTGCGCACATCCTGTAGCGCGCACGCGGTTCACTTAGGAACCGCCCCCTTCGCAATACCCGAAGTGCCGGTTTCCCGCGCATGCGCAGTGCATGCAGGAAACCGGCACTTCGGGACCTAATACGCGAGAATACGCAGTGCGTACTCTCCCGCATTAGGTCTAATTTTCGGGCCATTATATATTACATTTGTTATATGGAGCATGCGTTTCATTGAAAACTCATTGTAAGTACCTACAATACCTGTTAGGGTACTGTGATAAATATTTTTAATGTTAAAAGGATCACTTTGTCACACAAATGCTTCTATTTTATAGCAAGATTATATCACTCTGTGATTGCAAAATCTAGCCAGTGGACTCCTTCACTTCAATCAAAATGCTTTTCGAAAAATGTTTTAAACAATTTTTTCCTCAGTAACTGAAATTTCTAAAATCCAAAGTAAGGGTTTAAAGGGAACTTTTCGTATTTCACAATAAAATTATTAAATGTATCTACTAAATTCTCTTTTGTGCTTTTTAGCGCTTTCATTGAAGTTTTTCCTTGAAGACTGCAACAACATCAGCAACTTGCATTTATATAGCGCATTTAACGTAGTAACAAGCCCCAAGGCGCTTCACAGGAGCTTTATCAAAACGAAATTTCACACGAGCCATATGAGGAGATGCTACGGTGTCAAAGAGGTAGGTTTTAACAAGCATCTTAGAGGAGGAAAGAGAGGTAGAAAGGCGGAGAGGTTTGGGGAGGGAATTTCAGAGCTTAGGACCTAGGTAGCTGAAAGCACAGCCACCAATGGTAGCGTGATTAAAATCGGGGATGTTTAAGAGGCCAGAATTGGCAAAGCACAGAGATCTTGGGGGATTGTAGGGCTGGAGTAAATTACAGAGATAGGGAGGGGGTGAGGCTACGGAAGGATTTGAAAACAAGGATGAGAATTTAAAAATAGAGGCGTTGTTTAACTGGGAGCCACTGTAGGTCAGCAAGCACAGGGGAGATGGGTGAGCGGGACTTAATGCGAGTTAGGACACGGGCAGCAGAGTTTTGGATGATCTCAAGTTTATGGAGGGTAGAACTAGGGAGGCCGGCCAGGAGTGTGCTGGAATAGTAAGTCTACAGGTAACAAAGGCATGGATGAGGGTTTCAGCAGCAGATAAGCTGAGGCAAGGGCGGCGATGAACGATGTTACGGAGGTGGAAATGGGCGGTCTTAGTGATGACGCAGGTATGAGGTAAGAAGCTCATCTCGTGTCAAATATAACACTAAGGTTGCGAACAGACTGGGTCAGCCTCAGACAGTTGCCAGGGAGAGGGATGGAATCGGTGGCAAGGGAATGGAGTTTGTGGTGTGGACCAAAGACAATGGCTTCAGTCTTCCCGATATTAAATGGGAGGAAATTTCTGCTCGTCCAGTTACAGATTTCGGACAAGCAGTCTGACAGTTTAGAGACAGTGGAGGGGTCGAGAGACGTGGAGGAGAGGTAGAGCTGGGTATTGTCAACATACATGTGAAAACTCACGCTGTGTCTCGGAAGATGTCACCGAGGGGTAGCATGTAGATGAGAATTAGGAGGGGGCCAAGGATAGATCCTTGGGGGAAACCAGAGGTAACGATGCGGGAGCGGGAAGAGAAGCCATTGCAGGTGATTCTATGGCTATGGCTGGATAGATAGGAATGGAACCAGGGGAGTGCAGTCCCATCCAGCTAGATAAAGGTGGAGAGGCATTGGAACAGAATTGTGTGGTCAACCGTGTCAAAGGCTGCAGACAGGCCGAGAAGGACGAGGAGGAAAAGTTTATCTCAGCCTCTCCCAAAAGCCTGGGCTTGGATTTGATATCCGTGCCCAGAATTGCAACTGAGCTGAATTTGGATTGTGCAGTCTGAGCAGGTACAGTATATCTAATCTTCCAGGCTGCATCAATACTGTTCAGTCAACACTACTAATGGAATATTTTTCTTTAACTTCTAGCACTTTCTGTCCAGCAGCTTTTCTTCAAATAATTTTGAAAAAGATAAATTTCACAAGCTTTACTGAAGAGAAATTTCTATTGAGTGCGCTTTTCTTTTTTAAAAAGAGAGGCAGAGTGAGTGAAAGAAAACAATGTTCTGATGATGCACCTGCTGTAGCTTTTGTTTTCTGCTCTATGAACTTTAAAACGTGTATTAGAGAGCGATATATACAGGAAGGAAGAAAGGTAGAAAAGAAATATGTTTATGATGTGGGAGCCTCTGACCTGTCACCACTTACCCTTAGGGGGAGCAAATGGAATGAGGGAGAGTGGATGAAGAATTAAGGATAAGATGAGTGACAGCCGAGCGAAGAAAGAAAAGAAAGACTTGCATTTATATAACACCTTTCATGACCTCAGGACATCCCAAAGCACTTTACAGCCAATGAAGTACTTTAGAAGTGTAGTCACTGTTATAGTGTAGGAATCGAGGCAGCCAATTTGCACACAGCAAACTCCCACAAACAGCAATGTGATAATGACCAGATAATCTGTTTTTTAGTGTTGTTGATTGAGGGGTAAATATTGACCTAGACACCAGAGATAACTCCCTACTCTTCTTCGAAATAGTTCCGTGGGATCTTTAACGTCCACCTGAGAGAGCAGACGGGACCTCGGTTTAACGTCTCATCAGAAAGACAGCACCTCCGACAGCGCAGCACTCCCTCAGTACTGCACTGGAGTGTCAGCCTAGATTTTTGTGCTCAAGTCTCTGGAGTGGGACTATGAACCTTCTGACTCAGAGGCGAGAGTGCTACCAACTGAGCCACGGCTGACATAGAAACATAGAAACATAGAATCTAGGAGCAGGAGTAGGCCATTCGGCCCGTCGAGCCTGCTCCGCCATTCAATACGATCATGGCTGATCATCCAAATCCAGTACCCTGTCCCTGCTTTAATCCCCACAGTACACATATCCCACCCTACCCCCGTAACCCCACGTATTTAATTCCCCCTAACATATCCCATCCTATCCCCATAACCCCACATATTTAATCCCCCCTAACACTAAGGTCAATTTATCATAGCCAAATCAACCTAACCCACACATTTTTGGACTGTGGGAGGAAACCGGAGCACCCGGAGGAAACCCACGCAGACACGGGGAGAATGTGCAAACTCCACACAGACAGTCACCCGAGGTCAGATTCGAACCCGGGTCTCTGGCGCTGTGAGGCACCAGTGCTAACCACTATGCCACCGTGTTGCCCACTGAGGAGACATTGAGGAGGGGAAGATACGGGGCAGTTCAAAGGATAAGAGAAAGGTATAGTGACAGGATTAAGGAAGATGGTAGGAAGGGGAACAGGTAGCGGGAAAGTCAAGAGGTAGCAAATGCGACAAGAGCGATGGGGTAGGGGAAGCGTGAGTGATTAGTGAATCAAATGGGAAGGTAGAGGTGAACTGCTAACTTACAGGATTCAACAGTATTCCACAAAGCTTTCAAAGCTACGCTGAGAGCAACCAAAGTTTACTTTAGAAAGTACTACTAAAAAGATTGAAAGTATTTTTTGCAATAAATTTGAAATGCATTGTCAAGATGAAGAATGTTTACAATTCAACACCATCACTGTGGCACAATAGTGTTTCAAACACTGTTGTGCACCTATTCAATCCATATAGCACAGATCTGAAAACCAACTGCACAAATATTGTGTGAAATTAGTCAGTTGTTCTACTTACCACTACATCTGATCGCATCTTCCCATAGGTCTTGATTAAATGGGCATAATGATAATCTTCCATCTGCCTTAGGATGGCAGTCATGCAAGCAACAAAGTTGCCCTAAAATGCAAAATAGACTTAGTGTTATTACTTGTGGATCACAAAAATCAATGTCTTCATGCATCTTACAATGCATATTCAATGATATTATCCTCTGGAAGTATCCCTTTTAATCTATTCTTAAAATCTCTTAAAATGAGACAACGGGTCAATTTACATTGGAAGTTTAGAATTAATACGAAGTGATTTTGGTTTTACAGATGCTAAACTGGTAGTGTAAATCCAGAGTCAGGGCCGAACCTGTATCCTCAGCAAAGCAGTGAGACTCTCTGGTGTTGGTCGTCTCATACCACTTTGATTTGATACCACATGGCGGGGTCAAATTTGGTTACAAAGTGTTGAAGGGGTCCTCTGGACACTTCAGGGGTAATTTTCAACTTACTGCTAGAGCATAAAACTAGCGTTGCGGATTGGGTGCCCGTTTAGAAACTGGCCGAATTTCCTTTCTATTGATTTGTTACATATAGTGTTCACACAATGCTCCTTGGGGTAAACTCTTCCAGATATTGATTCCTTACATCTGTTGAGTACTTTACGGATTTGGTTACTATTTCCTCTTTGTTTTGGCTCATGGTACTGTAAAATTCACCCCATTTACTCTGTGCAGTGGACTCCATAGGACTGGAAGCAACACAAAAAAAAACTAAACCTAGATATATGCAGTTATTTGAAAGTTGCTACTGTGGCTTTCAATGCTGACTTCTTTCAACACTGGTGCAGAATGTGAAAACTGCATTGCTGGATTGATTTGGTTTGTCTGAGTGCTCACATGAACACTGACAGGGAAAAAGAGCCAGAAGAGGGACGAGCTGGCAGGAGCGGCGTGGAAAGAGAAGCAGCACCAGCAGCCATTTGTATTGCTGCTCCAGCTCTGGTACCTCCTGTGGCACAGGGGAAAATGAAGCACTTATTGAGGAAGTTCTCCATGCTGCCCTGGCACCAAAGCCATGTCGTTTACCTTACAGCACGACCACCAAAGTCAGGAGCATTAGTAAAAGTGCACAAACTACTGTCACTAGCTTTGAATGTTAGAATTCATCCAATTGACATTTGATCAAAAAGCATTTTTATCAATCTCATCATCCATTACTAGGGTTGTTTACTTTTCAACATATGATGCATTTCACTGGGAACTTCCTCGGATGTTCTCCCAATTAGCCACCGTAACTTCAGCGGAGGATTGACGGAAACCTGTTTAAGTGTAGATTTAGGGTTTCCACTGATGTTACAGTAGCTGATCTGGAGGAGGTCGGAGGAAACTCCCAGCATTACTGTCTTCTAAATATATACAAAGAGATGTTGCTTGGCCAAGTAGAAACAAAATTAAAGTAGTCTGCTTTGTGGCTTTAGGAACAAATCATTGTGTATCAAACGGACTAGTTTTAAAAAAAAGAAACTCACTCTAGCTTATACAGAGGAAAAAATCTATTAAAATGTACAAATGGCAAAAGGTTAGCATGGCATATGTAAATGATCTATCTTTCTTACAATTTAAAACAGGTCTATCACAAAAAAGGTTAGGCTTCTTCAGTACAGAAGAAATGATTTCAGATAGGACACGACTGCTGCCAACGAAGTTGAAGTAGTTGCGCATGCGCAGTCTAAGGGCTGGATTTTGCCAGCCGAGACGAGTTGGGGGCGGGACTGCTGGTTTCCGGGTTCTAGTCCCGCCCCCAGCAACGTCTGATGAACAGACGCTATTTTCCCTTGATTGGCCTTAAGCCCGCCCTGCGGGCTTGCCGGCCAATTATGGGAAAGACGGTGTCAGATGACGTCAGTGCATGACACTTCGTCTGCCGGTTTTCTTAGAAGGGACAGGACCCATAATTTTTTGACAGATGAATTGTCAGTATTTGACAGCATTGAGGTGCTGAAAATGGGGAAAAGACTCTTAACTGCCTGTTAACAGGCAGTTAATTGGCTCTAATCCCCTTCCCGCTTCTAGGACCCGCCTCCTGGGAAGATGGTTCGGAGGCGGGTTGGGACCCATCCCAATGTTTCCCATTTTCCCAGCAGTCCCGCCTCCAAACCCACCTCCTCAGGTTTCCCAGCCCTAACTGTTTTTATTGGTTGTTTACTTTGCCGGGAAGGGAGCGGGTTCGTTTGAAAAAAAAAGCCAGGAAAGGAACGGGCTCGTAAGAAAGCTGGGAAAGGAGCGGGCTCATTAAAACACCACTTGGAAGAAGCACTGAGAGTAGCAAGGGCACAGAGTGTACTCTGGGTGGGGACTTCAATGTCCATCACCAAGAGTGGCTCGGTAGCACCACTACTGACCGAGCTGGCCGAGTCCTGAAGGACATAGCTGCCAGTCTGGGCCTGCGACAGGTGGTGAGAGAACCAACATGAGGGAAATACCTACTTGATCTCGTCCTCATCAATCTACCTGTCGCAGATGCATCTGTCCATGACAGCATTGGTAGCAGTGACCACCGCAGTCATTGTGGAGACACCCTCCATTGTGTGTGGCACTACCACCATGCTAAATGGGATAAATTCAGAACAGATCTAGCAGCTCAAAACTAGGCATCCAGGAGGCAGCGGAACTGTATTTCACCACAATCTGCAACCTCATGGCCCGGCATATCCCTCACTCTACCATTACCATCAAGCCAGGGGACCAACCCTGATTCAATAAGGAGTGTAGAAGAGCATGCCAGAAGCAGCACCAGGCATACCTAAAAATGCGGTGCCAACCTGGGGAAGCTGCAACACAGGACTACATGCATGCTAAAAAGCAGAAGCAGCATGCTATAGACAGAGCAAAGCGGTCTCACAATCAACGGATTAGATCAAAGCTCTGCAGTCCTGCCACATCGAGTCGTGAATGGTGCTGGACCATTAAACAACTAACGTGAGGAGGAGGCTCCATGAATATCCCCATCCTCAATGAGGGTGGAGCCCAGCATGTGAGTGCAAAAGACAAAGCTGAAGCGTTTGCAACCATGTTCAGCCAGAAGTGCAGAGTGGATGATTCATATCGGCCTCCTCCTGGGGTCCCCACCACCACAGAAGCCAGTCTTCAGCCAATTCAATACACTCCACGTGATATCAAGAAACAGCTGAGCGCACTGGATACAGCAAAGTCTATGGGCCCCGATAACATCCCAGCTGTCGTGCTGAAGACTTGTGCTCCAGAACGAGCCGCAGTGGTTATTTAATATACAGATAATTATTTTTATGGGAATCTGGGGGAAAACTCTCCACTGGCTGGAGTCATACCTAGCACAAAGGAAGATGGTTGTGGTTGTTGGAGGTCAATCATCACAGCCCCAGGACATCGCTGCAGGAGTTTCTCAGGGCAGTTTCCTAGGCCCAACCATCTTCAGCTGCTTCATCAATGACTTTCCCTCCATCATAAGGTCAGAAGTGGGGATAGAAACATAGAAGATAGGAGCAGGAGTAGGCCATTCGGCCCCTCGAGCCTGCTCCGCCATTTAATGAGATCATGGCTGATCATCCAAATTCAGTACCCTGTCCCTGCTGTCTCCCCATATCCCTTGATCCCTTTAGCCTTAAGAAATATATCTAACTCGTTCTTGAATATATTTATTGAATTGGCCTCAACTGCCTTCTGTGGTAGAGAATTCCACAGGTTCACCACTCTCTGGGTGAAGAAATTCCTCCTCATCTCAGTCCTAAATGGCTTACCCCTTATCCTTAGACTGTGACCCCGGGTTCTGGAATCCCCCACCATCGGGAACATCCTTCCTGCATCTAGTCTGTCTAGTCCTGTTAGAATTTTATAAGTTTCAATGAGATCCCCTCTCATTCTTCTAAACTCTAGCGAATATAAGCCCAATCGACCCAATCTCTCTTCATACGTCATTCCTGCCATCCCAGGTATCAGTCTGGTGAATCTTCGCTGCACTCCCTCCATGGCAAGAACATCCTTCCTCAGATAAGGCGACCAAAACTGCACACAATACTCAAGGTGTGGTCTCACCAAGGCCCTGTACAACTGCAGCAAGACATCCTTGCTCCTGTACTCGAATCCTCTCGTTATGAAGGCCAACATACCATTTGTCTTCTTAACCGTCTGCTGCACCTGCATGCCTGCCTGCTTACCTTCAGCGACTGGTGCACAAGGACACCAAGGTCTCGTTGCACTTCCCCTTCTCCTAATCTACTGCCGTTCAGATAATAATCTGCCTTCCTGTTTTTGCCACCAAAGTGGATAACCTCGCATTTATCCACATTATACTGCATCTGCCATGCATCTGCCCAATCACCCAGCCTGTCCAAATCATACTGGAGTTTCTCTGCATCTTCCTCACAGCACACATGCCCACCCAGCTTTCTGTCGTCTGCAAACTTGGAGATATTACATCTAGTTCCCTCGTCTAGATCATTAATATATATTGTGAATAGCTGGGGTCCTAGCACTGATCCCTGCGGTACCCCACTAGTCACTGCCTGCCACCCGGAAAAAGACCCATTTATTCCAACTCTTTGCTTCCTGTCTGCCAACCAGTTCTCTATCCAAGTCAGTACCTTACCCCAATCCCATGTTCGTTGATGACTGCACAGTGTTCAGTGCCATTCACAACTCCTCAGATAATGAAGCAGTCCATGCCCACATGCAGTAAGACCTGGATGACATTCAGACTTGGGCTGATAAGTGGCAGGTAACATTCGCGCCACACAAGTGCCAGGCAATGACTATCTCCAACAAGCGAGCGTCTAACCACATCCCCTTTACATTCAACGGCATTACCATCGCCGAAACCCCCATCATCAATATCCTGGGGGGTCACCATTTACCAGAAACTTAACTGGACCAGCCACATAAATACTGTGGCAACAAGAGCAGGTCAGAGGCTGAGTATTCTGCAATGAGTGTCTCACTTCCTGACTCCCCAAAGCTTTTCCACCATCTACAAGGCAAAAGTCAGGAGTGTGATGGAATACTCTCCACTTGCCTGGATGAGTGCAGCTCCAACAACACTCAAGAAGCTCGACACCATCCAAGATGAAGCAGCCCGCTTGATTGGCACCCCATCTACCACCTTAAACATTCACTCTCTCCACCACTGGCGCACCATGGCTGCAGTGTGTACCATCTACAAGATGCACTGCAGCAACTCGCTAAGGCTTCTTCGACAGCACCTCCCAAAACGGTGACCTCTACCACCTAGAAGGACAAGGGCAGCAGGCGCATGAGAACACCACCACCTACAAGTTCCCCTCCAAGTCACACACCATCCTGACTTGGAAGTATATCGCCGTTCCTTCCTCGTCGCTGGGTCAAAATCCTGGAACTCCCTCCCCAACAGCACTGTGGGAGTACCTGCACCACACCGACTGCAGCGGTTCAAGAAGGTGGCTCACCACCACTTTCTCAAGGGCAACTAGGGATGGGTAGTAAATGCTGGCTTTGCCAACGACGCCCACATCCCATGAACGAATAAAAAATAAAAAAGCCGGGAAGGGAGCGAGTTAGTTTAAGACAAAACGGGAAGGCAGCGGGCTCGTTAAAAAAAGCCAAGAAAGGAGCGGGCCACTTAAAAAGCAGCTGGGAACAGAACGGGCTCGTTTAAAAAAAATGCAGAGAGCATCATGCTTCCGGTCGTTGGAGCTTCCAGATTAATGTGCAGTATGTTTCTGCACAGCTTCCGGTCCTTGGCAGCAGTCACTCCATTTCAGATATATATGAATGGCATTCATTGGTCACTTTTAGTGGATTATTCTTAAGTATAGAATATGGTCAATAAATGTAGAATATATATATATAAATATATATATATATATATATATATATATATCTATCTATCATCAACACACACCAATATATAATGTTCAGACGAAGCATATAAAATATAAATGGCATTTTATGGAAATTCTTTCCACTTTGCAGTCTAATTTTAGAATGCACACCATCATAAACTTGTAATTTTGCATATTTTATACTATTTAACCATCATTGTCAATTATGAGCCATCTGCTCCTGTCGAATCCAGTTACCAGAACACAAAGGAAGCCATGTTTTAAGATGACAAGTAATAAAAGCAGGCCTTATATTATGCATCAGTGTTTAGGATTTGGTGACTGTGCTTGCTGACCAAAATTAGCAGCATTCCCCGATTCCCGTCTCACCTTTACCTGAAGTTGCTGGTCCAGGCAATCAGAACTCTGCTGTAAACTGCAGTCAGGAATTCTAATCTTGTGATCGTTTCATGAGATCAGAAGTTCCCATCCCATCTACAGCATAGAACATAGTTTTGATTCCCCCAGAGAAGCAGTGTCAGATATCTACAAAGGAGGCCCAGCTCGCTCATACTCTGAGCTACATCAGGAGCTCTTGTCTAATCTCTCCCGCTCGTGACTTTTTAAGCTGGCTGGCATCCTCTCTGCCTCTGTGTCGCGCTTTCAGCTATCGGGCCTGATCTTCAAGTATGCGGTCTCCTGATGTGGCAGTGCTAATGTTACAAATGATAATAGAGAAAAGAAGTGTTGGACAAACAGGACAGAAAGCCAAGAATAAGAAAAAGGGAAAAAAGGTTAAGCGAAAAGTGAGGAGCAGACTAAGAAAGGAGGAGAGAGAGAAAAACAGAAGTGATGGGGAGATAAAATCCAGGGCCCCAAACACTCCTTCCAGGTGAAACAATGATTTACTTGTACTTCTTGCAATTTAGTATACTGTATTCGCTGCTCATGATGCGGTCTCCTCTACATTGGGGAGACCAAATGCAGATTGGGTGACCGCTTTGCGGAACACCTCCGTTCAGTCTGTAAGCATGACCCCGAGTTTCCGGTCACCTGTCACTTTAATTCTCCGCTCCACTCCCACTCTGATCTCTCTGTCCTCGACCTCTTATACTGTTCCAATGAAGCTCAACGTAAGCTCGAGGAACAGCACCTCATCTTTTACAGCCTTTTGGACTCAACATCGAGTTGAACAATTTCAGATTATAACCTCGGCCCCCATATTTTTTTCCCCTTTTTTTCTCACATGGTAGCTGTTGATGAATCTGCCATCGCCATTTACACCTCATCTAGAGTCATCTTTTGTTTCTTAACTCGTCCCATTATCTTCTCCTTTTGCCTTGCACCATCATCCCTTTTGTCAGTCAATTTCTCCTGCCTTCCATCCTATCACAGTCCCTACACCTTTGTTCTTTCCTCCCCTCCTCCCTGTCTTTGCCCCTGCACTTGCTTAAAAATCTGTTACTTCTCTAATCTTTTCTAGTTCTGACGAAGCGTCCTCGACCCGAAATGTTAACTCTGTTTCTCTCTCCTCAATGCTGCCTGAGCTGCTGAGTGTTTCCAGCATTTTCTGTTATTTTATATTATATATAATTTATAACTTCAGTTGGCAGCTGAGGTGGAGCTCTGGCACCTCAGCACACTTGGAACCTGTCTCAGTTGCTGGCAGTATGAAGTGAATCAAATGGGTCAAAAGCAAACAGAAGGTGGTAGTGAAGTCTCCATGGACTCCCAAGTATTTGAACCATGGTCTTGTTGTGTGAAAGAAGGGGCATGTGACATGGCCCCAATGCCAACTAGTTGCTGAGTACGAATCCAGAAAGTAGTTCATAAGCAACAGTGGAGAACGAGCTGGGTCTGACCAGCTACTTGCCACAGAAAGATGGGAACAGCATCTGCACCAACCCTGGACCAGTACCAGATGGAGGAAAACACCTTTCTTCCTGCCAGGTGCAGCTTCTCGCTGGACAGTGCAGTAGGGAGAAGAGGGAAAGTTCCCAGGCCTACATGCTTCATCCATCCGGTCCTTTTCACAAGAAAATAGTATTCTTTGAGCAAAAGACTGCAAGTGCTAGACTTCTGAACCAAAAACAAAAAATGCTGGACACCTCAACAGGTCAGTCAGCATCTGTAGAGCGAACAAATGAATAAGGACCAGATGATAATTAATTTTTAAAACTTGCAAAGTAACTGCCACTCAAAATGTGGGTATTTGGCCTGGATTTTGCTCTCAGTGGTGAAGGAACAGCGCTTGCCATTCACCTCACTAACAACTGCCCACAGACTTTTCGCGGACTTGTCAGCAGAGGTTTCCACTAATCCGGCATCTTTTCCAGTGCGGAGCCCTCTACATGGGATCTGTGAACAGGGCAATCAGATTGAAGTATCCTCACAGAGACACGCATGGTTCAAACCATGAAGTATAAAGCAGGAAATATAAATTAGATTTAATTAATGTACAGAAAGCGAAATAAAGATTGGAAAATACAGATGGGATTAAGGGAGAGACATAAAATAGACAGACAGAAAAACTAAAAAAAAAAAAATTCTTCTGAGGGAATGAGACTCCACACTTGTAAAATTAATTTTTCAGGGCCAGAGAGGTTATTCAGGAGTCATTATCACTTATTACGCCGTTAAAAATTCACTTACTCCTGAATGCAACAGCCCTAAATTTTTCAGCCACTTTTAGTGCGGACCTAGTGGACAAATACAGCAAGTTCACGTCATTGCAGTCATTTCAATGCTGAGTCTATTGGTGAGGACTGCAACAGCGCAGCCTGTGGAGGGGCAGGGTATCTCTGACAGCAACTTCTGGATTTCCGCATTTAACTACGCATGTGCGTACTCCAGAAGTTGCTGTCAGATTTCCTCCAATATAATGGTGAGCACTGATAGCCTCACCATTATTCACATCGCAAATTTCAGGCCATTAAGTTGAAGCCCATGTAATAAAAGGGACAGTGGCAGCATGGATACGAAATTGGCTAAGTGACAGGAAACAGAGAGTAGTGGTGAACAGTTGTTTTTCGGACAGGAGGAAGGTATACAGTGGTGTTCCCCAGGGGTCGGTACTAGGACCACTGCTTTTCTTGATATATATTAATGACTTGGATGTGGATGTACAGGGCACAATTTCAAAATCTGCAGATGACACGAAACTTGGAAGTATAGTGAACAGTGAGGAGGATAGTGGTAGACTTCAAGAAGACATAGACAGGCTGGTGGAATGGGCGGACACGTGGCAGATGAAATTTAACGCAGAAAAGTGTGAAGTGATACATTTTGGTAGAAAGAATGAGGGGAAATATAAACTGAAGGGTACAATTCTAAAGGGGGTGCAGGAACAGAGAGACCTGGGGGTATATGTGCACAAATCATTGAAGGTGGCAGGGCAGGTCGAGAAAGCAGCTAAAAAAGCATACGGGATCCTGGGCTTCATCAATAGAGGTATAGAGTACAAAAGTGTGGAAATTATGATGAACCTGTATAAAACACTGGTTCGGCATCAACTGGAGTATTGTGTCCAATTCTGGGCACCGCACTTTAGGAAGGACGTGAAGGCCTTAGAGAGGGTGCAGAAAAGATTTACGAGAATGATTCCAGGGATGAGGGACTTCAGTTACTTGGATAGACTGGAGAAGCTGGGGTTGTTCTCCTTAGAGCAGAGAAGGTTTAGAGGAGATTTGATAGAGGTATTCAAAATCATGAGGGGTCTGGACAGAGTGGATAAAGAGAAACTGTTCCCATTGGCGGAAGGATCGCGAACCAGAGGACACAGATTTAAGGTGATTGGCAAAAGAACCAAAGGTGACATAAGAAAATTATTTTTTTACTCAGCGAGTGGTTAGGATCTGGAATGCACTGCCTGAAAGGGTGTTGGAGGCAGACTCAATCACAGCTTTCAATAGGGAGTTGTATAAGTACCTGAAAGAAAAACATTTGCATTGCTATGGGGAAAGACCAGGGGAGTGGGACTGGCTGAGGTGCTCTTGCAGAGAGCTGGCACGGGCTCGACGGGCCAAATGGCCTCCTTCTGTGCTGTAACCATTCATGATTCTAAGTTTGCATTTAACAGTATCCATCTTCCTTGAAATTGAGAGTTTTTTTGAATGTATTTGATGGGCCACAGAAACATATACAGTTATAGTTTTGAGGTTACCTAAAACTGAAAGGAATCAAGCCTAAAGATTGGTTACAAAGAAATGGTTGCCCACTCTGATTGTTCTGTGCATGCCCAGCTTTGAAAGAAATCCAGAGGATGAGAAAATCACTTTTGAAATTTGGCAAAATAAACACAAATATGGATGTCTACATTACTGAGGCCATATATCCCTGCTTACAGAAGTACAAACAGCACATACAGATGGTGCTTAAAAATAAGATGCAGTCTGACAGCAGCCTGTGGTCTCAGTTGCATCCACATAAGTGACAGCTTTAAACATAAATAAATAAAGCACAATGTAAATAACCATCTTAGTAATTATAGAGGGACGATAGCAAAATACTGTGGATGCTGGAAATCCTTAAAACAACAGAAAACGCTGGAAAAACTTTAGTAATTATAGAGTGGTTACAGCTCTAACGTAATGCTTTCTCTCCACAATATAAGCTGATATTTTTGTAGAAATGTTGTAATTACTGAACAAATAAACTTACAAATTAAATTCTTGGAAGTATTTTGTGAAAAAAAGAAAATAAATATACACTTAAAGTTATTTCCTGTATCCTTTTCATAAGTTTGTCATTAGCAATGAACAAAAATGTCAACGTCAAATTAAGGAAGGAGAAATACAGCAAGCTGAGTCACCTAACTCTCAGACAGGTTAGAGAGGACACATGACAGGACTTCCATCTGAGCAGGTAGAGGTCTCAAAATCACGGGCAAGGTCAGGTCTTCCCAATACCTGACAAAGCCTGAGGCGTACACAACAGATGCTGGCCTAAGTGGGCATTCTCTCACCTTACTAAAGTTGGAAGAAAATCTCTCATCAACAAAGAGAAGGGCTAACCATTCATAGAATCTTACAGCACAGAAAGAGGCCATTCGACCCACTGTGCCTGTGCTAGCTCTTTGAAAGAGCTATCTAATTAGTCCCACTCACCTGCTCTTTCCCCATAGCAGTGCATTTTAAAAAACTTGTTTAAGTACATATCCAATTCCCTTTTGAAAGTTACTATTGAATCTGGTTCCACCACCCATTCAGGTCATGCATTCCAGATCATTCACAGCCAGATTGCAGCAAAAACCTAGCTAGTGATTTCCAAATGAAACAAAATTGTAGCTGGATGTCAGGGGAGCTGCCCCAAGCTATTACTAACTCAGAGGGTTATTTAATGCTGACGTTTGCAAATTACAGCTCATGGACCATTTGCGGCAGGCAATCCAGCTAAATAAGCCCAGTCTATTCAGTTTCTATTTGTGATTATATTCTTACTTGCTGGTCCATCCCATTTTAATTTTGTAGGCCTGGAGGTTTGAAAAGAGTCTGTTGTTAGTACTGGTGCCTCTTTGATGGTTAAATTTTCAGATCTGTTAGTGTGCACAACTTGAGATATAATAGGAATATGCATTCAAGCTTTTATGAAGTCGTTGAGGTTCCTAAGTGGCCCAGAAAGATTAAAAGGTTGGATACTCCTGCTTTATAATACAAAATAAGAAAGAGGTTCCATCACCACCCCTTCCAACTAAGTATCCAACCAAGCTTAGAGATTCTCTCCTCCTCCTCCCCTAGATTCACTAACCAGTTCAGACACATCAGTAATACCTGAAATCATGGGATAAGTCAGAGTAAGAAAGAAATGTTTTGTCTACTTTGAACAGCAAATAGAATAGCTGTTCAATGGGGATCAAGCTGTGCAAAATCTTCAAACATGCATAAGAACATATACAGTATAAATAAGACAAAACACGAGGATAAAACTGCAAACCTGAATCTACCCACTTCTCCACAATAGCATAGATATAGATACTCAATAATCCCATGCTAAATACAGTACTACAAAAATCATGAGTCTTAAGCAAAATCGCAAGGCACATTTCTGGGAGAAAACCAAATCTGCGTGTCCACACGGCTACCTATGTTACACCAACACTAGTCACTACCTGCCGAGAAGGCATAGGAGATACATAGTAATAATTAAACCAAAAAATGGTTATACTAAATTCTTTACTGTAGTCCCCTTTCCACCTAAAACAGTAACACAAAATTCACTGCACGAAGCAAGCTGGTGATAGCCTTGCACAGTCCAGTAAGCAACTTGATTACTTCCTCAAACCCCAAATCACAGCTGCTCAGATATTTCACTAAGGCAAAATACTATGAACAGGACAAGTGTAATAAACTACATAACTCAGAAGTCCCACATAAGTACAAATGCTAACACAGGAATCACACAACAACCAGTTCAACTGGAAGAAATGAACAACTAGAAAATATGGCTAGCCAACTATTACAATAACAACTTGCGTTTCTATAGCGCCGTTAACAGAGTAAAACGTCCCAAGGCGCTTCACAGGAGCATTATCAAACAAAGTTTGACACCAAGGCACATAAAGATATTAGGACAGGTGACCAAACACATGGTCAAAGAGGTTGGTTTTAAGGAGTATCCTAAAATGAGGAGAGAGAAATAGAGAGATGTAGAGGTTTATTGAGGGAATTCCAGAAATTGGGGCCTAGGCAGCTGATGGCACAGCCGCCAATGGGAGGCTTCCCTTGTCATACAAGTTTTAATAGGTAGAAAATCACAGGTTGGTGACTACAGAAGTGAAAAACCCCAGCCACAAACTGCCTGGCTGTCCACAGGCTATCCATAAGTGTACATTGACCAATATACTTCTGTCATGAAACAAAAGTGAATACTGCGGATGCTGGAAATCTAAAATAAAAATACTTTTATCATGTATATTTTGAGACGATAATACAATGAGTTTTTGTATGATCAGCACCAAGACGCACTGCATCTGAAAATATTTCGAAAACCAAAATATAAAGATATAACTAAAATGTTTTAGGATATTTAAATATCCAAATATCCAGTCATGTGTGCACAAGATAAATATTTTACAAATATCTGAATACAATATAACATGAATAAAAAAAGTAAGAAAGGCACCACAGCACAGACACTATCATTTCATAAAACAAAGACAGCAAGACCAGCAACACAAAAGCCATTCTATGCAAAAGTCAGTCTCATCAGTCACTAAAGAGCATTGATGGTAAAGTAGAACTGCTATTTACATTCTGATATTAAGGTCAGCTTCTTAATCAGACCATAGACAATCTTAAGATCAGATATTGCTACAAAAATGTGTTAAGAAATGTAATATATTATATGTAACGTGCTCAAGGTCTTATTACAGTAAGGTTAAATATATTTAACTGTATTCTGTCACCACTCCAAAGAAAATGCATTAATGTGAATTTCTAGTCACGTCTGATTGCCGCTCTCATCCATCAACTTGTGCGCTGAAGGTACCTATCCATGTAAAAATATGTATGAAAGAAGCATAAAATCATTCTGTATGCATGCAGTTTGGATAGTTGGCTCCCTAGATGCATGAAAACCCATTTTCTACTAACAGGTCTTTTACTGTCTCAGAATGGATAAAGTGTTCAGATATTCCTCGTCAGTCATAAGACCTCCGACTTAAAATGAATCTAATATTTTTGTTTACCAAAAGCATTTAAAATTACATCAGATGACTTAGATTCTGGCATAAACGTCCCATAAAAATGAAAAGAAACTGTCATCTGCAATTAGATCTAACAGCATGATTTGATACAGATATGCATTTTGAAATTTAACAAAACAATTGCTATCTCAAATATAATTAGCAATTGAGCTCTTGCCCCGATAACAAAAATCACAGTACTTATTGGTATGCCAGCCAACATAGTTGAATATAGCAGTGTATGCAAGGTATGGTAGTCGGTATTCTAATGCTCGATACAGAGCTCACATTACTCACAAAAGATTAAGATAAAACATGGCAACAGAGCAAGCAAAAGTAACAACACATATAACCTGAACACATCAAATTCAACTTCCGGACAATTCATGTTTATTGCATCAGACATTATTAGTAAATGTCTTGGGTTCAAGTTTTAATTGGGGGCATTCCTGAGGGAGGTGAAATCTAGCCTTTCTTGCTGAGGACACAGTACCAACAGCTGTAATAATAAAAACAAAGCAAAAATTATAATATCTAGCAGATGCTTTCTACTGTAGCTAGAGAAATAGGATTTACCAATATATGGTGATTATTAAGTGAAACAGTTCAAGATTACATACTGTATTTCATAATGCTGAAAATATATTTCAAGGTTAGATTTAAGTCTCATTGCAGCATAAGTTGCAATTCTGCAACAGGAGCTATATTATATCCTTAATATGGATATAGCCAATGTTAGTAGGTAGCACTTCCAACAATTCTTTGCTTTATGATTTAAACTTCAAGAAATTCATAATGAGACGGACTCCATTTAGACTTAATTATGGTCCTTGACTTTCTCCTAAAGTGCTCTGAGAGGCAATGAAATCATCTGTCTTGAGGGGCTAGATGATCTCATCCACTTCTGCAAAGGAACAAAGGTAAAGTGGAGACATCAATGAATTTATGGATGATAAATATAAATGCACATCAGTCTCTGCAGAAGAATTGTAATTATCTGATACTTCCATCAGATAATAAACCTGCAATGGATAATAGCTATAATGCAGAATTTTATAAAGCAACATTGATTGCCTCACCCTACTAAACTTGGGCATTTACAACCTGTACAAAGGAGGAACGCTAAGAAATGATGGAACTTTCTTGATCTGAATAGCCCCCAAAAATGATTTATTGAACATTGTACATCTGCATGGACTTCCTGGCTGCACAACTTGACTTCTTGCCAAACTGTTGTGTCAGGTTTTCCCTTATAAATTCCTATGTCCTTACTTGTGTGTTTTGCCTCTATAAACCAGTCACTGAGATTATGCAATCTGGCTAAACAAAACATTGGACAAAATTGTGAAATTCAATCCCCACAGCACCAGTAAAAATCCAAGAAAGCTTTTTTTTTTAAAAAAAAGAATGTGACCTATTCAGTCAATGTAAATCAATGGACCAGATGTTATCTCCTACAAAGCATCAATCATCAGCAAAGTGATGGAAGGTGTTGTCGACAGTGCTATCAGGCGGCACTTACTCACCAATAACCTGCTCACCGATGCTCATTTTGGGTTCCGCCAGGACCACTTGGCTCCAGATCTCATTACAGCCTTGGTCCAAACATGGACAAAAGAGCTGAATTCCAGAGGTGAGGTGTGAGTGACTGTCCTTGACATCAAGGCAGCATTTGACAGAGTGTGGCACCAAGGAGCCCTAGTAAAATTGAAGTCAATGGGAAACAGGGGGAAAACTCTCCACTGGCTGGAGTCATACCTAGCACAAAGGAAGATGGTTGTGGTTGTTGGAGGCCAATCATCACAGCCCTAGGACATCACTGCAGGAGTTCCTCAGGGCAGTGTCCTAGGGCCAACCATCTTCAGCTGCTTCATCAATGACCTTACCTCCATCATAAGGTCAGAAGTGGGGATGTTCGCTGATGACTGCACAGTGTTCAGTTCCATTTGCAACTCCTCAGATAATGAAGCAGTCTATGCCCGCAGGCAGCACGACCTGGACAAAATTCAGACTTGAGCTGATAAGTGCAAATAACATTCGCGCCACAAAAGTGCCAGGCAATGACTATCACCAACAAGAGAGCATCTAACCACCGCCCCTTGACATTCAACGGCATTACCATCGCCGAATCCCCCACCATCAACATCCTGGGGGTCACCAATGACCAGAATCTTAACTGGACCCGCCACACAAATACTGTGGCTACAAGAGCAGGTCAGAGGCTGGGTATTCTGCAGCGAGTGTCTCACCTCCTGACTCCCCAAAGCCTTTCCACCATCTACAAGGCACAAGTAAGGAGTGTGATGGAATACTCTCCACTTGCCTGGATGAGTGCAGCTCCAACAACACTCAAGAAGCTCGACACCATCCAGGACAAAGTAGCCCACTTGATTGGCACCCCATCCACCACCTTAAACATCCACTCCCTCCACCACCGGCGTACCGTGGCTGCAGCGTGTACCATCTACAAGATGCACTGCAGCAACTCGCCAAGGCTTCTTCAACAGCACCTCCCAAACCCACGACCTCTACCACCTAGAAGGACAAGGGCAGCAGGCGCATGGGAACACCACCACCTCCATGTTCCCCTCCAAGTCACGCACCATCCTGACTTAGAAGTATATCGCCGTTCCTTCATACTCACTGGATCAAAATCGTGGAACTCCCTCCCTAACAGCACTGTGGGAGTACCTTCACCACGTGGACTGCAGCGGTTCAAGAAAGCGGCTTACCACCACCTTCTCAAGGACAATTAGGGATGGGCAATAAATGCTGGCCTTGCTAACGACGCCCAGATCCCATAAACAAATAACTTAAAAAAACCCTATTGTCATTAAAACATAGTATCCTCTGACTCAGTGGGAGGAACTGGAGATTTACTACATCTTATTCAATTTTCTGTGGCATTGCACAAGAGTCAAAACCAAGTGTAGCCTTCATGTGAAGCGGGGTTAAAGGCGGAGAGATAACTGGACTAGAATGTAGAGGTATGGGTTTTAGCTGCATTGGGGACAGTCCTGGGTTTGGTAGCACTGGTGTGGGGCGTCTTAAAGGTTGGCAGCATGGGGAAAGGGCTCTTTTAACTTAGGATCACTGTGTAGAAGTAAGCTGAGGTTTGTTTGGCAGAACTCAGGGATGGAATTTGAGGTATGCTTCACTGGTGCATTTCTGAGTCTGTCAGGTCAGGTGGAGTGCATGGGCCAGACAGCACTGGGTAGGGATGGGGAGTCCAAAGTTTAGCAGGTTAAGGAATGTCTGCAAACATTAAATTTAGTGTTTTATGATTGGTTTCAGAATGTTTCTCTCTGCGTATGTCTGTCTCTCTGTGGTCTCAATCTCTATGTCTCATAGGTGTCCATAACCAGAATGTTAACATTGTCTAACTATCCACCAAACACAGGTGATAATTATGAGGTTTTCTTTGCTTTCAAAATTCAACTCATTTGTGATGGTTTTTTTTTTAATGAGGGGGGAACTGAAATTAAGTTGGAGACAATTGGGAGAATGCCCCATCTCTTCTGCCAATAGTGCCATGGAATATTTTACGTTCACCTGAGGGGGCAGACGGGACCTCGGTTTAACATCTCATACAAAAGATGACGTCTCTTACAATTATACCATTATAAGTAGATAATGGCCATGCAAGTTAATTCTGGTGTGTAGGAGGCATGGGGTCCAATTGCAGCAGTGACTAGCTGGTGCCACTGAACCCAAGAAAATATCTAGGACAGACCTGAAATTTGTAACAGCAGATTTACGTATAGTTTTCTTTGATGACCCATCTAAAGTTCAATTCTGGCATCTTTCAGGAGAAAGAAAGCAATGCTACATTCCACACAGCAGGTACCAGTAATGATTGGTTATATTACCTAAACTGAACAATCCCAGGCTCATCAATTCTTGTAATTCTAAAACTCTTAACAATGCAAGACAATTTGAAACTGTTCTGGGAACTGATACAAACTGCCGGACACAAAATATTATAATGCATTCTAGTGTGTGAATACTGATTTGTACGCCAAAGAATCTGTGTAATGTGTGAGGATATTTAGGCAGAGGTGCAGTTATTGTAGTGGTGTGGATGATGTTTTTACTCCCCTAAATTCTTTGGTATGGTTTATCCCTCCCTTGCCCCAACAGACGGCTGTGCCTCTGTATTTAAAGAACAGAATTCAATGAGCTGAACATGATTCCTAAAAACAGAAATTGCTGAATATGATTGAGACCTTAAAAATGGGTATCAAATATCACATAACTTCTAAACTTTCCATTCTATCTTTTAAAATGTGGCAAATTTACAATACTCACATATTTTCCCCCTTTTTTCCCCAAACAAGAACTTTGTTTTACAACAGCATAGATTGATCAACCTTCCCTTGATGGGGAGGGAAATTTACAAAAAAGCTTAATGAAAATCCCTGCAAAGCAAATTAATTATTCCAAACCTAGCATGGTACCATACTGTGAAATGCTACCCCTCTAATTACACAAGCCCTCCCACTACTAGACCATGTTAAATTTTGGAGTCATTTATTTCTGTTTGGTTCAAATATAGAATCCCCACTGAAGTATTGTTTTGGATGGTCATTTTACGTGGGTCAATTCCTGACACGGAGTATTGTTTGAGGAGTGTGGGTCACAGAATCAGCCCTATAAATCTACAACCTGCATTACCATCTAGCTAGGAGCCTCGTCTGGAAAGACATACCCCTTACAGTATGAGGTGCATTCATGCTACATTAGAAATATAAAACAAGTCAAATTAAAATGTTTTGGAAATCAGTGATGAGAGGATAATTAAAGTCATGAATCTCTTTGATCAATAACATTCCACTCTTACAGCAGCTGAAAGATAAATATTGATTTCCAGTAAAACTTTTGGTGCACCAAGATTAAGGCATCATTATGCAACCCCTGACAGCAAATGGGGGTGAGGGTGATGCTATTTTTACAATTCTACACTATTAATAGAATTTATGAATACGAATTGGATTCAGTGTTGCATTTCTTAATGTTCTAGGACAATTAGAAAATTATGGTGGCTAAATTTACTGAAGGATTGTAAGCAATTTGGGTCATCTGGCTCTAGAAGTAGTGTTAAAACTCTCAGCAAAAGTGCTTGAGAGCTGTCATTCCAGCCTACTTGAAAACATTTCAAGCAGCTCTCTGCCACCTGCTCTATGATTGATAAAATATTTTGTCTTGGGATGGATGAGAAAGAAAGCAAGGAAAACCAAGAAGGTTCAATGTATTTAGCAGAAATGCATTTTCTGCTGGCAACAAAGTTACTTCTGATAGTCAGAAATAAATCCATCATCTGACACTGTCCCAGAGGAGAAGGCTACAGGATTGCAAATTGTACCACTTGGAAAAGTGAGGAGATTTGGAGCAGAATAGTATTTTAAAATAATGTAAATATATGACATGGGGTCCTGACTTAGAAAGGGAAGCTGGATAAAGATTTAAGTATTACAGTACCTGCATGTCATCCTATATTTCCTCTTTCACATGATAGTTACATATAATGAATGCACAAATTGACACGCAACTTCGGATAGTTCTACTGGAGATATAGCAAGGATTTAAAACATTTTTATATTAGATGTAAGTAGCTTTGTTCCTCCTAGTTCAAAGAACCACTATAAGAATCCAACAGTGGATACGGTTGTGCTGTCATTTTTATGCCACTGCAAAGTGGGTTCAGGTACACATTGATTGGAAAGTAGTAGTGTAGCTCATAAAAAAGCAAAATACTGCAGATGCTGGCAATCGGAAATAAAAACAGAAAATGCTGGAAATACTCAGCTGGTCAGTCGGCATCATGACAAAAGATCATCGACCTGAAACATTAACTCTGCTTCTCTCTCCACAGATGCTGCCTGACCAGCTGAGTATTTCCAGCATTTTCTGTTTTTATTTTAGTGTCGTTCATAAATCGGTTTGCAATCTGGCACTTCAGTGCACTGATGTTGGGGCTTCTGGAAAATGACGATGCTCCGACCTACATGGCAGCAATGGTTTCCGCATTTGTCCAATCATGTATGCAGAGTTAATTTTTCCCAGATCTCAGCAAGAACCAGTGGTAGTATAACTGTAGTTTGCTTCACGTAGGTTTGCACTCTATAGAAATTGGATTGAGATTATGTCTGTACTGTAACTGCAGCCTTAATCTGTGCTGCAGCCTTAATGTGCATTCTTGACAGTCAAATTGATTAAAAAAAGAACCTAATGTGTTCTATTGGTTATTTATAGTAATGCATCCAACAGTGAAACTCATTCAAAATCTGATTGCTATTAGAAAAAAATTGATTTTCTTTTTAAAATATGTCTAAGTACTTTACTGCTTCTCCAATTACGAGTGTATGGAATGTAGATTAGTTAGAACATATTGATGAAATAGTTATACATTGTAAAGCATTTGACTTAAAATAAGTTTCTCTACAGTACAGGTAAAGTATGCTTCAAAGTTTAAATCTCATGGTATTTTCCTTAAGTAAACTGTGTGAGCATACTTAATGCCATGAATAACAGAAAACGTTATAGTGAGCACACTTGGTAAAATGAAGAGCTTACTGCTTGTGTGATCCTGGCAGCCAAACAAAACTGATGACTTGGGTAAAAAGTTACTGCAACACAATCAACTTTATGCTCTCTAACTATACTGTATACTGCTCACCATTTTCAAGAATAAAGAACTTGTAAATTTTGCTGGAACATATTTCTGTAGTTGTGCATTTTGCAGTCTCATATCAGATAATGTTTAAATCACAACTGTTAAAATCGAACAGTTTTACATCTTCTATTTTGTGTGTATAAAAACTGATATTTTTGTGATTCAAATACAGTAGTGGGTTTGAGTATATTTACAAAAAATGTAATTGCAGTCTTTTTTGAATGATTTAGTGGCGTGACATTTTACTTAAAAAGCCTCTAAATGTCTGACACACAATCAAAATTCACTTCATATAATTCAGAATATAGAATACCGATATAAAGCTTTAAATCATACCTTTCACTCAGTTATGCAAAAGAAATGTGAATAAAAATAATCCACTATGTTAACATGTACAATCTTACCATTAATTTACAATCATAAATCCAACCTATTGTGAATACATTGAATCCAGCATAGTTTTAGATCTGTAAAGATTTCAGCCTTAAAATGTAAAATGTATCCATTTGTTCAGTAGCAATTTCTGCTTTAGTACCTGATGTCACCATCAAACATTCCTAGATGAGATATAAAACACAGGCCAGATGCAAGGTAAAGCTCCCTCTATTGTGGTTCAACAATATGACATCACCCCAAACTCAGAAGGGAAACCTCTATTGCACAATTGTGCATACTTCTTTATCCTTGTAACTTCTCTGGGGGGGCTGCCAATTATAGTCCCTAACATTTTTGTGGACTCAGCCACTATAGACTGTGTAGAGGCTGCTGAAGCTTACTTCACCGAGGACCACTATAGCCTGTAAATAGAGAATTATTTCACGGGGTAAATTCGAACCCAGGTACCAGAGGTGAGAAAAGTGTAATCACCATGAGTGTCACCAAGTTCCCTAACCATCATGTAGTACGACTTAAAAAAAAGTTTGTTTTCAATGATGACGTTTGATTTTTAATTCGAACTCAAGGTGAATATCTCTTAATGTCTCTTAATCTCTCCTGCTTTCTATCCTACCACTGACCTTCCCTTTTGTTCTTTCATCCCCTCCCCCTTTTCCCAGCATTATACTTGCTTTAAAATCCATTTCATTTCCTGCTTTTTTCCAGTTCTGATAAAAGGTCTTCAACCTGAAACGTTAACTCTGTTTCTCTCTCCACGGATGCTGCCTGGCCTGCTGAGTTTTTCCAGCGTTTTCTGTTATCAAGGTGAAATGTGTTCACTCAACCTGATCAAATTGCAGCCTTTCAAGTGGGATCATTGATATATATCTATGTTTCAGTGATTCAACTTGCTAAAATTGCTTATTTGAACAACTGAGAAAAGACTATTTAGAAATATATTTCCTTTCACAAAAAATTGCCTTTTGGTCGATGTGCAGAATTTTAGACAGATTCCATCCCCCTTTCTTACCACTGTCTCAGGCTGTTTGCTACCTTGGTGTCCTATTTACCCTAAGCTAAGCTTCTGATCCCACATCCTCCGTAATAGTGTTCAAACATCACCAGTGTTCCCTGTAAGGTACTGCTCCAGGGAACCCCCGCAACCAGCTTGCCGGCATTTCAATGTAAAAACCGCGCATGCGCGGCATTTATAGAAACATAGAAGATAGGAGCAGGAGTAGGCCATTCGGCCCCTCGAGCCTGTTTCGCCATTTAATGAGATCATGGCTGATCATCCAAATTCAGTACCCTGTCCCTGCTTTCTCCCCATATCCCTTGATCCCTTTAGCCTTAAGAAATATATCTAACTCCTTCTTGAATATATTTAATGAATTGGCCTCAACTGCCTTCTGTGGTAGAGAATTCCACAGGTTCACCACTCTCTGGGTGAAGAAATTCCTCCTCATCTCAGTCCTAAATGGCTTACCCCTTATCCTTAGACTGTGACCCCTGGGTCTGGACTCCCCCGCCATTGGGAACATCCTTCCTGCATCTAGTCCGTCTAGTCCTCCAACTCTGGACTCTTATGCATCCCCTACTTCCTTTGCATCACCACTGGCGGCCGTGCCTTCAGCCGTCTCGGCCCTAAGCTCTGGAATTCCCTCCCTAAACCTCTCTCGCCTCTCTTAAGATGCTCCTTAAAACCTACATCTTTGACCAAGCTTTGGTCACCTGTCCTAATATCTCCTTCTTTGACTCAATGTCAACTTTTATCTGATAACGCGCCTGTGAAGCGACTTGGGCGTATTACTACGTCAAAGGTGCTGTTTAAATGCAAGTTGTTGTACATGTTTGTGAATTGGTTTTGTTGTGAATTGTGGTGGGAGTAGTTCAACTGGGGTGCATTGTTGAGGGTTGAACCAACAAGGGATTCCATACATGTTTACAATTCAGTCCATTTCAACTAGTACTGAGATAACCATTTTAAAATTTGGGGAAAAATGCGTTCTTGCTTTCCTCTATGTAAATTTCTTCCACTTTTAAAAACTTTTGCAAAAAGTTGCTGTATTTATTTGTTCATAAGTGCTTCCAGCTGCCATATTTATTTCCAACCCAACTGAATATATAACCAGAAATGTTATAATTATGAAAAATCAAAACTTAAGCATAAAATCAACCACCGTATTAGAAATGGTTTTAGGACGTTTCTCCCTGCACAGACCAGCCCATTTTTTTCTCCAACCTGGGTTTTCGGTTCTGCTGCATTCGCAGGTTGCATTGTGTACCTAGAAGGATCCATGATTATTAGCAAATTCCAAGAATGCATGACACACTGTTGGACTACAATTCCCAGAATGTACCAATATCAATGTGCCTTTCACTGTGATAGACTACAACTCTCAGAATGCAAGCTTAAGGCTGCTATTTTGTTATTAGTCTAAATGAATCTTGGCAGGTAGGAGAAGGCTTACAAACAGGAAGTCATGGCATATTCTATTAAGGATCACTCTGTCCGTCAAGATTTACAAGTTAAAACATTGCTGCATACAGCTGATTGAAAATCAGATCCAGGAAAAATATACCATCAACAGCTGTTACAAATTATACTCATCTCACCAGCATAAATAAACAGCAAGTTACCCTACTTCTCCTGAGATCCTTTCGTATTTTTAATTCTGTACCCCACTCCAAGCATCCCACTGCCTGCCCCTACACCACCAACTGCAGTGCTTCGCTTCCTGGCTCAGAATCTGACTTTGCTGAATTATAACTGCACTCCAAGCTACACCAGTGGTGTTGTTGTCGACCATACCACCCACCTCAGACTATTAAAATTTGGTCTATTGCCACATGGCCACCATGCTGGATAAGCTGTCCTATTCCCCAAGTGGCTTTTCCCTCTTCTTTACTATGGTGCCACCAAACCCTTTTCTCCCAGCCCTGAAGTACAAAAGCCATGTTTTGCAAAAAGCAGTAACCTGGAATGGGCTTTAAGTGATTTAAGCACTTTCTGCATATTTCTCTTCGTAAAAAAAATGTTTTAAGCGTTTAAGCCCATGGCTAGGAATGCAGCTTTTGTACCTGCAGGGCGAGGGAAGCCCTTTTCTGAAATTGCTCCTTCAAAGCCCATCATCACCCTTACTCTCATCTGCCCAAGCATTCATTCTTTTATCTCCATGCACCCTCCAACCATGAGCTCAAGCTCTCCCTCCCTCCTACGTCTTCTTCCACCATGAGCATCCATGCCTTCCCATCTGCTGCCTTTCATTGCAATTGGCCCCCGTCTATGCCATTACCTAACTTCTCGCTGTCAATCCATCCCCGACAAACATCTCCAGCACTGTGTTCCTGACTAGCCTGGCTTTAAACTTTTTAAAGCATTTATTGCGCTTTCGCCAAAATAGTAAAAGCACAGTAAACACTTATAGCTAGTTTCCAAGTCACAGCCACGTATATGGCTATAGCCATTTTTCTCGGTGGTACTCCTAAATCTCATCCTCACCATTGCTACCCTCCATAATCCCCCTCCCAGTACTCATATACCCAGTGTACTCAAATAGACCCTTAGACTCCCACTGAATGTTAGAATTCGCAATATTTTTATTGAAGTTTTCTCTCAATGGATTCACAAAAGTTCCCATAAGCCAACCAAGTCCCCTATGATCCAGAAGCTGTATTTTATTGACAATCTTCTCTTTGCTAAGCCCCATGACCTGAAGATTAAGAATTACCTTTATTTGCAGTAATCTACTTACTGGATTTATCAGTCTTGCACTATGATACCATTATTTTCAAATTGACATAATACTAAAGATAGATCAGAGTTTTTAAAAGTTAAAGCAACTAGAGATATTTACTTCCAATAAATGGAATTATGAAGCACAAACAAATCCTGCAAATGCTGTCTGTATAATTAAACAGTAAATTTGCAATGGGCTAAATACAGATTTCAAACTTATATCAGAATAAAACACACTGCAACAACAGCTTCCCTTCTCTCTCCAGCACAAGTTTTCTGTCAGTGAGAACTTCATGAATTGACCAACTTTCAGAAGCTCTTGTGCTTTCTAAGTATCCTAGTTTTAACCTGTTTGAAATAGGAACTCTCTATGCTATTACTACCTTTCCCAGACAGAAGTAAATAATGACTCATTCTTCAAATAGCCTAGGAGAAGCTGGTAGATGGGTTTCCTGATCATACAGACACTATGGGGGTGATTTTGCCAGCCCTGGGGAGGCGGGACTGCCGGGAAAATGGCAGAATTTGGGGGCGGGTGCCCAACAGGTAGTTAACAGGCAGAAAATAGGATTATCCCCTTTTTGCCCTCACAAGTGAGGGCTTCCCGAAGGCTCCGAAACCCGCCAGGTCAGCGAGGCGAGTACTGGGTCTGCAGGGGCCGGGTGCAAAAGTGTGGTGTGAAGGTAAGTGATGGGTGCAAGAGTGGAGAGGTGAGTATCTGAGGTAAGTGCAAAGTGTTAGTAAAAGTGTACTTACCTTTGTTTCTTCCTGCAGGCTTCAGTCGGTGTGTTTGCGGAGAGTCTCGGACCTCCGTGTTGCAGATGACAGATGACTGTTGCATTCTCAGATGCAACAAACATCTCATTTCTGTAAAAGAAAGAAGTTTGATGAGGTCTTGAATTCAAGACCTCATCAAACTACAGAGAATGTCAGTGTTTGACAGCTTCACAGAGCTGTCAAACGATGACAATTCATCTGTCAAAAATTTTTGACAGATGAAACGTCATACGTTGACGTTCTCTGCAACCGGCTTTCCCTTAATTGGCCTGCTAAGCCCGCTGAGCGGGCTTAACAAGGTCAATCAGGGGAAAATAGTGTGGGTTGGTCACAAATCGATGGAGGCGGGACATCGACCCACCAAGCAGCAGTCCTGCCTCCAACGGGCCCCCATTGGTAAAATCATCCCCTATATGATGAGATTATAGTTCAATACCAAGGAAACCAATTAATCAAAAATATATGTAAGTAATTGGTAGATCGATAGAAATTCACACAATCCAATCAGTGCATTATACAAACCTCTCTGTAGTAGTGCCAAAAACCCATAACAATTTCCCATCAATCATTTAAATGATGACAGAAATTAACTGGTTTAAACTTCTGGATCCAAACACCCTTTTGACATCTTCACTGGAACCCATTGAAAATGGATCAAGTACAATTTACACATTTGTAACCTACACACTAAAATGCTGTCGGCAATATTAAGGTAGGTTTTCTCCCTGGTTTGACCTGCAGTTCATGAAACTCAAGTTGAAATGCTCTCCAATGAAATTTGTGATGTACTTTCCTAAGTGGAATAAATGCTATTCAATGGCATTACCATTGTCGAATCCCCCACCATCAAAATCCTGGGGTCATCATTCAGGAGAAACTTAACTCGACCAGCCACATAAATACTGTGGCTACAAGAGCAGGTCAGAAGCTGGGTATGCTGCAGCAAGTGACTCACCTCCTGAATCCCAAATCCTTTCCACCATCTACAAGGCACAAGTCAGGAATGTGATGGAATACTCTCCACTTGCCTGGATGAGTGCAGTTAAAGAAGCTCAACACCATCCAGGACAAAGCCGCCTGCTTGATTAGCACTCCATTCACCACCTTAAACATTCATTCTCTCCACCACAGATGCAACATTGCTGCAGTGTGTACCATCTACAAGATGCACTGCAGAAACTCACCAAGGCTTCTTTGACAGCAACTCCCAAACCCATGGTCTCTCCCACCTAGAAGGACAAGGGCAGCAGGTGCATGGGAACAGTACCACTTCCAAGTTCCCCTCCAAGTCATGTACCATCCTGACTTGGAAATATATCGCGCTTCTTCATCGTCGCTGGGTCGAAATCCTGGAACTCCTTCCATAACAGCACTGTGGGAGTACCTTCACCACACGGACTACAGCGGTTCAAGAAGGCGGCTCACCACCACCTTCTCAAGGGCAATTAGGGATGTGCAATGAATGCTGGCCTTGCCAGCGTCGCTCACATCCCGTCAATGAATTAAAAAAAGCCAGCACCACACATCTTTTTCCACAACTCATATTGAAGTGTATCCAGTATGCAATAAAGGAAAAAAAGTGGATGGACTATGCATGATCTATTGTTCATATTATAAGTGCACGTTGTGTGTGCAACACCCTTATGCCAGAGATCTTCACGTTCAAATATATTAATAATGTTTTTCCTTTCGTCAATATACTTCTGCGCATTAATTGACATCATGTTATGGATCAAACACAACACATAGTTTGTTAATCGATTATTTGAATATTGGCATCTATTATTCCTGTGACTCATTCAGATACAAGCAATGAAAGCGAACTATTTTAGCTCTCAACAACTGGAAATAAATATAACAAGACCACTGTCATCACATGTAGCTTATGGTTGATTTTTATGGGAAGAAAATTTATTAGGTATCACAAAGTGATTAATTTTTGGCTCATCTAATGTTCTCTCATGTTATCTGAGACAAGAGCTCAGGACACCAGTGTTACATTTTTAGGTGTTTTCTACCCTTCAAAAATACGAGAACCAAACAATCTATTGCAAAGATCACTCTCTTAAGTCAGTCCAAATCTCTATGCTTTTCAGAATGTCTTTACTAGTCTTAGCATCTAGGTAGAACTTTTGTTAACGTGCCCAGGACAACGAATAGAAAACCTTTGTCTGTCACCTATTTTTAAGATATTGGAATTATTCTTATGACTCACATGATCCGTCACCAGTTCTTGATAAATGCTAGAATAACATATTAGACCTCATTCTAGTTTTAAAATATTAAGCAAATATAGTAAACATTGAACAAGGAAGTAGGTAACAGTATGACACATAAATATATATATCATCCGCCTCCCCAAAGGGAAAATTAACAAAAAGGTCACAAAATTGTATCTAAAGAAAATGTTTATATACAGTTTCCCTCCTTCTTGTGTCCTTACGAGCTGAGAGCGAGCTAAAATCTACCTGCATCTCAGTGCAGATCTTAGTCTTTTTGATTCAAGTATACTCTGAACTCTGCTTCATTTGCTCCTTTCTCAACTTGTTGGAAATTCCTAACTGCCAGCCTCATTTTAAATAGAACACCATCATATTCATGAACCAATCGCAAAGTTTATATATTTGAAAATTGTGTATCAGACTTCCTCTTAAGCCAGGGAGATTACAACAAACTTCACAACATATGTAATGACATTGATTTGCGGCTGTAAGTGGCTTTTTAAAAATCTTGTGTTGTGTCCAATTTAAATGGGACAGCTACCAGCCCAAAGCAAGACAAACATATTTCAATATTTCAAGCAGTCTTAAACATTACCAGTCAATCCAACTGTATTCTTACATGCTGATAGTGCTGTTGTTTCAAGCTTCTGCTATATATTTACAGAATAGCTTGCAGATTTTATGGACTGATTTCTGTTTTAATTGTTTCTACCTGTCTTTTATCTATTAAAAAAAAATCCTTTCCAATGTTACCTTGAACCCTTTCCTTCACTTCAACAAAAGAAGTGTTAATTAGTTCAGCTGTCGGAAGACTACGATACGGAATGGAAGCTTTTTCCTATGCAACATACAAATAATAAGAGTAGCGTATCTCTAAATTTCCCTAAGAATGTGAAATTGGAGAGGAGTTAATGAATTTCCCTATGGGACTTCTGTGGTATGATACTAAAGTGGGGAAGGTATTGAGTCAAGGACAAAATTTACAAATGGGCAGAACTATGGTAGGTGGAATTCAATACAGAATAGCTTTGAACTAGCGAGGGGAGAAGCTGAAAGTGAACTGGGAGTGGTGGTAGATTCAACACTTACTATGCCCAGTTACTGCTTAGCTATATTGCCAAGTCTGTGGCCATCATGCTGAATCAGTACAGTACTCTGATCAGGCCATACCTTCAATACTATGTTCAATTTTGGTCACCAAGGCACTAGGGAAACAACCGAACTCTAGAAAAATGCAGAGAAGGGCCATACGGCTGAAGACTTGTTTCAGAGGACCAAGTTAAGGTTAGAATAATACAGCCTCTTCAGACTGAAAATGAGGTGAATGAGAAGGGAACTTAAAGGTATATAACAGAGCAACTTGCAATTATATGACTCTTTTAACATAAAAAATGCCAAGATGCTTCACAAAATAAAAATAAAATATACTAAATGGAATTTTAAAAAGTCAATCGGGAGCACTATGTCAAAGTAAGCCATGACTGCAGGGCAAGGGGACATATACGGTTAAACTGGTAAAAAGTCAAATTTAGGACTGGTGTAGAAAAATACCCCATGTGAAAAGTGAAGAGTCTTTTGGGGAGAGTAATGGAGGCACAAATTCTGGAATTATTCAAAAGCCGGTTAAATACTGTGATGGGGAATCCATGGGTTTCTATAAAAGTATGAGCTAGATGGGCCAGCTGGCCTCCCTATTTTTACTTATCTTTGTGTATGTGTAGAAGAACTTAGACAAGCGTTTACTGCCTGTTATTGAACAACAGTACATTTATCTTCTGCTGTGCAATTGAACTTTGAACTCTTAACCGTAACTTGGCCCTTCGATGCATTACCAGTTGACCATTACAACTGCAATATTCTGGTATGTTAAGGTTACTGCATTGCTTCATTGACTGACATACTAAACATATTACATTAAGTGTCAGTAAAGGGGGAGTACTTAACCAAACCTATTCCCTCCCATACTTACTTATCAGCAGTACAAGTTAGAGTAAGATTTTACTTTTAACTGATTACCAGTGAGATATTGCTTCAATGTGACAGTAAAGTACACTCAGATTCTCTGTGTGGCCAGCACCACCAAACCTCCCTATTATCATTCCACTTTGTTTTGCTTGTCATACAATTTCAAAAGAAAAAAAAACGATTTCCCTTTTCATTTCTATCATTCAGCATGCTTCAGGCCATAATGAATGAGCTTTGTGTCACAATTTTATGAGCATTACCATCACAGCGTTCCTGAAACAAAATCACTGTCTTCCTCATCTAGCAACATGAAAATTCTCTAGCATACAGATTAGCATCAAATTTCTTCTCTGATGTGAATGCACACCCTGTATTCATATCCTATTTTGTCCCATCACATATGCTAACCATATTCACTTCTTCATGCCTGTGTGGCTGTATTTCTACATTTGAATCATCTTGGTTCTATTATAGAATTTTGTATTCTTCAAACAGGTAATTTTCTCTGGTTGATTTAATGTTAAAAAAAAAGGAAGGTGAGAAATTAAGAATATGCACTATGACTTCATGCTACTTTGTTCACAAGTACCATGGTATTATGCAAAACATATTTGCTGTATGATCCACAGCTAGTCATTTTTCACCAGTGGTATACAGTCTGCATAAGTACCAAGGCAGCCAAAAATCCTGTTCCTGATCTCAATACAGTGATCCTGCTAGAATATCTGCATGTCTGAATATAGATGAGGTTGCATTCAGTTTGATGCCGCACAGTTGATTAGATGTCCACCACTTGCTGCCAAGGCTCAAAACTGAAGAATGGTCACCTGGGTGAGATAACAGAGGGCAGCTGATAGCCGAGGAACCATACCTAAGGGGGCGATTTTCTGACGTCTGAGGAGGCGGGTTTGGAGGTGGGAAAGGTGGGAAAATCAGAAACTGAGGGCGGGTTCGTAACCCGCCTCCAACCAGCCTCCGCGGGATTTTGCCGGTGCCGGTTCTGGAGGTCGGGAAACGGTCCCACCTCCAGCTGGCCCTAGCGCTAGTTAAGATCATTAAATGCTCGTTAAGGGCCTCTCTAAGCCTATTTTGAGAGGCCCTCGTGATTTTTCGAGCATTTTGGCGTGTTCCACGACCCTCCTAAACCACGCCAGCTAAACCTGGCGGGTTGACTCGTGGGTTGTCTCCTCACAGCTGCAGGTCCAATACATCATTTATTTCATCAGGGATTACTTGCAGGTGCCAGAACTTTGCTTTAAAAGGTCTCTGAGCACTTTTAGAAGGCCTTCTGAAGTCGGAGGTGCTGCATCTTGAATCTATCAACTGTGGGACCTCCTTGGAAGACCCTCTCCCCACTTGCAATGAGCGCTTCCCCAACGGAGGCGTCTGCAAGCAGCATGGGAACCACTCGTTTTCTTTCACCATGGACCTCAGATGAGGATGAGGCGCATCCACGGCAGCAGCAGAACCAGGCAGCTCAGGAGCAACACCAGCAGGAGCCCCAACCTCCTGCTCGGGCAGCTCAGCAGCAGGAGCCCCAACCTCCTGCTCAGCCACCTGATGATGCTGCACAGGGCAGAAGGAGCCAGCGCATCGAGGCACCTCACCACAGGAGATACCCCCGACAGAGGGTCTACAGAGGATGAGCTACCTCAACATGAGTGAGCACCAGTGCCAAAGGAGGCGGAGACTTTCGCGAGAGGTTGTCCGAGAGATCTGCGGCCTGCTGCAGCAAGACCTGGTGCCCAGAGGAACAGGTGGACACTCCTTACCAGTGGCTGTCAAAGTCACCACCGCACTCAACTTCTTTGCCTCAGGCTCCTTCCAGGGATCATCAGCAGACATCAGCGGCATCTCCCAGTCGGCCGCCCACAGTTGCATCACGCAGGTTACCGATGCCCTTTTTGCTAAGGCCCACAATTACATCCAGTTCTCAAGGGATCAAGCAAGTATAACCGCCCGTTCGGTTGGTTTTGCAAATATGGCAGGCATTCCAATGGTGCAGGGCATCATAGACTGCACACGTGGCCCTTAGGGCACCCCATCACAACCCAGTTATCTTTGTCAACCGCAAGGGCTTCCACTCCCTCAAGGTACAGCTGGTGTGTAACCACAAGAAGGAGTTCTTGCATGTTTGCGCTAAGTTCTGTGGTAGTTGCCATGACTCTTTCATCCTGCAGCACTCTAGTGTTCCTCCGCTTTTCAATCCACCAAACCAACTTAACGGATGGCTCCTTGGTGACAAAGGCTACCCCCTAAATAAGTGGCTAATGATGCCGATCAGGAGGCCAGCTAACGAGGCTGAAGAGCGCTACAACGCCAGTCACACTTCGACCAGGTCCATCATCGAGCAAGCTATTGGGTTGTTGAAGATGCGCTTTCGTTGCCTTGACCGATCAGGTGGAGCCCTGCAGTATACACCATACAGGGTCTCCAGAATGGTTGTGGTCTGCTGTGCATTACACAACATCGCACAGCGTCATGGCTTGCAGCTTCCTGAGGAGCAAGTGGCTCAGTTCCAGCCCTCCTCAGTTGAGGATGAGGATGAGGAGGAGGCGGCTGAGGAGGAGGTGGAGGAGCAGGAGGAGGAAGGAGGAGGAGGATCAGGAGGTCAGAGCGCCGGTGTATCAACCAGCAGCAGCACGCAAGCACATGGCTACCCGGGATGCAAGGGATGAACTTATCCTGGCCAGATTTGCATAGGTTGCCCAAGTTGGCACATGTCCTTGGCTCCATCCTAGAAATCATTGACAAGGGTCATGACTCTCTGGCCTCCTTTCACTCAGGCCACCAACCTGACAATGCAAGTGTGGCAGAGCCCGCAATGTGGAGCTGCCTAAGGCGAAAGAACAGATGCCATAACGGCAACATTTTGGCATCAAATCATTTTAATGCTTTCCAACAGGGATGGCATTTCATCAATACACAGAAACAGTCACCCAATCTGCACACAGATCTGGAGGTTATATCCCTTGCCAGCTGGACCCCACAGCCTTGGTTTCTTTAGGAGGCCTCTTCCTCCCAGATGAGTGGAAGAGCACCTCCCTGCTAGCTGTCACCCCTCAAACAACATTTGCAGCGCCTCATACGAGAGCCTCGGAGAGGCCCTTGCCTTGGAATTGGACATAGTGGTTTCTCAGAATATGTTGCAGGTGGTGCAGCATAGGCAGAAATGCTGTGGAATGATCCAAGGCAGCAAGAAGCCATAAAATCAGCCTGGAAAAGTGATGTCAGCAGAGGCGAATTTCAGTCCCAAAACACTAACTGACCAAGGGCATCCCACACCTCTGAAATCAAGTGGCCAATCAGGGGAAAATCGCAATTTTTTGAAAACTAATCAGTGGAGGCGGGTTTCAAACCCACCCAAACTGAAACCCGCCTCCATCTCGTCTCCAGTGGGAAAATCGCCCCCTAAGCTTCAGATGTGACCACTGGGAATGCTCCAGTTGGTTATTAATTACAGATAACAAAACTGAACAGTTAAGTGCTCCTTGTGTATAAATGTTTATGTGACACTCATGTTATACAGGTGCCGAGATACTAGAAATTCCCTACTCTAGATTATCCAAGACCTTTTGTAGTCAGCCAGGTGAATGTAGGTCAGCATCTCACTGCAACCTGATAATTGTACAACAGTTATTTTCAAAACTCAATACTACAGATCTGATTCTTCTTTTGTAAGGCTTTCAACAGAACCAACAACGTTACAGTTTAATAACTCCAGTATACATCCAAAAAGGTTATTGACCTATATGAACCAAGATCAATCCACTGCATGCGGAAGGATTACACATTAAAAAAACTCCACTGGCAGTGAAATAGAGGAGATCACTGTTCGTACCAGGCGAGAAACACGCTCTGCTGTTAGGTTTCCCTCAAACTCTACCGTGTGACCAATTACAAGTGACCTTTCAGCTGCGAAGTTGAAGGAAACTAAAGTGTGACACTAAATTTAATGACCAGTTTGCATATTAGATTTCATGGGTAAACATCTTTTGGGTGGGCTGTAAGACTGTAGACTAGGGTGACCATATTTTCTAAACCAAATCCGGGGACACAGATTGGGGGAACAGCAAAGTAGCAAGGATGGAAAATGTAGGTTGCTCAGCGTAGCGAGGCAAAATTTTTTAGTAGTCAATACTTTTAACAGTTGCACATATAGACTACAAATGCAAAACAAATGTGCATATAATTACCGCGGATGTGACATCACACTATTGAAGCACATTCAGATACCTAACCCCACTCCGTGACTGAGGTCACACCTGACCATCCCCCCACCCCCGTGACCTGAGGTCACACGTGACCTGACCCAATCCCTCAGTTACTGAGGGCACACCAGCCCCCCACCTCCCCACCTTGACTGAAGTCACATTTGACCCAGATCCCCACAACCCCCACCCCCACCCCCGCCCCCCCTCAACACTGTGTCTAGGAATAGCCCGCCCCCTTCCACGGTGACTGAGCGCTCCCCGGTGGCCTGTCCCTCACCTGCTCCGGTTGCCGTGCTCCCAGGCACTTCTGGTGCCGACAATCCAGCAGCACGAGCCCGGCCGGAAACACAGAAACAACAACCGGCACATGCGCAGAAAGATCGCCCAGTCGCGCATGTGCAGTGAGTCACTCTGCCATTGTGCAAGTTGTTGTTTAATTTAGCCTTAGAGCCACAAACTGACAGCTCAGGGGGTACACTCACTGCCATGGGGTACACTGTGGGGACGGGTTTTGTGAACCAGGGACATTGTTTGCCTGGGGACACAGTACCTCATTCCGGGACTGTGCCCAGGAAACGGAGACATATGATCACCCTACTGTAGACCCATTCACCTATTAATAATATTGAATACATACATTTCAAGCTATTATACTAAAAGAGTAGAAAATATTTGGAGGGAAATCAATCTTTATAAAAAAGTCACATAGTGAACTATATCTTCAAAAATGAGGTTAATCATCAAAATCAATTATGATAATCAGTTTCGTATGCTCGCCACCCAAATTTCTTAGCCATCTATATTTTGGATTACATCAATTTCTCCACTCAAGAGATCTAATCCACGACTGGATCAATAAACCTCATCGAAGGAAATGTCTGGCTTGTAAAAGTCCAATGACATGAGAAAAAATTGGAGAAGTTCAGCCTGCCATAAAAGTTTTCATAGTGTTTTCAGCTGTTTAGAAAATCTTGATGAATTTCCCTTTAAACTTCACAGATTTGTAACTACTAGAAGTGAGAATTATGCTGACATTGCTCAACAGACATGCTGCGTAAGCATCATTACAGCAGACTGTTTGGCTGGAGTAAATTATTTAGTACTTCGATGTAGAGCCTATGAAATTTTTACTTCTGCTTTTGTATCAGAAAAGATATTATTAGCATGGGAAACACTGAAAATTTTCTCTAGAGACCAAATAATATTCAAATACATGATTCCAATTAAATACAAATCAATGAAATATAGATTTTTTTTTTATTCGTTTGAGATCTGGGTGTTGATGGCAAGGCAAGCATTTATTGCCCATCCCTAGCTGCCCTTGAGAAGGTGGTGGTGAGCTGCCTTCTTAAACCGCTGCAGTCCATGTGGTGAAGGTACTCCCACAGTGCTGTTAGGGAGGGAGTTCCAGGATTTTGACCCAGCGACGGTGAAGGAACGGCGATATACTTCCAAGTCAGGATGGTGTGTGACTTGGAGGGGAACTTGGAGGTGATGTGTTCCCATGCGCCTGCTGCCCTTGTCCTTCTAGGTGGTAGAGGTCGCGGGTTTGGGAGGTGTTGCCAAAGAAGCCTTGGCGAGTTGCTGCAGTGCATCTTGTAGATGGTACACACTGCAGCAACGGTACGCCGGTGGTGGAGGGAATGAATGTTTAAGGTGGTGGATGGAGTGACAATCAGGCGGGCTGCTTTGTAACATAGAAACATAGAAGGTAGGAGCAGGAGTAGGCCATTCGGCCCCTCGAGCCTGCTCCGCCATTCAATGCGATCATGGCTGATCATCCAAATTCAGTACCCTGTCCCTGCCTTCTCCCCATATCCCTTGGTCCCTTTAGCCTTAAGAAATATATCTAACTCCTTCTTGAATATATTTAATGAATTGGCCTCAACTGCCTTCTGTGGTACAGAATTCCACAGGTTCACCACTCTCTGGGTGAAAAAATTCCTCATCTCAGTCCTAAATGGCTTACCCCTTATCCTTAGACTGTGACCTCTGGTTCTGGACTCCCCCGCCATCGGAAACATCCTTCCTGCATCTAGTCTGTCTAGTCCTGTTAGAATTTTATAAGTTTCAATGAGATCCCCTCTCATTCACAGAATCACAGAATCCCCACAGTGCAGATAGAGGCCATTTCGGCCCATCGAGCCTGCACCGACACATATCCCACCCTATCCCCGTAACCCCACGTATTTAATCCCCCCTAACACTAAGGGTCAATTTATCATAGCCAAATCAACCTAACCCGCACATCTTTGGACTGTGGGAGGAAACCGGAGCACCCGGAGGAAACCCACGCAGACACGGGGAGAATATGCAAACTCCACACAGACAGTCACCCGAGGCCGGATTCGAACTAAACTCTTCTAAACTCTAGCGAATATAAGCCTAATCGACCCAATCTCTCTTCATACGTCATTCCTGCCATCCCAGGTATCAGTCTGGTGAATCTTCGCTGCACTCCCTCCATGGCAAGAACATCCTTTCTCAGATAAGGCGACCAAAACTGCACACAATACTCAAGGTGTGGTCTCACCAAGGCCCTGTACAACTGCAGCAAGACATCCTTGCTCCTGTACTCGAATCCTCTCGCTATGAAGGTCAACATACCATTTGCCTTCTTAACCGCCTGCTGCATCTGCATACTTACCTTCAGCGACTGGTGCACAAGGACACCCAGGTCTCGTTGCACTTCCCCTTTTCCCAATCTATTGCCGTTCAGATAATAATCTGTCTTCCTATTTTTGCCATCAAAGTGGATAACCTCGCATTTATCCACATTATACTGCATCTGCCATGCATCTGCCCAATCACCCAACCTGTCCAAATCATATTGGAGTTTCTCGGCATCCTCCTCACAGCACACACGCCCACCCAGCTCTGTGCTGTCTGCAAACTTGGAGATATTACATCTAGTTCCCTCGTCTAGATCATTAATATATATTGTGAATAGCTGGGGTCCGAGCACCGATCCCTGCGGAACCCCACTAGTCACTGCCTGCCACTCGGAAAAAGACCCGTTTATTCCAACTCTTTGCTTCCTGTCTGCCAACCAGTTCTCTATCCAAGTCAGTACCTTACCCCCAATCCCATGTGCTTTAACTTTGCACGCCAATCTCTTATGCGGGACCTTATCAAAAGCCTTCTGAAAGTCCAAATACACCACATCCACTGGTTCTCCCTTATCTATTCTGCCAGTTACATCCTCAAAAAATTCCAGTAGATTAGTCAAGCATGATTTACCTTTTGTAAATCCATGTTGACTTTGTCCGATCCTGTCACTGTTTTTCAAGTGTTCTGCTATTACATCTTTTACAATGGACTCTAGCATTTTCCCCACTACCGATGTCAGGCTTACCGGTCTATAATTCCCCGTTTTCTCTCTACCACCTTTTTTAAATAGTGGGGTTACATTAGCTACCCTCCAATCCATGGGAACTGTTCCAGAGTCTATAGAATTTTGAAAGATGACCAGCAATGCATCTACTATTTCTAGGGCCACTTCCTTAAGTACCCTAGGATGTAGATTATCAGGCCCTGGGGATTTATCGGCCTTCAATCCCGTCAATTTCCCTCACACCATTTCCCTACAAATACTGATTTCATTCAATTCCTCCCTCTCATTAGACCCTATGTTCCCCGACATCTCTGGGAGGTTATTTGTGTCCTCCTTTGTGAGGACAGAACCAAAGTATATATTTAATTGATCTGCCATTTCTTTGTTCCCCATTATAAATTCCCCTGATTCTGACTGCAAGGGACCTACGCTTGACTTCACCAATCTTTTTCTCTTCACATATCTATAGAAGCTTTTACAGTCAGTTTTTATGTTCCCTGCAAGCTTACTCTCATATTCTATTTTCCCCCTCTTAATTAATCCCTTTGTCCTCCTTTGCTGAATCCTAAACTGCTCCCAATCCTCAGGTTTGCTGCTTTTTCTGGCCAATTTATATGTCCTCTCCTTGGATCTTATGCTATCCCTAATTTCCCTGGTTAGCCACGGTTGAGTCACCTTTTTTGTTTTATTTTTATGCCAAACAGGGATGAACAAATTCTGTAGTTCATCCATGCGATCTTTAAATGTTTGCCATTGCCTATCCAACGTCAACCCTTTAAGTAACGCTCCCCAATCCATTCTAGCCAACTCGCGCCTTATACCATCGTAGTTTCCTTTATTTAAATTCAGGACCGCAGTCTCTGAGTCAACTACTTCACTCTCCATCTTAATGAAGAATTCTATCATATTATGATCGCTCCTCCCCAAGGGGCCTCGCACATCAAGATTGCTAATTAATCCTTTCTCATTACATAATACCCTTTGTCTTGGATGGTGTCGAGCTTCTTGAGTGTTGTTGGAGCTGCACTCATCTAAGCAAGTGGAGATTAACATTAGACTAAAGTACAATAACATATACATACTGACGTAATAAAGACTCACTACGCACTTGAACATAAAGCAAGGCTTTAATCAACTTGTAACAAAACATGGAGGTCTAGTTAGCAGTCACTAGCTTCCTGTTTCCAGATTGTCTCTGCCCAAGGTGGGCCCACGCCCGAGTATTTATACTCCCTGGACGGCGCCCCAGCTGGCCGCCCAGTAGTACTTCCTGAGTTACTTCTTGCGATTTATGACACATACATTAAACGAAAGCCTAAATATCTTGGGGTGGAATTTCCTGTGGGACGTAATCGGAACGTTACACCCAAATTACAGCCACTCATGCGCCCATTTTACCGATGTCTATTTACACCCAAATTTCCTTCCAATCTCTTTAACATACGTCAAAACATAAAAATGGGTGTAAACAATCGAGGAAAACATGCAGCTCACCATACCTACTTCAAGTATAAAGAAAGACTTGCACCTTACACAACCTCGATGTCCCAAAGCGTCATTGATGCAAATTGGGAACATTGGACTGGAGTTTCCACTAGGTTGCACTTTTTTTTTAAATGCAATTCGCCGGAAATCGGCCAAAACCAGCGCAAAAGAGCGTGGGATGTCAAGCACAAATCGAGTTTCTGCGCTAGTTTAAAAGCATCGCGCTAGAAGCTGGCCCCGCCCACAAAACTGACCATACCCCCCCCCAGATCAAATTACTCACCATTGCAAGTTTCCGCTAATTGCTCCCATTTGCGGGTCTTCGAGGAGGCTCTTAAAAGTAAGCTTTTTTTTTGGTGCAAGGACACTAATAGGCATGTTTTAAAAGCTTTTGAATACCATTTTTTAAATTTACTAAGAAACTGACTACTGTACCCCAATATAACTAGCAAATGGTTCTGTATAGTTTCTTTTAAGTCCTTTTCAGTTCTTTAAAATCGGGTTACTCACAAGGAGTGGACTTGACACTCTGATTAAAAATGTTTATTTTTTTGTGATAAACCCAAGTTATTATTCTTAAATATATCAAGAAATATTTTTTAAAGGAACATTTTTTTAAAGTTATGTTCTAAAATGCTGCCTGATTGCGTGGGTTCATGGCAGATTTTATCTTCAGCGATTGGGGGGGGGGGGGGGGGGAAACACTTCTCAAAACTAGCGTACTTTTGAGCGCGATTTGCACCTGGATCGTCAATTGTGCCCAAAGCGGAAACTCCAGCATGTTTAAGGAAATGCAATCCATCCAATTAAATGCGATTTATATTAATGCCAGAAAAATGCATTCAAAGAAACAGAAAATACAGTACAGGACTCGGTGAGGATAATTTTTTTTTAAATTGCATTAAAATAGCAGAAAAATTACTGTTGCCTGCAGCACCTAAAATTCTGGGCTTAATTTAACACCCCATTTTGAACTAGCGTAACTGCAGCAGGTTTGCTTGTTTAGCTCTTTAACCTGGGGGCAGAGCCATTGTAATGAGTCGAGATGCGTTGGGATACAGGGATTGATGGGCGTAAAAGTGCGAGGAAAACTGGGCGTAGCATAATTATGTATGTAACACACTTGTACCCGAGATTCATCGATCTTTTACGCCGGATATTTGCTTTATGCCCCAATTACATGTGTCTTTGGGCGCAAATATACAGGAAATTCCACCCCTTATTTTTCACATGGGTGAGTTTGGAAAAGAACACGATGAAACCAATGAAGTAGAATAGAATCAACTTTTGCCTAATGTTACAAAATGTAGGAGGAAAGTACAACAATGTTGCTGCACTAGCAAATATAAACATTTTTGCTTCAAGCTTTATTTTATAAGGGTATCAAGAGATGTGGAGAAAAGGCGGGTAAATGGAGTTGAGGTACAGATCAACCATGATCTAATTTAATAGCAGGACAGGCTCGAGGGGCTGAATGACGTACTCCCGTTCCTATCTTTCTTCCTGTGTTCCTATACCCATACAACGCTGTCACTGCAATTCAGAAAGCAATTAATCGTGCTAAGTGTTCTGAAACCTTTTGTAAAAAATGTCATGTAAATACAAGTATTGTTTATTACATGGAAATCTGCTATACTGCAATAAATACATAACAGATTGCACCCTAAAGACTTTCTTCAAAACAAGTTGGTTTTCTCTAACTAACAGGTAGCGCTATAAAAAAAAAAAAATTATAAGGGCAGTTGTGAGGTACTGGGAGCATTAAATTGCAGCAACTATATACTGTATTTTAAAATTATTTAAAGCTTCAAGCTGCTCTCCTAAATATCCAGTTTTTAGCTTTAATTTTGCATGAACTTCAAGTTATTTCCTATAGTAACAATGTAAATCACTATTCACCAGGCCACTGATAAACTCTTACATTCACTGTCCTAATTTATAGTATATACAACAGACATATGCAACCATAATCTATTTGCCACTTGATAAGTAAAAAACAAAGTTAACACCCTTATATGTAGCTGTCATAGTACTTCTGCTTAGCATAGAGTCCTACTAGCAAGTTGAATAAACTGACAAATTGAAATATACTTGCAACCACTCTTCAGTGTTTAAGTGCTTACTGAAATGCACCTTTCAGCAGAAATATTTTTACAGGGAAAATAATCATAAATAATGTAAAGACCATAAGTAAAGGACGCTTTAGAACCATTATATTTAAGGGGCATTAATAAAATAGGTTAATTTTTATGTTCTGGAATTTAACAGCAGTGGCTAGTTGTGAGAGACACTAACACTTGCAATGAATTTCTCAGTTTCTGGGCAGAGGTTTGTTGGGAGGTACCAAACACTGGCCTGGACTGAATGTATAAAAACTGCTGTTCCTTTTCTGCATTAAAGCACTAGTTCCATGAAGAATTTTGAAAATGCACATTACAACATATAAAACCAATAAGACTGCATTCTATTCCCCTTGTTTCATGCTAATAATCATAAAAGTGCACAACAGGAAAAATCTGTGACTCAAATATTTCTTGCCATCATGTTTATGCAGATGTAACAATAATGGGCCAAAAATTCGACACTTGCCGGGTGAGTACCTCACCCGTAAGGCCGCCTGAAGTGCCGGTTTTCTGCATGCACTGCGCATGCGCGGGAAACCGGAACTTCCGGTCTTGTGAAGGGAGCGGTTCAGAGGTGAACCGCATGCGCGGTAGAGGCTGCACGCACGCAGCAAACTTAGGTTTTTTTTCAGGTTTCTCCGGGAGGGTAAGTATTGAAGAACCTGCGCTTTTAAAAAGGAGGCGCAGGACCCGTTTTCAACAAGGTAAGTGGTTATGCAGATAGGTAAATTAATTATAATTTAAAAGTTTTTTCAACAGGTTTATCTTTTTTAGATACTTTAAAGAAAGGTAAGTTTATTTTTAGCACTGTTAAAAAGTATTTTAATTTTTTTTTTAATTTTAATTTTTGTTTAAAGTAGTTAATTTATTTAACTAATAGTTATTTTAAAAATGTGATTTTTTTTTAAAATTTATTTGAAGTTTAGCTGTTGTTTTGGGGCCGATTTCAATTCATAGATTTGACAGGTCTTCCTGCCAAATCTATGAATGAAAGATGGTCTGCTGCCATTGGCTCTCCATGGCCCACGTGATCCCAGGGGACGCATCGCACTAACTACACCCCTGGGACACGCAAGCACTGCGTGCCGGCAGTTGGGGCAGGCCCAGGAGCTGAAGTCCCCGTGGGCCAGAAGCAGAATGGCAGACGCGGTAGGTAAGTGCGCGCGCGATCCTTACCCCCGCGGCAAGCCGGAGAGGCGAATTTCTGGGCCAAGAAATTTCTTTTGTCTCACATACATAGAATGCAGCAATTATTGCAGATGCAGTCAGCTTCTTGCTTACAGCCATTTACAGCTACAACACTTGCAATCATAGTTATTAGTAACCATCTTGAACATTCACTTTGCAGGGGATAAAAATCAAATTTACAAGGCTCCTACTCTGAAACATGTTATTTCAGAAGAGAGTCACTGAGCTACGATGCAGCTTTAGCTCCATGACAACATAAAAAATGACGCCAATCCAAGTTGGGGCATTGATGTGATTGTGGAGACTTCCTCCTGGTAATTTATCACCTTTGAACCTCATCATTGGGCCCTTCCCTGGACTCCCTCCCACATACAGAATGAATGGCCATTTGAGCAAAGCAGCCAAAGGCTCATGGAACCGTACCTACTTCAAAGTCACCATCTTCAGGAAAAGAGCAAAAAGAAAGAAAACTCGAAAAATGCACAGCACCCCAACTGAATGGTGAGACATGTTTTCAGACCATGATCCCGACATTGCTGAAGAGAGGAACCAAGTGGAAATGAGGCATTTCCCCACAGAGATAGAACAAATTCGAGTCATCCCTGGGTCACTCATGTGCACATTCTAATGGTCAGTTAAGACCTGCATAAGGAGAGGCCAGAGAACAGACAGTGAAAACTAACTTACAAAAGGAGACATCATGCATCCTCACCAAAAAAAACACACACAAACAGAATAATTAGAGGAGTATAAATGCATTCCACTTGTGAGGACGAGGATGACTTCTGAGTGAAAAAGTTGAGTGAATTAAATCATCTTCATTCATGGGATGTGCTCCACATTTCAATTTACCATTAAGCAACTCATATTTATTATACACTGAATCCACATAAGTCCTTCAGAAATCAGCACATTATCAGCAATGTTCTAATACATGCTAATTATTGCCAAGTTCCTACTTTGCTCCTTACATTGTTAGTAAGGGTCCAATTTAATGCAATAGTAATAGGGGATGCTCTGAGTTTAAGGGCTGAGGCACATCACAGAAGGGATTTTACTCCACATCTGGCTGTGCTACACCTGACCTTAGGAGTTTGTGATGTTGACAATGGGTGCCTGAAATGGGAAGATGCCATTCCCCAGAACTAAACTCTCACCTTGATGAGCAGTCAAAAAAAGGTATTATGGATTCTGTTTCCAATACTGTCTTTAAAGTTAACCAGGCCCGCCCCCATTTTTGTGTCCTCCACAAATTTTGATATGTTTGCTCAGAGTCCAGAACATATACATGTGTTAACAATGTTCATAACATTGTCCTGGGTGTTGGGTGGGGGGGAAACACTGCTGTTTGTATCTCAAAAACATCCATTAACCACTGCGCTCTTTCAGTCAACTTCTTGTCCATGTAACGACGTTACCTTTAAAACCACGTGCCTTCATTTTATCAACACTTCATCAAATGCTTTTTCAATATGTGAGCATATTTCACTATTTTAGGATGATTTACATTTAGTTTGTAATAAGACATAGTATTCCACTATTACAGTCCCATTCTGTAAATGGTTTCGCTTTTTATAAAGAATTCATTCCCATAATTCAACAACACAATAGAAACAATAAATGCAAGCACACGAGTCCTCTTGGAATCTAACAGCATTCCAGCTGCGCTTGCAGAAGTGATTATATAATCCAATTTATCATAATCAATACAACAAATATGCTTATAATACTCTGCAGACACTGCACTTTGCCACTTTCATAAATGCAGCAGCTTAGTTTCAATCAGATAAAACAATGATGGTATTAGAGATTCCTAACTGTTCTAGTTACTGTAATCATTGAGATGTGATCTTCTATTCACCCTTCATTAGCACTTAAAATGTATTTGTTGTGGAAACTACATGGACTTGCTTTTTATTTAGTAGTGATGGAATAAGCTGGCTTCAGCATTTGCTTCTAGAACCACTTAAACTAAAAGTGAAAAATATAAAAATCTAATCAGTTATCAAATATTAAGCCACTTTCACAGCAATATGGACAGACGAGTAGGATCAGGTACTGAGTTTGGATGAAGGGAGATACACAGCCTGAAGAAACTTAAAGGAAATTAAACTAAAGAGACATAATTAAAAGTGAGGGAAAAGAAAAATCTTTTGTCTAAATATGATGAGAAAAGAACATGCATGGCACCATAGTGCAAAAGAACACCAATATACCAGCATGGAGTAGTAAAATGTGGATTTGCATCCATAATTTCCCACATGGTAAGTCCCCGGTCTCAGCCATGCTTTCAAGGAAAGATATCAAGTAGTGACCCAGAGTGTCACTAAAGGAGGAAAATTGAAGGGTAAATCACTTTTGTACACACCATTAATAATATCTTTAAGAATACTTTTATATAAACCATTTTGGCTATCAATATGGTTGCATTTTTGTGCTAGCATCTAAAAAGACTAATTGAGTAGTCATAGTTGCTTAACTCATAGTAACCTACAACATCCCAGAAGGCTTGACTGGAGTTTACTTTACTTGGTATGTACACTTTTTTTTTTTAAATCATCAAAATATTCAATTACACTGTTTAAACTAGTATATAAACTAATCAATTGGCTAAGAAAAAATACTTGTTCATCCACATATGCAAGTGTGAAACATATTTGTTCGCACTCAATTTTTGGTTCCACTATTATGAAACTATGTTATAAATATAAATTATTTTACTCCTCTAAATGCTGTAAATATTTGTAAGTAACACCGTACTCCTAGACTTCACCAATCCAGGAATAATCTTCCACATTTGTAAAATAGGAAACTTTAGGATTCAGGTACTCGTTGTCCCTCATTTCATCCTCACATTTTACAAAATCTGTTACCTTGCCTAGAATTCCAATGGACCAGTTTTGAATCTATTCTTTGTCAGTGTTCGTCTGCGTACTACAGTCAGTCACTCTATGAAACCATACCTATAATGTAATTTAGGGTTATAATATAATTTATTTAGCATATTGTGGCAAATGAAAGTTGCTCTTCCATGGCCAAATCAGAAGAAATAGCATAAAAGTCCTTTTTATTGATCAGCTTAATTATCCCCCACTAATATCACCGCACTAGCAACAATTCTGAAACTACTAATATCTCACCTTAGTGTTATATAGGGGGTGATTTTCCCAGCCCTGGGGAGGCGGGACTGCCGGGAAAATGGCAGAATCTGGGAGCGGGTATCCATCCCGCCTCCGTGCCATCTTCCCAGGAGGCGGGTACCCGACCCGCGCCGGGTCCCGTCTCCTCGAGGTGGGAAGGGGATTAGTGCCTGTTAACAGGTAGTTAACAGACAGTTTTTTGGCTAATCCCTATTTTGAGCCCTAAAGTGTGGGCTTCCCGACGGCTCCGAACCGCGACAGGGTCAGCGAGGCGAGCCGTGGGTCTGCGGGGCCGTAATGTCCAGTGTGCAGGTGAGTGATGAGTGCAAGTGTGGAGAGGTAAGTGTGTAAGTTGAGTCTAAAGTGTTTTAATAAGATTACTTACCTTTGCTTCTTCCTCCAGGCTTCATCCCTTTAGGCTGCGGAGCTGCCTCATCTCCATGGCAGAGATGACAGAATGGCTGCTGCATTCTCCGATGCAACAGCCATCTGATTTCTGTTCAGGAAAGAGGTTTGATGAGTCTTGAGTACAATGACTCACCAAAGAACAGAGATTGTCAGTGTTTGACAGCTTCTCAAAGCTGTTAAACGATGACAATTCATCTGTCAAAAATTTGTGACAGATGAAACGTCATACGCTGACGTTCTGTCACTGGCTTTCCCTTAATTGGCCTGCTAAGCCCGCTGGGCGGGCTTAACAAGGTCAATCAAGGGAAAATAGCGTGGGTTGGCCAGACGTCGATGGAGGCAAGACTAAAACCCGACAAGCAACTTTCCCGCCTCCATCACGTCCCCATTGATAAAATCACCCCCATAGTGTTATATAGCTGAAACTCAGCTCTATCTAGACACCACCCTAGTCTGGATGAGCAAAATCTGTAACTCTTGATGTTGGATGCTATCCACTGTTCAGGTAGAAGCAATATTAAAATTTCACAGGACATCATACTTTACTGAAATCCTAATGGCAACACTCATTTTCCATTAAAAACTTGAAATGAGTTTTTATAGATATGCAGTAAACAGTTTCAAACTTTTCTGCTGAAAGCCCCGGGGAAAGAGGTGGATGTTGAGCAGGAAGTGAAGGAATTTAGATGGGGAGACCAATACAGTTGAAGAAATAGGTTTTCAAAGGTGTTTTTAACAGAAGGAAGTGTGGTAGCAAGACCAAGTGGTTTTGGAAGTGTTTCTAGGGCAGAGATACAACAGCAAATGTGTTATTAATGATGTAATTGAGTCAGCATTTAAATCTGATTCAGGCACCTTTCATATTGCCAGAAACCATCAAATTTTCACTAATTTGTGTTCAAAGACAGATGATAGACAGAAATAGCAGCCAGGTGGACTCTCAACAAGTTTGGAGAAAGCATCTGGTCTAATAACATTTGCAGATACAGTAATATTACTGAAATATCACATTCTAACAGGAATGTTGGTACTGAGACTAATAGACAAACCTTTTCCATTCGAGCACTGTTGTCACTACTGAAATCAAGTCTTCTGGCTAACTTTCTCATGGTACTTTTCAAGTGCAGTCAGTATTGTAATGTATGGAAATGCAGCAGACAATTTGCATATAGCAAGGTCCCACAAACAACAATGAGATAAATGACCAGATCATCTATTATTGGTGGTGTTGGTTGAGGGACAATTTTTGGCCAGAACACGAGAACTCCCCTGCTCTTCTTTGAATAATGCCATGGGATTTTTTACTTCCACATGAGGAGGAAGATGGGGCCTCGTTTAATGTCTCATCCAAAAGACAGCAATTCTGACAGCACAGCATTCCCACAGCGCTGAAGCGTCAGTTTCCGGAGTAGGGCTTGAACCCGTGACCTTCTTATTCAGAGGTGGGAGTGCTACCACTGAGCTAAGGTTGGCATTAATCAATTCAGTTTTACAACTTGCCATGGTGGGATATAGACTCTCAACCTCTGGGCTGCTCATACCATACGACCGGGCTACTGAATTCTACACTATGATCAAAGACCTTGAATAGTATCTTCTGGGAAATCATGTAACAGGACCTAGGTTAGTTGGACACCTATGCTGGAATACATTAAGCAGATGTGCTAAATATTTTTTAATGTACATTTTTAAAGTCTGCTTCATATCTGGAAGTCAGCACTGTACAATGTATAGCAGATATTTGCACCTGGCTGAACTGTTTCATTTCATAAATTGGCATGGAAAATTACTGAAATACATCTAGGATTTTATAAATTAGACCAAATAATTTAGAACTACAAATTATTCTGACTTTTTAATTGCAGGTTGGAGATGAAAATATAATACACATGATCAAAGGAACACAGAATAGGCATTGTACCTTCAAAATGCAGGTATTACAATTTATTGGCCCCAGTCAGAAATCCCATGGAGCCATTAACCAAAGAACGAGCTAACCTTCTTATAGTTCTACCTTTTTAACAGATGTGTAATGATACTGCTAAGAAGATCACTAACCCCCAAATACGTCTTGTAGTATGTGTCAAACATATGCTCTACTTCCAGAGGCAACACATGCTATACTTTATTAACTTCAAAGGCAAAAGACCTCAAATTGAACTCTACAAAGGGTGATTTGCAACACTGGGCATTAGGTTCAGACTGAAGGTTTTCAAAATCTATTTTTTTTAATAACCATTATTCAGCAAGGAAGTTTGGAGTAACATACTAATCTGATGTTCTGAAAAATGTTTCCTCAAGGTTTAAAATTATTCAGATTTGTTACTCAACTTTTAAATGGATAGGTGCAATATTACACCATTTAGTATTTTTCTAAGGAATGTTTTCATGAGGAACTATATATATTACCATCTTAAATCTATTACTTAAAGTTGCAATATAAATTTTCTAAATTCTACTCACTGAGCTCAAATCTAACCAGATGGTGATTCAGATTTATTAAGGACCATTACTTTTTTTTAGTTATTCTATAAAATGTATGTAGCTTCTTCATAAAGTATATAATCAAACTGAATTACAGAAATTCAAACAGCAAGATGTTACAGCTTTTCACCCAATGAAACCTAACAGAAAAATAACTTACAGAACTTTAAATGGGTTTTGTGCAGATCCCAAATAAGAATTATAGAAACATCATAACATTTTGAAGATGAGGGTAAGACAAGCACACATGTTGGCTGATATCATCAAACTGGTTGTAAGTATTCTGTCTGTGATTCCAATTTCAGTATCACAGCATTCTCACAGCTTTGCTTTCATGTTTAAAAAGTGTTATGCCTTAACTGATAGTTTGCAGTAGAATGATTAAGACTGCAATTCTACAAATCTACTGATGAAAATTTACGATGAAAAAAAAATCTGATTTATGTGAAATAGATCAGCACTCTTGCAATAATGCAGAACCAACACTTAAAATGTGGTTGGACTGATCAAATTACAGTTGAGCATTGCCACCCACCCACAGCCTGACCTAATTTCCCAGGCCATGGATGGTAAACCATAAGCTCATTACTGTATCTCGGTATTCTAGCTGATCTAGAAGGCAAGACTAGATGCGTTAGGAATACAATAGACTCTTAAAATAATTAGATACTCCTTTCAAGTACTAATCACAGCATATAAAATTAACCATACAAGACCTTTGTTTATTGAGAAAGTGATAAGGGTTAACATACACAGGCAATTAAAATAATTTCTTACATTTCAGACAGACTAAACATCAACCCTAAAGTACTACAGTGAGTACTTTTTGCATTTAATAATTTAGCAATACATTTTAGTTTGGCACACTGTCATGTAACTTCCAGAAAGACAAAGCTAAATGTATTAGTAAAAGCACAGCAAAGCCAAACAAAGAATCACTGAGTAAAGTGGAACCTACATGAAGTGCTCACCTTTGAGGATGACTGTTGAACTAATACCTCAGTCACAGCTCTTTGCCCCATGCTAGCTGATATGGCCAATGGTTCCTGTTCCTCAGCACCATTCTTCTCCCTTTCAAAACTGTAGTCATCACCCCCATGACTATTCAGCTCTCGACAACTACTACCCCATTTCCAAGCTATTTTTCTTCTCCAAGGTCCTTGAACACTTTGTCATCTTCCCAACTCTGTGCCCATTCCTTTTGCAACTCCCTTTTCAAATGCCTCAGTTCAGCCTTATTCTTCTCACAGCACTGTAATGGCTCTCGCCTGACACGTAACTCCATGGGAATACCCTCTCACAGTTCCAATCCTATTTTCTGAATATGGCAAGAGTATCTCCAGCAATAGCTTGTACTCACGTCCTCACACCGTCATCTCCAAAGTCTCCCAAAGATCTTTCCGCAGCCCCTTCCTCATCTACATACTGCCCCTCGGCAACATCATCTACAGAGGCAGAGTCGCCTTCCAAATGTACGCCAATTACACTCGGCTTTACCTCTCCACCACCTCTGTCAGACTGCTTGTCCTGGAGGAGTCATAACTTCCTGCAGCACAACATTGGGAAGACCTCCACTCCTACCTCAGTCCCTGTGTCACAGAAGCCTTCATACATGCAGTCATTAGCTCCAGACAACTATTCCAAAGCATTCCTTGTTGGCCTTCCATTCTCCAACCTCCATAAACTCCAACTTGTCTAAAACTCTGCTCCACGAAATCCCTCTCATCACCATCATCCCGGTCCACACTAACCTACATTGCCTCCCTTTTCAAAGTTAAAATCCTCATTTTTAAATCACTCTGTGGCCTCACCACACCTCATCTCCACAACCTTCTCCGGCCCTATATTCCACCACCCTTCCCGCCAAACACTTTGTTCTTCTGATTTCAGCCTCATGTGCATTTCACCCTCCCTCAGCATCGTGGCAGGGCTTTCAGCCATCAGGATCTTACTCTCTTAAATTCCCTGATGAAACCTCTCCATCTCTATCCTCTTTTAAAAACAAACTATTACAAACTTTATTTTCAAATGGAACATGAACCAATTTTACCTCTAATGATGCTGGTAAAATAATGAGGCCAGATAGTTTTAAAAGTGGCTGAAAAAATTATTATAGATATGCAGTCTTTTTTTTTTACACATTATTCTGCTTATGCATTTCTTCAGCAAATGCATGTGCAGCTGTTAAGGTACAGAGAACAACCACGGCACAGAAAGCTGGCCTGCTATGGCTGAACTAGACTGGTTGGGGAAACATTGTCATTTTCTCTCATCCCAAATACTCCATGTATCTGAGTCCCCTCCTCCCTTCCCAATTGATTTTCTGTAATTTTCTCATTTCCAAACTTTCTTGTAAATTTAATAACAAATTTTAAAGAGACCATAAATTAGCGTGCATTATTGAATTTATCATCTCAAAGTGGCAGTAAATATTTTATTAGCGTGTGAAACAGAACAAATTAAATACTATATTGATAAAGAAATGGTGTTTCTGAAAAGATTATGCATGCAGAAGTCTGCAATTATCCTATAGAGGACCAAGTGCAATTGAACACATTTAATATGACATTCTGATAACACGCATCCTAAAGTCCTTTAGCAACCCTGATAATCCTTTCTGCTACATGTCATAACCTTCTTGAACATGTCGCCCAAGGAAGCTTTATAACCCGTACAAACATTAAGGCCTTCAGGAGTACAATCAATAAGACCCTTACAGACACAAATCATCAGTAACAATGACAAGCTCAAATGATTCTTGAACATAAACAAAAAGTTCCTATTCAAGACACTAAATACCACTTTGGCCCATCTATCAAATTACATTTCAGTGCTCCACAAATTCTAAATTCATACTATTGACTCAAATTACAAACAATTGTAACACATATTTGCCAGCTCAGCACTGCTGAATACTTACAAACTATATTTTGCTGTAAAAGAAAATATCAATTTAAGTTTTAATTCACTCAAATTGAAGTGGTAAATTGCGATGAAACATAATAGTGGGTTATTTGTAAGCTGATCTGCATTTAAAAGGTTACTATAAAAAAATTCTGAACCTGGACAAAAAGGGAATTTGGATGGTCACATATAGAAAGATATTATTCCTGAGCAACATACATAATTTAGCTCCACATACATATAAGCGGGGGTAGGTACTAACAAGCGACTGTTCAAATGAAATGCATCTGCAGTTTCTGCATGTTATGATTCCCCAATAAGAAAATTCTCCAGAGTCACATTACAAGTCTAAGAGCAGTGACCTATTTAATATCATTGAAGATGCAGCAATATGAAAAGAATTGCTTTTAGCTCACCAACTAATGATGGTAGTGCTCCCAACTGACTAAACTGATGAACGACTCCCAACAGTTCACCACTATATGCGTCAACTGATGCAGACAGCAGTCCCTTCGCAATTAAATAAAAGCTGCCAACTTTCAGTACGCACTGCTCTCACATGACCTCTAGCTTTAGAAATATACTGTTACTGTTTTATTTTATCTGAATGCAAATGAGATATGTGGGTTTTGGAATTTTGGTTAAAACAGATACTTCTAAAAGTAGCTTCACATTTTTTAAAAACCCTGAGTTTTAAAGAAATCTATATGGCAAAGTACTATTTGGAATGAAACTGTCCTACCACAAAGTGGCAGGGGAAAACAATAATTAACAAAGCTGTCAAGCAGCTTTAGTTAAACTAATAATGTGCAATAGTGCTCGACAGTCTGACAAGCACAAAGACTAGAAAATGCGTTAACTGAACAGCTATTCTTTAGGTGTTTATTTTGTTCAATGCTCAGTTGTGTATATTAGTACATAATTGTAGAATGGTCTGAGTGTCAGATTCAACAAGTTCCACATCAAAATTCAGCTGCATTGGGAGAGGGGTTAAAAAACAGTAATATTCTAACTCTCCCTAGTGGGGAGCCAGCAGTCCACAATACTACTGGAACTGATTGTTTTCTCTCAAATGTCAGCATGGAACATGTGGGCAGAAAACATCCAATTAAAAAAAACTGCAGCAAAATATCATTTTTCACTCTCACTTCAAGAAGCCTGGAATTCAGTTTGTGTAATAGCTTGCTGGCATGTATCCACTATAAAAACATCTCAGCCAAGATGATAAGGAGGCGAGGTCTTGCTCTCCATGCACAGCTTGCCAGCAGCAGCTGATAGGAATTGGACTTCCCCGGCAGCCTGGAGAGCTTGCATACGGCAATCTCAGTAACAGGAAATTTCATAAGTGCGTGGCTGCCTCTAGCAAAAGCATCGTTGGTCACAGCTGGCTAAATGTCTCACTGTTATAAAGAGAAAGGTGCCGACCAAATACTATGGAGGAGAGGGAACTTTAAGCAATAGCTTAATGCGCAGCTTGGAAAGTAAACTAACACTTCATATTCTACAGTGCTGGATCATTACAGAAAATCTACTCCACATACACATGGATATTCACAACAGAAGCAGCATACAGACATTGCTCTTTCATCTCTAATTTACCTAAAGGTAAGCAATCGTTTATACTATAATTGCAGAACTTTCTGATTTGCTGCAACAAATATTTAAATGATTTCCTGATATATCTAATTTAAAACTGCAGCTTGTGAACATGTATAGCACGGACTATAACTACAATATACGTAACAGATTATGTTGAAAGGAAAATTATGTTCTACTTGCACTTTGCAACTGTAATCATTTCCAAAGTCTACTATACTTTTACATCAAATATAATTGGATTCATTTTGAGGAATTTACTAACCAGACTCTTACACAAACATCCAAGTCAAATGAGCTTTTTCACCTGCATCCCCCAATGCAGTAGTTTTTCTATCATCAAATAATTTATAAGTGTCTGCTTGACAGAAGTGTAATTTAGAGAACAGGCAAGCATAAAAACCTTCTGTGAAACACTGTCCAGTGAGATCTAATGGTCAAGTAGAAACTACAAGTCAATGATCTGAAATAATTAGAACACTTCAGGATACTCATAGTACAGCTTGCTTTTTATTGCGTGCATGTTACCCTGGAAATCCCCTTTAAAGATACAGCAAAGCACCATACCTCCATGCTGCTAAAAAGATGATAAATGATTCTCATTGTTTATAATTCCTTCAAGAAAATGTTTCCTCAGCTTATCAACTTTACAAAAATAAATTATTTTTCTATACGACAAGCAACAAATTAGAAACAATGCCTTCAATATCAATTTTAAGCTTGCTACGGGGATTTACAAAGGGTTAGGCTCAAGTGAACAGTAGTCCATTTTACCGTTTGGTTTCATATCACTGGTTTGCAGCATGGAAAGAATTACTTCATTTTAACCCCTTCACTACCTCCTTAAAGGGTACTTTCCCACCAACTTTAATGCTACATAAGATCTGCTCGATCAAGTTTGTTGGTGGGTTTTAAGGAGACCATCTATTTCTGTTTCCCCATCTTTAATATTAAATGATGATAATAGAACATCCTGTGCATTCCAAAGCCATACAGTAAGTCAGAATGCCCTAGTAATCTAACAAAGATGATCTACCTTTCTCAAATAGCAGCTAGGTGTACTGATCATTTATAGGTATTTGTGTTGCATATTTGTTTGATTTAATTGATTTAGTTTGGGAAATAAATAAAGATTAAACAGTCACAGTTAGTCTCTGTGAAAAAACATATAGTTCACATAAATAACACTGAAGATTTAAAACTAAGATCACATAGCAAAAAGATCAGTTGGATTTAACAAAAGATGATTAAAAGCACACTGTTTGACATTTAAAATGGGCTATCCAACCGATAAATAAATGTTATGATCAAGTAAACAATGAATGATCAGATAATTCAGTCATCATTTTCTTACCTCAGTAATTTGAGGAAAAACTTAGCTTTTTATCAATGGTCAAGAGCACAATCAAGAAAATTAGAGATATACTATCTTGTTAACAAAGTTTAGCTCTCTGAAAGTTTTAAGAACTAAAGCCTTAAGCTACTTCATCATAATATTATTAATCAGAATTCCATCAAAATCCTCACTTCAATTTTTACAAAGCTGTTTTAGAGTTACTCAACATAAACAACAAAATAAGATATTTATTTTCCAACATTTCTGAATATTATTAAGTATTGAATATAATTTACATTTCATGCATATTTCTGGGGATAATCTTCATGCAAGTGATTTAGAAGGCTGTATATGAGCTTTTAAAGAACGTGTGTTTTTGTCAGCTAAAGTATAAAATACTAGGAGGATTCTACTGATCCGTGAGTAAAATGTATTACAGTTTCAAAGAAAGTAATTTATGCATTATACAACCTTTTTCAATCTGGAACTGATATGCATATAGAATTCATTGTAGATGGAATCTAAATAAAAATCGAGTCAGTCCAATATGTCCCTGGTCAGTTTGCCATTGCTAAATTTACATAAGATTTACTGAAACAAAAGAAGACTTTAAATAGATATTAGAAATCTATTCTTGGCATATATAAAGTAGACTTATCTTCGAAAAATGAATAGTTTCTTACTTACACTGAATAAGAGTTATCATGACCTAGGTCTAAAATATGCCAGAAATCTGATCTGTAACCCAATGGTAACATTACCACTATGATGTATAATCCCACTTCAAATAGATGCTACCAACTTTCTGCTTTTCTTTAAAAATGTTGTCACCATACCAAATTGATTTGTAGTTAATTTCATTGTTTCCAAATTGTACATCCTGGCTCCATTTTTTTTTTGTTTTTAAGTGTGAAACTTCCAATTATTTATACGACTGAATACAATCCAATATATATGAGAAATAATGAATTTCATAGTACATCAAATAGTTTTTTTTTTAAAGCGAGACAATTACGTTGCAAATATAGTCATAGTACTACAACAGTCTTTAATTAAATGTGTTCATTAAGCTTGTATTGTAAATCAACACCAATTACAAATTCAGAGATCAGAAACAGTAACAATTAATAATATTTTCTATCTTTGGCTATGAAGTTCAATATTCTTTATGAATCACTTCATATTCATCAGCAAGTAACATGTACCATGTTCTGTGCCATTTTGTCTGCTAAGAAAACAATAGCAGGGACTAGAAGAGGCAGTTTTGAAATATAGACCCCAAAAAGTCTAAGAGGATTATGCATCAGCTTACACAGTACATAATCCTTCAAATAGTTATAGTAGAGGTCTATTACATAAATATTTGTAGAGCATCCATTTCTAGATTATTTTAAACATTTTATATAATTGTTATGGTACAAGTAAAATAGTTCAAGATATTCAAATTGTACTTTCCAAAACACAGAGAGATTTCCTTTGGATCAGGTGAAGAGGTATCACTGTCCTGGAACTAGTGATACTTGTCCACATTATTAAGTATGGGTTACATAAAGATGGTGTATAATCTTTAGTAAGCAATTACACAAAATGACAAATACTTTCCACTTTCAAGGCATTTCTGCCTGAGACAGAGATTATAACATTTCTCAAAGCAATTCACACAGAATTTAAAGGAGAAAAAAACCCCAAACTAATGCCAGCAAAGTGGTTTCCAAATTTCCCCATCTCACTTTAGTTACCTCTTAAATTAGCACTTTTTAATAATCTGCTACTATACAGGCGCCCAGATGTCGTGTTAGCTGTGGCTCAGTTGGTACCACTCTCGCCTGAGTCAGAGCGTTGCGAGTTCTACCCAACTCAAGACTTGAGCACAAAAATCTAGGCTGACACTCCAGTGCAGTACGAAAGAAGAGCTGCACTGTTGGAGGTGCTGTCTAGCGGATGAGACATTAAACCGAGACCCCATCTGCTCTCTCAGGTGGACGTATTTCGAGGAAGAGCTGGGGGAGTTATCACCAGTGTCCTGGTCAATATTTATCCCTCAAACAACATCACTAAAAAAAAAGATTATCTGGTCATTGTCACATTGCTGTTTGTGGGAGCTTGCTGTGAGCAAATTGGCTGCCAAGTTTCCTACATTACAACAGAGACTACACTTCAAAAAGTACTTCATTGGCTGTAAAGCGCTTTGGGATGTCCGGTGGTCGTGAAAGGCGCTATATAAATGCAAGTCTTTCTTTTTCGATGTTATAAAATGTACCCTAAAAATAATGAATTGAACATATACTCTTTTTGTAGGAAGTAAAAGGGTTGTATGTATGTGAACAATACAATGTCTGTTGCTATGATACACAATATTATGCAAGATAAAATGGGAAACATTTCATTCTGGAAATTGTAACCTCTATTATTTTTCTACAGTCAGATTTTTATTTCATATCATTTGAATAATCAATCAGTTGTTCAGTAATATCTGACGTATAGTTTTGTTTTTAAACTGTAGTGATAAGACAATTCATCCACAACAGGTTAGTTTAAAGGAACCAATATCTCTTTTTGTTCAGCTGCCTGGACTGCAAATCAGATGTTTTCAAGTTTTTTTCTTAAATCTGTTTTATACTTTTAATCATACTCAGTTTTCGACTTAAAAAATTTAAAGCAATAGAATGTGAATACTGCAAATAATTCTGGAGTAGAACAATGCTATTTGTCTAAACACCTGGATCAGCCTAAGGTTTATGGAAAAGTGTCAAGATTGAATCGAACATTTTGAAAATCTCATCAGTTTAACTATGGGATACATTTTCGTGTGTCCGATTCCATTGGGTGGGAAGCAAGCATGGCAACCCTGCCACCCGCCCAATGTCATTGGTCTTAGGCCTGACCAATTTTCATGGTGGGGCCTCATTAGAATGATTTTGGCAAGCTGTCATCGCTGAAGAAGCACTACGTGCAGTTCACCATTTGTGGGGGCGTCATGAAATACGGAGTCTCCTCTGTGGAGCCAAGCGAGAAGTGGGAGGCACTGAGGTACCAGCATAGCATGGGAAGATTTTTAGTGGGGCCAGGAGAAGCATTTGTGCTCCTCCTGGTTCCACAAAAATCAGTGCCATAGCGTTTTTCATTGTTTTTTTGGAGCAGGTTAGACCACTCTATGCCAAGTACCAATGGGTGGAATGTGTGCTGCTCACATTCTGTCCATTGGTATCTGAAAATTGCATCAGAATCCTATGCCATATATAGGACCCTGATTTACATATGTTCGTGAGACACACGGCCACACCCCGACCCCCCGACTGAAAGAGGCGAGTATTCTGACTCGCATTTCCAGGACCGGATGGAAATGGTGCCAGGAGGATCAGCAGCAGGAGTAGAGCACAGCCATTTCTCTGCACTACCGCCCGTTCCTGCCTGAAATCGGGGATGAAAATCGGCCCATATGTAATAGATTCCTAGATGTGTGTTAAATATTTTCATTAACGAATGGCTCAGCAAATTGAATCCAAAGACTAACAGCAAGAGTCATACAGGCAGCTATTTTAACTCCTGGGCCTCAATAACATGCTGCCAGTCCACTTCCCGCCCATGGACCCCTTCCAGCACACCGGTAGGGCATGGGAAGGTGGTTCCCAGGAAGGTCTCATAGGAGGGTAGAGGGAGGAGATCTGGGGCAGGAGAAGCCTAAATTTTCCATGTGGGGCCCAGAGGAACACTCCCTCTCCTCCTGGCCGTAATAAGGAAAAGTAAAGGAGTTACTGTTTTTAGCCTCTTCTTGGGCTGATCCTCTTTTATCCTCGGTTGGCTTGGTGGGAAACCTGCAGTGGCTTCTACGTTCAGACCAGAGTTAAAATTGCAGCCAGATCTCGATAACGTCACTGGGACTCAACATGCATACGTAAAGAAGGACCCCACTGACTCTGGGCAGGTGTTCTTACCACCTGCTCAGGAGAGCAGGTTAAATTGCAGACAGCAGGATCCCGATGGCTTCAGGGCGAGTAAGTAACTTGGGGCATATAAACTGCCTACCCACATGTTTTCTGCTGGGCAGGTAGGGTTAAAATCATCTCTATGTAAAGTCAGACATAAATATTAAAAAGATAAATACTAGACTGCCACATCAAGGATCAGTAAATAGGTCTATGGCTCATGAAACACACACAGAACTTAATCATATCTATGGTGCTTGTGAAACTTCACTCATTGTCCCCATTGAGTTTATTCGGGAAAATATGTTATTTTAGCCTTTCCTTTTGGGCCAAACATACCTTTCAGTACACATATCGTACCTTTCTTTTGTGATTATTGAAGATTAATCTTGGTAAACAAACATTCTCAGTCGTCAAGATTGAGATTTATTCAAACTCAGCCCGATAAAGCTACACATATAAAGTGCGTATTTTTTTAATCAGATGCACACATCATTGCTGTCAAACTGGCAGTACTTGATTTCAGAAGCAGCTAAAGGGGTTTTGCCTACTGGCTCCCTGAATGAATTCATCAGCACCTGCTTGTACTTAGCTTGTGTACTCACCCAATCAAAGATCATATATTTTTTGTAAGGATTCTATCGCTTCATTTCCAGCACTGGTTTCCATTGCAGCTATACACTAATAAATACATATAGCTGTCAAACGTTTCCTTGCAACGAAACACAATCAAGGACAATTGTGTTGATGCATTCTGAAATATTTTTTCAAGAATTAAATGCTTAGATAGTTTTCATTTTACCTCTGTTCTTGGGGCAAGCCAGTCTCGCTCCAAAGCAATAGTGGCCCTTTACCGGTCCAGCAAAACCATCAGATTTACAAAATTGTTTTATGCTATCCTTATCATAATGTTTTAAGCTATAATGCATTCGTGTATGGAGAGAATTCTCCTGGTGAAATCAGACACCTGGCCATGGGTTGGGGTGGGGGGGGGGGGGGGGGGAGGAGGGATGAATGAATTTAAAAAAAAACTACATAGCCTAAAATTAATTTTCAGTAACTTGCAGACATTTTTTCTGAAGGCTAGAGAAATTCAGTTGAGAATGTCGATGTTTGTTTATGTGTGTTACAAAATTTGTACCTTTAAATTGGTGCGACCAGAAATGGTTTCCTACCACCACCCATATTTTCAAATTACAAAATCTTGCTATTATGAAAAGCATCTCATGGTGTCACTCTAACAGCAATTTTGCATCAAGGACTTTTATACTCATAATTCTTGACACGTTACAAATTGTGCTTAAAAAATTATCTCCGTTGTTTTCAATTGTAGGTAAAACATGGTGAGTAAGGAACCAAGCAAATGCCAACTCACAAGCACAGAAAATGAAACTGAGCAAGCAGCTTCACGAACACTGGAGATGAAATATGCACTGGATCCAAATAGGCAGATTAGAAAAAGAAATAAAGCCCTACAGGTGAGATTTAAAGATATCCGTGAAGCTCAGAATGAACAGGAGAAGAGACTTTCTGCAGCACAGCAACTGGACAAAAAAACAATGAAAGCTATTTCTTATAAGGCAGCTTATCGCAAATACATGACAGTGCCTGCACGAAGGTCAATTCCAAATGTAACCAGAAGCACGGGTGTGCAGACATCACCTGACCTCAAAAAGCGCTATCAGACATTCCCTTTGGAAAGGAAGAAAGCGAATGTCATTAAAATTGCTCCCACTGTTGACGCGTTCAGGAGACAAAACAATGGTTTGGCAGTTGATATTAAAGATAATAACCTCAATAAAGACTCAGGAGCACGTACTATTAGCAGTGCAAAAGGGAGCAATCAAAAGAACCCAGATATCAGCTCACATACTAATAACTTCAGCAAACGGAATGAACAAGCTGGTAGTGACAGTTTTGATGATCCTAGCAGCAAAGACCCAGAAATGCACAGTTGCACTGAAGAGCCCCCTCACGTTTTAAATTTGACAGATTCGAACCCAACTGAACAAAATTACCAGCTGTGCAATACGGCCAAGTGTGATAAGGTGCCATCAGGAAATCAGAACTTTAATCAATCAGCGCAGAGCGAGCTGCAGCTAACTGAGTTCACCTCCTTCCATTTAACAGAAACCAACTGTGAACTTACACAGCCTGATCCCTCTAATTCCTTTACACAGGACTCTCCACAAAATGTGACAGCGCGGGAAGTACATGAAAGAACTTTGCAGCCAGCCAGTCTGCATTCTCAGTCAGTGAATGGTCAAGCCTGTTCAGTACAGTCCCCACAAAGTGAAGAGCCTTCTGAATCCATTGAGTCAAGCCTTGCACCTAGAGATGAAAATCAGCCTAATCAGACAGCAGTATCTGTAATGGAGTCAAATCAACAAATCGTGCCTCTTACAGAAGTGGTGGATCTGAAAGCACAGCTACAAATAATGGAAAACCTGATCAGTTCCAGTCAGGAAACCATTAAGGTGTTGCTTGGGGTTATTCAAGAATTAGAAAAAGGCGAAGCCCTCAGAGAAGGGTAAGACCACACAAAACTGTTTTATCAAAAAGGTATATATACACATACTAGCTTAGAAATGAATGTCCAAATAACAGAAATCAGGAATAGACCTATTACACAGGTCCTAGAAAACTGAGATAAGGACCAATGTCAAAATTATTAATGAAGTGCATAAAATAGATTTGACTCATATGCAATATATTGATCAGTAAAATTCATGGTGGATTCCCAGACATTTCTAAAGCTTAAGCTTTGCTAACACCAACAGGACTAATGAATAACTTAAACTGCAGTTATCCTCCTCAGATCAACATCCAGAGAGTTCAATGCACAGGCAATGGACTGAAGTTATACTGCCAACTGCTGCTCATTATAGGTTACACTGAGGTCACTGACAAAATAAACTCTTCTTACACAGGCTTGAATGCATACACAGAATTCTGCTCATGTGGCAGCTAATATTAATGCCAAGAGGTCCTTGGACCAGCTGGGGATTTTTTTTTTTAAATGTGGCTATGCCTCGGGTTAACGTTATACTGCAGCCAGTGAAAACTGTAAGTGGTATAAGATGATCTCCTGGAGAGTTATCACATCTCCCAACTGGATAGTCAGATCAGGACATGACCGAAGTGTATTAAGCAATGTTAGTTATGTTCTACCGCATTGTTTTCTTAAATTAAGGAAAATGTCTAATAGCGTATTCGTAAAAATAATTGCATCCTATTTTATAATTTTTTTTAAAATTCTGCATAGTTAGTGCCGTTTCCTTTAGTAATCAACTGCAATGTGAACATTGGACTCTGGTTCTCTCTCCCATCCAGAGCAATACAAGTTATTAAAACCCAAAAACAACAAAGGCTGCATTCTGCAGTTCTGGTGTGACACACACAGCCACTTTCTCTGTTTTGTTGCAGGTAGCACTTCATCTTCTCTCTATTCCAACAAGCAGCATCAACATACAGCACACCATAAGTCAACTCTGTCAAAGCACATGGCTGAATAAAGTTTCATCGGGAGCATTTGATGACTAACTCCTTTTAAAGCGTTATAATTTGTAAACAATGTTGTAAGTGCCTTACTTTAAAAAAAAATTCCTTCAAAATCATTTTGCAAATTTCTCAGATTATGATTTTTTTTTTTAAAAAGCACATATTTGCCAGCAATGATTGCACCAGATTTGTGACTAAAATTCAGGAAAAATAAAATCCCCAAATTAGAAGGCCTAAACTTAAGTGGAAGTAAAAAGTAAGTAAACTAAAAAGTAAAAACTTAAAAGTAAGTAAAACTATGTCCATTAAAACTTAGAATAGTTGAAAAAAATTAGGATATTGCCAAGGCTATTTTAACGTAAAGATTAAAATCTGTGTCACCATATTTTTAAAAATCAGATCAGAAAATATACTTTGTCGTAAGAATAATAATTTTATTGGCCTAGACAAGAGATATTTTTTAGAAATGAGCTCTAAAGAAAGAAATGTTAATGATACAAAAGGTAAAATTGACAGATGTTGGGAAACTATGAAATCATCTCTCAGAAACTCATCCAATTTATAGTTTACTAATATCCTCCAATACTTTTATATAAATATATTATTCAAGAGAATCAGACAGTAGGCAAGAAATTACTGCTGCCGATATTAGTGGACAAACACTTAATGTGATCAGATAACAAACATTCTTTTGTCCAGTATTGTAACTCCTTTATATATTTATTTTAAGTCTTTTGTGTATTCTACCTACGACATCATGATTGATTATTCAACAAGAAGCAGTAATCATCTTGGTGTGGGCAGTAACCTTGACAATGTCGTTTTTCCAAACAATCAACTTTTTCCAGCTTGAAGCTTTTAAAGTTACAAATATCTAATTAAAGAAAATATTTGTAATGAAGCTTTCAAACAGTTGAAATAACCAAATGAAAATAATGCTTTTGCATTCTAAGAATGGGACAGCTTTTATAGAAAATATTTAATTTATTGCTAAGGATTAGACCTATGCCTCAACTATGTGAGCATCGTCCAACTACTAAAAACAATGGTGGATTCGAGTGTAAAGTGCCTTGCTAATCAGGTGATGTATTATTCACTGAAACCCTCAATGCCACTTTGCATGCTTGTTCCCGTTAAGACTTTAAACTGTCATTAAATCATTATCATTCTTTATATGTGGTCTTTGTTTTAAATTGCACCATTGGAGATAATGGCCCTGATATTAGCTCAGAGGTGGGGAAGGGGGGTGCTGTTTTGCGGTCGGGAAAACTGGAAGAATGGGATGCCTTCAGGTCCTGCCGAATTTAACGGCAGGACCTGCTTAACTTTTTTTGTCTCTGTTTCCCAGCCGCAGCCAGCCAGATTGAGGGGCTGGCTGATGGGTAGGCCTTTGGCATCAGGCCTCAGCCAGGGAGCAGGGAGGTGAGGAAATCGGAGGCTGCAGCCATGGAGCGCAGAGGAGGGAGTGAGGGATTGGGAAATACCGGGGGGGTTGTGGGAGATCTTGGGGGTGGGGGGGGGTACCTAAGCTGCATCCAGCAGGTAAGTGGAAAGACGCTTACATGCTGGATCGATAAATTTAAAATGGAAATTAAATTAATATTTAAATTTGCAACACGCCTCCTGGAAGTGGGTTGATTGCCCGCCCCCATCTCGCCTCTCTTAAAACCGTATGTGGGCATTTTTGAGGTTTTTTTTTTATTCGTTCATGCGATGTGGGTGTCGCTGAAAAGGCCAGCATTTATTGCCCATCCCTAACTACCCTTAGGATGGTGGTCGTGAGCTGCCTTCTTGAACCACTGCAGTCGTGTGGTGAACATACTCTCATAGCGCTGTTAGGGAGGGAGTTCCAGGATTTGACTCAGCAAAGGAACAGTGATATATTTACAAGTCAGGCTGGTGTGTAACTTGGAGGGGAACTTGGAGGTGGTGGTGTTCCCAAGAGCCTGCTCCCCTTGTCCTTCTAGGTGGTAGAGGTCGTGGGTTTGGGGGAGTGCTGTCGAAGAAGCCTTGGCAAGTTGCTGCAGTGCATCTTGTAGATGGTACATACTGCAGCCACGGTGCGCCGGTGATGAAGGGAGTGAATGTTTAAGGTGGTGGATGGGGTGCCAATCAAATGGGCTACTTTGTCCTGGATAGTGTCGAGCTTCTTGAGGGCTGTTGGAACTGCACTCATCCAGGCAAGTGGAGAATATCCCATCACACTCCTGACTTGTGGCTTGCAAATGGTGGAAAAGCGTTGGGGAACCAGGAGGTGAGTCACTCACCGCAGAATACCCAGCCTCTGACCTGCTCTTGTAGCCACAGTATTTATGTGGCTGGTCCAGTTAGGTTTCTGGTCAATGGTGACCCCCCAGGATGTTGATGGTGGGGAATTCGGCAATGGTAATACCGTTAAATGTCAAGGGAAGGTGGTTAGACTCTCTCTTGTTGGAGATGGTCATTACCTGGCACTTGTGTGGTGCAAATGTTACTTGCCACTCATCAGCCCAAGCCTGAATGCTGCATGCGGGTACGGACTGCTTCATTATCTGAGGAATTGTGAATATTTCTGACATTATGATGGAGGGAAGGTCATTGATGAAGCAGCTAAAGATGGTTCGGCCTAGGACACTGCCCTGAGGAACTCCTGCAGCTGTGATGATTGGCCTCCAACAATCACAGCCACCTTCCTTTGTGCTAGGTATGACTCCAGCCAGTGGAGAGTTTCCCCTTGATTCTCACTGACTTCAATTTTACTAGGGCTCCTGGATTCCACATTCAGTCAAATGCTGCCTTGATGTCAAGGGCCATCACTCTCACCTCACCTCTGGAATTCATCTCTTTTGTCCATGTTTGTACCAAGGCTGTAATGAGGTCTGGAGCCGAGTGGTCCTGGTGAAACCCAAACTAAGCATCAGTGAGCAAGTTAGTCGTAAGTGTCGCTTGATAGCACTGTCGACGACACCTTCCATCACTTTGCTGATGATTGAGTGTAGACTGATGGGGCTGTAATTGGCCAGATTGGATTTGTCCTTTTTGTGGACAGGACTTACCTGGGCAATTTTCCACATTGTCGGGTAGATGCCAATGTTGTAGCTGTACTGGAACAGCTTGGCTAGAGGAGCGGCTAGTTCTGGAGCACAAGTCTTCAGCACGACAGCCGGAATGTTGTCGGGGCCTATAGCCTTTGCTGTATCCAGTGTGCTCAGCCGTTTCTTGATATCACGTGTAGTGAATCAAATTGGTTGAAGTCTGGCTTCTGTGATGGTGGGGACCTCAGGAGGAGGCCAACATGGATCATCCACTCGCCACTTCTGGCTGAAGATGGTTGCAAATGCTTCAGTCTTGTCTTTTGCGCTCACACGCTGGGCTCTGCCATCATTGAGGATGGGGAGGTTCGTGGAGCCTCCTCCTCCCGTTAGTTGTTTAATGGTCCACCACCATTGATGACTGGATGTGGCAGGACTGTAGAGCTTTGATCTGATCCGCTGGTTGTGGGATCACTTAGCTCTGTCTATAGCATGCTGTTTCCCTTGTTTAGCATGTTTGTCGTCGGGTTTGAGATTTCCCACCTAACCCAAACCCACCTGATTTGGGGGGTTAAAATTCCCCTCAACAGCTCTTAAAGAATGTTAAATTACAGCAAACTCATTTTTTTAATTTTTTTTTAATTCATTCTTGGTATGCAGGTGTTGTGGCAAGGCTGGCATTTATTGCCCACACTTAGTTGCCCTGAGAACGTGGTGGTGGACCTTCTTCTTGAATCACTGCAGTTAATGTGGTGAAGGTGCAGCCACAATGCTGTAGCAATTGATACGACTGAGTAGCTTGCTAATCCACATCTGTGGGCAGTTAAGAGTCACCACACTGGTGTGAGACTGGAGTCACATACATGCCCGGCCAGGTAAGGGCAGCAGGTTTCCTTCCCTAAAGGACACTGGCTTTGAATGACAACCTGACAGCTTTGTGGTCATTTTTACTGATACCAGCATTTAAACTGAATTCAAATTCTGAAACTTCCATGGTGGGATTTGAACCTTCAGAAATTCAATATGGCTAAATGATAAGATTGAACTTAAACAAAGGAACTGTTCAAGATAAGTTAAAAATTTAACTATAAACATGTATTAGGATTGTGTGCTGAACACAAACATTACTTTGGAGATAAAAAGACTGCTGCATCATATGCTGCCTTGCATGATAAATGCAATTCAGCCTTTTTTAACACAGGTCATGTCCTCTTTTTGGACAGGGGAGGAAAGAGAGTAAAAGTTGAATTAGATCCACAAATATATGTTTGCCCATGGTGTGAAAATAAGTAAGAACATCTAATTAAGGTATGCAACTGTTCAATAGCGTCACATTGCAACTTAGAACACAAGAACTGTTGATTACAATGCAATTTTAGACAGCTCTAATAAGCAAGAGTTAAAATAACTTGAGCATTGCAGCCTCAGTGGTATGCATGCAAAACAACACTGAAAAAGTGTTGCACTCTCACTTTTCTGATAATCACATCTAATTTCCATTCCTACAATTTATATGAGGAATCTCTCAGACATTAATTTACAATATAGAACACTTTAAGCAAAACGTTCTAGCTTTTTTCACTAATTTAAACAACTTCTACCAGAGAAACAACACTCTTGCTCTATTCAAACTAGCAACCAAAATCTGCACTATTGCGCGCATTCAGGATGTCATTATATTGAGAGCCATTTCGGCTACAATAACATTATAGGGGAATACAAATGTTTCTTTCAAAATACACATTACAGCTATCTTTTGCTGTTAGCAATTTTCAACATTTCTAAAATCTTTGTTTCATTGTTGCCTGAGGGACACTGCAAATTGCAAATGCAATATTGCTTAGGATATTACTATTTCTTTGGGGAAATTGTTTTCAATTTCCAACCACAGAAATCCCTGCGCTATAGAGAACAGAAAATAAGAACTTTAGAGCCTTGACATGTACAATTACTTTTGTGCCCCTGCTTTTCACTTGTGTAAACTATTGAGTTTTTCTTATTCTTTAGTTTAGGCTCCTTTACCAACAAAAAAGCATGTTGCTTGCTTTTCATTTGTAAGCAACATAATAATTCAAAAGAAAAATTATGAGTTACAGCCAACTGCAAACAGAATCTTACTTTGTCAAAAAAGACAGCATACTTTTAAGTTTCTATTGATTTTTTTTAAATCAAGTTAGTTCTTACATATCATTGCTTCAGGTAACACAGAAATTAAACAATATACAAAAATTGAGTTGATGAATGACTGTCCCTCCATATAGAGCACGGAGATTGGTCGTGTGAACCAAATCTCATCTCTCATCAGTCGGTCGGTCGATCATTTCTTTCTCCTATCTTATTGGTCATAAGTATTATTTGGACAGTCCTGTCGACAGTGAGGTGGGAGATGTATAAAGACCCAGTCCAAACCAAATAAACAAAGGTTAAATGGGGAATAGGAATTTGTCATTGTTATACATATTGGTACAGGAAGAAAGACTTGCATTTATGTAGCGCCTTTGACAACCTCAGGACCTCCCAAAGCACTTTACAGCCAATTAAATATTTTTGAAGTGTAGTCACTGTTGTAATGTACACACACTATATACAGAAAGAAGGAAAGAAAAAGGGAAAGAAAGAAAAAAGGGAAAGGAAGAAAAAAAAGAAAAAAAGGAAGGACGGACGGACTGACGGATGGAAGAAGTAATACCCAAGTTATCCAATCGTACAAGTCAATATTGGCAAGTGTAAGTCAATTCCCACAGAAGCAAGATGTTCAGATCACTAACTAGTGAACCTACTAAACTGAAAACGTAACTGCAGCAGATCTCAATTTGTAATAGGGTGGAAGCTAAATGGATGGTATCTATCTTGAAGATGAAGTAATCTGAGCTCCTCGTACTTGTTGGAGGTGAGGGTGGATGGGGCCTAAGATTTGGTGTCATTTTGTCTGCCCTCCTCTGCACCCTCTTCAGAGCTTCAATATCCTTGCCTCGGGGAAAAAAAAACAGTAAAATCTTCAGACGTCCCAAAATGCTTTACAGGCAATGAAGTACTTTTTGAAGAATAGTCACTGTTGTAATGTAGGAAACGGGCAGCCAATTTACGCACAGCAAGTTCCCACACACAGCAATGTGATAATGTCCAGATAATCTGTTTTAGTGATATTGATTGAGTGATAAATATTGGCCAGGACACCTTAAATAACTCCCCTGCTCTTCTTTGAAATAGTGCCACGGAATCTTTTACATCCACTTGAGAAAGCAGACGGGGCCTCAGTTTAACGTCTCATCTGAAAGACAGCACCTCTGACACTGCAGCACTCACTCCTTACTGCACTGGAGTGTCAGCCTAGATTTTTGTGCTCAAGTCTCTGGAGTTGGACTTGAACCCACAACCTTCTGACTCGGAGGCGAGGGCGCTACCAACTGAGCCACTGGCTGACACCAAAATATTTGATCAGCTGAATAAGGGCGACAAAGCTTTGAACTGAGAATGATTGCCTTTTGTGGCCAAGGTTGTTCTGGTACGATAAGGAAAATGGCTAAACCTCCAGAAATACTACATTGAAGATAGCATCTGAAGATTCTTAGGGCATATTATCTGAGGTGAAAAGAAAGGGGGGGTTTCCAAAATTCAGGCAATGGCCAACAATCAAATTAAATCATTTTTGCCTCTCTATTTTGGTAATAAAAGATCGTGATTCTAATTGTTAAATATAGAGGCATGCAAGCAGCATAAACAAATGCATCAGATCTATCATCATTGGGATCAAAAATCTTTATTGCAATGATTTGCAGGATACTAAGGCAAATGATGGGCTGGATTTTATCAATGGGGGCGTGTTGGGGGCAGGACTGCTAGTTGTTGGGTTTCAGTCCCGCCCCCAACGACGTCCAGCCAACCCATGCTATTTTCCCTTGATTGACCTCGTTAAGCCTGCCCTGCGGGCTTAGCAGGCCAATTAAGGGAAAGCCGGTTACAGAAGATGTCAGCGTATGACGTTTCATCTGTCAAAAATTTTTGACAGATGAATTGTCAGCATTTGACAGCTTTGAGAAGCTGTCAAACACTGACAATCTCTGTTCCAAGGTGAGCCCTTGTACTGAAGACTCACCAAACCTCTCTCCTTAGCAGAAATCAGATGGCTGCTGCATCAGAGAATGCAGCAGCCATTCTGTCGTCTCTGCCGCTGAGATGAGGCACCTCCGGAGATCCCCAAGGGTTGAAGCCTGCAGGAAGAAGCAAAGGTAAGAAAACTTTTTCTAACACTTTACACTCACCTCTCATACTTACCTCTCCACACTTGCACCCATCACTCACCTCCACAGCGGACTGTTCGACCCCTCTCACCCTCGCAGACCCACTGCTCGCCTCGCTGACCCTGTTACCTGTTAACAGGCAGTTAATTGGCTGTAATCCCCTTCCCACCTCCCGGGAAGATGGCACGGAGGCGGGTTGGGAGCGGGTTCGGTACCCATTCTCAGTTTCTGCCATTTTCCTGGCACTCCCGCCTCCCCAGGGCAGGCCATATTCCCCCCAATGAGTCAAAGACTATCTAATTTCTTTCCAAATACTGTACCAGGAGGAAAGGTAGGGGATTTTAACTTAGATCAAAAACATGTACCTTCTTCATAATATTCATATTTTCAAATGCTTACCGAATATCATATCCAACAGAAAGAAATGAAACAGAGCTATACTTCAAACCCAAGATGTCTCTCCTTCCCAGTGCTTTTAGGCCAGTTGCTGGTGTGCAAGAAGGGATAAGAAAAGGAAGACACATACTTTGACTCTGTACACTTTCTATGTTAATCTTAAACGGAGATACCTTTTTTTACTTTCGCTATATGAACCACTGATATCTTTTTTTTATTTAACCTTACCGGGAAACTCCAACAAAATGCACAAATGCAGATTCATGGTCGAGTGAAAGGCAGTAGAGCTCTGAATGGGTATGTCATTAAAGGAACGCCTTTGCTGGAGTTGACACCAATTTTAACATTAGTTTTAAAAAAAGTTACGATGTCCATGTGCGGGGTGTGAAAAGGGATTCTATGTTAAATTGTCTTCAAATTAATTGTGTTTTTTAAGTTATTTGCCATCATGTTGGCCTTATCCATAGCATAAAAACAAATCAAAAATCATCGAAAAACAACTAGCCAGGTTATTTTTCTATCACAAAAATGGAAGAGGCACTTTTGATTCATCAGTTTAAAAACATATAAATTAAAATGAAAACTTTTAAAAATAACATTTGCATTAAATGGTGGTAATTGAATAAGTCAATGTCAAATGGAAATCAAGAAATGAAATATATAAAATTCTCCTAATTACTTTTCAACTATTCCCTCATAACGAATTAAATGCACTGTTACAATAAAATGTTCACTATTATCTTTACAGACTCTCCTATCGAACAGGACAAGATACTGCAAACTGTGACACCTGTCGAAACAGTGCGTGCATCATTTATAGGTAAGCTACTGAACAAAACAAAAATGAAGTCACTTTTGATAAGCTACAGGAAAATGGTTTCACATCACCCAAGAAATATACATTTCTGGTTTTGTCTCAAAAAACAGTATCAAATTCTTTAAACATTACTTGACCACAACAAAGGTTACATCCCTTCAGAACATTCTTCTTCGTTCTTTGAGTGTATTTGAGTCTCTGTATACAATGCACATCTGCCATCTCAATGCAAGAAAGCCCAGGACACCGTCCCTTTAGGATTCTGGCATCTGGTAACAGCCACACATGTCCCTCAAACCAACAATGCATGATTGTAGTATCACACACAATATTTTTAAAAAGAGAGTTGATTCAATAGGGCAAATTTACAAAACCAAGGTAGGTCATTTGTGGAGGAAATCCCTTCAGGATTTTCACACCCTGGGGAGCAGGTGATGTTCTCCCACACTGGTGTATCACAGCCTCAATCTGAGGCAGATATTCTTTTCCTTGCCAGCAATAGCTACAGTGAGGTTTAAAGAACCAATGAGAGCACTAAAATAATAGAACTCCAAGCTCACACCAGATTAGATAAGAGAATGAGGGCTAAGCTGGAAGGGAAGTGTAAATGTGCAGGGTGAACTTCTTTCAAAACAATGAAGATGGCTGTATCCATGGTAAGTAATCTAACATTCTTCTGCACTTGTTCAACCTCCCCATATAAATAGGGCATATTTGTAAGGTATAGGAAATAAATTCAATGAAAAGCTGAAACTGTGGTTTTGAGGACCCACATCTTCAGCTTGCAACATAACAGTATTGAGCAGTCAAGCCAATAATGCCAGGCCAAACCATGTGGACTGTACCTGACTGCTGCATTATACATGACCTTGAGAGGAACACTCTGCATGTGGGCCTCAGTACACTACCTTTCTTTAGAGGGACCTTTCTTGCAAAGAAATAGCACAACATACAGATATTCCACAACTAAATATGCAGGTTAGACTTGTTTCCAAAAGAAATGAATAGTGACAAAGAGAGGAAAATTCTTCGTTCTATCCACATAATATGGTTGATGTACACGTATACTAATGTACAATTATTTTTGAAAAGACATGGGATAGCAGATAAAGCTTCAGTGTAGAACTCTGGTAGCCTCTCTTGTTTTGAAATGGGTAAAGGCAACAGTTGACGGTGGGATTTTACAACTTCCAAATGGCGGGCTCAATTCATGTGGCTGCACCTTGCCCCTGATGAGAATACCCACCATTTCTATACTTCAGGTGTTGTGTAGTGGGCAGGTGCATCTCCTCACCCACACAGAAACAATGCATTGGAAAGTCAAAGACATTCCACCAAAAGCCTTTCAGAGTATCAGATAGTGCAAGAAATATGTTCTGACGAAGTTAATTCAACGCTTCATGAATTTATTCTATCTCATTATCTTTCTGTTTTTCTGCTTTTGTAATTATCTTATTTGTAAATAGAGCTTGCTGTTACTCAATGTAACAATCTGACAGTATGTTATTTACTGCCTTTTGGATTAGGTAAGAGAATAATATAGGCATTCCATGTGGTCTCTGGTGTGTTAATAAAGAGAAATTGTTAGTCCTTAGGCGTGCTATCCGATAGATGGCACATTTAAGAGTGCAGGCTTCGATTCATAAGAGACTCAGGAGGAAAAATTCGGTTGATTTCGGGTGCAAAGCAACTAGTGCCTGGGCGCGGCGCCGCTAACGCCTCCCGCAAAATTCAGCAGGAGGTTAGCGGCAGCGGTAACCGTTAGCGCCCCACGGCCGGCGATGACGTCATCGCCGTACGCAGCGCCCCAGCTGCGATCTTCGGTAGCGCCCCCTGACTTACCACCAGACGCCATGTCCGATGGGGTCAGGGGGGCCAACCTGCGGCCGGGGCGGCGCTAATTAAAGGGAATGTGCCGAACGGCCATTTTTGTTACCGGCCGCCTGCCAGCACCTGCCCGCTTTGCCGTCCCCGGCCTTCTAAGCAGGACCCCCGGGGAGTGCCAGCTGCGCTCCGTGAGCCCGGCACTTCTCTTGAGTGCCGGGCTCTTTTGCCGGTACTCCAATCCCTGGTGGCCCAGCTGGGCCCCGGGTCGTGCTGCGCTAGGCCCCTCCCCTTCAATAAGGGGAGGAAGGCCTGCAGTACCGCGGCGCGACGGGCTGCAGCGCATGGCACTGCGGCACATAGTGCCACGATATTCACTTGCAGTGCCCCAAGAGGGAGGAGGGGGCGCTTCCAGTAGCGCCTCACCTCCCTCTTGGGGCGCTACCGGTGAATTCCGGGCACGGGGAACGCCCCAGCGAAGTTAGCGCCCCAAAGGGGGCACGCGACCCAATTTTTGCCCCTCAGTCTTTCTGCTCTGAACAGCAATTTAAAAGTGCTGGGAAAAAGCATGGATTGTAACACGAATCACTGCTTTCCATGTAATTTTTCCCCACCCATGGGTTAAAAGCAAATTGCCAACATCCCTTCCTAAACAAGAAAAACTTGAAAATATTATGGCATAGAAAATATCAGAGCAGATATGTGGCAATGATGTTGGGATGTATTAAAAGGTCAATATTGAACCGAAATAGTGAGGTGATCTTGCCACTTTATAAATCATTGGTGTGACTGTATTTAAAATACTGTGTACAGTTATGGATGCCACAGTACAAAAAGGATATTGCAGCTATTGAAAGGATATTACAGAAGAGAGCAACCTGAACAATTGAGGGGTTGGAGGGATTGGATTATGATGTTTTTAAGATTCTAAAGGGATGACATAACATAGACTATAACAAGCTATTTCATCTTGTCGAGGATATGACCCGCACTTCAAGGCGGGTAAATTCAAATCTAATCTGCGGAAACAATATTTCAGTGAGCAAGTGGTCAATCTATGGAACACATGATGGTGGAAGTAGTTGGTATTGCTTTTTCAAATGCAAATTATAGAATCCTTTACAAAAATAACATTTTGGTATACAGTATATGAATAATTTGAGACATGACCTATGGTAAGTGCAGCATGCTTGGGAGGAACAGGTGACTTTGGACCTATGGTTCCCAAAGCTCTCCAGCACTGGGGTTTTCCTCAGGTCATGTCTAGGTCTGTTGTAGACTAGTTGATAGATTGATTAATCAACAACTCCATTATCGTTGTATCATGCAACTATCAGGATGGTAGGAGGTGAACTAGATGGACTGTAGTCTTTTTTCAATCTAGCAATTCCTATCATAGAATAGTACAGCACAAAAGGAGACCATTCGGCCCATCGAGTCTGCGCCGGCTCTTTCGAAGAGCAATCCAGTTAATCCCACTCCCCCACTCTTTTCCCATATCCCTGCAATTTATCCAATTCCCTTTTGAAGGTGGCAATTGAATCTGTATCCACCACCCGATCAGGCAGTGCATTTCAAATCCTAGCCACTTGTGTAAAAAAGTTTTTCCTCAAGTCGCCTCTGGTTCTTTTACCAATCACCTTAAATCTGTGCCCTCTGGTTATCAACCCTTCAGCCATTGGAAACAGTTTCTCTTTATTTACCCTATCTAAATCCTTCATGATTTTAAACACCTCTATCAAATCTCCTATTAGCCTTCCCTGTTCCAAGGAGAACAACTCCAGCTTCTCTAGTCTATCCATGTAACTGTAATTCCTCATCCCTGGAACCATTCTAGTAAATCTCTTCTGTACCCTCTCCAAAGCTTTCATGCCCTTCCTAAAGTGGGGTGCCCAGAATTGGACACAATACTCCAAAATAGCAGTTTATATGAGTTTAGCATAAGTTCCTGGCTTTTGTACTCTGTGCCTCTATTTATAAAACCCAGGATCCCATATGCTTTGTTAACCTGTCTGCCACCTTCAAAGATTAATGAACAAGCACCCCCAGGTCTCTCTGTCCATGCACCCCCTTTAAAATTGTACTATTTAGTATGTATGGTTTCTCCTCATTCTTCCTACCAAAATGTGTCACTTCACACTTCTCTGCGTGAAATTTCATCTTCCATGTGTCCGTCCATTCCACCAACCTGTCGGCATCTTCGTGAAGTCTATTACTACCTTCCTCACTGTTTACTACACTTCCAAGTTTTGCGTCATCTGCAAATTTCAAAATTGTGTCCTGTCATTAATGTACATCAGAATCAGCAGTGAACAGTACTGAACCTTGGGGAACGCCACTGTATACCTCCCTCCAGTCCGAAAAGATAATAAAGGATCAATCACACTAATAGGGCAACACGGTGGCATAGTGGTTAGCACTGGTGCCTCACAGCGCCAGAGACCCGGGTTCGAATCTGACCTCGGGTGACTGTCTGTGTGGAGTTTGCACATTCTCCCCGTGTCTGCGTGGGTTTCCTCCGGGTGCTCCGGTTTCCTCCCACAGTCCAAAAATGTGTGGGTTAGGTTGATTTGGCTATGATAAATTGACCCTTAGTGTTAGGGGGGATTAAATATGTGGGGTTATGGGGATAGGATGGGATATGTTAGGGGGAATTAAATACGTGGGGTTACGGGGGTAGGGTGGGATATGTGTACTGTGGGGATTAAAGCAGGGACAGGGTACTGGATTTGGATGATCAGCCATGATCGTATTGAATGGCGGAGCAGGCTCGACGGGCCGAATGGCCTACTCCTGCTCCTAGATTCTATGTTTCTATGTTTCTAATAGGGGTAATCTACAGACCACCTAACAGTGGGAGGGAGGTGGAGGAAGAAATATGCAAACAAATTAGGGAAATGAGTAAAAAACATAGAATAATCATCATGGGGGATTTCAACTACCCCAATATTAATTGGACAGAAGAGGTAGGTAAAGGGGATAAGGGAATGGAGTTCCTACAATGTGCACAGGACTCCTTTCTAACCCAATATGTAAAAAGCCCAACAAGGGAGGATTTGCTATTGGATCTAGTAATGGGGAATGAACCAGAGCAGATAAGAGAAGTAAAAGTAGGGGAGCATCTAGGCAATAGTGACCATAACATAATACGCTTTAAGATAATAATTGAGAAGGACATAAGTATGACGAAGACCAGGGTAATAGACTGGAGAAAAGCTGACTTTGAGGGACTGAGAATAGAACTTGGGAAAATAAAATGGACAACAATATTGGCAAACAATACGCAGAACAGCAATGGGAAACATTTAAAACGGTGTTCAACAGAGTCCAGGAAAAATATATTCCGCTAAAAAAAAAAACTAAACACTAATGAGACACCATGGATGAATAAATCCATAAGGGACAAACTGAGGATAAGGAAAGAGGCATACATTAAGTACATGGACAGCAGGGGAGAGCATGATCAAGGACAATACAAAGAGATTAGGAAAGAAGTCAAAAAAATAATTAGAAAGGCAAAGAGGAACTATGAAATTAAATTATCAAGGAACATAAAACAAAATAATAAAATATTTTATAGGCACATAAATAAAAAAGGAAGGTCAGGATGGGAATCGGGCCACTAAGGGATGGACAGGATAATACCACAGGCAACAATAGAGAGATGGCAGAAATATTGAATAATTACTTTGCTTCAGTAATTATCAGGGTGATAGACATGACATTGGATGATGAGATTAGTAAAGAGATAATTGCATTTAAAATAAAGAGAGATATATTAAATAAACTAATGAAACTCAAAGATGATAAAACCCCTGGTCCGGATGGATTACGTGCATTTTAAAAGAATTTAGGGAAGAGCTAGCAGAGGCATTACTACACATATTTAATAATTCATTAGAAAAAGATGTAGTGCCAGAGGACGGCGGATAGCTAACGTAATACCTATATTTAAGAACATGTCCAGGGAACTTAACATCGGTGGTAGGAAAAATAATGGAATCCCTACTAAAGGAGAAAATAGAAGAACATCTAGAAGCCAAAAATATAATAATGAATAGTCAACATGGATTTCAAAAGGGAAAGTCTTGCTTGACCAACCTCATTGAATTTTTTGAAGAGGTAACAGAGAGAATAGACAAGGGTACTGTAGTAGATGTAATTTATCTAGATTTTCAAAAGGCCTTTGATAAGGTACCACATAATAGACGAATGAACAAGGTCAGAGAATGCGGAGTCAGGGGACAAGTAGCAGAATGAATAGCTAGCTGGTTTCAAGACAGAAAGCAGAGAATAGGGGTAAAAAGTAGTGGCAGAAGGTGGTTAGTGGTGTTCCACAAGGATCAGTGCTGGGACCACTGTTGTTCACAATTTATATTAACGATTTAGACTTTGGAATCAAAAACACAATTTCTAAATTTGTAGATGACACCAAATTGGGGCGGGGGGGGATAGTCAATACTGAGGAGGACTGCAACAAATTACAGGAGTACATTAAAAAGCTTGCAGAATGGGCAAATAATTGGCAAATGAATTTGAACACAGATAAATGTCAGGTATTATATTTTGGTAGGAAGAATAAGGAGGTCACTTGTTACTTGTTATCTGCAAATAGTGCATAGGCAAGTAACCTATTCCCTGAAAGTAACATGGTCACAAAAAGGAGCACGACAGCAACACATCGACAGCAGCAATCTATCCCTCCCTGTGGGGAAGTGCCTAACCTGTACTCAGCATCAGCCCAAATAAAGAACTCAACATGTAAAGGATTGACCATACAAACATGAATCCCACTAATCTGTGATGTTGGTTGTCCAATATGCTGTATTATCCTTAATCAATGTAGTTTTCCAATATGAAACTTGATTTTTTTTTGTCTGAAAAGAACGACATGATGCAGGCGTGGGTAACAAGTCTTGGAACTTCAATCACAAATTTGTTGATGCAGTTGGCTTTAAAACTGGAAGATCAAATAAACTTGAAGAAATTGATGTAAAATAACCTAATCATCAGCACTGCTATCAGTGTTCAACTACTACAAGTGATACAGAATGAAAGCTATACTATACACGAATATATCAATTATTGTACTGATTGCTCAAGTACATCGGACAGTCAGTCCTGTAATAAATGAAGAAGCAGTACATTGGAATTCTTAAACTAATTTATTCTCCAGGCAATCTGTATTCTTTGAATACTAATGTGATGGAACATATTTGTTATAGTCTAGTTAATGCTTAGAAGATAATTCAATATGCCCAGGTATGAAATCTTTCAAGGCTAATACACTGCACTCAGTCCTTCTTGAATGCCAACTTATGTTAGCTTTTACAGAAAACTCAACATGTCTTGCAAGTGAGAGAGACAGCAACTGGGCATATTCATAAATGAGATATAAAATTCAAATCATGACAAAAATGCATTTAATATACAACTAACGAACTTCAATGGTACTGCTCATGGTGAGTCTGAGGAAATTCTGTTTTCTGTCATGTAATATACAATGTAACATCAGGGCCACCTATTTACAGTGACTGACTAAGTCAAACTGTATTTTTATTATATTGTGAGAGTGTTAGCAGTATGCTCAGGTTCAAAATCAGTGCTAAAATCCATATTTTCAGGGAAATTGTAAATCAGTGATTTTGATTATTATTATAAAGGCAAAATACTATGGATGCTGGAAATCTGAAATATTAGCAGAACATGCTAGCAATACTCAGCAGGTCTGGCAGCATCTGTGGTGAGAGAAAGAGTGTCAACATTACAGGTCGATGACCTTTTGTTAGAACTTGAAAATGTAACCGGTTTTAACCAAGTATAGAGGCAGAGAAAGGGAGGAGAGGAGAAAAGGGAAGGTCTGTGGTAGGGTGGAAGGCAGGAGTGATTAAATGCCAAAAGGAAGTGGTAATAGCACAAGTAAAGACACAAAGGTGGATCTAGAAACTTTACTTGTCCCATTACCGCTCCTTTTTGCCTTGCACCATCATGCCTTTTGTCATTTAATCACTCCTGCCATCCACCCTATCACAGACTTTCCCTTTTGTTCTTTATCCCCTCCTTTGCCCTACCTCCGAACTTGCTTAAAACCTGTTACATCTGTAACATTTTCCAGTTCTGACAAAAGGTAATTGACCTGAAACGTTAACTCTGTTTCTCTCTCCACAGATCCTGCCTGACCTGCTGAGTACTTCCAGCATATTTTGATTATTATTTTTGTTGTTCAGCAATAACTCAGTTTTACATCTTACCTTCTTATAAAGCTCAGGATACAGGATACCTGCAAATATGGTAGGTATGAGGCATGTAACAGTATGATGGAGTTGGGGAGTGATAGTCATATTGTTGGGAGAATAATTCCTGGTTTGAAAACACAAGAGAAACGGAAGGGTCCTTCGGTCCAGGGAGTGAGGTAGATTAGTGCTAATTCTCTCATATAGTATATGTAGAATATATTTTCACAGACTGCCACTCTGTGATTATCAGTTAGCAAAACTCCAGGGACTTGAGCACATAATCTAGGCTGACACTTGAGTGTCAGTACCGAGGGAGTGCTGCACTGTCAGAGGTGCCGTTTTACGTAAGAGACATGAAACCAAGGCCCTGTCTGCCCTCTCAGGTAGAACTGAAAGATTCCAATGCCATTATTTCAAAAAAGAGCAGGAGAATTCGCCCCGGTGTTGGCCAATATTTATCCCGCAACCAACATCACTAAAACAGATGATCTGGTCATTATCTCATTGCTGTTTGTGGGAGCTTGCTGTGCGCAAACTGGCTGCTGCATTTCCTACATTACAACAGTGATTACATTTCAAAAGGACTTCATTGGTTGTAAAGCGCTTTGGGACGTCCTGAGGTCATGAAAGGCGCTATATAAATGCAAGTCCTTCTTTTTCTTTCAAAACTGCCCTTTTGATTAGGGTTTAAAATATCACCGCATAAAGCATGCATTTAAATTCCTTCCCATCCTGAATCATTTTTGTAGTGGAATGAGCCCTTTTGCTGTTACTGTGGAGGCAGACACTGTGAATTATTGCTAGACTGTCGGAAATAATTTGGTGAAGTAGACAAAAAGGATTTGTTCACAAAAAGGTCAACAACATTCAAAAGTAATATCGTGGTCATGTTTTCACAGAGGTCAACAGAAAGATTTATTTATATTCTATATCAGAATGATTACTGTAAACACAAACTGTGAAGCTCAAGTCTCACCAATTTATGATTTAATTACAAGTAGTTTTCTTTTAAAAAGCATTTAATTAGGTTCACAAATTCAAATAAACAGGTATGCATTATGCATTAAAGCTACAATTTTTAGTGTTTTCTTTTTCAATTTGAGCGAAATAGCCAAAAGATAAATTCTGAAAACAGGTAGTGTTAAACAAAATGCCAACCTCCAGTATCAAGAATAACAAATTCTGGAAAATACCATAGATATAACATTTGACAGATTTACCATATAGCACATCCTCACAGTATGCAAGTTTCATTACATTTTTCAAAACAATTGGCTAATAGAGATAGAAAGTGCACACCAGGTCAGAATAGTTGAAGCAAGGTACAAATAACATATGCCATTTTTTAATATAAAAAAGCAAATAGCGTCAGTCTATGTCCAACCACTTAATTCCAGATTTACGGAATTATTTCTTGTCAGGATATTACCTGTCACTATGGGAACAAAACTAATTATTCAACTCCAATATTCAGGAGTAAAGTCCAAAACCCTAAAAAGTCAAACCATCATTTTGTTTTTCACTCCAAAGTGCAGACAAGTGACAAAGGTTTAGAAATGCTTTTATTACAACATTTAACCTTTTGGCTGCTGGCAGGTCCAAGGAAAGGAGAACCTACTTGGTCTGACCCATTTGAGTTCACATGCCATGACACAAAAACAAATAAAGTTACTCAAATGAAAGCAAAATTACTGCGGATGCTGGAAATCTGAAATAAAAACAGAAAATGCTGGAAATACTCAGGTCAGGCAACATCTGTGGAGAGGGAAACCGAGGTAATGGCCCAGAAATTGATCTCGCTCTGTTCCCGCGGGGGTAAGCCTTCCCCGCGATGTCTCACCTCGCTTGTGCTTTTTCAGATCCAGCTCGCACGAACTTGATGTTCCAGACATCAGCTGTGCTGGGTTTGCGTATCCCAGCAGCGTAGTGAATTCGTGCGAGCTGTGGGATCACGTGACTCAGTTAGAGCCAATGGCAGCACACCATCTTCCATTCATAAGTTTCACAGACCTGCTGTGAAATCTATGAATCTTACACCCCCCCAAAATAACAGCTAAACCTCAATTAAATAAAAAAAAACCCCATCACATTAATAAAATAAGTATAGTTAATTAAATTAACCATTTTAAATAAAAAATTAAATTTTTGAAAAAATTTAAAATCTTTTAAAAAGTTATAAAAATAAACTTACCTGTCTTTAAAGTCTCTAAAAAAGATATACCTGTAAAAAAAAATTCAAAAAAATACTTAATTCACTACTTACCTTCTTAAAAGCGGGTCTTACTCCTCCTTTTTACATTTCCAAAATCTTCCCTACTTATCTGCGCGTCCAAAGCATGAAGTGCACAGCGTGCGCGCAGCCTGTAGCGCGCACGCGATGCACCCAGGCCCCGCCCCCTTTTCAGAAGAGCAATTGCCGGTTTTCAGCGCATGCGCAGGGCATGCAGAAAACCGGCAATTGGAGTGGGAATACGCGAGAGTACGCAGTGCGTACTCTCGCGTCCCGGGATCAATTTTCGGCCCAATGTTTCAGGTCGATGACCTTTCAACAACAACTTACATTTATATCCCAAGACGCTTCACAGGAGCATCATCAAAAACAAAATTTGACACTGAGCCACATAAGGAGATATTAGGGCAGATTGGTCAAAAAGGTAGGTTTAAGGAGTGTCTTAAAGGAGGAAAGAGAGGTAGAGAGGCGGAGACATTTAGGGAGGGAATTCCAGAACTTGGGGCCTTGGCAGCTGAAGGCACGGCCACCAGTAGTGGAACGGTTAAAATCGGGGATGCTCAAGCGGCCAGAATTAGAGGAGTGCAGATATCTTGGAGGGTTATGGGGCTGGAGGAGATTTCAGAGATAGGGAGGGGCAAGACTATGGAGGGATTTGAAAACAAGAATGAGAATTTTAAAATCGAGCGTTGCTTAACCGGGAGCCAAGGTAGGTCAGCGAGCACAGGGGTGATGGGTGAACGGGACTTGGTGCGAGTTAGGACACGAGCAGCAGAGTTTTGGATGCCCTCAAGTTTACAGAGGGTAGAATGTGAGAGGCCAGGCAGGAGTGCATTGGAATAGTCAAGTTTAGAGGTAACAAAGGCATGGGTGAGGGTTTCAGCAGCAGATGAGTTGAGGTAGAGGTGGAGACGAGCGATATTCCGGAGATGGAAATAGGCGGTCTTAGTAATTTACTTGCCCGTTACTTCATTGTCACTGGATCAAAATCCTGAAACTCCGTACCTAACAACACTGCGGGAGTACCTTCACCATACAGACTGCAGCAGTTCAAGAAGGCGGCCCACCACCACGTTCTCAAGGGACACTAGGGATGGCCAATAAATGCCGGCCTTGCCAGTGACACCCACATCACAAAAATTGGTAATTTTTAATTCTGTAATAAAGCACTGGTTTGACCACACTTGGAGTACTGGACCAGGTAGATTCCCTGGACCTGCCTGCAGTTAAAAAGTGTTGTAATAAAAGCATTTCTAATTCTACTCACTGTACTACAGCAAGGATATCCAAGTATTAGGGTCAGTGCAGAAAAGTGTACATAAACCAATATCTATTCTAAGGCATCTGGGTACAAGAACCTGGGATTGTCTACACTGGAAAAGGCCAGGTGAGAATGGTCCCTAGTTTTCAAGAAGAAAAGTGCAGAGAGTGTAGATTTGACTACTTTACACAGAGGGTGATGAACGTTTAAATGTACTGTGCAAAGAGGCAGTGGAGACAGAGAGTGTGGAAAGATTTAAGTGAGAATAGATATTAGTACGAGTGGGCAATTAAGAGGCATTAGTCTTCAAGATGGACCAGGTTGACTACTTTACTTTCCTGTATTCCTAATGTCTCATCGGAAGGACAGCACCTTCAATAGTGCAGAACTCCCTCAGTACTACACTGAAGTGTCACTATAGATTATGCACTCAAATCCTGGATTGGGTCTTGAACCTACAAACTTCAGATTCAGAGACAAGAGATATAAGTTACTGAACCAAGCTTTTTTTTTTATTCGTTCATGGGATGTGGGCGGTGCTGACAAGGCCAGTATTTATTGCCCATCCCTAATTGCCCTTGAGAAGGTGATGGTGAGCCGCCTTCTTGAACCGCTGCAGTCCATGTGGTGAAGGTACTCCCACAGTGCTGTTAGGGAGGGAGTTCCAGGATTTTGACCCAGCGACAATGAAAGAATGGCGATATACTTCCAAGTCAGGATGGTGTGTGACTTGGAGGGGAACTTGGAGGTGGTGGTGTTCCCATGCGCCTGCTGCCCTTGTCCTTCTAGATGGAAGAGGTCACGGGTTTGGGAGGTGCTGCTGAAGAAGCCTTGGCGAGTTGCTGCAGTGCATCTTGTAGATGGTACACACTGCAGCCACGGTACGCCGGTGTGGAGGGAGTGAATGTTTAAGGTGGTGGATGGGGTGCCAATCAAGCGGGCTACTTTGTCCTGGATGGTGTTGAACTTCTTGAGTGTTGTTGGAGCTGCACTCATCCAGGCAAGTGAAGAGTATTCCATCACACTCCTTACTTGTGCCTTGTACATGGTGGAAAGGCTTTGGGGAGTCAGGAGGTGAGACACTCACCGCAGAATACCTAGCCTCTGACCTGCTCTTGTTGCCACAGTATTTATGTGACTGGAACAGTTAAGTTTCTGGTCAATGGTGACCCCCAGGATATTGATGGTGGGGGATTTGGCGATGGTAATGCCGTTGAATGTCATGGGGCGGTGGTTAGACTCTCGCTTGTTGGAGATAGTCATGGCCTGGCACTTGTGTGGCGTGAATGTTACCTGCCACTTATCAGCCTAAGCCTGAACGTCGTCCAGGTCTCGTTGCATGCGGGCATGCACTGCTTCATTATCTGAGGAGTTGTGAATGGCACGGAACACTGTGCAGTCATCAGCGAACATCCCCATTTCTGACCTTATGTTGGAGGGAAGGTCATTGATGAAGCAGCTGAAGATGGTTGGGCAGATGGTTGGAGATATTAGGGCAAATTTGTCAAAAAGGTAGGTTTTAAGGAGCGTCTTAAAGGAGGAAAGAGAGGAAGAGAGGCAAAGACGTTTCGGGAGGGAGTTCCAGAGGTTAGGGCCTTGGCAGCTGAAGGCACGGCCACAAATGGTGGAGCCATTAAAATCAGGGATGTTCAAAAGGCCAGAATTAGAGGAGTGCAGATATCTCGGAGGATTGTGGTGCTGGAGGAGATTAGAGAGATAGGGAGGGACGAGACCATGGAGGGATTTGAAAACAAGGATGAGAATTTTAAAATCAAGGCATTGCTTAACCAGGAGCCAATGTAGGTCAACAAGCACAGGGGTGATGGGTGAACGGGACTTGGTGCGAGTTAAGGCACGAGCAGCAGAGTTTTGGATGACCTCAAGTTTATGGAGGGTAGAATGTGGAAGGCCGGCCAGGAGTGCGTTGGAATAGTCAAGCCTAGAGGTAACAAAGGCATGGATGATCAAGCCTAGAGGGTTTCAGCAGCGGGTGAACTGAGGCAGGGGCTGAGTCGAACGATATTTCAGAGATGGAAATAGGCGGTCTTAGTGATGCCGCAGATGTTTGGTCAGAAGCTCATCTCGGGGTCAAATATGACACCAAGGTTGCGATCAGTCTGGTTCAGCCTCAGACAGTTGCCAGGGAGAGGGATGGCGTTGGTGGCTAGGGAACAGAGTTTGTGGCAGGGACCGAAGACAATGGCAGTCGTTGGTAATAACATTTCTTCAGTGGTTTTCCATTGGAAGTTTTCTTTTTTCTGATGCACTGTTCATAAAATTGTCAAGAATGATTTCTGTAGGGTTATGATGGTAAATGGCACAACAAATGAATCTGAAGGAGAGCAGGAAGAATAACTTAAAATTACTGTCAGGAAAAATGGCATTCTGTGATTTATGGTAAAATGTCTCAGTAAAGTTGATTTGGATTCCAAGAATTACCATTGTTGAAAATTACCTGGGAATTTAAAGGCTGACAATCACTTTTCACGTATCATTAAATTTTATGGTTCTCCAACTGAATTCTACACATTTGCATCATAGTATTGCCTGTGAAATAATATAGCAGTATGTTATTTATCTTTGCTGATCTGAGTCCAAAGGCTTTTGTAAACATGAGTCCCATAATGAATTGCACATTTTTAGGATAGTTGGTTCCTTGTAGTCTCATTTCCCAGAGCTGATCTTTTAAGGTAATTTGATGCGAAGCTTTGGATTCTTATTTTGGTTTTGAATGCTTTATTTGTGAGATGAGGTTTTCAGTCACAAGACAACATTTTAATTTTGGTCTTTTAGTTGTGTCTCCAATCTGTATGTTCATCAATGTAGAGTATTGGCCTAATCAGGCCTATTGTCTTTCTTGACAACTGTAGTGAAATCTGTGAACGATTGGTTTGGAAGAATTTAATTTACTTGCCTGTTATCATTGCACTTTAAAGCCATTTGTGCACTTTGTCCCTTGTGCTCGGGTATTTCTCCTTTATCTTTGGCTGTCAATGATTTCTGCAATGCTTGGTGTAATTTTATCCTACTCTCTTGATAGTATTGTAAAAATGTAATCTTTTACATTGCTGCCAATTCGCTATCGCTCATTTTGCACTACAGCCGAAGAATAATTTCACTCCCCAAGTATTTTGAAGTGTGCATTTTTAAATTTCTTTAGAAAATGTGTGTGAACCATTATCGCTTCTTAGTATCTTATGAACATAAGAAGATTCATTTGGTGCTTTCAGAATATTAAGCAAACCCGATTTTTTTTTTAAAAGTAGTAATTTAAATCAAAAATTTTGAACAATTCATAAACATCAGTCCTTTTACTATTACAGGGAATGACAACTCTGACAACAGAACACAATTAAAATTGCAGACCAAAATCCTTACTGCTAATTGTATGAAAACTCATGGAAACCAAAATGAATGAGAAGCAGTTGTAACGTCTCATTCACAACGTTTTAATTGTCAATGTGGTTTCAAGGCAAATTAATGAATCATGACACAATCTCACAGTCCAGAAAGAGACAAATTTTCTAGATGCTCAACACAAAATATTAATAGCCTTCAGTATTTCTACAGCACACAACACATTATGGCCTCCAAGTCGTACTGAGACTGTGGTCTTTAGTAGCATATATGGTGATCTGTCAAAATGGATAACTTACCAGGGGATGTAAATATTGGGGCATTATAAATGAATGGTAATCTTATCACACCATCCATGCAGGGCTCCTCAAGAAACCATGCTTGACCCTCTCATTTTCTTATCTTGACCTGTAGATTTGTGATATATTTGCTTAAACCAACACCCCCGCCTGAAAGATGAGTAACAACTGAATCACTACAAGTAGTGATAAATAGATTTAGTCTGAGGGTAGACAAATTGTACATTCAGCAATGAAAAAGTCAAGTAAATAATTCTGTTGAAAAATATTGATCATGATATAAAAGCATCAAGATTTTCTCTGGTATATACACATTCAGCTTGGTAATAACATCTAATCTATGCTGGGCTAAAGAAGTGTCAAAGGTGATTGGGAAAACTGGTAGAAGAGTGGGACTCTTTAAGAAAGCTCATTGCTAAGTTAACATCTTCCAAGTCTGTATCTACTCAGTGACAGAACAATAGCTCTATAGATATGCTGCAAAAATAATCAATCCCTTGCTTCTGTAAACTAGTGGACTTCATTAGGATGTCATTGCACAAACTCCACAACTTTGGCGAGACCACAAACACCTCAAGAATTTAAGCCAGGTACACATTCAGAACGTCATCCCAGAATGCTAGCTAAAAAGATTCACTTTTTTTTTTAACTTTAATTCTGCCTGTGAAACACTTTTGTAGTACTGCACTGAACCCTGCCTTTGTGTGCACAAGATCAAGTGGGCAATTAGCTATCCCTTGCTGAACTAGAGATTTTTAAACATGCATTGGGTCATGAGATCCAGTACAATTTCTCTTTCTTTGCTCCCTGTAATTCATGAGATAACTGCACTCATTATTATTGTGGAAATAGGCAGTCTTAGTGATGGTGCAGATATGTGGTCGGATGCTCATCTTGGGGTTAAATACAACACCAAGGTTGCAAACAGTGTGGTTCACCCTCTGATAGTTGTCAGGGAGAGGGATGGAGTCGGTAGCTAGGGAACGGAGTTTGTGGCAGGGACCGAAGACAATGGCTTTGGTCTTCCCAATATTTAGTTGGAGGAAATTTCTGCTCATCCAGTACTGGATGTCGGACAAGTACTGTGACAATTTAGAGACAGTGGAGGGGTCAAGAGAGGTGGTGGTGAGGTAGAGCTGGGTGTCATAAAAACATGTCAGCGTACATGTGGAAATTAACGCTATGTTTTCAGATGATTTCACCGAGGGGGCAGCATGTAGATGAGAAATAGGAGGGAGCCAAGGATAGATCCCTGGGGGACACCAGAGGTAACGGTGCGGGTGCAGGAAGGGAAGCCATTGCAGTTGAATCTCCAGCTACAACTGGATAGATAAGAATGGAACCAGGCGAGTGCAGTCCCACCCAGCTGGACCACGATGGAGAGGCGTTGGAGGAGGTTGGTGTGGTCAACCATGTCAAAGGCTGCAGACAGGTCGAGAAGGACAAGGAGGGATAGTTTACCATTGTCAGAGTCACATAAGATGTCATTTGTGACTTTGATAAGAGCCATTTCAGTACTGTGGCAGGGCGGAAACCTGATTGGAGGGATTCAAACATGGAGTTCCGGGAAAGATGGGCACGGATTTGGGAGGCGACAGCACGTTCAAGGAATTTGGAGAGGAAAGGGAGGGTAGAGATGGGGCGTTAGGAGGGAACGGTCAAGAGTTGGTTTCTTTGAGAGGGGTTGTGACAGCAGATTTGAAGGGGAGAGTACCTGAGGAGAGAGAACTGTTAACAATATTAGCTAACATGGGGGCCAGGAAGGGAAGTTGGGCGGTCAGTAGTTTAGTGGGAATAGAGTCGAGGGAGTAGGAGGTGGGTTTCATGGACAAGATAAGCTTGGCGAGGGCATAAGGGGAGATAGGAGAGAAACTAGAGAAAGATGCAAGTTCAGGGCTAGGGCAGGGGGAAATCTTACAGGAAGTTTGGCCCGGTGGGCTATGGGAAGGGAGGGAAGTGACAGAGGCAACTGAACGGATGGTCTCAATCTTAGTGACAAAGAAGTCCATGAGCTCCTCGCACTTGTTGTTAGAGGTGTTAGTAGAGGAGACAGGGAAGAGGGGTTTAAGAAGACAGTTTGCAGTAGAGAAAAGAAGCCGGGAAATATCTTTGCATTCCACGATGATCTTGGAATAGTGGTCAGTTTTGGCAGACGAAAGCAGGACCCGATAATGCTTTATGTGGTCCAGCCAGATCTGGCGGTGAATGACTAAGCCAGTTGTCCGCCATATCCGTTCAAGTCTGCGTCCCTTGGGCTTAAGGTAGCGGAGATGAGGGCCGAAACAGGGGAAACAACCAGAGTGAGAGAGAATAATGGTTTTAATGGGGACTAGGGCATCAAAGGTGGAGGTGAGGGTGTGGTTGAGCAGATCAGTACCTGCAGGAATGTTGTGGTGAATGGAGGGCCAAAGGCCAGCCAGTTGGGATTTTGAAAGTGCAGTTGTAAGTGAATTGAGAGAGTTTTTTCCAGGGGCAGACACAGAAGGACGCAGGGTTGGGAGGGGGAAGGGGGATGTGGGTTTTGAACGATACAAGGAAGTGATCAGAGATGGCCTTATCTGTGATTGACACGATGGGAGTAACGAGGCCACGTGAGATGGCAAGGTCAAGGGGGTGGCCGTGAACATGGGTAAGGAAATTTATATAGAGGGAGAGATTAAGGGAGGGTAGGAAGGCAGTGAACTCAGAGGAGAGAGTGCATGATGAATTTAAATGGAGGTTGAAATCATCACAGATGAGAAGTCGCGTGGTGCAGAGGCTGAGGGAGGAAAGCAGTGAAGATATCTCTGAGAAAATTTTCATGGTACTTGGGTGGGCGGTAGAGATCGAGGATTTTAATTGGGAGGCGAGAGGGGTGGAACATGGCGAGATGCTCAAAGGAGAAGAAGGTGCCAGAGGAGTAAGGGGTCAGACCAAGGTGTGATTTGTTGATGAGAGCCACACTGCCAACATGACGGTCTGGGCGGGGCAAGTGATGGAAGGTATAGCCAGGCAGCAAGGCTTCCTTTAGGAGGAAGGTGTCATCACCTCTCAAGCCAGATTTCCGTCAAGGCCATGATGTCAATGCAATCATGCACAATAAGCTCATGGATGGCAAGGGCCTTGTTCACAAGTGAATGGACGTTCTGGAGGCAGATGCGGAGAGGGGCATTGTTGTTGATTCAGTGGCAGAGTCCACAGGGTCAGCATTGGGAGGGGTGAGTGGGATGGGAAGGAGGTAGGAAAGATTAGCTCCCAGCAGGAGCGCTGGGTGGGAAGGTCGGCAAAAGAGTAGGATGGGGCAGTTGGGGTTGCTGCTCTTAAGGAGACAGCGACGAGTGCCTCGATGGGCCCTTCGTAGGTTTATCTAAGAGGGAGTCAAGCCTGGGACGGCGGCAGGAGACTAGGAAGGTCGAGGAGTGCTGAAGGGTTGGGGTAGGGATTTGGGAGGGCAGAGTAGCCAAGAGGGGAAAAATGAAAGAAGGCATGACGACAGGAGAGAGGGATCTCAGAGGGGTAAAGAGAAAATAAGTTAAAAAAGGGGAAGAAAAATGTGGAAATAGAAATGATGGGCTTGGGTGTGGAGCGGCCGCCAAAATGTGCGAATGGCCACAGAAAATTCAAGTTACATAGGCCTGGTTACATAGCAAGATTAGGATACATATATCCTGGTAGTCAACTACCCCTTTCAACCCCCAAAACTGGACAATCAATAAACCAATTGCAACAAAAATGTTGTAAACATTAAGCAGGTCAGAAAGCATCTGTGGAGAGAGGAAAAGCTAGGGTTAATTAAGTGCAACTGCAGCAATTTTCAAACTTTCCTGCATGGGGACACTCTACATATTACCACTCTTATGGATTCCCTCCCTCCCACCCTCCACCTAACTTCTGATAGACACTGCCAGCTACCCAAAGGAAACAGTATTTTCATTACAGAAAATGTTTTATTTGTATACAGCAATGGAAATAATGTACCAGTAGTCAACAAATGCAGTGAATTCATAAATATGATTCTCTCAAAATGTCCTGGGATCTCTTTGTGGACCTCAGTTTGAAAACCTATGCTGCACAGGAATGAGCTGTTCCACACATCTGTTTGCTATATATAATCAGCAATATTTTTCATATCTGTTTACTCAGTATGTTTAACTTTTTCCAACGATAACTGACCACATTGATCTTCTGAAGGCAACAAGAGGTATCCAGTATCATTAGCTGTTCTTCATAAATCCCATCTGATCCTGCAATGCTTCCCGTAGCATTGATTAATAAGCAATCTTTTCCCATGTACTTAAATCAATGAAAAGCATACATATAACATTTATTATAGAAAAAATATTTCCAACACCAATATTCACCCCATTCAGTTTGGTGGATTTTATAAAACTGCCATTACATTGCCTAAAGCATGGGTAAATAAACTTGTTAAATTATAATAGCTCATCTAAAGTGCAGTAGAAATACTTGTGCAGTATTTTTTTTATCATTTCTGTTCAGGTCACAAATGCATTGAAATGCAAGTTACAGTACATTCATCAATTTCTCCACTTGTACAATGAGGATCAATTTATACGACAGCACGGGGAAATAAATTGAACACTCTATAATCTCCACACATATGCCAGGGATAAGGATTTAAATCACACTTTCAAATAATTCATGAGCAGCATATACTAATCCCCATGTTTCTTATTATGATTTCTGCTACTTACATTAATGCTCTTCAGTTATCAACAAAATACCACCACAATAAAGTCTCCTGGCATATTTATTTGGAATTATGTTCCAACATGATATCTGCTTATATATTTCATAATATTATTTAAAAGTTCAAAATTTTCCAATTTAAACTTTGAAATGTTATTTTTTTTTAAATTGGTCTCAGCTAGAGTATTGTGTGCAATCTGGGTACCACACTATAGGAAGGATGTCAAGGCCTTAGAGAGGGTGCAGAGGAGACTTACTAGAAGGCGGATACAGTTAAGGGGAAATTTAATAGAAGTGCTCAAAATTATGAAGGATTTTGATAGGATAGGAGGAAACTATTTCCACTGACATAAGGGTCGATAACCAGTGTACACAGATTTAAGATAATTGCCAAAAGCAATTTTGGGGCAGGGGTGGGGGAAAGAGGAGAAAAGATTTTACGCAGTAAGTTATGATGATCTGGAATGCACTGCAGGAAAGGGTGGTGGAAGTAGATTCAATAGTAACTTTCAAAAGGGAATTGGATATATACTTGAAAAGGAAAAATTTCCAGGACTATGGTGAAAGAGCAAGGGAGAGCAGTTAATTGGATAGCTCTTTCAAAAAGAGTCGCACAGGCACGATGGGCTGAATGGCCTCCTTCTGTGCTGTAAGATTCTATGGGCTGGATTTTCATTGACCCGTGGAGGCGGGTTTGGAGGCGTGTGGGGGGTTAAAACAGCGAAAAGTGGCGGGCGGGCACAAGTCCGCCTCCATCCCGCCTCCACGCAGTTTTGATGAAATTGTGTCTGCTGGTCCCGCCTTTAAGAGACGGGATAGGCTGTTAAGGCCCTTAACAAGCACTAAATTGGCTCTATAATGCCATTTTGAAAGGCCTTTGTGATTTTAACCCTTGTTCTACGTGAAGCACGCCTGTTCTGAAACACGATTGTGAAACCTGGCGGGAGCACATGTGGATAGCTGAATATCAGTGGCTGCGCTGAGTATCAGTGAGTGGCTGGCTGGCATCTGGGAGTGGTGGAGCAAAAAAAAATTCTCTCTCTCTCTCGACTTAGAGCTGCTGCTCATTTTGCATCCAGGTCCTCTCACAGCAAAGGCCAGGCAGTCTCTGACCTTCAATGCAGCATCAATGATGACATCATCAGAGGCGACTTTCAGACTGAAACCACTAATTGGTTCATGGGTTCCCACATGCTGGAACTCAATTGCCCAATTAGGTGAAAATTGCATCAATCTCTCACAACCAATTGCAGTCGGGTGGATAACACAAAATGCGGATGACACGACCCCAACCCGCCCCAGTATCAAAATCCAGCCCAATGATTCTATGACAAGTCACATTCTGTCATGTTCATTAACCTGTCATCACTGCAACAGTAAAAAAGTATGAAATTTCCAATATTTTAACCAAACTGACTTTAGCTCAAATCGATAACCAATGATAATATCAACAAGAATTAAATCAGTAGATTTTGGACTATTCTAGTCATCACAATTTATTTTTCTTGTGATATACTAATCAATTTAAAATGACTCACTGCTTTTGGCATTGCCGCAATTTTAGACATTAGCACTTTATAGAAAGTAAAGTGCAGGGCTATTTATCTAGAACGAAGGGTGGTAGATTACCATTCTTTTCAAATATAGCTCACACAGCACTCAGAGAATTAAATAATACATTATAAGGTGGTCTGCAAGTGAACATTTTTTACAATATTCTACATGCTACTAACACATGCAGCATTGACCTAAAGTTTCCTAAGCCATGGCTGTGATGATTAGAAGACTTTTAACATACTTTAACTCTGCTGCCCATATTCTAATATGCACCAAGTCCTATTCACCCATCACTCCGTGCTCACTCACCTACATTGGCTCCCGGTTAAGCAACACCTCGATTTTAAAATTCTCATCCTTGTTTTCAAATCCCTCCATGGCCTCACCCTGCATCCCCCTCTCCCCCCCACCCCCCACATCTCTATAGGTTCCTCCAACCCCACAACTCTCCGAGATATCTGCGCTCCTCTAATTCTGGCGTTTTGAGCATCCCTGATTTTAATGGCTCCACCACTGGTGGCCGTGCCTTCAGCTGCCAAGGCCCCAAGTTCTGGAATTCCCTCCCTAAACCTCTCCGCCTCTCTTTCCTCCTTGAAGACGCTCCTAAAAACCTACCTCTTGACCAATCTGCCCTAATATCTCCTCATGTGGCTCAGTGTCAAATTTTGTTTTATAATGCTCCTGTGAAGCGCCTTGGGACATTTTACTACGTTAAAGACGCTATAACAATACATGCTGTTGTTGTTGTTGTTGTTAAATACTATTACACAAGGATCTAACTTTCTCCATGTATTATGGCAAAATGTTCACCCATCACCCCTGTGCTTGCTGACCTACATTGGCTCCCAGTCCGGCAACACCTTGATTTTAAAATTCTCATCCTTGTTCAAATCCCTCCAGTCTTGGCCCTCCCTATCTCTGTAATCTTCTCCAGCCCTACAACCCTCCAAAATCTCTATGCTCCTCCAATTCTGGCCTCTTGCTCATCCCTCTACCATTGGTGGCCGTGCCTTCAGCTGCCTAGACCCTAAACTCTGTAATTCCCTCCCTAAACCTCTCCGCCTCGCTATCTCTCTCTCCTCCTTTAAGACGCTCCTTAAAACTTAGCTCTTTGACCAAGCTTTTAGTTACCTGTCCTAATATCTCCTTATGTGGCTCAGTGTCAAATTTTGTTTGATAACACTCTTGTGAAGCCCCTTCGGACATTTTACTACGTTAAAGGTGCGATATAAATTAAATCTGTTGATGCCACTACCTATCTGCACTAGAAACTTCAATTGCCCAGTTTAAGAGAAAATTTTGCACATGCCTGGATACACAAGCAGAGCTGTCCCTCAAAAGTTACAATTTAAACATTTAGAGAGCAGTAAGGGGCAGGGATGGGGTTGTAGAGAATCATTTAAAATAAGTCTGGTCAGGACTAATAAAGGAGAACCAGCACAGATTTGTTCAGGGCAAATTGTGTGTGACTAACTTGATTGAGTTTTTTGATGAGGTAACACAGAGGGTGGATGAGGGCAGTGCAGGTGATTTGTGTATATGGACTTTCAAAAGGCGTTTAATAAAGTACCATATGTTAGGCTTGTTAGCAAAATTGAAGCCCATGGGATAAAAGGGGCAGTAGCAGCATGCATACACAATTGGCTAAGGGATAGAAAACAGAGAGTTGTGCTGAATGGCTGTTTTTCAGACTGGAGGGAGGTATACAGTGGTGTTCCCCAGGGCTCAATACTTGGACCACTGATGTTTTTGATATACATTCATGACTTGGACTTGGGAGTACAGGGCACAATTTTGAAATTTGCAGATGGCACTAAACTTGGAAGTGTAGTAAACAGTGAGGAATGTAGTAATAGATTTCAAGAGGACATAGATAGGCTAATGGCATAAGCGGACACATGGGAGATGAAATTCAATGCAGAAAAATGTGAAATGATGCATTTTGGTAGGAAGCATGAGGAGAGACAATACAAGCTAAATCCTGGGCCTCGGGATTCCTGGCAGCTGCAATGAGGTGAGGACAGGGAAGGAAAGATAGGAGGTGGTGTGGCAGTATTGGTTAAGGAGAATGTTACAGTGCTGGAGAGGGAGGATGTCCTGGAGGGGTCAAGGACAGAATCTATGGCTAGAGTTAAGAAATAATAGAGATGCCATTACACTACCAGATGTATTCTGTAGACCACTAAATAATGGGAAGCATATGGAGGAGCAAATTTGCAGAGAAATTACAGAGAGGTGCAAGAACTATAGAGTAGTAATAATGGGGGGCTTCAACTATCCCCAATATAGACTGGGATCCAAATAGTGTAAAGGGCAGAGAAGGGGGAAGAATTTCTGAAGTGTGTTCAGGAGAACTTTCTGGCCCAGGTAAACTGGAATCAAAGATTGGCAGGCAAAACTGTAATGGAACAATGGGCTGCCTTTAAAGAGGAAATAGCTCAGGTACAGTTTAGGTATATTCCCACTCGGGGGAAAGGCAGGGCAACTAAAGTCAGGGCTCCCTGGATGACGAAAGAGATAGAGAATATGATGAAGCAGAAAAAGAGCGTGTATGACAGATGTCAGGTTGCAAATACATCTGAGAATCAGGCTATATATTGAAAGGTCAGAGGAGAAGTGAAGAAGAAAATAAGGGGGGCAAAGAGAGGGTATGAGAATAGAATGGCAGCCAACATAAAAGGTAATCCAAAAGTCTTCTACAGGCAAATAAATAGCAAAAAGGTAGTAAGAAGAGGGGTGGGGCCAATTAGGGACCAAAAAGAAGCCCTGTGCACGGAGGCAGAGGGTATGGCTGAGGTACTAAACGAGTACTTTGCATCTGTCTTTACCAAGGAAGAGGATGCTGCCATAGACATAGTGAAGGAGGAGGTAGTGGAGACACTTGATAGGATAAAAATTGATAAAGAGGTATTAGAAAGGCTGGCTGTACTTAAAGTAGTTAAGTCACCAGGAGCGGATGGGATGCATCCTAGGATGCTGAGGGAATTGAGGGCGGAAATCGCAGAGGTACCGGCCATAATATTCCAATCCTCCATAGATATGGGGGTGGTGCCAGAGGACTGGAGAATTGCAAATGTTACACCATTGTTCAAAAAAGGATGTAAAGATAAACCCAGCAACTACAGGCCAGTCAGTTTAACCTCGGTAGTGGGGAAGCTTTTAGAAACAGCAGTCAGGGACAAAATTAACAGTCACTTGGATGGGTGTGGATTAATTAAGGAAAGCCAGCATGGATTTGTTAAAGGCAAATGGTATTTAACCAACTTGATTGAGTTTTTTGATGAGGTAAGAGAGGGTTGATGAGGGCAATGCGGCTGATGTGTACATGGATTTCCAAAAGGCGTTCAACAAAGTGCCACATAATAGGTTTGCCAGCAAAGTTGAAGCCCATGGAATAAAAGGGACAGTGGCAGCATGGATACGAAATTGGCTAAGTGACAGGAAACAGAGAGCCGTGGTGAACGGTTGTTTTTCGGACTGGAGGAAGGTATACAGTGGTGTTCCCCAGGGGTCGGTTCTAGGGCCACTGCTTTTCTTGATATATATTAATGACTTGGACGTGGGTGTACATGGCAGAATTTCAAAATGTGCAGATGACACAAAACTTGGAAGTATAGTGAACAGTGAGGAGGAGAGTGATAGACTTCAGGAAGACAAACAGTCTGGTGAAATGGGCGGACACGTGGCAGATGAAATTTAACGCAGAAAAGTGCAAAGTGATACATTTTGGTAGAATGAGAGAAGATATAAACCAAATGGTACAATCCTAAAGGGGGTGCACGAACAGAGAGACCTAGGGGTATGTGTGCACAAATCATTTAAGGTGGCAGGGCAGGTTGAGAAAGCAGTTAAAAAGGCTTACGGGTTCCTGGGCTTCATAAAGAGAGGTATAGAGTACAAAAGTGTGGAAATTATGATGAACCTGTATAAAACACTGGTTTGGCCTCAACTGGAGTACTGTGTCCAATTCTGGGCACCACACTTTAGGAAGGATGTGAAGGCCTTAGAGAAGGTGCAGAAAAGATTTACGAGAATGATTCCAGGAATGAGGGACTTCAGTTACATTGATAGAATGGAGAAGCTGGGGTTGTTCTCCTTGGAGCAGAGAAGATTGAGAGGAGATTTGATAGAGGTGTTCAAAATCATGAGGGGTCTGGACAGAGTAGATAGAAAGAAACTGTTCCCACTGGCATAAGGGTCGAGAACCAGAGGACACAGATTTAAGGTGATTGGCAAAAGGACCAAAGGCGACGCAAGAAAAAACCTTTTTACCCAGCGAGTGGTTAAGATCTGGAATGCACTACCTGAAAGGGTGGTGGAGGCAGACTCAATCTTATCTTTCAAAAGGGAGTTGGATAAGTATCTGAAGGAAAAAAATTTGCAGGGCTACGGGGAAAGGGCAAGGGATTGGGACTAGCAGAGAGCCGGCATGGCTCGACGGGCCGAATGGCCATCTTCCGTGCTGTAACCATTCTATGATTCTGTTATATTCATGTATAGCTTATTATAAATCTTGAAGAAAATGGTGCAGTGCCAGAGACATTACTATTTATGTCCCACTTTCCTTCTCTACAGCTGTGATTTATTACAGTCTCATTAGGATGATGGAAATAGGTATCCCCATTCAAATGCAAGCTGTTGTAGCGTGGTTATGAGATCATCTCCATTTCAACACATTAAGAAAGCCTCCCAATACCTCAGCTAGAAAGCTTCAATTTCAAAGATCCTGCGTCAAAACAAAATTTGCAACACAATGCAAATATATTCAGAACTTTTCTCGTGTTGGAGTACGATGTTGGCAACTTGCGTGCCAACCTAGAAGTTGGAAAAGCTGACCAACAGTTTCAAAGAGGTTGACAACTCAAAAAACAAAACACAACTAAAAAACAGCCTGAATAAAAGATTATGACACTGCTTCAAGGTGACTGAAAAAGTTAAATGAATTTAATTACATCAGACATTAGTAGTTATATTAGTGATTTAGGATCACATTCCACAATTCAATTTGTTTGTGAAAACTGAAACCCAATGGCCTTGCACATGACCTACTAAAAGAGGTTCTTACAATAGCAGTGCACTGGGTCATGAACTTGTCATGATTTAATACTCAGCCAACCCAATATTCCATCAGCTGTTTTATCGAGGCAAAAAAACTGAAATCGTTTTTGAAGGTGGAATGTGAACACTTATAATGCAAAATTCATTTCTAGGGAGGAACCCAGGAAATTTTGATTATTTGACATTTCTTTGCTGCATTTTCCAACCCTCTGAGCACCTTATACTATGTTTCTGGATGTTCTTATTTTCATCCCAGTGAACCACCTCCTCTATCTTTGGTCATTTAATGCAAAGGGTAAGCAGCGCACAGCAGGGTCCCACAAAGAGAAAATAAAATGAATGACCAGATAATCTGTTTTTGTTGGTGATGGGTGAGGGAGGAATCTTGGCCAGCACACCAGGAGAACTGCCTGCTCTTCTTTGAATAGTCTCATGAGATTTTTCATGTCCACCTGAGCAGGCAGATGGGGCCTCGGTCGTCGAATTACAGTATACAGACGACGCTTGCGTCTGCGCTCACTCGGAGGTCGAACTCCAAACCATCGTCAACACATTCACCGAAGCGTACGAGAGCATGGGCCTTACACTAAACATCTGGAAGACAAAGGTCCTCTACCAACCTGCCCCCGCCACACAGTACCGCCTCCCGATTATCAAAATCCACGACAAGGCCTTGGACAACGTGGACCACTTTCCATACCTCGGGAGCCTACTGTCAACAAAGGCAGACGTTGATGACGAAGTCCAACACCGCCTTCCGTGTGCCAGTGCAGCCTTCGGTCGCCTGAGGAAGAGAGTGTTTGATGACCAGGACCTCAAAGCCGGCACTAAGCTCATGGTCTACAGAGCAGCAGTGATACCCGCCCTGCTGTATGCCTCAGAGACATGGACCATGTACAGCAGGCACCTCAAAGCACTGGAGAGGTACCACCAACGCTGCCTCCGCAAGATCCTGCAAATCCATTGGCAGGCTAGGCGCACCAACGTCAGTGTTCTCACTCAGGCCAACATCCCCAGCATCGAAGCTTTGACCATGCTCGATCAGCTCCGATGGACAGGTCACATCGTCCGCATGCCTGATACGAGACTCCCAAAAGAAATGCTCTACTTGGAGCTCCGACACGGCAAGAGAGCCCCAGGTGGGCAGAGGAAACGCTTCAAGGCCACCCTCAAAGCCTCCTTGAACAAGTGCAACATCCCCACTGACACCTGGGAATCCCTGGCCCAAGACCGCACAAAGTGGAGGAGAAGCATCTGGGAAGGCACCAAACACCTCGAGTCTCTTCGCTGAGAGTAAGCGGAAGCCAAGCGCAAGGAGCGCACATCAACTCAAGCACCCCACCCACCCGCCCCTTCAATCACCGTTTGCCCCACCTGTGACAGAGACTGTAGGTCCCGCATTGGACTCATCAGTCACCTGATAACTCATTTTTAATGTGGAAGCAAGTCATCCTCGGTCCCGAGGGACTGCCTAAGAAGATGATCATGGTGCAACGACCTGCTGAATACCAAAAAAGCTTGGGAACTTTATTATTATACTTTTTTAGTAGACAGTGCATGGCATATCAATTTTATGTAGTGAGATCTGCACAGTCTAATTTTAAGATTATGCCTCCTTGATCTGGATTCCCCCACCAGAGTAAATAGTTTCTGTGTATCTAACCTATATCCCTTTATCAGTTTAAACACTTCTATTAGATCTCCCCTTAACCTTCGAATCTCCAGGGAATACAAGCCAAATTTATACAACTTGTCCTTTTAATTTAACCCTTTAAATCCGGGTATCATTCTGGTGAACCTGTGCTGTACCACCTCCATGGCCAATATATCCTTCCTGAGGTGTGCTGCCTAAAACTAAATGCAATACTCCAGATGGGGTCTGACCAATGTTCTACAGCCAAGCTTAATCCTAGCCTCATTATTCAAAATGTATGTGTGCATATCTAATCTATCAAGGAGCAGAACTCTGGCTGATTTGCTTCCCTCCCTAGACCAGGGGAACTCTGAAGCCAATTGTGGCATCCCACTTCTAACAAATAACTCCTTTGTTATTTAATTTTTAAATATTACAAGATTTTAAAAGGAAAATGATAGGATTGTTTAAAATTTCCACTTGTAAACAAACATGCGCAATTACGAATTCTAATATAATGGGGCAAGGAACATCTTCGCGATATCAACATAATTCTCATACCATTAGTTAGCCTATGTCAACTACAATCAGGTTTGATTGTATATACTAATTTATATTAACAAACAGCTGTAACTAAGTAGAGGGTTTCCAGTAAGATAAAACAAGAGTAAACCTGAGCAGTTTTTCAATGTCTGTCGAAAACAGACATGGAATGACAGCTCTGAAACACCATCTATGTGCTGTTGAATGTTTTTCTTCATGTTACACAGGTATCATATTGAGTGCAGCTTGGGGTGAAGAATGTAAAACACAGCTGAAAGGATAATAAAGCTCATTGGGATGCCTGAACTGATGTATGACACTGCATTACACATTTGTTATACATAACAGCAGGATTACTAGTTAACAAAGTATTAATGCTTGTAATCTTTTTTGTTTTATCCAAAGTAATTTGTCTCCTGAACCTGTTGTTTTGTTGCTAAAGTGGTGGTATAAATTCTCTAGACAATGTTATGTTCATAATCTCCTGGAAAAAGAACAAGGTATTTCCCCTATTTAACTTTCCTGATCCATACAGCTTCAAGTTATATCTCTTCATACCAAAATCTCTGCTGTACTAAAAAAGGGTCTGTAACACCTCAGTAACTAGACTGCAGCCTCCTTAAAACAAACTAAGATAAAGTAACATAGAATTATGAGGAATGATTCCCCAATTTGGTGTACCAACAGACAGTGGTGTTTGTACAGCTCCAGATCTCAGAATCACCTCAATGAAATTTACAGCACAGAATTGGCCATTCTGCCCATCACGTCTGTACTGGTGCCAGCAGTCCAACTGGAGGGGTCTATTTAACCCCACTTCCCTGCCCATCCTATATACTCTTGCTTTTCAAATAGCTATCCAATTCCCCTTTAAATGCTTAGTCACTTGTGGTAAAGCATGTTCTGAGAACTAGGTCAACAAATTTCTTCTGACTTCCTCCTTCATTCTTCTAATGATGTTCCTGAGTTTGTGTCCCCTTTGTATGTCTAATGTAAAACTGCAATTTTAAATATATGAAAACATATATTGTATAAGTATAGCTAAACAAAAGACAGCCGTTTACTTCATTAAAAATACAGCCCTACTTTTTTCTGAGCTCACAATAAATCTTTAGCTCGGCATTAAGTTCCACTTGTTTAGCTCAGGCTGCTTTAAGATATATTCTGGAAACAAACCATGTGGATTACTAAGTAATTTTGGATAATATGACAACAGTGTTTCCAACACCCATCATCTAGAAATACAGCATTTGATTAAAAAGTCTTATAACAATAATATACATGAACAATATAGTCCTTCAGTCACGTCACACAGATTTGAAATGAGCAGAAATACTTTATGAAAAACATAGCAGTCGTGGAATAATTTAAGTTGAAAGGGAAAATATATTTCTAATTTTTATGTCAGAAAGAATTTAAGTTAGTTGTAAATCTTCACTTCACTAGTCTAATGTTAACTGTGTAATAGAGCATTTTTTACATTCTGACTGACCCAATGCACACAATGGATGTTGTTTACATCTTGTTAGAATGTATGATTAATGACAGTGTAGTTTCCCCTTAATTGATTTAAAACTACATTTATTATTTCCTAGCGTTGAACTGGACTTCAAGCAACAAGAGGACAAGTTTCAGCCCGTTATGAGAAAACTACATCCTACTGAAGAAACTCAGGTTTCAACCCTGCCTTACTCACAAGAATTCTGTTCATCTGCCTACCAAAAGCAAAAACCTAGCAAGACTGAATCAAAAAAGCATGGGAAATGGAAACTGTGGTTTCTTTAACTAAAGCTATTAAAGTTTCTAAATGTTAATTTCATTCAATTGAAGTGACCCCTTTTTGACTGATTTTGGAGTTGAGCTGAATACTCAATTACCAAGAGTTTAAAATCAGCCGTCAAGTCATTATATGCACAAGGCAGCATTCAGTTCAAACCATCCATTGCAAAAGATTTTGGTTCTAATAAATCACTACCATGCACGGGCATGAAATAACATACATTTTTTTATTTACAGTTCACAGACAGAGAGCAAGTAGTAATTTAAATGGATGTATTCTAACACTATTTTTATTAATCCTCCAAATGCTATAATTTGGCCTGTTAATGTCAAGCTGTCATTTCATGCTTTGCTAATAAGCCAGATATTCTTATGCCTTCAACCATTAAATAATGCAGCAAAGTAATAGAGAAAGTTGTACTTTTATAGGATTTTTCATTTTTATGTTTAGTTCAAGAATTTTAAATTAAGAGCATGAAATTAACATTTTCAAGCACATTGCAGATTAGGGAGAAAAAAGCACAATTCTTCAAATAGGCACACCCGATGGTCAGTGATGCTTGTCATAAGGCTTTACATGCCAAGTGATAACCCTGTAAATCTGCTTATAAAATAGAATCACATTTAACTTTAATACCGCACAATGCGTTCCCAAATCTGCATTATGTACTGTTCATATGAAAAATGTGAACTATGCCTATATGCACAAGCATATCTTTAATTATTTCCAGTTGATAGCTCTGGGCATAGGGTATATTTTTCTCCATTAGGAAAATTTTAATCCACTGGTACTTGAAAGCCAGGTTGATTGGAAATATTGACCATAAGTGTATGTATTTTGTTTTTTGAATGGGAAGGGAAGAGAAGAATTATTAATGACCATTATAAAGGTTTTTAAAAAACCTGTGCATAATGTAAAATACAATATAGGAAGCTGCATAAAAATGCAACAGAGGATGATTTAACTGCATAATTTAATGAGTGTTTCATCGCTCTGCATTACAAAACTAAATGTCACAAAGTAACCTTCACAGAACACATGAAATGGCATTTGTTATATGTACACATTAGTTTTCACATTATAAGTACTTTGCACTACAAAAATACTTCATTTTCTTGTAAAAGTTTAAAGAGTCACTTGAAGTCAAATATTAAGCTAAAGTAATGCAACAAGTGTATATTTATAGAACAGTATATATGAAATGGTTTAACTGTAAACACTGATTAAATAAATCACTATTTCGTATTTGGTGCAATCTTGCTGGGAAATTATTTTAACATTTAATCTTTGTAAACTATTACAATAAATGCAAATAATTTTACATAAACTTCAATATTGCTTTAATTTGTAAATCAAGTTTAAGTAGCTTTTGAAACCAATATATTTTAGTGAGTTAAGTTTTTTAGCATTATAAAAATCATAGTTTATCATTATTCCATTAAAAAATATACGGCTGTGTCAAATGATTATTTTATATGCTGAAAATTCATTGAAAAAAGGGGTCTACCTTCAGGTTAATGCCAGTGTCTCTCAAAGTTCAGTACTTAATTTTAAACCACTTTCCAATTTCAAACCACTTTCTAATTTCACTTTTAACAATCTAAATCTCGAAATAGCTTTAATTTTTAAGATGCTGTAACATTTAGTTGATTAAATTTGTTTTTAAAGCTGTCCAATCACCATTTTAAAGTATGACTTATTACTGCTGTAAAACTGAAGGCTAATGCTCCAGTCACATTCATATGGGGGAAGAAGGATTTCCTGTTTGCCATTTATGGCAAAATCAGAGGAAATTTTCTGCCATGACAAGCAGCCAGGTAAATCTAAAAGGTAATCAAGTACATTTTCCATTACTCTCTCCTAAGAACCAAGCTGCCCACTTACATTTATCCACTAAAAAGGGCATTCAAAACATTTTTTTTGTGTAGTATCCCAAGAATGTGTGAAAAGGGACTGCATTTTCCTCTAAATGGCTGGGCAATTTGTAAAGGGAAAGGATGCATTCCAAAATTTCACTTCAAAAAAAAAATCCTCCACTCTACATCTTCATTACAGATCTCACAGCCTCTATTCTTCATCTTTTTCCACCTATTTTGCTACCATGATTCTGCATTTCTTTGGTCTTTCTATATTGCAATCTCCCCCTACCCCTCTTTCTTCTTAGCAGCAGGCAGATATTGAAGGGAGAGAGACCAGGAAAGGGAACAAAACAAAATATGCAAAAGGAAAAATAACCGGCCAGAGGTGTACAAACATAGCCAGAAGACAAATTAATTGGGCGGGGAACGTACGGAGACAGTCTGTGAGGACAGAAGTGCCTAGGAGGACAGGAGAATATATGGAGGGGTAAGAACAGATTGCAGGAAATGGATCTCCTGTACAGAAATGGTCAGTTTTATTGCAAATAGTTGCACAAATTGTATTTTCATGGTAATGAAATTGAAGATAAATGCTTCAATGTCACAATTGTGTTTTCTTATAACACGTCTGCGATTTTTCTTTTCAATTACTAACAAAATCCTTTACATATTGTTTCATGCCAAGATCATTAAACAGTTTGCATCATTTTGCTACAATCATTATCTGGATTTCTTGCACCATGGATACTTAAATAATGATTAGATGGGTGTAGCATTTAATTACATGTTCAGAACAACGCAAGAGACCTAAATAGAAAAAAAATGTGGAGGAACAATTTTGATGTTTAAAAGCATACTTTGGCTTAACTATATAGTAGCGCTCAGAGACCTGGAATATTCAACCAGGGAGCTCCTGTAAAGATGAAAAGATTTTGGCGGGTCCTCAATGGGATTATATTTTGTGTAAAGCATGCAAATACTTAGCGTGGCACTAGAAAGTCTCCTCGTCAAAATTCAAAATATTTAGTCAATTATATTTTTGATTCTTTTGATTTAATGAGACAGTTGAGAGTTCCATATTCAACAAAATAAATTGTTTTTCACATAACTACTGCCAGTTATATTGCTGCAGGGTATCAAGAACAGGCTGTTAAAATAAGTGCGTTTCCAATTTAATGTTCATGTCCAGAAGATGGCCTACCAGTCAGAAAAATGTGCTGGGGCGGGGTTGGGGGGTGGAGGATAGAAAACTACTATATTAGAAGAAAATAGTTAGGAAACAGTTCTGGGTACTCTTATGTCACCTGCACTGTTCCTATATGGGGACAGGTATGGTGCAGCAGTAATGGCTTTATTACAATAAAATGCAAATTCCAATGGTGTCACAGATTAGGAGAGCAAAGTTCAAGCATCTCAGAGTTTTATTGCAACCAGTCACAAACTTTTAACCAACAGTTATGAATTTTTTGTTGTTTTAAGAATTGGTTAACTTAATTGCCATTCTTTTTTTTTAATGGAGAACTTCTGAGGTACTGTTCATGGATAGTGAGGCCTGGAGTGTGATTTCTAATTTTTTCCATGTTCCTGCTCTGAGGTTACATTAATAACAGGATCAGTGCCCATGGGCCAAACATTATAATTATTACTCCCTGACTAACAAACCAGTGTCCAACAATTTCTGGATGGATAGGTCACTACCTGATAAGTCAGCATAATCTTTTCTTCCACTCACCAGACAAGACAGGGATTATAGGTTGTAACCAAAAGCACCATCAGTAGCACCAGTCTGGGAGCTCTTGACAAACTTCTAATCCATGCAACAATGTTACCTGTGGCTTCAAGCAATGGATTGACCAGCATCTCATTTCATGAAAGACTGAGAAACAGACACATGTACACTCAAGCCTTCACACACATACACACAAGCGCACACACATGGAAGCACATTACCTTGTGTCATACTGTATTGCTCACTGTTGACTGTGTCTTAACACAGAGCTACTCTACTCCTCTTCCCTCTTGCTTACTAGCAACTATCTCAATGTTGCATCCTCTCTCATTTGTGCCTCATCATTCAATCTCTGTTCTTATTGCCAAGTAATTCACTCTTTTTCTTTCTCTCTCTTACACGTGCCTAAACTGACAGGCAGCAATTTCCCGTTTGGAGTTTCATCAGTGCACTGTATGTTTTCTGTTTATCCATTTTATTTAAATTTTCAATGACACAAATTCTATTTCTTTACAGTGGTTTGTAATGCAAAATTCCCCACAGGAGAGTTGGCATAGGCGTCACACAATGGGACATAATCTTAAAATTAGTGCTATTTAGGAGCAAAACCAGGAAGAACTTTTTCAGACAAAGGGTTGTACAAATTTGCAACTCTTCCCACTCCCCTCTCCTCTCCTCTCCTCTCCTCCCCGCCACTGTCAGTGGATGCTGGGACAATTGGAGCATTCAAGACTGAGATAGATAGATTTTTGTTAGGCAAGGGTATCGAGGGATATAGAGCAAAGGTGGGAAAGTGAAGTTGAGGTGCAGCTCAGCCATGATCTAATTGAATAGTGGAGCAGGCCCGAGAGGCTGAATGTCTTATTCTTGTTCTTAATATTCCTATAAAGATGATTCATTGTTATTTAAGACGACATAGGCATAGAAATACAATTTTTCTAAAACTTAAACAAAATCAGTCTTTTTCAAGACAACTTCTTTGTCATTAAAGCACCACCTATACAAAAATGTCTAATGCTGTTATTTAAAGATGCAGATTACACCGAAGTATACCACTGCATCACAAAAATATCATGTGGGGCATATAGCCCCTTGCATTCACATAATCACAATGTACACTGTTCCATTGCTCTTGCACCCCAGCAATTAAGGCGGTGCATCTTTAATTTCAAATTTAGATGGCCTTATAAAATATGATTAGCAGGAATTACTTTGCCAATACTGACTTCTCTTTTAAATAGTGAGATTTATTCCTATGACACCCTACAGTCTTAATAGATTAGACATGCCAATTGCCAAACTAAATATACTTCATGAAAATAAGTTTTAGCCAATAGTATTAGGCCATTGTTAATAAGTCTGCAAATCTCCCATATGTGCATGTTTTTCTTGTGACTTCCAGAATTCATTGCATGCTGTGTACCAAGATCATACACAAAGAAATGGTGAGCAAACCAGATTGTTAATCAAATCAATGTCAATCAAAGCCACAAATTTGGGTCATCTTTCAGTAACTTCCACAGAAATGTACAATGAAAATGTATATACAAAACATGCTCAACTTACCTAATTCAATTACAGAAAAATACTATTGGTAAACTTAATTTCCTTTACTTCGACATAACTGGTATACAAGCTTTTATTAGTATTTGAAATTCCAGATACAACAGAAACCCATCGTTAATCACACAATGAAATTTTAGTTTAAAAGTATGTGAAACAAATTGATCCTGTCTCAAACGTTGAAAATGCACTGCATGAAAATGGAACAGTTGCTAAATCTTTTTTCAACTAAGGATACATACCATTAGTTTCTGGCTTTTCAACTCATTCTTCCTCTCCAAGAGCAGTGGAGCCCATTGTTAACATTTAGAAAGCGAAAATCATCCAAACAGCTTCAGTGGGAGAAAAATCTGAGTTATGCAGACTAGTGATTTCCCAGGTTTGATCTCTGATCAATACTGAATTAGCTAATCTCAACTCAGGCTGCCATGTGACATTACAATTGGCCCCAGAGTCCTGGAGCAAAGCAGGAGATAAAAAACAGCCAGGATTTTTCTCCTGACCATCTTTCCAGTAATCCTTCCTGGAAAGTACACGTGTGTGGACATCTGATGAGGATGTATTTGGGCTCAGCTGTGATAACCCGTGTATGTCAAAAAAAATCTAGTCACTCAAGATCTGGTCTCAAAGAACCGTCGTATGATTGAGGTATCAGCCCATGCAAGTAATTACAACAAGCAGGGATATGAAAAGAAAACCCTGCAAACAAAGCAGCAGGAGAGTAACTTATTTTTAATTAAACCCCTAATATTAAGTGGCACATCAAGTTGATGTTCATGGCATTGCACACAAGAGTCAAGATCAAGCATAGTCTATAGTCTTCAGGTAAAGTGGCATTAGGTCTTGGAGATAATTGAACCATGGCAGGCCAACATAATTTAATATAAAAACAGAAAATGCTGGAAATACTCAGCAGGTCAGGCAGCATCTGTAGAGAGAGAAACAGAGTTAGCGTTTCAGGTCGATGACCCTGCGTCAGAAATGGAAAAAGTTAGAGATGTAACAGATTTTTAAGCAAGTGTGGGGCAGGGAAAGGGGGAGGGGAGGAAAGAACAAAGGGAAGGTCTGTGATAGGGTGGAAGGCAGGAGAGATTAAAAGACAAAAGGGATGATGGTGCAAGGCAAAAGGATATGGTAATGGGACAAGTTAAGAAACAAAAGATGACTAGATGAGGTGTAAATGGCAATGGCAGAATCAACAACAGGTGCCATGTAAGAGAAAAAAAAATAGGGGCCAAGGTTATAGTCTGAAATTGTTAAACTCGATGTTGAGTCCAGAAAGCTGTAAAGTGCCGAATTGAAAGATGAGGTGCTGTTGCTCGAGCTTACGTTGAGCTTCGTTGGAACAGTTTAAGAGGCCGAGGACGGAGAGATCAGTCTGGGAGTGGAGCGGAGAATTAAAGTGACAGGCGACCGGAAGCTCGGGGTCAGGCTTACGGACTGAACGGAGGTGTTCTGCAAAGCGGTCACCCAATTTATGTTTGGTCTCCCCAATGTAGAAGAGACCGCATCGTGAGCAGCGAAAACAGTATACTAAATTGCAAGAAGTAAAAGTAAATCACTGTTTCACCTGGAAGGAGTGTTAGGGGCCCTGGACAGTGGGAAGGGAGGAGGTAAAAAGGCAGGTGTTGCATCTCCTGTGCTTGCACGGGAAGGTGCTGTGGGAAGGGGGTGACAGACGAGTGTTGGGGGTAATAGAGGAGTGGACCAGGGTGTCGCGGAGGGAGCGGTCCCTTCGGAATGCTGAAAGGGGAGGGGAGGGGAAGATGTGTTTGGTGGTGGGATCACGCTGGAGGTGGCGGAAATGGCGGAGGACGATCTGTTGAATGTGGAGACTGGTGGGGTGAAAGGTGAGGACAAGGGGAAACCTATCGTGGTTCTGGGAGAGAGGGGAAGGGGTGAGAGCAGAAGTGCAGGAAATGGAACAGACACGGTCAAGGGCCCGGTCAACCACGGTAGAGGGGAATCCTCAGTTGAGGAAAAAGGAAAACATATCAGAAGCACTAGTATGGAAGGTGGCATCATCAGAGCAGATGCGGCAGAGACGGAGAAACTGGGAGAATGGAAGAGAGTCCTTACAGGAAGCTTCCCTTTTGTTCTTTCCTCCCCTCCTCCCTTTCCCTGCCCCTGCACGTGCTTAAAAATCTGTTACATCTCTAACTTTTTCCAGTTCTGGCGAAGGGTCCTCGACCTGAAACGTTAACTGTTTCTCTCTACAGATGCTGCCTGACCTGCTGAGTATTTCCAGCATTTTCTGTTTTTATTTCAGATTTCCAGCATCTGCAGTATTTTGCTTTTGTATCAACATAATTTAATACCCATTTTGTCCTTACTTGTGTAATATTTTATTTGGTATTGTCCACTTATCGTATGTAAAAAAAAAATTGCATTTGCATCATGGCATTGATTAGGGAAATTTGGAGGTTAGGTGGCTTTATAAAAATAAAAAATGTACGGTATAATTTATTATTCTGTTAAGGTGGAACTGAGTTTAATCTAGCCTGTCCCTTTAAAGCCAAAGAGAGTAATTGACAATGGAAATAAAAATCGGGAGAAATGTAAAATGGGCTGCCAATTCACTATCACCCTTTTTACACTATTGCACAATGTCAAAATTACCCCCAAAAAGTCTAATTGCTATGAATAGGCACATGTGAAAGTTAAAGAAAGACTAATTTCTGTCAGCCTTTAACTAATCTCAGAATGTACCCAATTGCTATTTTCTTTCTGTGTACAAAGTGACTGCTGCAATTTACATGTAGTTTCTATGTAATTCTAACACAGAGGACAGACTGTTCAGCCCAACCAGTCAATGTTATTGTTTATCCTCCCCACAAGAAGTAGCCATAATTCCATGTGCCTGGCTGTTCTCATATCCTTTTATTCCCTTTCCTTAAACCACCTATCTAATTTTAAGCAGCTCTATCAACTTACCCCATAATCCCCTCTATCTAAAGAAAACAGACATGGGTTTTCCAAGTCTTTGTTTTATTTGTATTTCCTCATACCAGGCAGCATCCCAGTGAATCTACACTATACATTCTCTATTGCCTCAAAATCCTTCCTATAGTATGGAGTCTAAAACTACATACAGTACTCCAACTGTGGTTTTACTAAGGTGTTATATAGATACTGTACACCATTACATCTCGACTTTCATACTCTATAGCTCTCAACATAAAACTCAGTGTTCCATTAGCTTTTCTTATGGCTTTATCCACTTGAAGTGCTGCTTTTAAAGTCTTGTAAACCTGACCCCCGAATCCCTCTGCTCTTCCACATCATTCAACTTTCACCAAAGTATTAGACTTGTGTTTGGATGGGAAAAAAAGCAATTATTAACCCTTTGATCACTGTAGCCACATTTCTGCACCACAATTTAGCAGTGTAGAATTTTTGGTTCCCCCAGAAATTGTCGTGTATTATTTGGCTCGATAGACATCACTAAAATTCTACTTCAAAAGATTAATTCAAGGGTGTATAGCAAGGCGGCTCATGTGGAGCATAAACACTGGCATGAGCCGAATGGTCTGTTTCTGTGCTGTAAATTCTATGTAAAGTATAATTATTACTTTTTTTAAAAAAAAGCACCACCTCACATTTACTGATCACTTTTTTTGCCTATTCCACCATCTTCTCAATCTCTCCTTGCAGCTTCTTTTGGTACTTAATTATTTGCTATGCCTCACATTTTAGTATTGTCTGCAAATTTGGATGGCAGCCCCTCTAGCCCTATGTCTAAATTATTGAGGTACGCAGTGAGCAGAAGCAGTCTCAGAACAGAACCCTGTGCAACACCACTAACTCACTTCCAACCACTCTGAGAAACTGCCCATAACTCCTACTCTTTCCCTTTCCTCTAACCAGTTTTTAATCCAATTTGTTATTCTCCTAATTCCAAACACCTTAATCTTCTTCAATAGTCTTGTGTGTGGTACTTTGTCAAAGGCTTTCTGAAAGTCCATGCACACCACATCCACTGCATTTCCCCCTCCACCATATTGGTCATCTGTCACCTTCCCAAAGAACTTAATCAAATTTGCCTACAATGCTACAGTAAAAAACTATTTATTGGCAGTAAAGTGCTTATGGCATCGTGAGGACATGAAAGGCACTATATAAATGCAAATGTTTTCTTTCATTCTATGACAGACTGGATTTCGCCTGAACTGGTTTTTTTTTTAAGCTCATAATAGTTCTGTAATAACAACAGAAAACGCTGGAAAAACTCAGCAGGCCAGGCAGCATCCGTGGAGAGAGAAAGAGAGTTGACGTTTCAGGTCGATGACCTTTCATCAGAACTGGGAAGAGCCGGAAATCAAATAGATTTAAGGCCAGGGTAAAGCTGGGAAAAGGGGGAGGGGATAAAGGAACAAAGGAGGAGATGAAGAGACATTAAGAGACATTAAGAGATATGCAAGGCTAGAGGTGGTGTTAATGTGACAGATTGAGGCTGAATGAAGTGTGAAATCCACTGGCAGAATGAAGGACAGCTGCCAGCTTCTAGGAGGAAAAAAAAGGTGGGGGGGGACAAATAAAAGGGTGGATAAAATAAAATATAAATGGGATTGGAGCTGAGGTAATGTTAGATTAGCTTAACTTACATGGCTGCATGCAACAGTTTTTTAAATATATATTAGGTCAGCAGTGTGGACTGGTCCTTCTTAATAATTGCAATTTGGAGAGTTAATTAGTATACAAAGGATCATCATGTAGAGGCTCAAGCATATTATGCCACTGGTAAAAGATAGCTCTCTCTCGACTACCTGAGAGCCTAGCTGTTGCTTCATTCAATTTACATAGCAAAGGGCTTCATTAAAGCAGAAGCTGGGAAGCCTTGTGATCACAGATCAACTCTGATTGATAGTTCAGTGGGTCACGTTCCCTATCTCAGGCTTAAGACAAGTGCAGAAGACTTTCCGTCTCGCTTCCAAACAGAATAAGCTGTTGTTAGCAAGCAGTAGCAGAACACCACCTGCACTTTAAGAGCCTAAATCAGTTTACCTTTGAAAATGAGCTTAGATGGAGGAATAAGCCTAAATTTATAAAGTTAGCAAGTTGCATATTATTATTTTTCATCACTAAGCATAGTGAAATGGATTGTTCCCACTATGAAAAATTTATATTGCTCATTATTGTATTTTATGTAAAAAGCAAACAGCAGCTGGTTTGAAACTGTGTCAGTCTTGATGGAGGGCTTTTCAGTCCATCTTCCGTAAAGAGAGAGAACGCACATGGCAGAATGCGCAATATTTTAGTAACAAATATACGGAGCAAGAATTCTCTGCTGTATTCTCTGGATCCTGCTATCTTTTAACAAGATATTGGGTAGCAAAGGGTGCAGTCCAGATCGTAGGGGATGTAAGATCTACTTACATGAGAGACTAGTGACACTGAACTCAAGAGAATATCTAGTGAAAAAACCCAAATCTGTAACACTCCCACATAGGCATCTGCTTTCTGGGCCTAAGAAAGTTTCAACTGGTCCTAATCAAGTTCTCACTTTTTGTGCTTTATATGATCACAGTGTAACAAGCACATTTAATCAGAAAAATAGCCATTCCAATAAAAACATTTGTCGGGATTAAAAAAAGATTCAGTAGGACTCATCATTTGCGAAAATGGCCTACCAAATCAAATAGTTCTATGCATTTAATAACATAAGGAAACCAGAAAATGAGTACTGGAAGCCCTTCAATTATGTAGATATAAAACAATGGGTAACCAGGAGTTACATTAGGCCTGCAAACTGTTAACTAACAGAGCCAAGTTCAGATCCAATTTCCACTTGCAAAGAGTGCCACTGCTTCTTGTTTAAGATGCCATACAACAACAACTTGTATTTATATAGCGCCTTTAATGTAGTAAAACGTCCCAAGGCACTTCACAGGAGTATTATAAGACAAAAAATTTGACACCGAGCCACATAAGGAGAACCAGCCTCTCTACAAACACGGAATTGTGGTAATGCCTGTTGCGATCAGCTAGCCATGGATCACTACATTATGGAAATTGTTTTTTGCACTGCAAATTTTTAAGAATATGGCTATGTTTTTCTTAAGGAAAAACTAAGGTAAGGACATCAGGGACGCCTATCCATGATTATTCCTTAAAGGAAAGAAAGATGACTGGTATTCTATTAAAATTGCCTCCAGCCCACAGCCTCCTAGGGCTCTCCCCCTCAGGATCTCTCACTAAACACAACTCGAGATTAAAATGAATTATCTATTTACAGCTCCCTACTGCTGTATTGTAGCAAACTGTAACAACACATAATGCACCTTTAATAACTGATTAACTCTCAAATTTATGGATCCTAACATAGGTAAAATGTATCATGTCTCAGAGTAGTGATAAGATGATATGTAGCCTTAAAGGCTTGGAAGTTAAGACCATCACCGTCAACCCCAATGTTCCCCTCATACTGACAAAGAACTGCTTTAGCAAATATCTATTTCAATAATTATACTGATTTACTATGATTACTTTACATCATCAGAAAATATAGCACTGGAAATGTATTCTTGCCACATTCAAGTATGCTAATAATGGTGCACTGTATATGCTTTATATATGACAACTGGTCAATAGCCAAACGTATCTTTTTTTATACTTCAATTGTACTTGTTTCACAAAATACAAAGTGTTTTTAAATGCCTTTTCAAGATTCTACAAAGTCAACATAAAATAGGCTACAATTATGGTTTGCGCTACTCAGCATTCAATCTATTTCCATATTTGCACTTGAATCAGTGGGAAAAAGGTTGCAAAGGTATTTTTATCAACAACTACTTGCATTCTGCAGCACTTTAAATGTTGAAAAACATCCAAAGCACTTTAGAGAGAAAAATTAAAAATAATTAAGTCAGGAGAAGTTGCCTAAAGTATAGTTGAAACTATGTCATCCACAGCGGAAAGGTTCAGGAAGACAAGGAGGCATAATGCACCACGGTGACAGTCACAGAGAATATAATTTGTGACTTTCGCTAGGACTGTCTTGGCGCTGTCAAGCCAAACACAAGGGATTCAAAAAGAGAGTTTTGGGAGATATGGGCACGGAGCTAGGAGGCATCTTAAAAGATGAAAATAAAGTTAGAGATGAGGGTGGCTTTTGGATGAGGAGAGGTTGGTCTTTCTGAGCGGATGGGTAATGATGGTTTTAACATTGCCTAAGAAAAGAAAGCTATAAACAATGACAACAAACATGGGACCAGGAGAGGTCATTGATGGTCAGGAGTTGGATTGAGAAACCAGAACTTGGATCTCATGGAAGAGATGAACATGGAGAGGGTGGGAGAGTGGAGGAGAAGATGGGAGAAAAATTAGTGGGACAAGTGATCAACGATGGGAAGGCTAAAGAGTAAATGGGAGCAAGGAGGGAAATCAAAACACGCTTAAATCAAGATATAACCTTGTGGTAGGAGATTTTACTAAATGGAACAAGAGTAACACACCACTCTTGCTTGACCCTATCCCCAACAATGATGCAAAGCTCAATAATAAATGGAATTTCAAAACATGAACCAAACCAAGGAGATTTTTTTTCAAATTTAAATGACAAAAGTTGATGTCATGCAAACTTAAATCTATTATTCTTTAATTAAAATAGCCCTCACTTTTTTCACATGCATGCAAAACACCACTGTCAATTTAAAAAACCCAAAGTTCTCGACACAGGAATTGGGAGATCCTTATGCGGGGGCCAGCAGCGAATGCCTTCGCTTCATTGCTGACCGTAAATTCCGGGCCATTATGGTCCAACCAATTTAAAACTAAAATTCTATAATAAACACTATACTATAGCTGGGATATAATTAAACACAACAAAGCATGCATATCAAAGCAATGTGTTAATGCAATGCAGGTCTGTATGAGGTCATTATTGTTTCAAAATTTTCACAGTACTCTGGTCAAGGTTTCCCACTGATAGGGAAGAACATTTCTGCCCTATCAAAGAACAATGGGGTAGAGTTTCCACTTTGGGTGCAATCGGCAATCCGGATACAAATTATGCCCAAAATTGTGCTAGTTTTGAGAAGTGTCTTTTTTTCTCAAGTTTTCGCGCAAACTTATTTGCATATCGCTGAACATAAAATCTGCCATGAACCAGCAGGCAGTGTTTTAGAATGTAATTTTAAAAATTTGCTTTAAAAAATATTCCTTGATATATTTAAGAGTGGTAAATTGGTGCAGTTTGATTAATACAGCTGAAAATGGGTTTAGCACAAAATATAAGCATTTTTAATCACCATCTGTGAGTAACCCGATTTTAAATAACTGAAAATGACTTTTAAAAAAAACTATGCAGAACCATTTGCTAGTTATAGTGGTGTACAGCAATGTTTCCTCTAATTTTTTTTGGCCCGCGCGGCTCCTTTAACAGTCCGTGCAGCCCGTTATTCAAAATTCCGCGCATGCGCAGTTTTTCTATTTAAAAGCCAGTTCACCAGTTGCGGGGGACCTGCAGAGCACTGCGCGGCCGCACAGCTTAAAGGGAACGTTGGTGTACAGTAGTCAGTTTCTTAGTAAATTTTTAAAAATTATATTCAAAAGCTTTTAAAACATGCCTATTAGTGTCCTTGCACCCAAAAGAACCAGCTTAATTTTAATAGCCAGCGCAATTAGCAGAAACTCTCAATGGTGATTAATTTGATCCGGGGGAGTGGCCAGTTTTGTGGGCAGGGCCAGCTTCAAGCGCGATGTATTTTAAAGTAGCACAAAAACTTGCAGAAACTCAATTTGCGCTTGAAATTCCATGATATTTTGCGCTGGTTTGGCCGATTTTGGGCGAATTGTGCTGAAAAAACTAGTGCAAAACAATGGCCCAGAAATTCGGGTCTCCACGGGTGAGTACGCGCTGTGTACTCACCCGTAGGGCCACCGGAAGTGCCGGTTTCGCGCATGCACGGGAAACCGGAACTTCCGGTCTCTTGAAGGAAGGGGTTCGCGGGTCAAGCGCGTGCGCGGGAGAGGCAGCGCGTACGCATCGAACTTCCGCTTTTTTTTTAAAACAGGTTTCTCCGTGCGGTTAAGTCCCTAGCAGCTGCGTGTGGAAAAAGCAGGCTTTTAACAAGGCAAGAGGTGAATTAAGTAAAATTAAAACATTTTTTCCACAGGTTTATCATTTTTAAATACTTTAAAGAAAGGTAAGTTTATTTTTAGCCCCGTTAAAAACTTTAATACATTTTTTCAAAAATTTAAATTTTTGTTTAAAAGTTAATTTATGTAATTTATAGATATTTTAAAACTGTGATTTTTAAAAAAAAATTATTTGAAGTTTTACTTAGGTTTTGGCGCCGATCTCTATTCATAGATTTGACAGGTCTTCCTGTCAAATCTATGAATGGAGATTCCCTGTTGGCTCCCCATGGCCCACGTGATCCCAGGGGACGGTGTGAACTAGTTGCGCCGCTGGGATACGCGAGCACTGCACACCGGCAGCTGGAGGAGGTCCAGGATCGGAATCCCACGCGGGCCCACAGCACAACGGCAGGCGCGCTATGTAAGTGCATCCGCTATGCTTGCACCCGCGGGAAGCCTCCGACCCGAATTTCTGGGCCACTGTCTTTATGCTTTGCCCACCATGTAATCACAATGACTGGTATTACCTGTTGTCAAGGATTTTCGCATCATGTTAATGTAATACTTTGTCAAATTTCAGATGTCCATTTGTGCAATTAAACATTTTTACACTAGGCACTGAACCAGCTCCACATATAGGTCCCAGTTAAACAAAATCATTTTAACTCTCAGGCATCATTTAAATATGTCTGCACTGTCTCCAACCCGAAGCCAGAGGGAATGACGTCAGGGCCAGCAAGTGGGAGTGGACAATCGGGCAGGAGGCAGACTGCGCCGGGCACCTAAGGGAACGTTCAAAGCTTTGACACACTCCTCTTGTGGGCCATGCATAACATTATAAACTTCCAACATTAAAAGCCTGGTAACTTAAAAAAGAAAATGGTCAGCTAATGGACCTAAGGGAACGGTCCCCAGCAAGGTAAGTGAAGAGGGAAGGAGTCAGGGCTGATTGCAGCTGGAGAAGTTGAGAGAGACCGGGGAATAGGAGGCACAAGGTTTTTTTGTTGGACCTCCTATGCCACAAGAAAGCTTAAGAAAATGTAAAAAAAACTAGCCTGGGCCTCTTCTGGCACAATGCTGATTGCCGCTAGCTTTTGTTGGCAGGTTCAGCACTGCGTGGGCCTACCAATCCTGTTACATTCCCAATGTAAATTACCTGGGATGGTTGCAGTTTACCAGCAGCATTGGAGATACCCAGATTCCATGGTGGAATAGGGAACTTCAAATTAAGGACAGGATCTATTACAGCACGGAAACTGCCAATTTCTACACTACAGTCGCACAATATATATACAGACATAAACAATGTTGTGTCTCTGAAGTTAACAAATTGTAATGCAAATCAGGAATTTATTAAACAGCTATATGAATGCAGCAGCTAAATTAAAACCTGTAAGAAAGCAGCAAGTAAAAACATCCTGCAAGACAGGAAGCTGAAAATCAAACTAATCAGTCACCTTAATACACCTACCTGCATATAGATTGGAATACTATGCTTTAAATTTTGGTCCCTAAAAATTTCATACAGATCAATGTGTTCCTCAGTTGCTGTGTAACTTCAGCAGCTGCTACATCAAACTATTACTTTCAATTACTTATTATGGAAATAGAATCTTCATAATAGCTATCACTGCTCAAGGTAGCAGCTAGAATTTAAAAAAAAATATTTTATGCAATCATTTATGCAAAAGGACTTAGTTCTGCACATAGTGCATAGACTTAAACAGTATTCCAGCCATCTATTTTTTAAATTCCAAATTATTTTCAATAGAAAATTGTGTGCAATATCAAAAATTTTCATCCAGCTACATGACATTAAAAACAGCAGTTTTCTGGAACCGTAAATTTCCTGTTTACATAGAAAATTTACGTTGGAGGCACACAAGCTATTCATGTATCTTTATTCAATTATGCTAATAAAGCACGATATTCAGGGAGGCTATGCAAGATGACGATGAAGAATTTCTAACCTTAAATCTGAGAATCTATCATTTTCTTTCTTACTCTGAACATTTTTGATTTCTACTCATCTCAATTCCACTCAACACAGTTCGGGCAAAGCGAAGCAAGGAAATGTCAGACAGGTCACCAGTCACAACATGAGAGAAAATTCAGAATGTATGATTAACAGCAAGTAGAACGGAGAGATAGACAAAACCAAGAAAAAGTCCTGTAAATTGAAAGGCTGCAAAATCTCCAAAGACAAAAAATTGAAAACGAATGTGAAAAACAACATAACAGGATTAAAAATACTGAATTTCTACTACATGTACAGAACAAAGACAGATAAATATACATCGAGCTGAAATATCTGGATCTGACTAAACAACCCCAAATCTCACATGCAAGTGCAGTCACATTATCGTGCTCCCAGCAATGGTTTATATCGAAATCTCGAAGATCAATGGGCAATGTGGAAGAATCGCCACGACAGGAGTTGTGAGCTCAAAAATATTAATTGTCAAGCAGTTTAGCCCATGCCCATGCTGTGCACATTATAGAAATATAGGGCTGGATTTTGTCAATGGGAAGCTTTTGGAGGCGGGACTGCTGCTTGCCGGCTTTCAATCCCGCCTCCATCAGCTTCTGGCCAACCAGCGGGATTTTCCCGATTGACCTTGTTAAGCCCACCCAGCGGGCTCAGCAGGCCAATTAGGGGGAAGTCAGTGACAGAGCACGTCAACGTATGTCAAGATTTTTTGAAAGAAGAAATGTCAGCGTTTGACAGCTCTGTGAAGCTGTCAAACACTGACATTCTGTGTAGTTTGATGAGTCCTTGTGTTCAGGACTCATCAAACCTTTCAACTTTGCAGAAATCACCTGGCTGTTGGATCGGAGGATCCAACAGTCAGTCTGTGAAATCTACAATGGAGATGTCGGAACTCCGGCTCCACAGCGGCTGAAGGCCGTAGGCAGAAACAAAGGTATGTGAACATTTTCTAACACTTTACACTCACTTTAAATACTTACCACTCCACACTTGCACCCATCACTCACCTCTACATTGCACTTTCAGACCCTCCGACCCCCGCAGACATCCTACTCGTCTCCTACACCCTGGTGGGATTCCCCGAGGTCGGGAAGCCTGCACTTCGGATGGAAAAATGGGGCTAATCCTATTTTCTGCCTGTTAACTACCTGTTAACAGGCAGTTAATAGGATTTAATCTCTTTCCCGCCTCGAGGAGACGGGACCCGGGGCAGGACGACTTCCCGCCTCATGGCAAGAGGGCACGGAGGCGGGTTGGGGGTGGGCTTGCCACCCGCCCCCAAATTCTGCTACTTTACCGGCAGTTCCGCCTCCATACACGCCTCCTCGGGGCTGACAAAATCCAGCCCATAGTTTCCCTGTCAGTCCTCCAAAGATTCATGAGCACAACATAAGGGTTAAGAATGCTGTAACCAAAAGTAAAATATTATACACTACTGATTCTTTCTGTGGAATTCTCCTACACAATGTCACCTAAAACTCTGTCCTTTCTACACAAAAGTCTAATTGCATAATTAAACATTATCTGATGCTACATTGTATGAGCATACAAGGGAAAGCTCTGGCTTGTCAACTTGTACACTAACAAATAATTTCTGCACTATCAATAATCACTGGGTTCAATTACATGTCATAATAGTATCAACAACAACTTGTATTTATATAACGCCTTTAAATAGTAAAACGTCCCAAGGTGCTTCACAGGAGCGTTATAAAACAAAATTTGACACCAAGCCACATAAGGAGATATTAAGGCAGATCAAAAGGGTAAGTTTTAAGGAGCGTCTTAAAGGAGGAAAGAAAGGTAGATAGGGAGGGAATTCCAGAGCTTAGGGCTTCAGCAGCTGAAGGCACGGCTGCCAATAGTGGAGCGATTAAAATCGGGAATACGCAAGAGGCCAGGATTGGAGGAGCGCATATATCTCGGAGGGTATGGGTTGCAGGGCTGGTGGAAGTTACAGAGATAGGGAGGGGCAAGGCCATGGAGGGATCTGAAAACAAGGATGAGAATTTTTAAATCGAGGCATTATTTAACCAGGACCCAATGTAGGTTAGCGAGCACAGGGGTTATGGGTGAACGGGACTTGGTGCGAGTTAGGCTACAGGCAGCAGAGTTAACATCCTGTTAAGCCTGTCATTATGAAACCTAATCCACAAAACTCAAGGGCACAATATTGATCTCACTCTCCAACTCGCTCACATGTAAGTCACTTCACAACAGAATGCAAGTAAATACATAACAAAAAGCTCATCAACCTGAAACGTCAACTCTGTTTCTCTCTCCACAGATGCTGCCTGACCTGCTGAGTATTTCCAGCATTTTCAGTTTTTATTTCAGATTTCCAGCATCTGCAGTAATTTTGCTTTTGTATTAGTGTTTAATTCACTGCCACTTCTCTTCCAGGAATAACAAGAATGAGTCTGTATTACAAAAAGTTTCCTTGTAAAATGAAAAGATCCACTAGATCACTAGAGTGCAAGCAACAATGGCCCAGAAATTGATCTCGCTCTGTTCCCGCGGGGGTAAGGAGTAGGCGCGATCTCTCACTCCGCGTTGGCTTTTTCAGATCCAGCTCGCACGAACTTGATGTTCCAGACATCAGCTGGGCAGTGCTTGCGTATCCCACCGGCGTAGTGAATTCGTGCGAGCTGTGGGATCACGTGACTCAGTTAGAGCCAATGGCAGCACACCATCTTCCATTCATAAGTTTCACATACGTGCTGTGAAAGCTACGAATCTTACACACCCCCAAAATAACAGCTAAACCTCAATTAAATTAAAAAAAAAACCATCACATTAATAAAATAAGTATAGTTAAATAAATTAACCATTTTAAATAAAAAATTTAATTTTTGAAAAAATTTAAAATCTTTTAAAAAGTTATAAAAATAAACTTACCTGTCTTTAAAGTCTCTAAAAAAGATATACCTGTTAAAAAAAATTCAAAAAAACTTAATTCACTACTTACCTTGTTAAAAGTGGGTCTTACTCCTCCTTTTTCCATTTCTAAAATCTTCCGTCCTTACCTGCGCGTCCAAAGCACTAAGTGCACAGCGTGCGCGCAGCCTGTAGCGCGCACGCGATGCACCGAGGAACCGCCCCCTTTTCCAAAGACCAAGTGCCGGTTTTCAGCGCATGCGCAGGGCATGCAGAAAACCGGCAATTGGAGAGAGAATACGCGAGAGTACACAGTGCGTACTCTCGCGCAGCGGGATCAATTTTTGGCCCATTATGTACAAAGCTCTGGTACCCTGACCAAAATTCTCCCTCAGTCAACACTATCAAAAAACAGATTATCTGGTCATTCATTCAATGCTGTTTTGTGGAACCTTGCTCTGTGCAAATTGGCTACAATGGCCCTGCATAACAATGGCGAATGCATTTCAAAAGCAATCTTTGTTTTGTCTTATCTTGAGCATGTGATCAAATGTGTGTGTCTGGATCTTTTTAAACCAGTTATCAGTGATATATTACATTTAAGAAAAGAAAGAATTTGCCTTTATATAGTACCTTTCACATCCTCAGAATATTCTAAGTCACTTTACAACTAATGAATTACTTTTTTTGAGTTGAGCCTAAATTATGCGCTCAAATCCTGGAGTGGGGCTTGAACCCACAACCTCCTGACTCAGAGACAAGAGTGAGGGCCAAGGGTAAAATTTAAACATTTTCAGCAGAACTTTTTTTTAAACTATCTCCTCAAGCAGATAAAATAACACAATTCTAAGAATTAACCTAATCTTTGATAATTAACTTCTAAATATCAGCTGTGTTTCTTACTTAATCTGAAATTCCCAAGTGTCACAGTTTCTTCTTCTGACATCCTCTAACTAACTGCAAATTATGAGGGAACTTCTGCCTCACTCATAGGATATGTTCAACTGCTTCGCAATTCAAACTGAACCTATTTTTTATATCCTAGAAAATAGCAAATTTTAAGATAGCTGATCCCTTAGCTTCAAAATGGAATCTTCAGTCAAATACAAACTGAACCAATTCTAAAGTTTGGTTGCAATAAAATATTGCAAATCCGTTAAGCCTGTCATCAGGAAGAACACAACAAAAAACTTCACAATACTGTGTTGGGATGGTGCTGTTAAAATCCCTCTGTACAATGACTGAATTTTAGAAGACAACTGTCACAATAATACTAGACAAAATAGATCAATTGTATCTCAGCACTATATAAATACAAGCTGTTTCTTCCTTTCTAAAAACTGATGCTGTCCAGATTTGAGAACCAAAATAACATCTAACTTGAAATTGGAATAGAAAAAATTCCAAATGACCAAAGGAATGATTCACAAAGCCAACTCTGTGGTAATAAAACTAATTGATGACAAACAATGATACATGCATTGAAAGGCTAAAAATGAGCTTTTTATACCATCCTCACTCCAAAAGTATTACAATTTTCCACCCATAAATCTGGGCAATTTCCATGTTGTTCTAAAAAGCAATGGTAAAAATACTACCTCTAAAATGTTACCAAGATGTACTCACAAGTGCAGCAAAATTGAAACAGTCACCCAATGACAAGAATAGACAGACCATGGTCGTGGCATACAAAACCCGAAGGAATTGGCACAGTTTCTATTACAACAAATGTCTTATTTTTGAAAACAACAGAGGTAAGCAGACAGACACCTCTTGGGGAACTTTGATATATCTAATTGGCTCTCAGGATGGGTGAAGGATTAGAATGCACAGTGGAAAACTATATAACTATCAATTTATCCTCCAATATGGTTTTATTCCCATCTTAATTAAGTCTGACATTATCAGACAAAACATTCTGGCATAATTCTTCTCATCCCATTCTCTCTGCTGTGATGCATCCTGTTCCCCTGTTGTAGAAGCTTCGGATTTCTGATTTATTTAAAATTTCCTACAACAGCCCTAGATTTAGAATCACAGGATAACATACTACAAAGTATCTGGACAACCTTGAATCAAATTGCAGTTGGCTCTATTTAATTCCATTTTCTTAACTATGTCACCTTTTATGGTACCATTGCCAAATCACACACCAAATGGTAGCTTTAAAAAAAGTTTTCTCCCAATTTCAAATACAGTTCTTTTTGTCCACCAAGTACAAACTGAATTTCTAAGCATGCTTACTCCAAAGCACAACTCCTCCACAATCAATCAGCATTACAAAAAAGAACTGCAATAATTATCGGATTTGGCATTTCAGAGCCCGAGTTATTCTGTACATTGACACCTCAAAGCTTTTGCCTACTATTCTGAATGTAAGAGAGCATTACAGAGTCACCAAAAAATTATAAGACCTAATGGGAATCAATGCTCCTCAGTAAAGAAAAGCTGCAGGCAATGCATATATAGATAGTATTATTGGGATACGTTGTTTGGCAAGGGGGGACATCCAAGGCAATTGCTCAAAATCCAGCGATGTTCATAGACTAACCATTTGTAATACAATTTTTAGATTCTGATTTTTTATCTCTCTCTTCTGCAGCAAACAGGAGTCAAATGAGATTTCATTATAAATGGTGCGATTTAAAAAAAAGTCACAACAGCAAGTCTAGGTTTTCTAGGGCAACAGGTGATCACACTCGACTAACCTGTTTAGAGTTCTTTGAGGAAATACAAGAGCTTGTAGTTAAAGGGAACTACACAGTGATGGGGCAGAGGACTGGCACAGACCTGTGGTCGCAAACGATCTGGATATTGAGGGAGTGGCATCCCTTTATGCTGAAGAAGCCAGGCTGATGATGGAGAGCACACAGGGCAATGTGAGTGCAGTCTATGACCCCTTGAACCCTGGGGAAGCCTGCAATTCTTGAGAACTAGTGCTCTCATGCCCTGCTTCACTTGGTCCATCGGAAGGAGATACAGCTGTTCTTCCTGGAATAGAGAGCCTCGGTCACCTCCCTGATGCAGCAGTGTACAGCGAACTGGGAAATGTTGCTGATGTCACCTGCCATAGCCTGTAACAACCCCGTGGAGTAAAAATTAAGGGCAACCGTGACTTTGACAGCCACAGGTAGTGCTAGCCATGCTGTGGTTTTGGGCTCCAGTTGTGGCTGCATCAGGTTACAGCACTCCATTACAGCTTCCTTGTTGAAGAGCAGGTGCCTTGCACATTGCTGCTCGGTTAAGTTGAGATAGCGCAGGTGTTCCCTGAAGACCCGCTGTAGGCAGGGCCTCCTGCGCAATGTGCTCCTCCTCCCACATCTCCTAGCTGCGCCTGCTTGCTCCAGTTTTCTTTGCTGCTCCCTACCTCTTCCAGCCCCAAAGCCAGACCTAACAGACCACCCATGAGTGACACAAAATATTCCCAAGGCAGACAAGCAGTCCAGCACTAGCAAATAGTTGCTCCCAGAACTCAAGTCAGCAGTTGAACAGAGAAAATAGCCATAAATGGCCCAGAAGTTGACCAGCAGTCTAGCAAGGCAAACCAGCAACTAACCTGTATGGATGAGATAAGCCATTTAAATAGGATCCTTGCTGACTGTTCGCGCTATGACTTGCTGGGTGAGTTTATCACGTGGCAAGTCAGGCACTGGGGCATACAAATTTCACAAAAGGGTCCTACAACTAGCATAGAACCCCTATTTTATTATAATAAGGTTTTTCAAAACATATGCACACGCTGTGGGCACCTACCGGGGGGCACGCCCAATCCAATATGGCGGGTGGTGCACTTCTGGTGCAGCACGGGCGTGCGTCACCCGCCATATTTGAACCTTAGGTGCCCACCTTAAAAATGGGGTGGCAAGATCCAATTACTAGACCTTGGTTTCTGGGTGAAACTAGCTTCAATGTTATTCCCACCTCCAAAATGCTCAGGACCCTGGAGGTTCAAAGAAAAGGAATATGTTTAAAGTTTAAGTTAGACAAAATAGCCATAGTACACTAGACGGAAACAAAGTGAAAGGCTAGATAAAATTATAAAATGAGGAAAGGGAAGACAAGCAGGAGTTAAATTTATATTTTGATTGTATAGAGTGAATCTTATAATAATAAAGTTACTCCTTACATCAGTTTTGTTACTGAAATATTATAACTTGTTTGTGTCAGAGTGTGAGCTAAACCATTAAATAAAATGCTTGGCATTTCCCTGCCCTGAAGGCAAGCCACAGGTTAAGACAAAATGCTTACTGACTCTCACTTTAACAAATTTAGATCAAGGTTTCAACTATTTTACACCCCATCAATTAATCAATCTAGCCATCGTGACTTAAGCCAGTTACAAGTAGTTCTGATAAAGATTCAAACATTGATTTCCACAGGAACTTACAATTAGATCAGAATCACGTCCCATGGAGATGACTGTCCTGTTTACAGTTCTCAGTAGCTTCTCCATAATTATCTGGACATGTCGCTGAGTTGGTCCCTAGGTTAGAATCAATGGAGACTGTTACAAATGACAACGAACAAAACAAAATACTGATGTTTACCATTAAAATCCATTTTCGTTCTAAGAAATCAATTATAATTGCACTCAAGTTCAAGACAACAGAATGAATGTTCCAATGCCAAAAGCAAAGTTTGCAGGATAAAATGCAGGGGTTATTATTAATCGCACTTTGTTGTAAAGAAATCATGAAATGATTTCTTACCAACTGCCACTTCTACAGTCAACAGCAAAGTAGTAAATCATATCAAGAGAGGTGTTAAATATACAAAAAATGTGCACCTTTTGGAAGTCATTTTGAAAGCATAATTGAAATGACCCGGAAATGCAGAAATAAGGCCCGGAATTTTCAGTGGGTAATGACAGCGAACTACCAGCGTCATTTACTGTTCTGACACTGGCTGCTCTGTGGACCTCCCCGCCATAGCTAGCAATCAGTGAAACTGACGAAAACTTGAACTTTTCTGCGGTAATATCGCTGTTAAATACCCCATTAAATGTTAAGCCTTGTTGGAATAGGTTTAGCTGGAGTTTTAACAACATATTGACTGGTAAACAAATGTTCTGGCCCTGAAAAACTAATTTTTATATTTGTGGAGTGTAAATTTCTCAGTTATGGTAAAAATTACAATTTTAAAAAACTTCAAAAAAATGTTTTAAAGTTTGTTCATGATATTTCAGCTTCTACCTTATCCCCACGTGAGAGTCCCAATTTTTATTTCGCTCTCTGTAACATTTTTTAAAAGTCCGGATAAAAGCAGCTTCTCATTTCCTGGTTTCCTGTCTGTGAGAATTCTGCAATGAGATTGGCTGCTTAGACAGCTTGTTGATGTCACAGCAGCATCGCACTAGGGATTCCCATTACAGAGCGCTGAAATCAATTGAACGTCGAAAAAGGCAAACTTCTCGTCAGAGATTGCGAGATCTCTGTGGGCAGCTTTCTTCGGGCCAATGGCGAGCATCTTTCCATTGCCGCTGACCGCAAATTACAGGTCAAGAAGTCATAAAATCAAAACTTTGTTTACAAATGGGGCATATCCACTTGTCAATATAGGCTATGCACTATCTCCAACTGAACAGGCATCCTGCTCCCAGGACTCCACCAATGCACACAGCCTGAAGTACTCACCAGAAGGTAGTCTGGTCTGCCTGATTCTCCATCTGAAATGGAGAGCTCCATAGAAGGTGAAATGATGACATACTGATTTTTTTTTAAATAAGATTACTGGTTGTTTGTATGGTCTTTCTCATTCTTTGAACAAATTTCAACCTATACATACAACAACAACTTGCATTTATATAGTACCTTTAAAAGAAAAATGTTGCAAGGTGCTTCAGAGAGGCATAATCAAAAATTGCCTCTTTTTATCATTCCATAGAAGAATATATGGTCATGGGGCATTGTTCTTGTAAGAACTATGTACCATATGCAGTCATCATAATCAGATGACCTTTGCCTACCCTGACAATAAATAAAGGCTACATGCTGGGTCATAGATTTAATTCCTGAGCAGAAGAGGAAGGAATGAGCTCCTGAGAGCAACTAAATATGTGAAGAAATTAAGCAGCACCGACTAGTATGCAGTCAAAAAAAAGAGAAACAAGGAATGTGCAGTGCTGGAGCCCTATTCAAGAATTGGCCTGATAATTGTAATCTTTTGCATTGCAGAAGGATTCCTACGAAGCTCATTTCTTCACTTATATCACAGCCATTATATAGCAAGTTGTTCAAAGACCCAGCGGGGTGCATTGTGCTGTTTTTGAATATGGGATGGGGGGAGGGGGGGTGGGAAAGAGAAAAGTTTGAGTGTTATATGTGAATTTTTGTGCATTTACTTTTAAGCGAATATAGAAACAGTCATGGAAACTTTTTTATATTTGATCTCGGGATGTGGGTTATACTCGCAAGGCTCCATTTATTGGCCAGCCTAGTTTCCCTAAGAATATAGTAATGGATCTCCTTGAACCGCTGCAGTCCTTGTGGTGATGGTACTCGCACAATAGTGAGAGGTTGGCGAATTCCAGGATACTGCCAGAGATGATGAAGGAACAGCGATATATATCCAAGTCAGAATTGTATGCGACTTGGAAGGGAACTTGGATGTGATGGTGTTCACATGACGTTGCTGCTCTTGTCCTTGGTGGTAGAAGTTGCAAGCGAGTGCTGTCAAATTAACTTTGGTGAGTGCTATAGTACATCCTATAGCCACAATGCATCAATGGTGGAAGGGGTGGATATCGAGTCCAGTGGCTGGGGCACCAATCAAGCAAGCCTCTCTGTCCTGGTCAGTGTCAGGCTTTTTGTGTGTTGGTGTTACTGCATCGACCTGACTTGAACCTTGTAGATGATGGAGAGGGTTTGAGTGCTCAGGAGATTAGCCTGCCTCAGCGCTGCTCTTGTAGCCATGGTATTAATATAGCTGGTCCAGTTGAGCTTCTGGTCAACGGTAACCCCAAATATGTTGATGGTGCAGAACTCAGTAATGGTGGTGCTGTTGAAGGCCAGCAGAGATGGCACAAATGTTGTCAGCCCAAGCCTGGATGTTATCCAGATCCAGCTGTCAGCTGGTATGATTTGCTTTATTATTGGAGGAGTTGTGACTGGAGCTGAACACACTAGAATCATCAGCAAACAGCTCTACTCCTGACCTTCTGATGGAAGATGGTTGGCAGATGACACTTTCTTGAGGAACTCCTGCAGTGATGCCCTGGGTCTGTGATAACTGTCCTTTGAAAACCACAATCATTTTCCTTTGTATCAGGTATGATTACATCCAAGGAGGGCCCATTATTATTACTTAGCATATGCAGACTCGGCATATTATTCGAGCCATCTTGGAGCACTCGTCACTGGCATTAAAAGTGCATGGGTCACCAAATAATTTAGTTAGTGGGCATGATTCAGTGACGTGAGATACGGTTTGTTTCTGTGCAAGGACATGTGTCATTATGATAAAGGCCCCATAAGTGAAGATTTGCGGTGCACTGTCCCTGTTCGAAAGCAGTTGAGAAGCACCCAACTACAACATGGACAGTTGAATCCTGGTTTACGGTCTGTAGATTCAGAAATGATACGATTTATATGAGCATCTGCTGTCCACTCTTCGTGCCAAGGAGTTGGTATGGAAAAGACAAAGGAATCAGGAATGGTTGACCATATTGGGTTGGTGGACAGAATAAATCAGAGTGAATTGGCAACATGAATTTGTCATGAAGACTATTCACTAATTTTACTACTGCATTTGAACAACAAAGATGTGGAGGAGCTATGTTGCAGAGGACTGGTAACCATGGGAAGGGAGTAGGGCGCAATATGCCAGACACAATTTGCATAGTGAAATGCAGTAGAGTATTCACCAGTTTAGTGTTCAGTGAGCGAGCCCAAATGAGAGTGCAATATCTCACAATTAAATAGCAAAGTGACGAGCAGATGAGCGTAAAGTGGAGGCATTTGTTCCCCAGGCAGAGGTGGCAAGTTTGACAATTAGATTATCCCAGGTTTTGACTTTCTCAGCAGTTTTCAGTCGATGGTTTTTATAGGCTATTGAGCAGTCAAATGAGAAGTTCAAGTAAACATGGTGAGTACCAGGTTTAAAAAGTTGACCTTTTAGGATAATAATGAGGGCCCATTGACCTCCACTGACCAGTTTTGCAAAGGCTCCTTGGTGCTATACTCAGTCAAATGCTGCCTTGATGTCTAGCTATTTTTGCTGAAACATTATTGGGTTTTTGTTTGTTACAATTAGATTCTATAGAATTCTTTTTTGGAGGAATGCAATTGGGAAGAAAGGTTGGCATAATATGATTGGCAAATAAGAAGTAGCCAATTATAATAGAGAAAAACATTAAGCAATGAGAACAAAAAACTGAGATTCTCTCAACAGTCATAGCAGTCAGACTATACACAATAGACAAGAATACATCTATAATAATATTTTAAATAAAAACAAATTACAATATAATTTAAAGTACTTTAATATATAAAACGCTGTAAATCCATATGGAATGTTCAATTGGAAAGTTATATTTGATAAACACAGTATGAATCTACTAACCCCATCCTTTCTGTAGAGTACTTCAAGGATGTTGCTAAGCAGATGGCAGCATGCTTCCAGTTCCTCTTGTTTCTCTAAATGATACTTTAGCTGTTCAGTCATCATTGGTAGAAGGATGTCTCTGCAGTCTAGCCATAGTGAAAAGCACCATTCAAAATAATACAAAAACTCTTGTTAGCTAATAAATAGAGTTTCATTTTTCACTATTGTGTTTCTTAAACCTGAAAAACACCCATACTGCAAATGTATTTTCATCAATAAACAAATCATCCTTGCAATAAATTACTAGAATTTCATATGCTAACTCCTTGCAAATTGAGAATTTATATAATTTAGGATTGGAATAGTTACAGAAAAAGAACTCTTTGATGTTGTCATGTTGACTTAATTTGTTGTTATTGATAGAACTTACATTAAGCATTTGGCTTTTAATTAAGTAGGTGGTTCATCGTACAATATTTGAAGTAACAGAATTAAAATAGTAGTGTAATGTCAATATATATTTCACAAAATATATATCTGAAAGGTGATGCTTTTGCTGGGTCTTATGCAAGATGATTTAAGGGTTTTCCACAATGATATATTAAGGTTTTCCAACATGAAATTCCTACAAGTTGAGCAGAGCGAGTGAATGCTTGCATGCACTATTTTAAGTTGCCTACATTAGTACTTAAATACACCTAGTCACTGCAGAAAACATAGATATGCAACTCAGCTCAGTCACTCTGTATGTAATATTTAATGCATTTATGAAAACTGCATCTCATCAAGATCGTTTTACAGAGCAAATTGCCTTAAACATAATCTTTCAACTAAACAAATTTCTCTCATGTAGCCAATCATGGAAGGGATTGCTTTTGCTGTGTTTCTTTGTTATAATGTCTTTACAAAATGCCAAAAACGCTAGTTTGTATACTTTTACCCTATATAGATCCCACTCATTTTGGGTCAGTATGATGTCAAGCACAATCCTCAAGAAGCTGAGAGTACTACTACCCAGAGTCAGTTCTTGTGCAAGGAGATATTAAATTGTTTTAACACCTGCAAACCTTAGCTTTATTATTTTACTGGTAATAAAGAACACTTACTCCTTACTTTATTTGTTCCTTATTTACTTGCAGTCAAATCAGCAATACAGTATTTCAAACCAACTCATAATCCGTGTAAATTTATTGATGTTTAGTCTTGCTTTAAGAATGAATCAAGGATTTGGATTACATAGAAACAGGCCATTCGGCCCAACCAGTCCATGCCGGCGTTTATGCGCCACTCGAGCCTCCTCCTGTCTTTCCTCATCTAAATCCATCAGTATAACCCTCTATTCCCTTTTCCCTCATATGCTTGTCTAGCCTCCCCTTAAATGTATCTATACTATTCGCTTCAACCACTCCCTATGGTAGCGAGTTCCACATTCTCACCACTCTCTGGGTAAAGAAGTTTCTTCAGAATTCCCCATTGGATTTTTTGGTGACTATCTTATATTGATGGCCTCCAATTATGCTCTTCCCCACAAGTGGAAACACTCTCTCTATATCCACTCTATCAAAACCTTTCATAATTTTAAAAACCTCTATTAGGTCACCCCTCAGCCTTCTTTTTTCAAGAGAAAAGAGACCCAGCCTGTTCATCCTTTCCTGATATGTATATCCTCGCATTTCTGGTATTATCCTTGTACATCTTCTCTGCACCCTCTCCAGTGCCTCTATATCCTTTTTATAATATGGCGACCAGAACTGTACGCAGTACTCCAAGTGTGGTCGAACCAAGGTTCGATACAAGTTTAGCATAACTTCCCTACTTTTCAATTCTATCCCTCTAGAAATAAACCCTAGTGCTTGGTTTGCTTTCTTTATGGCCTTGCCAACCTTTGTCGCAACTTTTAGTGATTTGTGTATTTGTACTCCGAGATCCCTTTGTTCCTCTACCCACCTAGACTCGCACCCTCCAAGTAATAAGTGACCTCCCTATTCTTCCTACCAAAATGTAATATCTCAAATTTATCTGTGTTGAACTTCATTTGCCAATTATATGCCTATTCTGCAAGTTTATTAATGTCTTCCTGTAATTTGTTGCAGTCCTCCTCAGTATTGACTATCACCCCCAATTTGGTATCATCCGCAAATTTCGAAATTGTGTTTTAGAATCTCCTCCTCTCCTTTGCACCAAGTGGCAAATTATCAGTGAATACACCCTTCACCCAAACTCTCTTGTACTCAATTCTCTGCACTCCTTTTCTCACTCAACCTCACCCTGCACAACATCTCCCCCTCCCATCCCCACCCCCCAACCACAACCTTACCATCTCCAAGGTTTCAACTACTTAATTGCTTCCTTGTTTATCCCAACCTCCATAACTCCCTGCTCGTCTCCAAACCTATTAATCAGCCTCTCCTACTGGGGAAAAAAAAAACATTCTCCATCCACCACGACATCACTGTCACAGTTGCACTACTCAACAAGCTCCTTTGCCTTGGCCTTTGACTCTCTCAATCCTTCAGTCTCCCAACCCAACCAGTCCCCTGATAAAATTCCCACCTCCATACCCTTCAATTCACAGCCTTGAGTGCACCTGGCATAGGAACAGCCTGGTCATCTACAAGCAATACAGCATCTTTTACTCGATCCTCCTACTACTAAGGAATTATCCTGGAGGAAAAGAACAATTCCAAACTCCTGTGATGACTGCCTCCTCCAACTGCCTTCTTTGCTTCATCCATCTTCATCTCTAATGATGTGAGGAATTCATGGATTTTTTTCCTTTAGGATTATTCACGGCTGCCTCAGTCTTCTCCTTCTCCTTTCCCCATGGTATTTAACACATTTGACTATTTCCTCCTCCTCCAACATCTCTCCATTGTGGTCCAACTCTGTGGCACCCACCTCACTTAATTCCATTCATATATGTCCCAAAGAAGCCAGCATACAAGCTACAATGGCAGTTACCATGCCCCAAAGGATGCACTCCTTGGTTCCTCAACTACATGCTGTCTTCATCCATATGCTGGGGTCAGTTTACATATGTAGGCTGATGACACCCATCTCTACCTCTCCAACACCACCCTGATTCCACCATCACCTTATGCTGTCTGAATGCTTGTCGGTATAAAGCCATGGATGATCCTGAACTTCCTCTCCAACTCCAGCCAAGAACTTTACACCCTAGCCCCAATTCTATCCCCCTTCCTGCGTGCCCACTCAGCCTCTATGTCTCGTGCAATCCTGAGCTGAGCTTCAAACCCTATATATCCTCCCCCATCAAGATTACCTATTTCCACTTCTGCCTTTACCTAACCCACGCTGCTACTAAAACGGTCGTCATCCTCCTTCTCTTCAGCTTCATTGCTCCAGCACTCTCCTCAACAACCTCCAATTCATTCAAAACTCCTCCTCCTGCATCTTGTCCCACACCAAGCCCTGTTCCCAGTAACCCCTTTCCTTGCCAACTTCCATTGGCTCCCAGTCCCCCAATGCATTGAATTTATAATCCTTGTCCACATTTACAGATCCCTCTATGGCACTGCCTCCCTTCCTCTGCAACTTCCTCCAGCCTACTTGCCAGCACACGTTCTCTGCTATTCCAACTCTAGCCTTCTTTGCATCGTCCTTCCTCTGCTCCATGTCTTCGACCATCTTAGCCCCATATTATGGAACTTTCTCTCAGAACCACTCACCTTGCTCCCCCATCTCCCTACATTCAAAAACCTCCTTAAAACTGAGCTCTTCAACCATGCTTTTTGGTCACGTGCCCCATCTGTCCTCTTGCTACTACGAAGTGCCTGTTCTCGCCTCTGGGAAGCACACGGATATTTAGAGACACTATACAAATCCAAGTTTGTCACAGCACATAACACATTTGTCATGACTTTGACTGACTGCTGGCAGGAACCTAAAGAAAATTACTCCTATTCTATATCTAGAACCCACACACCAATGACATACTCCTGCTGATAAATTTCTACAATTGGCTCTTTTGACTCACGAGCATTGCCATGGGAGATGAAGTAGTATGCAGAAGATAAATACAGATGAGGGAGGTCATTGGGCTCCTCTTAGCTCATTCATCCTGGGGTGAAAAAACTTACATTATCTCTCCTCAATTGTGTTATCCAACTGAATCTTGAACAAACCGAAGACTTTTTGCCTACTCTACACTGTCATTTGAATGTTGATCATTCTTTCCATGAAGAAGTTTGTCCTGACATCCACCTTAAATTGACATTTCTCCCATTTTAGCCTATGTCGCTTGGTTCCATTTCTTCACTTGCCTTGATGTAGTCCTCCTGATTTTACTTTATCTACATCATTTTACCTTATCCACACCATTTAATACAAAATGCCCTCTAAGTCATCCTGTTTCAACGCGAAAGAAAGATGTACATTTATATAGTGTTTTAATGCCCACAGGACATACTAAATTGCTTTGCTTTTAATGAATTACTTTTTAAGTCATTGCTGCTTTGCTACCATTTTGTGAACAGCTTGGTTCCATAAAAAGCAGAGACAAATGACCAGTTAGTGTGTTTTTGGTGGTTAGTTGAGGGAAAATTGTTCACCACGGGAAGAACTCACTTCTGTTTTTGAAAAAGTTCATGGGACCTTTTACATTAATTGAACTAGTAGATAAGGCCTTGGTTTAATGTCTCATTCAAAATATGGCACCTTCAGCAACATAGCAGTCCCTCAGTACTACACTGGAGTATCAGCCTAGATTTTTGTGCTCAAGTCTCTGGAGTGGGACTTGAACCCACAACATTCGGATTCAGAGGCGAGGGTGCTACCAACTGAGCCACTGGTTGATACACATGGTGTGTATGTGACTGAACCTGGACTACTCAAGGTGCAATCTTACAAGTGCACTATTGGCCGCCCCAGTATCTGCTTTCAGGCACCTAGGTGCCCAATAATGATCAAGACCATTGGTTCAGCTTTTATAGGAAGGGTTTGATATTTTCCATTCCCTACTCTGATATGTAGAGTATGACAAAACCGTCCGATTTCATCCCCCGAGGTGCCCATCTAAAGAAGGTATTGGAGTATAACAGCAGAGAAGCATGATTGGAAGACAAGCAAGGCACCCAGTAACCCACTGCAAACCTATGCATTGAAGGGGAACCATATCAGCTGAAACAGGGTAGAGAAGGTCTGCCCATGTGCAGATGTCAGTGCACAAGTAAATATTATAACACCCATCTCTTGGATTTTATTACTTCAGTGTCCAACAAGTTGTTCGAGTCTGGACAAAAGTAAACAAATTCTATCAAAAGATAAATGATTTTAATATTGAATTTTTTTTAATTCGTTCACGGAATGTGGGTGTCGCTGGGAAGGCCAGCATTTATTGCCCATCCCGAATTGCCCTTGAGAAGGTGGTGGTGAGCCGCCTTCTTGAACCGCTGCAGTCCGAGTGGTGAAGGTACTCCCACAGTGCTGTTAGGGAGTACCAGGATTTTGACCCAGTGACAATGAAGGAACGGCAGGTCTATTTCCAAGTCAGGATGGTGTGTGACTTGGAGGTGATGGTGTTCCCATGCGCCTGCTGCCCTTGTCCTTCTAGGCAGGAGAGGTCACGGGTTTGGGAGGTGCTGTTGAAGAAGCCTTGGCGAGTTGCTGCAGTGCATCTTATAGATGGTACACACTTGCAGCCACGGTGCATGGTGGAGGGAGTGCCAATCAAGAGGGCTGCTTTGTCCTGGATGGTGTCGAGCTTCTTGAGTGTTGTTGGAGCTGCACTCATCCAGGCAAGTGGAGAGTATTCCATCACACTCCTGACTTGTGCCTTGAAGATGGTGGAAAGGCTTTGGGCAGTCAGGAGGTGAGACACTTGCCGCAGAATAACCAGCCTCTGACCTGCTCTTGTAGCCACTGTATTTGTGTGGCTGGCCCAGTTAAGTTTCTGATCAATGGTGACCCCCAGGATATTGATGGTGGGGGATTGAGCGATGGTAATCCCGTTGAATGTCAAAGGGAAGTGGCTCGACTCTCTCTTGTTGGAGATGGTCATTGCCTGGAACTTGTGTGGCGCAAATGTTACTTGAAACTTATCAGCCCAAGCCTAAATGTTGTCCGGGTCTTGCTGCATGTGTGCTGGGACTGCTTCATTTTCTGAGGAATTGCGAATGGAATTGAACACTGTGCAATCATCAGCGAACATCCCCACTTCTGACCTTATGATGGAAGGAAGGTTACTAATGAAGCAGCTGAAGATGGTTGTGCCTAGGACACTGCCCTGAGGAACTCCTGCTGCGATGTCCTGGGACTGAGATGATTGACCTCCAACAACCACAACCATCTTCCTTTGTGCTCGGTATGATTCCTGCCACTGGAGAGTATTTCCCCTGATTCCCATTGACTTTAATTTTACTAGTGCTCGTTGATGCCATACTCTGTCAAATGCTGCCCTGATGTCAAGGGCCGTCACTCTCACCTCACCTCTGGAATTCATCTCTTTTGTCCATGTTTGAACCAAAGCTGCAATGAGGTCTGGAGCCGAGTGATCCTGGCGGACCCCAAATTGAGCATCGGTGAGCAGGTTATTGCTGCTTGATAGCACTGATATTAGATTTAATCAATTTATATTAATCTAATACAAGAATCTTTAAAAAATACAAACTGGCAGCTACATGGCTAATGGTGACGGTAATTGCTGAACTATAGTGGCTGAAAATTAAATCTTCTTCCACATTGCAAGGTCATAAAACCTTTATAAAAAGGACATCATAGAAAAGTAGAATTCAGTTACTTCAATTATAATGGTAACAATCACACTAAATTGTCAGAGGCAGAACACTCAAACTCAGCTTTCCAACTTATGGTGGAAGTAAGTGCTTAAAAGATGTTGATACAAAACTATCAAAAATTATACACTCGAATCGATGGTATGAAAGCAGGCTGGAGCCAAATAGCATAAAAATATTTTCCTTTCTTCAGACTGTGTTTAAGCAACTCTTCCAGCCCTCTGAAGAAGGAACTACTAGAAATTTGTAATGGTGTGCAGCATTTATTTGGTGGGGAATCATGAATCTTTACATCATTCAAGACAAGATATGTTTTCTTGGTGATTTCTCTGCAAGAATTAATTGGTACTGTTTTTTTTAAATAAAAGGGAAGAGCAATTAAACAGTTTATAGGTTTTACACATTCCCTTTGGAAATCATAATTTATTTAGCTCTGCTGATCTATTGTCTTCACTGACAGGGAGGTCTACTGCTCCAATTTTTTTTGGAAAGCAAGTGCTGGTAATGGTTCTGCTGTTGCCATTTACAGCTCCTCTAGACCCATCTTTTGTTCCTTTACTTGTCCCAGTACCACCCCCTTTGACATTTAATCACTCCTGCCCTTCACCCTATCACAGACCTTCACTTTTGTTCTGTACTTGCTTAAAAACTGTTACATCTCGAGCTTCTCCCAGTTCTGATGAAAGGTCATCGATCTGGAACATTAACTCTGTTCCTCTCTCCACAGATGTTGCCTGACCTGCTGTGTATTTTGGAAAGCAAGTGATGGTAATGGTTCTGCTGTTGCCATTTACAGCTCCTCTAGACCAATCTTTTGTTCCTTTACTTGCCCTGGTACCATGCTCTTTTGCCTTGCACCATCATCTGAAGCATTTTTTGTTTCAGATTTCCAGCATCTTAGTATTTTGCTTTTGCTTTTCCAATAGGACCAAGTGGTTTAGTTCAATGCCCTTTTACCTTGGAATCTTGGGTTCAAATCCAGCCTAGGCTGATTGAGAGGAAATCTACACTCTGTGCTTGTTGTAAAAGCCATAAGGGAAATGAGTTTGGGCCTGCTCAACCCAGATGCTATTGTGCGTGTGTCACAAACACAAAATTGCCCATAATTCACCAGAAACTGACATTCTTGGTCAGAAAAACTAGCTGGTGTGGGATATAGAAAAGAAAACAAACTGGTACACAGTTCAAATCATCTTTGAAGACTGGGATTAGGATGTATTGTTACAGCAAAATAGAATATACTTTACTTAGTATTTGATTGACACTGGGCACCCACAGTGGGGGAAAAACATTTTACAGGCAAAAATTATAAATCAAACAAGGAAGGAAAAAAAAATAAAATCAGGCAAAATGCAAGTTTGTTTATTTGTGAACCATTTGTTACTCCTGAGCTTTAATGTCAACCTAGAGAGTTAGCTTTATTAAGCATGTGGTAATTATACTCTAATCCTGCTTTAAACATTGTTGTGTAATTCAATCAAACAACAATACAGCAGTGTGAATAGGTATCTACTCTATCGTTTGCATATTACACAAGAAAACAGTGAGGAAAAGGATACAAGAAATAAGAACATGACGGATTTGGATTAGCTGTCTGTATAGGCTGTGGTGAAGCCCTAAACTATCCAAGACCAGTTAAAAATTGTATTTGGATTTAAATTTAGTTGTTGCTGGGAGTGTGTAAACCAAACAGAAAGTAACTAATTCCACTTCAGATTGTATGTAATAGTTTAAATCTTGGTTGGATTCATTTGTTTTGTAATATGAATACCTTAAAAGAGCTTTGGTATGGAATTTAATAGAACTGGGACGTATGAAAAAATGGATATTAGTTGCCACCATGGTTTGTGATATAGGGAGATCTGGAGTTAAGACTGCATCGTACCCTTCAGACAACCTGATTAGATATGCTTCTCTTCTCTGGGCCTCATTGGTATTATTCCCACATTTACTCCACTTGGCAGACTTGTTTTTTCTTGTGCCCTGCTGACTGCTCAGTGGTAATACTTAATCAATCTTGGTCCAAAAATGCAACTGCTTTACAACCAACAAAGGCCAGCTTGAACACGGCCCCTGATTAAACTCTCCCCTTAAGGACCTAACTGGAAAGGATCAGAGGCTCTGCCTATGATTTTTATGTCTCTAGTGTTACTTTAACCTAGTCCCCAACCAGGTTGCTCCAAAAAAAGACAGCGACAAACTTTTCCAACAGAAAGCCTACAATTCTCAGCCACATGGAACAGCACAGGACCATACCCTTGGCAATCCTGGTTTAATGCATCTATAGCCAATGCTGTACTAGCTCTGTCATTTGCTAACGTCGTCCACATTAGCAAATATTTTATATGTTGGAATATGGCAGCAGCCACATCATTCTGGGTAGAATCTGGTTTGTGCATAAATTTCACCATATGGCACAAGAGAGGTCGTATACATCAGGAGCATTATCTGTGAATTAAACCTCATGCCACATACATCCAGTTGTTTTTACTCCTCTGGAGGGACTGCTGTTTTCTCCAGAATAAAGGACTTGCCTTTTTTTTTTAAACCTATATCCGGAATATGGCTGATATATCACTGAGCTGCAATGTGAAAAAAAAGTCTTGAGAAATCATGTGGATATGACTGGCCTTTCACTGAAATTGGAATTTAGCATATAAATAACTAGCAGAAGTATGTATAATCAATTAAGACATCCCTACTTGTACTAAGAAGTTCTTATGGCTATAACTGATGGCATTACACTAACATGATCAGCATCCTCTCCTGTTGAAGCCTAAAGAAATGTCTGATATGGAAGCCATTCCCCATGTTCTCCTCCTCCAAAAAGTCCAATTTTTTTCTCCTACTAAGTAATCACCTTACTCATTGGGCTGCATTTTGTCCTGGGGTCGGGTTGGGGTCGTGTAATCCGCATTTCGTGTTTCCCCCCCGACTCCAGATTAATGTGGGTGCCTGATGCAATTTTCACTTAATTGGGCAATTAAATTGGAGCATGTGGGAACCCATGAACTAATTAGTGTTTTCAGCCTGAAACCCGCCTCTGATGATGTCATCATTGCTGACTGCCTAGTCTCAGAGACTGTTGGTGAGAGAGGGGTTGCCTGGCTTATGATGTGAGTGGACCTGGATACAGAGAGAGAGAGAGAGAGAGAGAGAGTTGTAATAGTGGACTTGCAGCCGAAAGTCAGCTATCCACTTGTGCTCCCGCCAGGTTTCACTGGAGTGTTTCACACCAGGCGTGCTTCACGTCAGAAGAGGGTTAAACTAGCTACAGCGTTTCAAAATCGCATTACAGAGCCAATTTAGAGCTTGTTAAGGGCTTTAATGGCCTCTCCCGCCTCTTGGAGGCGGGACGGAATCGGGAACCCCGCGACTGATTATGTCAAAATTGCGTGGAGGCGGGATGGAGTCGGGATGGGGTCGGAAACCCCGACCCCGCAAATTTAAGCCCCCACACGCCTCCAAACCCGACTCCATGGGTCATTCAAAATCCAGCCCCATGTCTCAGTCAAGGCCACAGGCCCTCGTACCCCAGAGATCAAAGTTACCTTGGTTTCTACCTATCGATGCACTAGCATTGGGGTAAAAGTCCCAAGAGGATGCCCCACTGTCAGCATCATGGTCTATGAGGGGCAGCAAAGCTGGCCATGTTGTGAAAGATTTTCAATGGCTGAGGACATGATACCATGAGTCCTCAGAGTTAGAATCATAGAATGGTTACAGCAGAGAAGGAGGCCATTCGGCCCATGCCGGCTCTCTGCAAGAACACTGCAGCTAGTCCCACTCCCCCGCCCTTTCCCCATAGCCCTGAAAATTTTTTTCCCTTCAGGTACTTATCCAATTCCCGTTTGAAAGCCATGATTGAATCTGCCTCCACCACCCTTTCAGGCAGTGCATTCCAGATCTGTCTAGACACCTCATGATTTTGAACACCTCTATCAAATCTCCTCTCAACCTTCTCTGCTCTAAGGAGAACAACCCCAGCTTCTCCAGTCTATCCACGTAACTGAAGTCCCTCATCCCTGGAACTATTCTTGTAAATCTTTTCTTCACCCTCTCGAAGGCATTCACATCCTTCCTAAAGTATGGTGCCCAGAATTGGACACAATACTCCAGTTGAGGCCGAACCAGTGTTTTATAAAGGTTCATCATAACTTCCTTGCTTTTATACTCTATGCTTCTATTTGTGAAGCCCAGGATCCCGAATGCATTTTTTAACCACTTTCTTAACCTGCTCTACCATCTTCACCAATTTGTGCACATATACCCCCAGGTCTCTCTGTTCATGCACCCCCTTTAGAATTGTACCCTTTAGTTTATATTGCCACTCCTCGTTCTTCCTACCAAAATGTATCACTTCGCACTTTTCTGCGTTAAATTTCATCTGCCATATGTCCGCCCATTCCACCAGCCTGTCTGTGTCCTCTTGAAGTCTATCACGATCCTCCTCACTGTTCGCTGTACTTCCAAGTTTTGTGTCAATCGGAGTTGAACCCTTAATAATTTTTTTTTTAACTCATTCAAGAAAATATTGGTTTAGCTTCGTTATCTAGGCCAACTGGAGCCCAGTGCTGTACTAAACATAGACTGACATCTACTTTGGATCAAAGGTGACTAATTTAAGCAACAAAATCAACAACTTAAATGCTCCACACACTTCACATCTGAGATTGGATCAGTGGTCATACAAAAAAGGTTTAGTCTGTTTGTGACCAATGTGGAAGAGGTTGTGTGGGGAGTCCAGAGACCGTTACTCATTCATGCCTGATTCTCTATCTGATTTGGGAGTGGATGAGTACTTCTGGAGCAGAGGTCTCTCTATACCAAGACGTAAGCTTCAAAATTTTTGTAATCAGAGCCACATTTCAAATCATGAGTCAATACTGTTAAACCATTGTGCTGAATCCAAAGCAGGCTTCACACTTCAAAATTGCAGTGACAAAAGACAGATGTTGTGCAAGTTAGTCACTGAAAGTAAACTTTAAAGCTCGGAGTTGCCATCAGTCTTGTGTCACAGTGGCTGTTGAGTGGGGACATACCAAACAGAGGCAGTCACAGCATACCACAAAACAAAATGTCATTAGTGGTGGGGGGGGGGGGGGAATGATAAAAGAATTTTTGAAAATTTGGACATAAAAATAACTGAATGAACCTTATAAACTATGAAGACGACCTCATTCTCACTAACCCAAAAGTTCACAAAACATCAGTTGAACTGGTCAATAATGACAAATGGCATTTCAAACCATTAACCACTGTGGGAATTAACAGGGAGGTCTGTTACTACTGAAAGGACAGAGAATAATACACATTTTCCCAAAAAATGTTTTTTGCAGTGAGGCAAAATGTTGTGCCCACCCAACAACTTGCATTTCTATAGCATTCTTCATATGCAGCAATGTTTCAGTGTGGTTAAAAATGAGTAGACACAGAGCAGGAGAGGGAGGGGGAGAAGGTGCACATGGGGCTAAAGCACAGTCAAAGAGCCTGAAGACTAGGTTTGACGATATAGATACAAGTAACAAAGCAGAGGAGCAGGAATAAAAAAAGTTTCAGAGGATAGGGACACGGTGGCCGAAGGAGAAGCCCCCAACGGTGAAGACGCAAAGAGTAAGCCAGTGTTGAAGGTGCAGAGGGTTTTATGCAAGGATGCAGAGCTAGAAGAGATCATGGAGGTAGGTTGGGCCAGGCCATGAAAGGATCTGACAGCTGAACAAGGACCTTTAAGCCAATTAACTCGGGAATAGGAAGCCAGTGCAGCTGATTGTGGGTGGCGAGGCGGAGGGAAGGGGGGTAAAGAGAGAGAGAGAGAGAGAGAGAGAGAGGGAGAGAGAGAGAGAGAGAGGAGTGAAGACCTTTGTCTGGCAGAGAACACAGGCTACAATGTTTTGGCTATTAAGTGCCTTAAAAGACAGTGACTAAAGTAATATTGCTCCATGAGATGCTGGCAATATACCACGCCAATGTGGAACTTGAACAAATGAGGAAGAATTAATAATTCTAAGCACAGATGCTCTGTACTTCAACCTTCACCATTTCGCGTGCTACATGCAATGAACTAGCATTGATCTTACAATGACCTTGATAAATCAATAGTCTAACAATTTTTTGTGTTCCAAAAAATCTTTCTAGATAACATTGCCAAGAATCAGCTATCAGTTCGTAAATATGATGCATGATGATGCCAAATAACAATGATTTGATATCTGTTCATTCCATTTTGCACTGACACAAACTTGAATGATTAATATCATGGCATTATGCATTCTCAATGTTTTATTAATCTTTATAAAAGAACGTGAGTCAACAAAGTTACATATGTTGACCATTGGTGCATGAATAACAAAGAAAGTAATCTAAGTAGATCTATAAAGTGCCGTAATCTACAGGACTACGGACCAAGAGCTGTACAGTGGGATTAGGCTGGACAGCTCTCTTTCGGCTGGCACAGACACGATGGGCCAAATGGCCTCCTTCTGTGCTGTAAACTTTTATGATTCTATGACAGCCAAATTTCATTTGGCTTCAAAAAGGCATAATGTGCCAAGTGGAAAAGAAAAGATGACTTCACATCATACAAATTTTCATGTGGAGTGGAATTTTGTTCATATGCATTCGTTCAAGAGAATTTTGCATGCAACAAGGCTGACCACGAAACTACTGACTGCGTAAGCCACAAAATTGAGACTTGGTAACAATTAACCTATATTAATGCCACAAATTTGGTTATTTATATACATTATAGCACAAATTTTGTTACATCAGGCATGTAAATTTAACTGTGTAGGGTTCTATTACAGCATTAATATTAACAGCACAAAATTAAAGCCAAGCTCTCCATACATACACTTTAAAATAGTTACACTTGTGAGTTAATAGACAAAATTGTTAAAACTTCTGCAGCATTTGCTACAGTAATAGATGATAGATACATTTTTACTACAAAAACACAATGCAGTTTAGACATCATGGAAAATTAAATATTTTTCATACACTCAAGCATTAACTTCATATCCTTGTTCTGAATTTAGCATGGACCCCAAAACTGTGATAATTTATATTTTAATCAATTTTTCATGTTAATTCAAAGTCCATTAAGACTGGATGAAACAATGCAACAGCAGTAACATGCGGTTAGTTTATTCATTACCTCTGGAGTTTCTTGAGATTTTTTAAAAAACGTAAAGCTTCTGGGACTCAGAAGTTTATTGGCACAAAAGCATTTTCCTTGAGCTTCCTCTTACAGAAAACTGAAGTAGGAGCTGTAATAAAGGATATTGCTGCTCTCATGGAGTTAATCTAATTGGCTCAAACCCCTACTACTTTCATAGTAGAAACATAGATCAAAGCCTGGCAGAAGCCCTATCACTATAAAAAATGTCACTTTAATTACTAGAAAATCTTACTCACCATGCTGTGTGAAGAGGTCACTGTGCACTATTTCTATCAAACAGTACAGCTTCTGACGCACGAGTCTGCCCGGTGGAACATTGTGGATAAAGTCTGTAAACAGTTTGCTGTACAGAAAGACAATTAGACAAACCATGAGTAAATTATGATCTAATTAGGGACTTAAATATATCAAAAAATCACTTTAGATTCAAAGTTATCTCTTAATGAGGTTCACCACAAGGAGCACAGACCCCTACTTAATTGCAATTCCCCATGAGATTCTGCAGACAGAAATACAATTTTCAATTTTGTGGTTTGGTACGGTGTTACTGAATGGATTATAGATTATTATAACTCAATATTTTAAACTTTGTTGGCTAAATTGTTTTCCAGCATGTACAAATAAAGGATTCTTCAGGATATTTAATCTGGCTATTTGAAGTTTATACATACACACAAACATATATACACACCTTTGCAGTCTGTATGTCAAACAAACATGCCAATCAGGAAGTATTTAAATAGCATACACTTCTTCACAAAACTTCCAAGCTTGACGATCACTTTCTTCTCCTTATAATAGATTAGCAATTACTATTTCAACCAACAAGTAGCATCATGCACATCTCCTCACTGGAAAAGATAGATTCCATACTGGACTATATACAAATGCAGTATCTTCCGTTCGACTACTGGTACTACAACAACGAGTAATGTTCCTTGCTCCTTTAGATACAGTTTATACAGGTGAACAGATACACACAGGTACTTAATTTAGGAAAGATCTGCCACCGACAAAAACAAAAAAAGGGTTTAGAAACTGCCAAACCCACAACAATGGATAGATCAGAAGACTTTTGAAGATCAGTAGAATGTGTAGCAATGAAAAGACACATCATTAATTAAGGAACTATCAGTCAGAGAGTCCCACCACAGAAAGAATAATTTATCTTGGTGTACATCATTGACAAAGAATCTCAGTGCAAAACCAGAAAAGACATGATCTCCAATTTTATGATGCTGGCAAAATCTGTACTGCATCCACCCACAGTTCATACGGCTTTCTCGCAAATCTAATAAGCTCCCCGTTTTCTATGTGCAGGAAGGTTGGCCAGCAGCATGATAGGCTTAGGGATAGAAAATCAGGTGAGGCAGCAACTCTAAAAGAGCTTTTTAGTCCATAAAAAAAAAATCACTTTTCTGATAAGAATAATGGAGGCAAAGGGGAAACCAGAATAAACTCACTTTATTTTAGGATTGCACCTTGGAAGTCCCTACTGCAAGAAGTACAGCAAAGGAGGGCAATCCTGTTTTGAGATCTCTGTGGCACACACAGTAATTCAGTATCTGGGCCAGCCAGGTCCACAGTACTCCAAGGCGCTGTTAATGAATGACCAGCCAAGCTTGTTGACTAATGGAACCTGGATGGGTAAACCCTAAAACATAACTGACAATCCCAAATAGCCACATTTTATATTGCATTCAATAAAGGATAAATACTTAGATGATTAAAAATACACTGGGACAACCCATTCCTTACCTAAGTTCCTTGGGATCAAACACCAGCTTCACATCATTGACAATTGTCGGTAGGTATTTCAAAGCTGCCCCCTGTAAACAGCATAGATAAGCTCATCTCCGAAAAGAAATTGGTACCTTTCAAATACACTGCATTAAAATGAACTTAACATTTTGATAAACAATAATCAAGTAGCTCGCATATTAACTTCTTTGTCAATTTGAAACTTTTTTATGCAAGGCATAATGGCACAGAATTTGCGGTCGGGATGATGACGAACTGGTAGCTTTCGCCGTCATTCCGCCTTTGAAACTAACCGCAACTTCAGGATTTGGCGCAGGCGCATGCAGAAATCCCAAAGTTGCGGTCAGTCATTGACAGCTCCGAAACTGGCTGCACTGTGACCCCACCCCCCATCCCACCCCACAGAGCCGGCAATATGTGTTATCAGCCAACTCATTGAAACAGACGAAAACTTTGGTTCTTCCGCAGTAATTACGCTGTTAAATTCCCCACTAAAAGTTAGACCCAAAGGGATTAGGTGTAACTGGGGTTTTTTCAGCATTATTACTGCTAAACAAATGTTAAGGGTCTGGAAAACAAATTTTAATTTTGCACAATGTGAATTTTGTCCAATTTAATAAATATTAAAATTAAGAAACTTTCCCCCCCCAAAAATTTGTAATTTTTTTTTTTTAAGTTTGCCCATATTTATTTCAAGTTTGCCTTATCCCCCAATGTGAGAGCCCCAATCTTTGTTTTGCTCTCTCTAACATTTTTTAAAAGTTAGAATTTTAAGAGCTTACCCACTTCCTTGTTTGCTATCTGTGAAAATTCTGTGTTTTGATTGGCTGCTTAGACAGCCTGTTGATGTCTCAGCAGTTCGCACAAGGGAATCCCCACTAACTTCCATTGATTTGAATTGAAGATCAGAAAACCCGACGTTCTCGACGCAGGGATCGCGAGATCCTTGTGTGAAACGTACTTCAGGGCCAACAGCAAACGGCTTCGCTTCGCTGCTGACCGCAAATTCCAGGCCAATTAACCTGAATTTTCTCATTAGAAAAATGGATTGTAGCAAATTTAACAATGTCAAAGAACTGTCACTGGCTTATTAACAAATCCGTGCAGTACCTTGTTACTTCACATTAATTTCTCCCCCAATTTATCAACTCCTCCATTGTTGCTCAAAAGCTCACATACTTCCTTAGTGACGAGACAGACAAGTTACCGCATGAAATCCCGATAGCTGCTGATGCCACTCTTACTCAATAAAAAGCCCTTTTAGTAGGTGAGAAAAATGAAGGGTCTCAACTAAAACAACAACTCTTTCAGATGCTAACTGATTTGCTGTGCAGTTTCTGTTTTTTTATTGGAGTAATTTTCTACTCACGGTGCAGCTGAGAACTGAAACAAAACCTTATCCTGTGTCATTGTTGGGACTCAAACTATGATGTCAATTGAATGTATGAACCCTCCACTGGGCTACTTGGGATTTGGAAAATACCTTTTTGAAAAAGCAATTTGAACATTTAACCTTTATTTTTTTTTAATTCTATCAAAATTCCGGAAAATTTACAGCTACATGTTCTCTCGGTGTTCTTTTGGAGCAAAAAAGACTAATGAGAGTCAAAAAAATCCATCAGCACTAAAAAAAATTCATCTAAGAGAAAGGATTGCCTACTGAGAATAAAGTATCGATGCAATATAGACCTAAATATCTGAAACATTGAACTTTACTAGAGTTCAATGAATGAGAGCAGGATCTCACCGCTGTTAACAAGAGAACCAGAACAGAAGTTGTTATAGAGATGCAGCGGGAGTCAAAAGGGGGATTGGGGGGAGGATCTTTTAGGCACAAATGTTTGTTTTCCTTAAGCTTCCTCACATTTAAAGCCATGCTTAGTTAGGATCCTTCCCCTTAAGAGATAAATTGTCTGGAAGAGTTTAAAAACAGTGAAGTAATAGACTTGCTTTCTGAAATTGATTGATTTGACTTATTCCACATGTAGATCAAGAGGGTTTGTGCTGATTTCTCAAACAATCCTTTCCAATGCCCTTTCACTACTTTCTCATAACCGAAATAATACTAAAGGAAAAAAATACTTGTGGGTTGATTTGGCATAATGATTGCACAAAATTACTTTTATATAAAATATATTATATATATAGTCATTGTATATGTGTATACATATATAAATAAATGTATGTGGATATTAAAATATGTATATAAATATATGTATATAGAAAAAATATATAAATAAATATATACAATTAAGTTGAAGTATTTTACAGTTGTTGTTTACTCTGCATGAGTTTTCAGAAACAATCTTAAACTTGTTAAGTAATGCACACCCATAAGCAAACTTAGCTTAAATAAATGAAGTAGCCTTCACTATCTTAAATTTGCAAGCAAAACATACCTTAACTATTACTGTCTGATCTGAAGTGCTGCTCATCATGTCATTGATTGACCTGAACAGCTCCCTCAAGGAATCCATAAAGTCAGTTTCTCCCTTATCTTCATACAATCTTAAAACAGAAACAAACCTGATCAATGCCTTACGATTCAGTTAAAATTTGGAAAGAAAAAAACAGCAACTATAGGTGATGAATTAATTTGTCTCCTAATTATAAATATTATTCAATGATGAATTCATCAAAACTTCTGGATATATTATACATGCATAAAGCAAGTGGCTACAAACTATTAAAATAAATAAAGTCTACAAAAATGAATACTGGAATGTTATAGAGTCATAGAGTTATACAGCACGGATAGAGGCCCTTCGGCCCATCGTGTCCGCGCCAGCCATCAAGCCCTGTCTAATCTAATCCCATATTCCAGCATTTGGTCCGTAGCCTTGTATGCTATGGCATTTCAAGTGCTCATCCAAATGCTTCTTGAATGTTGTGAGGGTTCCTGCCTCCACAACCCATTCAGGCAGTGAGTTCCAGACTCCAACCACCCTCTGGGTGAAAAAGTTCTTTCTCAAATCCCTTCTAAACCTCCCGCCCTTTACCTTGAATCTATGCCCCCTTGTTATAGACCCCTCTACTAAGGGAAAAAGCTCCTTAGTATCCATCCTATCTATGCCCCTCATAATTTTGTACACCTCAATCATGTCCCCCCTCAGCCTCCTCTGCTCCAAGGAAAACAAACCCAATCTGCCCAGTCTCTCTTCATAGCTGAAGCACTTCAGCCCGGGTAACATTCTGGTGAATCTCCTTTGCACTCTCTCCAAAGCGATCACATCCTTCCTGTAGTGTGGCAACCAGAACTGCACACAGTATTCCAGATGTGGCCTAACCAGTGTTTTATACAGCTCCATCATAACCTCCTTGCTCTTATATTCTATGCCTCGGCTAATGAATGCAAGTATCCCATATGCCTTTTTTACCACCTTATCCACCTGTTCCGCTGCCTTCAGGGATCTGTGTACTTGCACACCAAGATCCCTCTGACCCTCCGTCTTGCCTAGGGTCTTACCATTCATTGTGTATTCCCTTGCCTTGTTAGTCCCTCCAAAGTGCATCACCTCGCACTTTTCCGGATTAAATTCCATTTGCCACTGTTCCGCCCATCTGACCAACCCATCTATATCGTCCTGCAGACTGAGGCTACCCTCCTCGCTATTTACCACCCTACCAATTTTTGTATCATCCGCGAACTTACTGATCATACCTTTTACATTCATATCCAAGTCGTTAATGTAGACCACAAACAGCAAGGGACCCAGCACCGATCCCTGTGGTACCCCACTGGCCACAGGCTTCCAGTCACAAAAACAACCTTCGACCATCACCCTCTGCCTTCTGCCACTGAGCCAGTTTTGTATCCAATGTGCCAAGGCACCCTGGATTCCATGGGCTCTTACCTTCTTGACCAGTCTCCTGTGCGGGACTTTATCGAAGGCCTTACCGAAATCCATGTATACCACATCCACTGCGTTACCCTCATCCACACACCTAATCACCCCCTCAAAAAATTCAATCAAATTAGTCAGACATGATCTTCCCTTGACAAAGCCATGTTGGCTAACCATGATTAATCCTTGCCTCTCCAAGTGGAGACTAATTTTGTCCCTCAGAATTTTTTCCAATAATTTTCCTACCACTGATGTTAGGCTCACTGGCCTGTAGTTCCCCGATTTTTCCCTACTCCCTTTCTTGAATAATGGTACTACATTAGCGGTTCGCCAGTCCTCTGGCACACTGTTGGACTATAACCTGGTGTTGTGCGACCTCTCAATTTTGGACATCCCCTGTGGCCAGAGAGGTTCTGAATATATGTGTTAGAGCCCCCGCAATCTCCTCCTTTGCCTCACACAGCAGCCTGGGATACATTTCGTCCGGACCTGGGGATTTATCCATTTTTAGACCTGCTAAAACCGCCAATACCTCCTCCCTCTCGATGTTAAAATGTTCGAGTATATCACAGTCCCCCTGCCCTAATTTTATGTCTGCATCGTCCTTCTCCATAGTGAAAACAGATGCAAAAAATTCATTTAGAACCCCACCTACATCTTCCGGCTCCACACACAGATTGCCACTTTTGTCCCTAATGGGCCCTATTTTTTCCCTAGTTATCCTCTTACCCTTAATGTACTTATAAAACATCTTAGGATTTTCCTTTATTTTGCTCGCCAGTGTTATTTCATGGCCCCTCCTTGATCTCCTAATTTCTTTTTTAAGTATTCCCTGCACTTTTTGTACTCCTCTAGGGCTTCCTCCGTCTTTAGCATTTTGTATCTGCCAAAAGCCCTCCTTTTTTTCCTGATCCATTCTCGTATATCCCCTGACATCCAAGGTTCCCTGGGGTTTTTGGAACCACCCTTGACCTTTACGGGAACATGCTGCCATTGTATGATCTCAATCTCCCTTCTGAAAGAATCCCATTGCTCCGATGCAGATTTTCCTACAAGCAGCTGATCCCAGTCAATTTTGGCCAGATCCTGCCTTATCCTATTAAAATCGGCCTTCCCCCAATTTAGAACCTTTATTTCCGGCCCATCCCTGTCCTTTTCCATGACCACCTTAAATCTCACCGTATTATGGTCACTGTCACCAAAGTGCTCACCTACTAGCACTTCTTCCACTTGGCCGGCCACATTCCCTAGAATTAGGTCCAGTACCGCCCCCTCTCTTGTAGGACTTTCTACATGCTGGTTCAAAAAGCTCTCCTGGATGCACTTTAAGAATTTTGAACCCTCTAAGCCTTTCACACTCTGACTATCCCAGTTAATATTGGGGAAGTTGAAGTCCCCCATTATTATTACCCTATTATTTGCACATTTCTCTGAGATTTGCCTACATATCTGTTCCTCTATCTCCCCCTGACTGTTTGGGGGCCTATAGTACGCTCCCAGCAAAGTGCTTGCCCCCTTTTTGTTTTTAAGCTCCACCCATATAGCCTCATTGGAGGAACCTGCTAATATATCATCCCTCCTTATGGCAGTAATTGATTCCTTAATTAATATTGCGACACCCCCTCCTCTTATACCTCCCCCTCTGTCTCGCCTGAAGATTCTGTACCCCGGAATATTGAGCTGCCAGTCTTGCCCCTCCCTCAACCATGTCTCCGTGATAGCAACAATATCATACTCCCATGTGTTTATCAACACCTTCAGTTCATCCACCTTATTCGCTAGACTCCTTGCATTAAAATAGATGCCTTCCAGCCTTGCTCTTACATGTTTGCCCTGTCTTCCAAGCTGACTTGTTTTTTTCTCTATATTTGACTGTACATCACCCCCTATTGTAGCTCCACTCTGTATCCCATCCCCCTGCCAAATTAGTTTAAACCTCCCCCAACAGTGCTAGCAAACCTCCCCGCAAGGATATTTGTCCCGCTCTGGTTCAGGTGCAAACCGTCCGACTTGTACAAGTCCCACCTTCCCCAGAAGCAGGCCCAGTGATCCAGGAAACTAAAACCCTCCCTCCTGCACCAACTCTTTAGCCACGCATTCATCTGTTCTATCCTCCTATTCCTATACTCACTAGCACGTGGCACTGGGAGTAATCCAGAGATTACAACCTTTGAGGTCCTGCTCTTTAATCTGCTGCCTAGCTCCCTAAATTCTTGATGCAGGACCTCATCCCCCTTCCTACCTATGTCGTTGGTCCCAATGTGAACCACGACCTCTGCCTGCTCACCCTCCCCCTTAAGAATGCCCTGTAGCCGCTCAGTGACATCCATGACCCTGGCCCCAGGGAGGCAACAAACCATCCTGGAGTCACGTTTACGGCCACAGAAACGCCTATCTGTTCCCCTTACGATAGAATCCCCTACCACTATCTATTCTAACTCCTGTCCCTTTCCAGTACCAATGGCAAAGGATTACATACACATGACCACGTAAGATGAACAGACCAGCTAAAGCTTGTACGACTTGCTGGAATTGATATCTGTGGCTAAGGTACAGTATTTTTGGTATAGAAATTTGAATAGAAATTTTTGTTATGTGTTCTGCATATATAAGAATTGTAAACTGAAGTACCCCATCAAGGAATCTTGGCTTTTGATGGCAAAGTCTATAGGCTGCTGATGTAAATATTTATTGAAAGAAACTTCTTTGTACTATAAAAAAATGAAAGAATATAATCTGTTCTATTAACTAAGACCAAAGTACAGATAATTGTGAATTAATGGTGTATTTTTAAATTGAAGATTGAATGAAGCATTAAAAATGATGAGCCTTTACAAAAAACTCAACCTTAACCCTGCTATAGATTGTTCAATAAAATTTGGGTTTCACTGATTGCTTGAGTTATTTATCCTCCACTTCCTATTTGTAAATGGCAATTATTAATACAAAATCTGGGACATCTTGTATGTTAGCATTCAACTGGCATTTTGAAGAACATTGTAATTTTGATATGAGAATGAAATAGCAGACAGTAGGTTCCCTTCATAAATGAGGTAAATGCTTACTCTTTTTGCTTTGCATATATTCAAGCTAAGAAATGTCATTGCCAGGGAAATAGAGAGCAATTAGCACCAAATTATGAGAGCTTTTGTGCTGTGAATTCATTCCTCTAGAAAATGGACGTAGGCTGCTGAAACTCGTATCTCTTAGCACCTTTGCAGTCCTCAGAGGCCAATGGCCATTGTTTCACTTGAAAGGGAGGAGAGGTCTGAAGCCTGGTGCTGGGATAGCATGGGAGACCTGCAAACTAGCACCGGGAAGGAGTGAGCAATGGAGCAGATAGATAACATGATAGCAAGTAGAGCTAACAGTGAATCAGAGGATTCACAATTTTATAAAAAATGGGATGTTTATACTGCATTGGGAATAACATCAGTGCCATTAATTTACAGTGACCGAGTAAGTAAAATTCCATTTTTATTAAATGGCATTCTGGGAATTTTTCTTGAAAACATTCTCCGTTATTCTGTGTAAACTGCGATAATGAATGGCACATTATTTCCTTTACCTATCAATATTTAGTTTTTATCCCTCATCAACTTTAAAACTGAGAATTCACAGCAAGTTGGTATACAAGATGCACTAACTGGAGGTAGATATCTGGTATTTCATATAAAAGGAGCAGGCAATGGCAAATTAAATTAATAGAGAAGTATAAAGTGCTTTACATAGAAAGGATTTCTCTGCGAAGTTAACTTATAGAAGTACATAAAGTAGTAAATTGTATTGAAAAGGTAAATCCAGAAAACTACTTTAAATGAAATTCAAAGAGAAGGACAAGGGGACCATGGAATCATTTAAGAACTACTTTAGGATCATTTTGGATGGATGAACAAAGATGGACCAAATGGCCTTCCTCATCCATAATTATCTTGTGATCTAGCAGTAGCATTTTCTAAATGGCAAAAAGCTAGGAACTGTGGAGGAGCAAAGAGATTTAGGAATCCAAGTACAGAAATCACTAAAAGCTAGTGGGCAGGCAATGTTCCCTTTATGCTGCACAGCTCTCTGGACTTCCCGCACAGTTCTCTGGCGGTATTTTGCATGGGCTGCGCGGCCCCTTAAAGGGGCCATGCATCCAAGAAAAATTAACGGGAACATTGTGGACAGGTACAAAAAATAATTTAAAAGGCTATTGGAATGTTGGCCTTTATCTCATGGGGTTGGAATACAAAGGGTTGGAAGTTATGTTACAGTTATATAAAACTCTGGTTAGACCCCATTTAGAATACTGCGTTCAGTTCTGGGCACCACATCTCAGGAAGGCTATATTGGCCTTGGAGGGGGCACAGCGCAGATTCACCAGAATTATATCTGGGCTTAAAGAGTTAAATTATAATAACAGGTTGCATAGAGTAGGCTTGTATTCCATTAAATATAGAAGATAAAGGGGTGATCCAATTGAGGTGTTTAAGATAATTGAAGGATTTGATAGGGTAGAGAGAAACTATTTCCTCTGGTGGGGGAGCCCAGACAAGGGGCACAACCTTAAAATTAGAGCTAGGCAGTTCAGGGGTGATGTCAAGAAGCACACAAAAGGTAGAGGAAATCTGAAACTCTTTCCCCCCACCACCCCCCCCAAAAAAAGCTGTTGAGGCTAGGTCAATTGAAAATTTCAAAACTGAGATTGATGGATTTTTGTTAGGCAAGGTTATTAAGCTTTACGGAACCAAGGCAGGTAGATGGAGTTAAGATACAGATCACCCATGATCTAAATAAATGGCGGAACAGGCTCGAGGGGATGAATGGCCTACTCCTGTTCCTATGTTCCTTCCTATGGTCCTATGATCACTGGCACAGATATCAAGCTTAGCAGACAGCAAATATATAACACAGCACAGAATAGTTAGTGTCTTACACTCAAGTATTCAAACATTGGAGGCAGGGAGGGAGCGGGGGGGCTGCAATGCGGTCGGGAAATCCAGGGGAACTGGTTTCCTGCAGGCCACCCGAATTTAATGGCAGGACCCGATTAGCATTTGCAGTCACTGTTTCCTGCTGGCTGGTGGTCGAGTGGGTAGGCCTGCGGCACCAGGCCGCAGAGAGAAGGGAGGGAGGGAGGGATTGGGTGGGGGGAGAATTAGATCAGAGGCCGGAGGGGGATCGAGGGCCGGAGGGGGGAAGGTCGGAAGGCCGTAAGGGTGAATGGGAGCCAGAGGCGGGAGGTCGGAAGGGTGATCAGGGGGCAGAGGGGGAGTGCCCCACCAAGACATCTAAAATTCCACCCTCCCATTATCTCTGAACTCCTGTTCCTATTTTCCTTCTTATGTACTGGGAGGGGAATGGTGTTTAGCTGCACTTGGGGCAGTCTTACACTTTGGTAGAAATTCGGGTCAGCCTGGGTTCTGGTAACAGCGGGGGGTGGTCCATTGATCTGGGATCCCTGTACAGGGAAACCTAGGATTTGACATAACTGTGGAAGGTAAAGCGGAGGTTTGGTACAACTAGAGGTGGAATGTGAGGTTTGGTTCTCTGGTGCATTACTGGTGTTTGTCAGCAATTAGGAGAGAGATAGGGCAACACTGGGAGGGGGAACCCCTTGTCTGGCAGCACTGGTTTATGATTTTCTACGGGATGTATATAATCATGAATTTGGTCTTTTGTGATTGATTCTTAGACATGTACCTCTGTGCTTCTCTGTATGTGTCTCCCTCACATGCAAAGGTGAACAAGAGTGATCATTTTAAAAATGAGCTCAAATTAAAATGAGGGAAGATATTCTGTCCCTCGCTCTCTGTCTCACAGATGTCACTAGTTAGAACTTTAACATTTTCTAACTGATGTCATAACTGGTGATAATCAGGTGAAAATTAGAGGCTGTTTGCTTCAAAATTTTAAATGTTTTTTGCTTTAAAAATTAACTCAAATTAGGGTGAGGAAAGACACTCAGATTAATGCATTTCTGAAGTTTACAGAACACAAAACAAAGGTGACAACAGGTGCCTAATCAGTATGCTCTATTTCTCTCTGTTTAAAAACTACTTAATATGAACTTTTGACGAAAGGTCATCAACCTGAAACGTGAACTTTGTTTTTCTCTCCATAGATGCTGCCTGACCTGCTCAGTATTTCCAGCATTTTCTGCTTTTATTTCAGATTTCCAGCATCCACAGTATTTTGCTTTTGTAGTATGAACTTTACCTGAATAAAATTTTTGAATGGTGTTCTCTTAATTTTTCTTCATATAATTAAAAAAATACTGATCAGAAACTGCCAGAAGCTAAAGAAAAATAAACAGCAGCTCAACGACTGAATGGTAGTAATGATCCAAAGAAACTAGGTACACTTCATGTCCTCAGACTACACAATCTAGATTCAGCTAACATCAGAGCTCTGAGCAAAAATATGAAGCCCAAACCCAGACTCTTAGGGGAGGCTGATGTTTTCAAGGATAAACTTTAACAAAAGCAGTGAAAGATACAAAAGACAATTCACAAATATAATATTATTGTAAATTGTGTAATTATTTTAATGTTTTTATTTGTTTAAATCCTCTTTCCAAATTCTTTCAGGGCCGATGTGCACTCGTGCTCCATTTCCACATCGTAGCATTCCCGCCTCCCCACGAAACATCATAACCTCTGATTCCCAATGCGATATCTTCTGGTAAATTTAGATTTACATACAATTACTGTTTGAAATTTACAAAACAGTACAATACGCACGTTCATAAATCTGCAGGAAACCTTCATAAAACATAGTTTGCAAATTGTACCTTCAGGAAGATTTCTGTCTTCTAATTATAGGAATGCGATCTATATACCAATGCAACTTGCCAGCTTTTAACCAAAATGGTAATAAAATAGGAAATATAATATACTGATATGGATTATACATTAGATATTATGGCATTTAAAATGCATAGTGGGATGGCACTATCAAACATTAAAGTATTGTACTGTAGCAAGAGAGTATAAGCTGTCATTCTGAATGTGCTTAAATGCATTGAAACAAGAAGGGGAGGGGGAAAAAAGTTTATTTAGCGTAAATCACTGTCAACTTGACTTGTATGAAAAATTACACATGCAAACTTGTTATAATTGATAAAATACAAAACAGAACCGCAAACAATATGATGGATATAGTTCAATCAATATAAAACTTTTGGCAATCTTCATCCCTAATCCAAACAATAATTATATTATACATCAATTGTACTCCCGAAGCTAAAAACAGCAGTGCATGCACTTCCTTAAATGCATTTTAGAAATGATGATATTGGTAGCATTCCAGAAGATTACATCCATTGCAATTAAAATCTACACTTTGGGTTCCCTTGATGCCTCAATGGACAAATGTACCAGCTGGTATGATACTGAGTCATACTAAGAAGGTCTCAGATCTGATGTATCTGATCTCACCCAGAGTGACAGTAGAGATACAACAATTAACTTAAGCAGCCATGGGGTAGTGAGCAATAAAAAAGAATAAGCCAGAACTCCTCATCCTAATGTAGCTGGAAAATATGCATGCGCGGACAGCAGTTGAGGAGAGGATTGGACTTGGCTGTGACATATCTGATTGGTTAAGTAGCATACCATCACTCTCTGTCTAGGCTCATGAGTGGGATGAATGATCAATTGCAGCAAGTGATTTATTACTCAATCTGTTAAGAAACTAGTATTTTCAATGTTGCCAGGATTTCTTGTGTAGAATTGTGGTACTTGGACAGCAAATTGTACTAAAGCAGCATTTGTAGCAAGTGCCAAGTCATTTGCCCTTCATATGAAGAATAGCCACTTGGATGACATACTGGGAAGCTGCTGGTATCCATGGAACTGCACCCCAGCCTGAGTCAATGCCTTAAGAGGGGTGAACATTGGAAGGGCGAGAAAGGTGGAACTGGAAAACAAATCCACATTGAAAATAAGGGACTTTAAACAAAAAATAAATAAACCCTACCAATGTATATGAAGTAGACATAGATCCCCTAATAAGCATACCAGGAACATATTAAAGTACAAGGCCCAAAATAAGTCACATACATAATACAATAAAGATTTATTCCAGAAACGTAATTTCCAAATGTTGTTATTTGTTACTCAGACAAGAAATATAGGGGGAGAAATTCAGTATCGCCCCATTTGGGGCGCAATTATCGGCCGGGCGCAAAGATTAGCGCCTGGTGCTAATTATCGCCACCGACTGCAAACTTGACTTTTATCGCCCCTGGAGGTGATTGCAGCGCTAAATCAGGCGCTTCACACCTGTCTTAAGGCGCAAAGGCCGAGGAGCGAGGCGCTACCTCAGAGCGCTGGCGAAGCTCATGTGATGTCAGTCAGCAATGGAACACACACACAATGGCACGGGCCAGTTCTTAAAGGGGATGGTTAATCTTGCTTTCCATCCACATCTTGCTCATTGCAGCCTTGAATCTCGGCCTGGAGAGACCTGCACATCAAATGTGCTGGAAAGAACAATGGAGAGTACCAGGCAAAGAGCTCAGAGTGCAGCCCCCACAGTCTCTGCTAAATCGATACAAGGAATGGCAAATCAAAATGAACCTGCAAAGTGCTGCTCAGTACCCAAAACTCCTTCACACAACGTTGAATCTCTCCAGAAGTCTCTCCCTCTCTCTCTCAGAATGCGTAGTTCAAAAATGGCACCAACAAAAAAAGGCAGGAAGCGGTCACCTTTAAATAGCGCTCCCCCTTTCCCTTCATGACTGCAGAACGCTCCCCTCAACCTGTCGTTGCTAGCGTCAGGCGGTAAGGCAGGGAGCGCAACTCAATATCCGCTCCGGGGCGATACCGGGGCGTTGCGCACTCGAGTGACGTCACGATCTGCCGGCGCAGGAGATCGTGGCGGTAGTGTTTAGCGCCGCCGCAAAATGTCTCGTTAATTTCGCGAGCGGTGCAAACTTCGCCGCGCCTGGGCACTAGATGCTTTGCGCCCCATTAGCGCCCTCTTAAGGCGCTAACGGGAGGCGCAACCAACTGAATTTTTCCCCCTTACAATTTATAAAATAACCTGACTTGGTTCTCAAAAATATAATCCAGATAGTTTACATTCTAAATTTAACTTCTAATTCTTTACCATGAGACAAAATTGTATCCAATAATCTTGACAACCACATACTAAGAATGTAGCAAACGTAAGTTATGCAGTGACAGCAGCCTTTTACACCTATATACAAAAAGACAGCACTCAGCTGATAGAAATAATGTAGTGAACATCGAACAGCAATTAATTTTACTTTGTTTCATTCTGGTTGACTGACAATCAGTTACACTATCTTGTGAATTAGTTGTATGTCTATCCCAAAGAGCAACAATCAAAATGCAGACATTCAATTAGAACAAGAACATAACTCTAGACCTGAACATCATGAATTTGACCTAGATATAAATACAGACTGTTGAATTAGGTTTCTGTGCTTCTATGGATTACATCAACATTAGCAAGCCAACTAAATGAGTTATGAAAAACAACGAATGGGTCAAACTGACAAAAGTAATTATTGGAGATATGCACCATACTGCTCCAGTCAAAGTCACCAAGAACATTCTTCTTTGGTAACCATGGTTATGGCAGTCAGTGGGATATTTTTCCATTTCCCACACCATCAATTCTTGCCATTTCTAGGTAATATTGTCAATTATTATTGAATTAAGGAGAATTTTATGCTGTGGGCCCATGCCCACTAGGAGTTGGATTAAGACTGCCCAAACTTATTTCATGTAGGACCCTTATACCAGAAAGAGAGTTGAGAGGAAATGTGTGAGGGGTGATGATCATTATGAGGGAGTCACTCGACACTGGGGATCGACACAAAACTGCAGACCCATTAGTCTTAATTCAATTTTGGGTAAATTACTGGAATCAATTATTAGAAGTAAAGTTGAGGATTATCTATACAATAATCACTTAAAACAGCAGTCAACATGGATTCAGGAGGGGGGAAGATCCTGCCCAACAATCCTCCGTAAAAATATCCATAAGTGGACATAACAATGTCAGCTGAAATTTAATGCAGACAAATGTAAATGACTGCAGATTGGAAAAAAGGTGTTAAAATGGCTGATGAGAATATTGAACGAGACTTAGCCGTCTCAGTAGACTCGACACTCAAGAGGTCCAACCAATGCTGAAAAGCAATTAACAAAGTCAGCAGACTGATATGTAGCCAAAACAGAAGACCATGAGTCAGAGGAAGTCATGATCAAACTATAAGTACTGCTTTGGTCACACCATAGCTTGAATAAACGAATGCCTCATGACTCTACGGCTCACCCTAGCCCGGAACCAGTGCGCTACGGTCATCAGTGCGTACGCCCCAACACGGGAAGCCACAGACGAGACCAAAGAGGAATTCTACTGCAGCCTCGAACAATCCCTGTCCCGAGTCCCAACGGGCGACAAGCTGATCCTCCTTGGCGATTTCAACGCCAGAGTTGGAAAGGACACAGACCTCTGTGGAGGTGGGATTGGCAGAGAGGGGGGAGGGAAAGCCAACTCCAACGGTACCCTCCTCCTGACGAAATGCTCAGAACATGGCCTTGTCATAACCAACACCTTGTTCCGTCAGAGAGACATAGAAACATAGAAACATAGTATCTAGGAGCAGGAGTAGGCCATTCGGCCCGTCGAGCCTGCTCCACCATTCAATACGATCATGGCTGATCATCCAAATCCAGTACCCTGTCCCTGCTTTAATCCCCACAGTACACATATCCCACCCTACCCCCGTAACCCCACGTATTTAATTCCCCCTGACATATCCCATCCTATCCCCATAACCCCACATATTTAATCCCCCCCTAACACTAAGGGTCAATTTATCATAGCCAAATCAACCTAACCCGCACATTTTTGGACTGTGGGAGGAAACCGGAGCACCCGGAGGAAACCCACGCAGACACGGGGAGAATGTGCAAACTCCACACAGACAGTCACCCGAGGTCAGATTCGAACCCGGGTCCCTGGCGCTGTGAGGCACCAGTGCTAACCACTATGCCACCGTGTTGCCATACAAGTACAAGCCTTCATGGCAACACCCTCGCTCCAAGCACTAGCATCTGCTGGACTATGTCATTGTCCGAGCGAGGGACCGCAAGGACGTCCGCATCACCCGCGCCATGACAGGAGCTGACGACTGCTGGACAGACCACCGCCTAATCCGCTCTGTCATCTCCATCAACGTAGCCCCAAAACAGCGGCGGCAACAGAAGCAATGCCGCAGGAAAATCAACGCTGGAGCACTCAAAGACCCTGCTAAGAAAGCCCTATTCAGCCTGCGCCTCACAACCAACCTGACGACTCCCAGTGATTCAGAGACACAGAGTGTCCACAGCGCCTGGTCTGCACTCAAGGCCTCCATAATCAGCACCTGTGAAGAGACACTCGGTCACTTGACCAGGAAACACCAAGACTGGTTCGACAAGAACGAGCAGGAGATCCAGGAGCTACTAAGCCGCAAGCGCAAGGCATTCCTGATCTGGAAACAGCAACAGAGCTCGAGAGCAAGAAAGCAGCTCTACAGACACCTGAAGGCCGAGGTCCAACAAAAAACTCGTGACCTAAAGAACAGATGGTAGGTGGAGAAAGCGCAGGATATCCAGCAGCTAGCCGACAACCACGACGTGCGTGGATTCTTTAGCGCAGTCAAGACCACCTACGGCCCAAGCACCCAAGGTCCTATCCCACTGCAGGCCAAGAACAGAGAGGTACTCATCAAGGACAGAGAGGCAGTCAGTGCCCGCTGGAAGGAGCACTTCGAAGATCTCCTTAACCGAGACTCTGTCTTCGACGCAAGTGTCCTCAACTCCATCCCACAGCATGCTACCCGCCACCACCTCAGCACAACCCCAGCCAAATGAGGTTGAAAAGGCCATCCGACAACTGAAGAACAACAAGGCCTCAGGAGCAGATGGAATCCCCACCGAGGCGCTAAAACATGACAGAGAAGCACTATTGGCGCGAATACACAAACTCATTTCTCTTATTTGGAAGGAAGAGAGCATGCCAGGGAATCTCAGATGCCGTAATCGTGACCATCTTCAAGAAAGGTGACAAGTCCGATTGCGATAATTACAGAGGAGTCTCCCAGCTGTCTGCCACAGGGAAAGTCATCACAAGAATCCTCCTCAATCGCCTTCTCCGAGTGGCTGAAGAGCTCCTCCCAGAGCCGCAATGCGGATTCCGCTCACTAAGGGGCACAATGGACATGATCTTCACCGCGCTTCAACTACAAGAGAAATGCAGGGAACAGCACCAACCGCTGTACATGGCCTTCTTTGACCTCACAAAGGCCTCCGACATGAGGGATTATGGAGTGTCCTCCTCAAATTCAGCTGCCCTCAAAAGTTCGTCACCATCCTCCGCCTGCTTCACGACGACATGCAAGCCGTGATCGTGACCAACGGATCCACCACAGACCCAATTCACGTACGGACCGGGGTCAAGCAAGGCTGTGTCATTGCACCAATGCTCTTCTCGATCTTCCTGGCTGCAATGCTCCATCTCACCCTCAGTAAGCTCCCCGCTGGAGTGGTGCTAATCTACAGAACAAACGAGAAACTGTTCAACCTCCGTCACCTCCAGTCCAGATCCAAGGTCGTCCCATCCTCCGTCATCGAATTACAGTATGCAGACGACGCTTGCGTCTGCGCACACTCTGAGGGCGAACTCCAAACCATCGTCAACACCTTCACCGAAGCGTACGAGAGCATGGGACTTACACTAAACATCCGGAAGACAAAGGTCCTCTACCAACCTGCCCCCGCCACACAGTACTGCTCCCCGATTATCAAAATCCATGACGAGGCCTTGGACAACGTGGGCCACTTTCCATACCTCGGGAGCCTACTGTCAACAAGGGCAGACGTCGATGACGAAGTCCAACACCGCCTTCAGTGTGCCAGTGCAGCCTTCGGTCGCCTGAGGAAGAGAGTGTTTGAAGACCAGGACCTCAAACCCAGCACCAAGCTCATGGTCTACAGAGCCATAGTGATACCCGCCCGCCTGTATGCTTCAGAGACATGGACCAGGTACAGCAGGCACCTCAAAGCACTGGAGAGGTACCACCAACGTTGCCTCCGCAAGATCTTGCAAATCCATTGGCAGGATAGGCACACCAACGTCAGTGTTCTCGCTCAGGCCAACATCCCCAGCTTCGAAGCTTTGACCACGCTCAATCAGCTCCGATGGACAGTACACATCGTCCGCATGCCCGATACGAGACTCCCAAAACAAGCGCTCTACTCGGAGCTCCGACACGGCAAGAGAGCCCCAGGTGGGCAGAGGAAACGCTTCAAGGACACCCTCAAAACCTCCTTCAAAAAGTGCAACATCCCCACCGACATCTGGGAATCCCTGGCCCAAGACCGCACAAAGTGGAGGAGAAGCATCCGGGAAGGCGCCAAACACCTCGAGTCTCTTCGCCGGGAGCAAGCGGAAGCCAAGCGCAAACAGCGGAAGGAACGCACGTCAACCCAAGCACCCCACCCACCCACCCCTTCAACCACCGTCTGCCCCACCTGTGACAGAGACTGTAGGTCCCGCATTGGACTCATCAGTCACCTGAGAACTCATTTTTAATGTGGAAGCAAGTCATCCTCGGTTCCGAGGGACTGCCTAAGAAGAAGAGAAGACCTTGAGTATTGTCTCCAGTTCTGGGCACTAAAACACAAAGGAGACATTTATACACAGAAGGCAGGAGAGAGACAGAGAAAGAGATAAAGAAAGAAAGGAAGAAAAAAAGTGAGAAAGAATGAGAAGGAGAGAGAGAGAGAGAGAGAGAGAGAGAGAGAGAGTGAAAGAAAAAGAGAAGGAAACTAACTTGCATTTTTATAGTGCCTTCACAATCTCAGGACATCCCAAAGCACTTTACAGCAAATGAAGTACTTATGAAGTGTACTTACTGTTGTAATGTTGGAAACGTGGCAGCCAATTTACGTACAGCAAGGCTCCACAAACAGCAATGTAATAATAACCAAATAATCTGTTTTAGTCATGTTGGTAGAAGGTTAATATTAGCCAGGACATGGGAGATAACTCTCCTGATCTTTTTCGAATAGCACCATGGGATTTTTTACGTCCATCTGAGAGAGCAATTTAACGTCTCATCAGAAAAACAGCACCTCCAACAGTGCAGCACTCCCTTAGTACTGGATTATGTACTCACGTCTTTGGACTGGGACTTGCGCTCACAACCATCTGACTCAGAGATGAGAGTGCTACTCCTAAGGTAAAGCCAACACCAATGTTCCCTATAAGCTGTGCTTTGTTCTGCGTGGCCTGTTTCTTTTAATGCGCGGTCCCTTTAAATTTCTGTGCATGCACAGTATTTACAATGTAAAGCCGGTTACGGCTTGCACGGGGCCTTTCAGATTACTGCGCGGCAGCATGCACGTGCACCTTAGTGGAAATATTGGCCCGGAGAAGAGCCACAGCTGACACCTGAGAAAAATCACAAGGCCAATCCCTAGTGTTAGAGGTCAGAGTTTGAGGAGATATGGAGAATTTGGGTTTTTCATTCTAGAAAACAGATACCCGAGAGGTGAATTTATAAAAGGTACATACAAGATAGGAAAAGATGCAGAAAAGATAAGCACATAAAATGATTTTAAATTGTGAAATTAGGACATAGTTTTGAATTTGCCTTTTGCTAGAACCTATCAAGAAATTTTTCTTCATACAAAAAATGATCAATATTTGGAATGGACTTCCAGATAGAGTATGAGAAGTTAAAACGCTGGAATCATTTACAAAACAATTGCATGCCTCAATCAGGGGACTTTAGGGTCTTTCGAGATAGATGAAAGATGGACCAAATAGCCTTCCTCAGCTCTAACCCAAGCGCTTGATATGAAAGGCCTGTGTTTAATTTACTGATAACAGTAGTACTGTGTTTCTGGCAGGGCAGGAAGTGAGAGGGTTTGAAAAGAAACAGAAATTATAAAAACACACAATACAAATAGCATTCTGAAACAACAATTTTCAAATCAACAAAAATTGATTTATTTCATTTTACTTTTTTCTCATCAATCTCAAACAGCAACAAGTTGCCATTATATAGCACCTTTAACATAGGATAATGCCCAAGGCACTTCACAGGAACATAATAAGACAAAGAGCCAAAGAGGTATTAGGACAAGTGACTATAAGCTTGGTCAAAGAGGTAAGTTTTAAGGACGGTCTTAAAGGAGGAGAGACAGAGAGGTTTAGGGAGGGAAGTCCAGAGCTTAGGGCCTAGATGGCTAAAGGCATGCCCGCATATGGGGGAGGGGGCGAAGGGTGTGAGGGATGCGCAAAAGGCAAGAGTTGAAGGATCGCAGAGTTGACAGAGGGTCGTAGGAGGTTACAGAGATGGGGGGGGGGGGTGGGGGGCAAGACCACGGGAGCCAATGTAGGTCAGCAAGCACAGTGGTGATGAGCGAGCAGGAGTTTTGGATGAGCTCAAGTTTATGAAATGTGGAAGAGGGGAGGCCAGCCAGGAGAGCACTGAAATAGTCAAGTCTAGAGGGTATATTTCTTCTTTGTGTCTTAAAGTTTCAACTCATTTAACCATCAGTCCTGCACATCAGGCGCAGCATTTTTAAAAAATTTTGCAATCAGGGCAGCTTCTCAATTTTTAATGTGACTTATACTTTGACATAAAAATGCATTGAAAGAAACAGATAATACAAACCAGGTCTGTGTGGAATTTTTTTTAAACACTCAAAAAAATTGGAATTAAAGCTGCGCCTGAAAATCTGAACACAATGTTGAGACTCCCGAACAAGCGCAATTGGAGGATGCACATTTGAAAGTCGGGGGTGCGGGTGGCCAGTTTTCTGAGCGGAGATTCATTTGGACAGAAAGTTTTATGGACGGACATAAAAGATTGCGGAGACTTGGACATATTTGAGTTACACGTGTAACACACTTACACCCACAATTCTGCGATCTTTTAAGCCACGTAATCTGGGCGCAAATGCGGAGGCCTACGAGTTTCCTCGAATAAAATTAGGTAGCTTAAGAGACCTTCTGTTCAGAAAATGTAATTAGTCAGCAACATCTTAAAATATATTTTGAAACATTTTACTATGGGTTCACGAGCAAGAATAAAGTCATGACAACAAACTTAATACTTACTGATTGAAAAGTATTCTCGAACGAACAATGAATTTGAAGACATATTCTAAGGATTTCATTGCTTTGAAGAGTTGGTCTGTCACATTAGGCTTCTCGGAGTTGTCCACATAGTTTTTCAATACCGTGGTAAGTTTCCTGATTAAAAATGAAGACTGAGTCAGTTCAAAGCATATCACTTCTACCTATTGTGCTGTTTTTAGAGAATTAAACCAAACATTTCACTATATATAAAATCTGCAAGAAGCTTGACTGCAGACTCTTCCAACCAACCCTTTCCTCAAAACAAATTTTCTACTGCTGTTAGTCCCTTAGGATATGCACCTCCTGTGTTAGATGGTGACCCTCTCCCAGGCTAGTACCAAGAGATGTGCAAGTGAAGTCCATTGCAATTATCTCTCCATCATTTCACAGCAGACTGGCAACTCAGTGCCCCTCTTTCGAGCAAAAGTATTGCCCACAATCGAAATAACCAAGTATGTTACAGCATTCAAATATTTTCTGGTGAATTTTTGCGAAGGATGTTACCACTGGAGAATGAAACATTTAAGACTTTTTATATCCAGCTTCAACAGCAAGCACTCAAGTCTGATGCAGAGAACAGGTTTATTTACTTTGTCTAATCAATTTATCTTAACCCTAATCTCAGAGTTCTGGTCTCAATATTATAATAAGGATATAGAGGCACTGGAGTAGGTGTAAAAAAGATTCACTAGATACCAGAACTGAGAGGTTATACCGATCAGGAAAGATTGAACAAGCTGGGGCTCTTTCTTTAGGAAAGACAAACCTGAGCGGAGATCTGATAGACGTCTTTAAGATTATAAAAGGGTTTGATAGGGTAAATGTAGAGAAGATGTTTCCATTTGTGGGCGAGACCAAAACTAGGGGCCATAAATATAAGATAGTCACTAATAAATCCAATAGGGAATTAAAGAGAAACTTCTTTACCAGAGAGTGGTTAGAATGTGGAACTTGCCACCACAAGGAGTAGTTGAGGCGACTATCTTAGATGCATTTAAGGGAAGCTGGATAAGCACATGAGGGAGAAAGGAATAGAAGGATATGTTGCTGGGGTTAGATGAAGAAGGGTGGGAGGAGACTCGTGTGGAGCATAAACACTAGCATGGACCTGATGTGCCAAATGGCCTGTTTCTTTGCTGTATATACTATGTAATAGCACATGTGCTGCAATGGTGTAGCATTTTAATTTCTCATTCCAGGCATTCATTTTGACTCTTTAAGGAAGACAATTAATTTTAGACTAAAATATGGAAAGTTTTGAGCTGAGGACTCGCCTACTGGTTTGAAACTGCCTGAATTCATTTCACTTAGACTCCTAACACCTAGCAGAAGAGAGAAAATGTAATTCCATCCGTATGAGCTGTAATATTGCCTAGACCCCAGCGATAAAAGGATTATGGTCTTCAAAAATCTTTGAAAGTAGTTCAACTTTCATAAATACTCCATCACAGAATCCAACCGCTCTCTGCACAACCTCAACAGTATGGCCAAGATGACGAACTTGCCATATAAAGAATCAAATCCAAATCTACATTCTAGCAGTCTGTAACACTGTACATTGGAGTATTTACATACCAGACTGCTTTATTAATAATAAACTTTATATGATCCATCATAGCATTTTCTTTACCCTTTTCCCTCCCCCCTTCCCACTGTCCAAGGCCCCAAACACCCCTTCCAGGTGAAACAGCGATTTACTTGTACTTCTTGCAATTTAGTGTACTGTATTCGCTGCTCACGATGTGGTCTCCTCTACATTGGGGAGACCAAACGCAGATTGGGTGACTGCTTTGCGGAACACCTCCGTTCAGTCCGTAAGGGGGACCCCGAGCTTCCGGTCGCCTGTCACTTTAATTCACCGCTCTACTCCCACTCAGACCTCACCGTCCTCGGCCTCTTGCATTGTTCCATGGAAGCTCAGCGTAAGCTCGAGGAACAGCATCTCATCTTTCGATTAGGCACTTTGCAGCCTTCTGGACTCAACATAGAGTTCAACAATTTCAGATCATAACCTCTGCCCCTATCATATATATATTTTTTATCCACACTTTTTGTTTGTGTTTTCTGTTCTTCTCTCCCACATGGCAGCTGTCTTTCATTCTGCCAGCGCAATTTACACTTCATCTAGAGCCATCCTTTGTTTCTTAACCTGTCCCATTACCATCTCCTTTTGCCTTGAATATCGCTTAATGTCTCTTAACTTCTCCTGCCTTCTATCCTATCACAGACCTTCCCTTTTGTTCTTTCATCCCCTCCCCCCTTTCCCAGCCTCTACACTTGTTTAAAAATCTGTTCCATTTCCTGCTTTTTTCCAGTTCTGACAAAAGGTCATCGACCTGAAACGTTAACTCTGTTTCTCTCTTCACAGATGCTGCCTGACCTGCTGAGTATCTCCAGCATTTTCTGTTTTTATTTCAGATTTCCAGCACCTGCAGTATTTTCTTTTTGTAATAGCATTTTCTTTGTTAGGATTTGTAAGCAAGCTGGGCCTTTCTAACATGCCAAGAGTATTTTTTTTTTATATTTGTTTTATGGGATGTGGGCGTCACTGGCAAGGCCAGCATTTATTGCCCATCCCTAATTACCCTCGAGAAGGTGGTGGTGAGCTGCCTTCTTGAACCACTGCAGTCCGCGTGGTGAAGGTACTCCCACAGTGCTGTTAGGGAGGGAGTTCCAGGATTTTGACCCAGCAACTATGAAGGATCGGCGATATACTTCTAAGTTCGGATGGTGTGTGACTTGGGGGGGAACTTGGAAGTGGTGGTGTTCACAGGTGCCTGCTGCCATTGTCCTTCAAGGTGAAAGAGGTCACGGGTTTGGGAGGGGCTGCCGAAGAAGTCTTGGTGAGTTGCTGCAGTGCATCTTGTAGATGGTACACACTGCAGCCACGGCACGCCGGTGGTGGAGGGAGTGAATGTTTAAGGTGGTGGATGGGGTGCCAATCAAGCGGGATGCTTTTCCTGGATGGTGTCAAGCTTCTTGAGTGTTGTTGGAGCTGCACTCATCCAGGGAAGTAGACAGTATTCCATCACACTCCTTACCTGTGCCTTGTAGATGGTGGAAAGGCTTTGGGGAGTCAGGAGGTGAGACACTCGCCGCATAATACCTAGCCTCTGACCTGCTCTTGTTGCCACAGTATTTATGTGGCTGGTCCAGTTAGGTTTCTGGTCAATGGTGACACCCCCCCAGGATGTTGATGGTGGGGGATTCGGCAATGGTAATGCCGTTGAATGTCAAGGGGCGGTGGTTAGACACTCACTTGTTGGAGATAGTCATTGCCTGGCACTTGTGTAGCACGAATGTTACCTGCCACTTATCAGCCCAAGCCTGAACGTCGTCCAGGTCTTGTTCAATGTGGGCATGGACTGCTTCATTATCTGAGGAGTTGCGAATGGCACTGAACACTGTGCAGTCATCAGCGAACATCCCCATTTCTGACCTTATGTTGGTAGGAAGGTCATTGATGAAGCAGCTGAAGATGGTTGGGCCTAGGACACTGCCCTGAGGAACTCCTGCAGTGATGTCCTGGGGCTGTGATGATTGACCTTCAACCACCACAACCATCTTCCTTTGTGCTAGGTATAACTCCAGCCAGTGGAGAGTTTTCCCCCCGATTCCCATTAACTTCAGTTTTACTAGGGCTCCTTAATGCCATACTCAGTCAAATGCTGCCTTGATGTCAAGGGCAGTCACTCTCATCTCACCTCTTCTATTATTGTCATAGAAGAAAGAAAGCTATGTTCAGTAAGGCTAGTCCTCTTAAGAGCCATGACATCAAGTCTGTGAATCAAAAATACTATTTTTATTTTGTTCAACAAGGTGTCTGACACACATGGAAACCTATCACAATGTTTAAGAGTCTCCAGATCAAGCTACTGTGAAATCTAGTAGGATATATGTCCAAGTTAAAATGCCATGTGACTTGGAGAGAAACCTGAAAGTAATGGTGATCCCACAACATTGCTGCTCTTGTCCTCATGGGTGGCAGAGGTCACGAGGTAGAAGATGCAGAATGAAAGTGCAGGGAGCTAAATGTGTGCGACAGAATTTCCAGGGAAGTTGTAGCTCTTAAAGGAATGCTGTTTGCACTTAAAAAGGGAGCTGTATTGAATATCTGCCAAATTCAGAATCTTCTTGCACAATGGAGGGCAGAAAACTGAGAAGCAGGATGGCTCAATTTGAAGTGCTGTCATGTGGTGCGACTCCAGCCAAAAAGCTTTACTCCCTTGGGAGTGGAGGGGCATTGAGACATGCTTGGGTGGAGGGGGCAGAACAAGTGAAACAAACTACAGGAACCTCTCCAAAGCTATATAAGACAAACTGCATCATATTTATCATGCCATCCTTTGTCAATTACTCTTCTTCCCCCAAGTACATAAGCACACAATAATTTGCCAAGCAAACTCTATTTGAAGGGGCGTATTACTGAAACATTCGAACAGGTTTCTCTTCAGTTTCTATTGATGTCTGGGAAGAACTGACCCAGAGGTCTCACCAGCACTTCGCAGCAACTTACATCACTCAATCCAACAGTAGCAAGCACCAGTACAGATATATCAACTCCAGAGAGTTCAGTTAATGAGTTGCAGTTTGGAGCACTAGGTGAATTATGAAGCACAAATTAAGAGGAACAATTGGTGATAGCAGTGGGGATTAGCCAAACAGTCAGCTCGAGAACTCCTTCAGCTGCAGAGGCCAGTAATGGGAACTTCATCAAGGCCATGGGATGATGATAGGAGTCCAGATGGCCACATGCTTGACATCTATAACACCCTGCACTTTGGGGAAACTTGCCAAACAGAAAATAAGCAATGTTGTCTTGAGACTGGTAGCTTTCAATGGGGGGAGTGAAAGAAGGATTGTACTATGGCAAACAAGACATCCGTCACCTCCGGTATGCATTTGTGCACTGCAGATTGACTGATATTGGCACATATACTCACAGGTAGCTTGAAATCATCTAGTTGCATTACAAAAATCAAGTCTGTGGTCATCTTCACAACACAGAAAGAGCCATTCAGCTCAAGAATGCAACACATCCAGGAAAAGCATCCCACTTGATTGGCACCCCATCCACCACCTTAAACATTCACTCCCTCCACCACCGGCGTACTGTGGCTGCAGTGTGTACCATCTACAAGATGCACTGCAGCAATTCGCCAAGACTTCTTCGGCAGCACCTCCCAAACCCGCGACCTCTTTCACCTAGAAGGACAATGGCAGCAGGCACCTGTGAACACCACCACCTCCAAGTTCCCCTCCAAGTCACACACCATCCTAACTTTGAAGTATATCGCCGATCCTTCATAGTTGCTGGGTCAAAATCCTGGAACTCCCTCCCTAAAAGCACTGTGGGAGTACCTTCACCACGCGGACTGCAGCGGTTCAAGAATGCGGCTCACCACCAACTTCTCAAGGGCAATTAGGGATGGGCAATAAATGCTGGCCTTGCCAGCGACGCCCACATCCCATAAAACAAATTTAAAAAAATATCCTTTAAACTTACTTTCCTCATGAATCACAGATGGTGAAGGCAGATCTCTTATGCAGCCAAGTTTTTGTTCCTTAGTCCATAGACATAGTTGGTTCAGTAAAGGCAGGCAAGAGCAATCTGCCTCATGTATAAATGGATCTGCCTCTTCTAATTCCTCTAAAACAAGTAGATTAAGAAGAATCCAGAGGGGAATTCCCAGCTCCAGAATTTGGTTGCTGCAACTGAAATTGCAGCGCACAAAAAGCCAGAAATGGAAAATACTGAGGCCAAAAATTAATAGAAATACAAAAACTATGGCAGAATTCAAGCCAACAACAAATGTCAGGGGGGGGAAATGAAAATAAATTCAAAAATCAAAACAATAATCAAAACATTGTGAATCATATTTATGAGTACAAGCTTTACAATAGCAGAACATGCCTTACCAGAAGCACCAGTTTTAAGTCTGCATTGAAAGCATTATGTGGATTCCCAGCAAGAAAACTGGCAAAAAATGCCACCAGGTAATTTACTTGTCATTTGGGCATTTTTGTATGAGAGGCTTCAACACTAACAATTTTCCAATGCTGGGAAATCACAGATGGAAGGACTACTCATCCAATTTTCAGACCCCATTAGTGTGGTCCTCACCAACACAGCCAGCTACAACAACTGGAAGATCTACCTTCAGGTCTCTCTGCATTGGCAGGAATTGAGCTGGGGAATTCCGGTCAGATATTTAGTGACCAGTGACCAGCAGGATAGCTTCAAGTGAATCAACAAACCCTTTTGTTGAGCATGAAACAAAGTAAGAAGACAAGCACGTACTGTGGATACCTGTCACTGGGGAAAGATGCATAACATTTTATACAAATCTTGAAGCCATACGCTAACTAAAGACAGAAATGAGCCAACTAATCAGAATGTACTAACTTAATGCAGATTTTAAAGAACAGATCTCTTGAAACACTCACGTGTAAGCCAAGGTTGCGCTAAAGTGCTTTTTGATATAGGTTTCAAGAACAGGGTTGAAATGCTGGAATTTTCTATCAGCAATCAGTCCAATAATAAATACCTGTGTTTTGGGAAAAAAATGGGTTGAAACAAATAGCATTCACTCATTGAGACCAAAGCTTGAACAAGTCTGTATCTAGTTCTTCAACATGTCATGATGGACAGATTCTACTGCACTGAATAAATACAACAATAAACTTGTAACTCCAAATACTGCAATTGATCTTAACTTAATTTTGCTATAGTTTCAACATTATTTTGCTAGCAAAGACTGACAAAAGATTCTGCTGCTTAAGATAAATGCGAAACAGAAAAACACTACAGTAAATAACCATATACAACAACTTGCATTTATATAGCACCTTTTAACGTAGTAAAATGTCCCAAGGAGCATTATCGAACAAAATTTGACGCAGAGCTACAAAAGGAGATATTAGGACAGATGACCAAAAGTTTGGTCAAAGAGCTAGGTTTTAAGGAGTGTCTTAAAGGAGGAGAGCGAGCTGGAGAGGTGGAGAGGTTTAGGAAGGGAATTTTAAAGCTTAGGGCCTAAGCAGCTGAAGGCACAAGCGCCAATGGTGGAGTGATTAAAATCGGAGATGAGCAAGAGGCCCGAATTGGAGGAGCGCACAGACTTCAGAGGGTTGTTGGGCTGGAGGAGGTTACAGAGATAGGGAGGGGCGAGGCCATGGAGGGATTTGAAAACAAGGATGAAAATTTTAAAATTGATGCGTTGCCGGACCGGGAGCCAATGTAGGTCAGCGAGTACAGGGGTGATGAGTGAACAGGACTTGGTGCGAGTTAGGATACAGGCAGCAGAGTTTTGGATGAGCTCAAGTTTATTGAGTAAAAAATGGGAGGCTGGCCAAGAGATCATTGAAGTAGTCAAGTCTAGAGGTAACAAAGGCATGGATGAGATACAGTGCAAGGAAAATCAGTGCAATAGTGGAGCAATGAAAATCAGAGGTGCAATGATAGTTTAGGTATTTTGTCGGGTCTTCCTTATTCTTGAAATTCATACACCGTATGTGGTTCTGGGGAAATTAGATGCTTAGCGCACAAATAAAAATGCCATGATTTTGAACGTGGCTTTGTCCCAACCTCCTATAAAGCACCATTACTCCAGCTCATCTTGAAGTTAAACTGAAACTGACCATCAAACTCCTAACACCAAAAACCTATATCCCTGCCTAACTTGGGGGGTTGTATGGGTGTGATTAGAGTGTAGAATATGCCTTCATTAGAAGAATTATCTTCCAAAGTCTATCATTCTTCATGCAAGTATCCTTCACACACAGTTGGAGCATACCAAAATGGTGCAATTCAGGAGGGTGCAGGCCACTGTCGATAATACATCACAAGATCTGCTAATGATGTCAAAAGTGTAATAATAGTCAAATCCAGACACTAATGCATAGCAAACCATGTGAATTATTTCTTGTGGCAGCCATGCAAATACTATCACTGGAACCTACAGAGATGCCAGAAGCAATCATGGATCAATTGGAATCAATTGGGCTTCTTTCTTGCAAAATCGAGAAGTCGCACACCAGGTTATAGTCCAACAGTTTTATTTAAAATTACGAGCTTTCAGAGCTCCGCTCCTTCTTCAGGTACAGGTACATTCTTGCAAAATGGCAACAATTCAGAATGCACTGTGTAGGTAAACACTGATTACTGCAGCACAGGAAACAAATAACTTGAGACTTCCAAACTTGCTTTGAGCAAAGCAATATTAACTTTAGGCTCAATTATCATGCACATATACAAAACTCCACCTACAACTGGTGTGATGACACAATTTAAATATGAAAAAAAACAAGGATTAGAAAAAGACCATTTGACCCATCAAGCTCATCTCTCGAGTATTCCAGTTCACCCATCCTAGCATCCAATTGCAATTTGAATGCCTCTAATATCTGATTCCACGGTCTTACTTGGTAGATTAGTCCAAATGTTTATCATTCTTTGAACGTAGAATTTTTGTTTCTAAAGATTTTTTTTAAAATAGGTTTGACTTACTTTTAATTCTGGGTTGATATCTTACTTAATACTGGACCTCCCACTGAGTACAAATAGGCTGGAGTATGATTGTGATGTTTAGCTGCTAACCTGGCCTGTTCTTTTAACACCATTGCTCCAGTACATCCTGTGGATAACTGGCATATCAAGGTAATTGTAACCATTTGTAAAAGCTTGAGCTTATCACTGGGCATTTGTAACTGCTTGTAAATTTCTGGCTCCAGGTCAAAAGCACCCATAATAAAACAGCTAGCTTCTTTTCTCTTTTTTTGTGTGAAGAACAACCACTTGAATGAATCAATGCCTTCAGGCAAGGCAAGAAGACGACTGGAATTTCAAAGGTATTTTCAAATAATTAAAAAAATGTTATTAATGCTCTTGTTTTGCATCTAACAAAAGTTGACAGATTTGCATTAGCTATTAAATCTATCAATATAAAAATCCTACATCTGTGCGCACTTCCAGTATACAAAGCCTTACTTGTTATCATGTTTTTGCGAAAACCTTTTCCCCATTATAAATACCTTTGTTCACATTATAATGGAATTGGCTATGTATACTTGTGCCGTTCTTATGCCAATGGTACTGCTGTAATCCCTCATCATCTCTGTACTCCAACCAATTCTACTTCAGTGCATTCCAAATTCCTGTAAGTTTTGCAATTAAACTATAAATAAGAATGGCCCAGATTTTGCGGTCAGCGGGGAAGTGACAGCGCTCACCGCTCACCGCTCACCGCTGACCTTGAAGAAAGCTTCCCACAAAGATCTAGCGATCTCTGTGGCATCGATTTCACCTTTCTCAGCGTTAATTTCATTCAGGCGCTAACTATAGGGGATCTCCAGCGTCCAGTAACAGTGATGGCATCAAGCAGGCTAAGCAGCCAATCACATTAAAGAATTCTCAGACAGCAAACCAGGAAGTAAAAAGCACTGATTATCCTTCACTTTTTATAAATTTTAGAGAGAGCAAAATAAAGATTGGGACATACACGTAGGATTATGGTAGAAGCTAAAATATCAAACAAACTTAAAAAAAAATAACTTCTAGTATATTAAAAACCTATGGAATTTTTATCCCAATAGAACAATTTGACATTCCACAAATATAAAATTATTTTTTCAGGACCAGATTAGTTCTTTTTTAAAACTCTATGTCATTCCTGCTACCTGAACCCCTAAGCATTCTCCCATACCCTCAACCTCATTCTTTCTCCAGCTGCAATGTTTTCTTCATCAAAGTAAAATAGTAGGAAATCAGAACTGAAGAGTTAGGGAAACCACCAAGAAACTAGAACTTAGGAAAACAACCAATGAATGGTCAATCAGGAGAATCTACCAATAATGAAAAAAAATGCAAAAAAGGTGAAACAGTTGAATCACTCAAAACATTTTTTTTCTCAGTGAATAAAAGTTTTGCCAAAAGCCTTGATTCTGTTAGCTGAAGGCAGATCCTACTGTCTAAATGTGTGTAGTGTGCACAATTTCCCAGCGTGCATCAGGAGCATCAGCACAACTGCTTATACTGTTTTGTCTTCAGCTTCCAGCAGTACCTGTTGGCTGCTGTTCAAAACTGATTTAAGGTAAAGCTAGGGGACAAATTTCAAATGCTTTTTTCAGGTCAAGTTTATTGATTGTCTTTAAAAAGAGTGAGTGAGTAATTCGCATAATTTTAGAATAAGGTTATAATAAAGCTTACAGCATCATTTATAATAAAAATGTAAAATGCAATATAGAAATCACTCAAGTAAATTAATTTTTAAAAACTCCCAACACAAGAATCTGTAAATTGATTCAAGAGAGACAGAATAGGGCCTTAATTGCCTTAATTCAAATTAATGTTTACAAATCGTCTCTGCTTGTTCCAAAATCCTCCATTTGTTCATGACAAGTGGCAACAGGAGAATTGAGTGAAAATTCTAAACTCTATACTGTATCCTAGAAAAGTGCCAATGAAGTGGGTACGAGACAGGTTCCATTCAAAAAAACTTGCATATTTATAAACTCCATTTAGGAAACAGTAAAAACATCATCACTTTAGCCCTCAAAGTAGTAAGCCAAAACAATCTTCAATACTCAGCGCCATCCATAATATTAGCATCCAATAGTCTACAATAGACGGGGAGGAAAAGAGTGGTTAACATTAGTGAAATTATAGCAAAGTGTACCTTTATCAATCAACTAAGGATATTATTCAGCCAATTCATAACTATCAGAAGTTCTGATTTCGCTCAACAGGATTAGGGTTAAAAGGAAATGGCAATAGCTCCAAAAAATGAAACTTACCAGAGAATCAAAAACTAATGTGTCAAAAGTGTCGCTGTCAGAATTCTCCATCATGATGTTAAAAAGTGCATCAAGTGTATCTTGCAAAAACTGGAAGAAAAAAAGGTTTAGATTTGAACATACACAAACCAATACAATATTAAGTGCTTATTGTTCATTTTTTTCTTTTATATTCAGAGAATATCTTGTGACAAAGAACCCAAATGTTTTTTGGTAGAGCATCACTTATGCCAGGAAAAAAAAACTGATGCTCTGTATATTTTTCATTGCTCTTATAAAATCACAGAAATTTCAACATAGGAGGAAGCCATTTGGACCATCGTGACTATGCTGGTGCTCATTCCACTCTATTCCCATTTCCCTGCTCTTTCCTAGTATCCTTCAATAAATTTTGAATCAAATTCCCTCTTACATATCACAATTGATTTGGTGTCAATAACCACTTGGGGCAATACATTCCATATTCTAATAACTCTTTGCATGAAAAAATTCTTCTAACTCCTCTTTTATGTTTCCAGCAATAACCCAAAATTTTTGCCTTCTTGTTACTGATTAAACAACTAAAAGAAAATAATCGCTCACTATTTGCCATTTAAACCACTTACATAATTTTGAACATTTTGGTTAGATTGGCACTTACTTCTCTGCTCAAGTGAATAGCTGCTACATTTTTCAATTCTATCGTAACGTTATTCTCTTATCCCTGCTATCCTTCTGCTGATTCTATATTGTGCCTTTCCTTCCTATAATGAGTGCTGAAAACAGCAGGTGGTACTCTGACTATTGCCCAATCAATGTTGATTTATTACTTCCTACTTTTGTATTCAATTCCCCTAGATACAATATTCAAAATACTACAGGAAACTCTTTATTAACCGGCACCCAAATATCCGGAAATCTCTCTTAACCGGCAAAATTCTTGAGTAGGTAACCGGGGTTTTCCTTCATCTCTCGTTTAAAATTAACTTTAAAAAAAACCCCGAGGCGCTTGCCTTGTATCGGAGTGTGTAGATTGGGAGGGGAATGTGCAGCCCGGGTAGGCAGCGGACACGACAGATGGTCAGCTGGCGGTCCCCGGGGAGACGGAGCTCCGAATGCAGGCGCATGTCAATGTGTACGGGGCTCTCGTACGTTGGGAGATATAACTCTCCGTTATCCGGACTTTTTGATTAACCGGCACCACGCCAGTCCCGTCGGTGCCGGTTAATAAAGAGTTTCCTGTATTTGCCTTTTTGTGGCTTTTTCCACCTGCAATCGTCCTTTCAAAGATCTAAGTATCTGCACTCCCAGATAACGTATAGAGATGTATTTTATTATACTATCAAATCTTCCATAACATCACTAACAGTTATAATCAGAGGGGGCAATGTTTTATGAAGGATAGGAACTTGATACAATGTAAGCACAATGTATTATTTTGCTGTTAAAATGTAGTCATGTGGCTCTTTAAGGCCTCAAGGAGAAATTGTTCTGCATTCTTGAAATGAATGGGTCAATTACGGGTCAGGCTATAAATCATAACCAATTTTTTTTTTTTAAGATCACAAGTCCAAAGTGCGTTCGGTCTGCTCCAGCCCCATGTCTGCCACTTTGTGCCTGACCCTCAAGTCTTGCTGGGCTGCCCAATCCATGTCATCCCCATCCCAGCTCTAGTACAATCCAACCTGCACTACCTGCATTTCTACCGCCACACAATGTCCGCTGCTGTGTCTCATGGCTGATATTTTATTCCCCACCTGTCGAGTGCATCCACCCCATCCCCTATTTAAAAATAATTAAGCCACCAGTTCCTGGATATGGGATTCACGGCAGAGGGAAGAGAAAAGTGTCTTCTGGAGTGTGGTGCCCAGAATTGGACACAAATATGGGAGATCAGACCCAGGGATGGGAGAACTGGCAAAGGCCGACACATGTGGCAGGGATCGAAAGGTGAACTTTGGATATAGCAGCATTGGGGAGCTGCTGCAAGTTGTGGAATGACTGGGAGCGAAGTTCTCAGGGTAGGTGAGAATGATGAGGCAGATTGTAAAGTGCTCCTGACAAAAATGTGATGACAGGGATTTTCTCGGGGTGGGTCGGTAGTAGGGAAGGTGGCGTGGGAACAGCAAGGAGGGAATGTTCAGGTACTTGGAATGGGAAGAATAGTAGCACAGAGAGGTTGCTGCAGGGAGCAGGGGGAAATGCCTGGTACTTGGTGTGGGGCAGGAGCGACAAGAGACAGCAGATTGTGGAAACTTAGATTACTTAAATAGATACTGCTTGGTATATATTTTAAATAGAGGCATCCCTAACATTTTGAGCAAGCCTCTATTATTTAAAACGCATACACTTTTCCTTATCGCGGGAAAAGCTGCATCCCTCACTATTGCCAGCTTCTAGTTTTTTTAAACACTTACTGCACTATTATAAAAGCACAGAAGATGCTTAATAAACTTTAAACCAGAGCCTGACAACAGCAGGAATGTAGTAGGTAACACTGTGAAGTCCATTTCTAAAGTCTCAGGACAGGGTGGGAGACAGCAGAATGGGGGTATGGCAAATAGGAGGCAGTAGGCTACAGGCCTGATTTTAGAAGCTGTACTGTATGTGATGCCACAGCACTACCTACGTGAAAGGTGGAGCTGGGAAGTCCCAGACTATATTAGCACCTACATTGGAGATCAAGATTGGAGGACTAAGAGGTTAAAAAAATGAATAGTAACTATAATCGTGACAGAAAAAGTGACTGCGTTAAAGAAATGACATGGTGGAAAGAGTGTGACAGAAAGTGTTACAGGAAGTAAATGTGACACTGGAAGTGCATACTATATGAGTTTTAATACATTAGAAGTAAATTGCCCATAGCGTTGCCCAGTCAGTTGCTGAATATAATATTTTTTAATATACAAGGCGGCAACTGCATTCGGAGACTTGAGAAATTTACTCCACTGCATCACCTACTGGCCAGTTTCTGCAACTACACCATTACAGGCAACTATTTCCATACATATGTTTACAAAGGGAGTTTCAATGTTAAATGTTGACATAAAAGCATGACCAAGAATCATGACAAGAAGTGCACGCAAATGCAAATGTTCCCCTAGGCTCCCTCTTGCCCTATGCCCAAACCCACGTCATTTCTCCAGAAAAGTGCATTCTAAAAATAGTCTTTTAATCTCTCTTATGACAACTTTTTTTTAATTTGTTTATGGGATGTGGGCGTCGCTGGCAAGGCCAGCATTTATTGCCGATCCCTAATTGCCCTTGAGGAGGTGGTGGTGAGCTGCCTTCTTGAACCGCTGCAGTCCGCGTGGTGAAGGTACTCCCACAGTGCTGTTAGGAAGGGAGTTCCAGGATTTTGACCCAGCAACAATGAAGGATCAGCGATATACTTCTAAGTCAGAATGCTGTGTGACTTGGAGGGGAACTTGGAGGTGGTGGTGTTCCCATGTGCCTGCTGCCCTTGTCCTTCTAGGTGGAAGAGGTCACGGGTTCGGGAGGTGCTGCCGAAGAAGCCTTGGCGAGTTGCTGCAGTGCATCTTGTAGATGGTACACACTGCAGCCACGGTACGCCGGTGGTGGAGGGAAGGAATGTTTAAGGTGGTGGATGGGGTGCCAATCAAGTGGGCTATTTTGTCCTGGATGATGTCGAGCTTCTTGAGTGTTGTTGGAGCTGCACTCATCCAGACAAGTGGAGAGTATTCCATCACACTCCTTACTTCTGCCTTGTAGATGGTAGAAAGGCTTTGGGGAGTCAGGAGGTGAGACACTCGCTGCAGAATACCTAGCTTCTGACCTGTTCTTGTTGCCACAGTATTTATGTGGCTGGTCCAGTTAAGTTCCTGGTCAATGGTGACCCCCAGGATGTTGATGGTGGGGGATTCGGCGATGGTAATGCCGTTGAATGTCAAGGAGCGGTGGTTAGACTCTCACTTGTTGGGGATAGTCAATTCCTGGAACGTGTATGGCACGAATGTTACCTGCCACTTATCAGCCCAAGCCTGAACGTCGTCCAGGTCTTGTTCAATGTGGGCATGGACTGCTTCATTATCTGAGGAGTTCTGAATTGCACTGAACACTGTGCAGTCATCAGCGAACATCCCCATTCTTGACCTTATGTTGGAAGGAAGGTCATTGATGAAGCAGCTGAAGATGGTTGTGCCTAGGACACTGCCCTGAGGAACTCCTGCAGCAATGTCCTGGGGCTGTGATGATTGATTTGCATCCATCACAACCATCTTCCTTTGTGCTAGGTATGACTCCACCAGTGGAGAGTTTTCCCCCCCGATTCCCATTGACTTCAGTTTTACTAGGGCTCTTTGATGCCACACTTGGTCAAATGCTGCCTTGATGTCTAGGGCAGTCACTCTCACCTCAGCTCTAGAATTCAGCTCCTTTGTCCACGTTTGGACCAAGGCTGTAATGAGTTCGGGAGCAGAGTGGCTTTGGCGGAACCCAAACTGGGCATCAGTGAGAAGATTATTGGTGAGTAAGTGCTGCTTGATAGCACTGTCGATAACACCTTCCATCACTTTGCTGATGATTGAGAGTAGACTGATGGGGCGGTAATTGGCCGGATTGGATTTGTCCTGCTTTTTGTGGACAGGACATACCTGGGCAGTTTTCCACATTGTCGGATATATGCCAGTGTTGTAGCTGTACTGGAACAGCTTGGCTAGAGGTGCGGCTAATTCTGGAGCAGAAGTCTCAGCACAACAGCCGGGATGTTGTTGGGGCCTATAGCCTTTGCTGTATCCAGTGCGCTCAGCTGTTTCTTGATATCACGTGGAGTGAATCGAATTGGCTGAAGACTGGCTTCTGTGATGGTGGGGACCTCAGGAGATGACCGATATGGATCATCCACTCGGCACTTCTGGCTGAAGATGGTTGCAAACGTTTCAGCCTTGTCTTTTGCACTCACGTGCTGGGCTCCACCATCATTGAGGATGGGGATATTCATGGAGCCTCCTCCTCCCGTTAGTTGTTTAATGGTCCACCACCATTCACAACTGGATGTGGCAGGACTGCAGAGCTTTGATCTGATCCGTTGATTGTGGGATCGCTTAGCCCTGTCTATAGCATGTCATTTTAACGTCATTAATTTTCATTCAGTGCTTATTTTCATTTTTGACTTTTGTTTATTAATTAACCTCAAAATAAATCTAATAGTTTTAGCCTGGATGTATTGGTCCGATGGCCTGGTATTTTTCACCTTTTGGGAGACTGGAGAACACAGTGGGCATCACATATCATCTCCAGTGAACTACATCCCATACTTAAGAGGTTAACTGTTAAATCTGGGCATATTAACTCATACATGGTGCAGGTTCAGATCATGGGAGATCAAGTTTCATTGTCGTGAACAAGACTAAAGTGTTGAGAAAAAACCTGACCCATAACAACCCCTTCCTGATCATATGAATCAATGGAGCACACTGATTAACTGGTACAATTTTTTTTTAGCAATCTCTCCTGAAGGCACTTGACCTAGAACTCGAGAATTCCTTCTTGGAAGGCCAGAGCTCAAGGTTTGTTAAGGAAGGATCACGTTCAAACATTTTATCAGTGTGACACCTTTCAAGTAAATCATGATGAGCACTTGTGATGAGTTTGGACCAGGTGCAATGCCTCTGAAAGTTATACAATATCAGAAGAAATACAAAGCAGATACTGTGAATATCTATAAAAAGAAAAATTGCAAAAACTGGAAATCTGACGCAGCAACTGAAATTTAATGCAGAGAAGTGTGAAGTGATGGATTTTGTAAGGAAGAATGAGGAGAGGCAATATAAACTAAATGGCACAATTTTAAAGGGGATGCAGGAACAGAGAGACCTGGGGATTTAGGTACACAAATCTTTGAAGGTGGGAAAACAAGTTGATAAGGCTGTTAAAAAAGGATATGGGATCCTGGGCTTTATAAATAGAGGCATAGGGTATAAAAGCAAGGAAGTTATGCTAAACCTTTATAAATCACTGGTCAGGCCTCAGCTGGAGTATTGTGCCCAATTCTGGGCATCACACCTCAGGAAGGATGTCAAATCCTGAGAGAAGGTGCAGAGGAGATTTACTGGAATGGCACCAGGGATGATGGCCTTCAGTTATGTGGAGAGATTAGAGAAGCTAGGATTGTTCTCCTGAGAGCAGAGAAGGTTATGGGGAGATTTAATAGAAGTGTTAAAAATTATGAAGAGTTTTGACAGATTAGATAGGGAGAAACTGTTTCCACTGGCAGGAGGGTTGATAACCAGAGGACGCAGATTTAAGATATACCATTATGTAAATGAAAAGGAGCCAAAACTACAACTGAAATGAGTGAGAGTAGGATATATGCTTTATAGTCCAGCATTTCCATTTAGGAAATTATTAAACACCAAGAAAGACTGGGCTAGGGATAGATCGTTTATGGACCATACTGTTGTCAGGTTATAGAAAAAACATGCTCGAGAAAAAATAACAGGTAGCTCAGATAAAGTTGCTGAGAATATTCAAGATATATGAGGAATTTTAACACAGGCAATAAAACACCTAGAATAGGTAACAGAAGAAAATAGCTTACACAAAGCAGGTAAGGAGGGAGATGGGGTGTGCAGGCCTTACATCAGCAAGAATATTAGCTGAAATGAAAGAAATCAGAGGAATGAGTAGCAAATGGAAAATAAGAAATAACAAGAAACTAGCAGATTTTTCATGCTGGAGATGTGTATTTTCTCAGCTGCAAATGCTCTCATCTTCATTTTATTTATATGACAGCTAATCAGCTGATCAATTTACCATGGTTTCAGTAGATACAAACATTAGCTACAATATTTTGCCAGACTGTACATGTAATGAAATGTAACTCCTCCATTAATCAACGAGTGATAGATCTTTGTGGTTAGCAACGGATATGACAAGGAAAACTGAAAACTGGAAGAAAATGTGTTAGAAAAATACTTCTATGCTCTGAAGGCAATGTTGGCCCGGAAATTGCAGTCAGCGGCGAAGCAAGCTTCGCTCAAAGATCGCGCGATCCCTGTGTCAAGAAGTTCGGGTTTTCTGACGCGTAGTTCAAATCAACGTAGTATAGTGGGAATCCCATAGTGCGAGCTGCTGTGCTGTCAACAAGCTGTCTATGCAGCCAATCTAAATGCAGAATGCTCACAAGACAGCAAGCCAGGAAGTGGTAAGCTCTTAAAATTCAAACTTTTTTAAAATGTTAGAGAGAGCAAAACAAAGATTGGGGCTCTCACATGGGGAAAAGGTAAACCTGAAATAAAGATAAGTTTCTTAAAAAATGTAATTATTAAAATTGATAAATTTGACACTGCACAAAATTAAAATTAGTTTTTCAGGGCCATAACCTTTGTTTAGCAGTCAATAGGCTGTTAAAACCCCAGTTACACCATACCGCTTTGGGTTTAACTTTTAATGGGGTATTTAACAGCATAATTACTACAGAAGTTTGTCAGTTTTTATGATTTGAGAGATTTCACTGATTGCCAGCTCTGTGGGGGGCGGGGGGCACAGCGCTGCCTGTGGAGGAGCAGTGAATGACAGGCCGCAACTTCAGGATTTCCGCATTAGGCTGCGCATGCGCTAAATCCTCAAGTTGCGGTCAGTTTCAAAGGCGGAACGACGGCGTACACTGCCAGTCTGCTGTCATCAGGACCGCAAATTCCAAGCCATTATTATCTTTGTATAAGTAGGTACACGTGTATTACTTATGTATAAGTGCAAAAGTCATCATTTTTCAAATAACCAAAAAAAATGCATAAGGTAAATAATGCAATGAGGGAATGATGTTAACAGGTCCCTTTAAAACAGTGGTCTTCTTGTTATTATATTGCACCAATCTTGAATGTGGTTTTTTTCTGAACAGAGGCAAAATTCTCTGAAGTATAGTAAGCAAATTGCAAGATTTCATTTCTTTCATGACACATAAGAGGCACATAAAAATATTATTCCAGCTAAGGTGCAACTGAAACCATAGCACAAGATACACAAAATAATGTAGTGTATGAAGCTGCATGTCATTTACAATTATAAGATACACTACCTTTTCTAAAAAAAAGTATTGCCTTTATTTAAATCAATCTGCAAAAAAACATTAATACAGGAGAAATAGCTATCTTCTACACATTAGTCCTTCAGTAAGAACCACGGGGTACTGAGAGAAGAGGCTTTCAATACTAAAATATGAGGACATTTATAACCTAGAGATCAATCTTTGAGATGAGTAGTTGGATGTAACACAAATAATTTGCGAAAAGATCGTAATCATCATCCCTAAAAGTAGGCAAACCATCTTTTTCATTTATTGCACTCCATATGGGTAATGATCCTATTAACCACATAGGGAAGGGGAAAACCTGTTTGACTAGGATCTGGGCACAGTTCAACACAGCTCAACATCTAACAGTCATATTAAGGCAATATTAAATGAATGTATACTCAAGCAGACTACCCTTAATTCAATTTGGGGAGGCACAGGAATAAATGGATCATCTTTGGACTTCAGCATGCCCTTTATTGAGGCTCTCAGTAATAAGGCAGCATAAATTAACTACCATTGTATGCAAGTACTCATATTAGTTATTTTCTACAAACCCCTTGCAGTGCTACATAAAAAGTGGAAACAACTGCTACGTATATCCTCATGAAACAAAGATTGAAATCTATTCAACAACTCCAGAACTGAATCTCCTTCACACGAAACAAGATATTGGCCACTACTTAGGCAATTAGGCATAATCCATGTACCATGCAGTTCTGTAGATTTTGCCTGGAATCATTGTTGAATCAGTCTGCAGTGATAATGTTCAGAAAATCCATTAGTCCCTCTTAATAACCAGGTTGTCCAGCACAAGCTTACTCAGACCAGTATCAGAAATTTTCAACTCAATGCACACAGAAACTTCCTGACCAGATAGAGCAGGCAATCATCTGTTGTCAAAGCACAATTTTATATCCTGCATTCTAGGTCAGAATCGAATCAATTGCTCAGTTGTCAAATTATAAAGACCATTTCTTGTACAATGTCCACTCAGAGGCAAATCAAGTAAAATTCCAGATGTTTCTCTGAACCTTACATCCCATGCTTACAACTTTGACCACCTCATTCCAAAGCCACTCATCCATGGTCCCAGCAGCACATGAGCTATCTCTCTCTCCAGAGTTCTTGATCATTTACGTCAATCCTTATTATATTCAATCCAGCTCCTAAGCTACATAAATTGACATAGCAGGAATCAAATTTCCCAGGAATCACTTTCCCTACCTACACTTCCGGTGGAGGGGCGGGGAGCAGAAAGAGAGCAATAAAGAACAAATTCTAGAGAGTAAACCAGCGGGTGAGGGATAACTCGGAGCAGCTCTTTATATTCTGTCGTTTTCTAAATAGTGACAATGGCTGCCTTTTTAATATTTATAGTCAGAACTCAAAAATAATAATTGCTCATATAAACAAATGGCAAGTTCTGGAGGGACGAGCATTATTTAAGCGTGAAGGGAAATTCTGAAAGTTCTTATTTAAACATGCATGTTTAAGTACAATATTTTGGAAACATACAGTTTCAGAGATATATGGTACAGGAGAAAATCTTGAATGTAGTTGAATCTTTACAGTTTTATATATTTCTTGCTATTTGCAATAAAAGGCCACATCTTAAACAGTAGGATAGAGATTTATTGTATTTTTTTTAAGCTTATAGGGGATAAAAAGCATATATTTCCCAGGAACCAATTAAAAACAACTGCTTCATTGTCTATGGAGAGATAGCTTATAAACTTCTTTCTAAATTATTTCACTGAAATGTACACCCTCGCATCCCACTCTCTTTGCAACAGCATGATTCCGGATGAGCAACATCATGGAAGGTCCGAGAGCTATATATGAAAAACAGTTCCCAAATACTATACTATTCCATCAAGACTATGCCACACACCATTATGTAGATTCACTGTAGCACTCATGCTGTAGTACTCCCTCAGTACTGCACTGAAGTGTCAGCCTGAATTATGTGCTTAAGTCTCTAGAGTAGGGCTCTACCTTCTGATTAAGAGAGAGTGCTACCACTGAGCCAAGTTTGACACCTCAGTTAAATCCTTCTGAAAGTGTAGTGGATAAGCTTAGCAATATTTGAAATAGCTTCCTGTTATCTTAAATTATTTTCACAGATCCGTGAATGTCTTTTTCAGGCATGCACAAGTTTGGGCAAATTGATATACAAGATATCTTACTTCAGTATGAAAAAGGAAGCTAATTACCTTAACAACCTCTTCTCCATCCACCTTCATCAGCTGTCTCAAGTTCTGCTGTAGCAAATTTGTGTTCGACCGCCATTTCAAAAGTCCCAGGAGGTCCACTGTAAACAGACCAGACATATATAACTTCTTTGTTGAACAACAATGTTAAGTAAAAAGCCAATCTAGTCCCAAAGAATAAAACAGCACAAAGGGAGTTGTATGCAGCTACATCTTCATTTTACTACTACATTTCATGTGGTTGTTACGAGTAATTTGCTTCGGGCACAATGATCCATTGTAGACAAAATCTATGCAATTTAAATTGTCAAATGTTTTTTCCACACAGAACAATTAAAAGATTTACTTTTTCTGGGGTTTAAATGAATACTAAGCTTAAGCCATTACAACAGAATAACCTTCAGTTAGTGGGCTCAGGAATATATTCATTGTGAAATAAAACAGAGTTAGTAAGTAGTCCAATTTCCTTTTAGATTTCCAGGGAAAGTTTCATTTGAACCATCTACTGATAATGAGTGTTTTGAGACATTTAGGGTTGAAAGGTTAAAATGGGATTCTGAACATACCTTTACTTCAGTTTATGAAAACAAAGTTCAACAATTAAGTGGGAAAACTGTAACAAACGTTGAAAGAATGTGTACTTAGTGTGAGGTTGAGACCTTGTAAGCAGATTTGAAGTGAATTCTGTCACCTGTATAGACCTCCAGTGTCTGTTCAAAGAAACAATTATATTGCTAATTTCCATTTCCTGAGGGTTCTCTGAGTGGCATTGCTAATTTTGTCCCAATTAGAGTTAGTTTTGTGCTGTAAGCCCACTAGACACTGAATTGAGATCAGCAAACTCATTTAACAAAGGACTATTACAGCCAGCAGAGAGAGGAGACCTTTATCCATCAATCTGAACTTAATTTTAACTCTGGTCCCAGAAGTGAAATAGCAATGTCTATCAAAGCCACCCACTCACTAATATAGAACAAAGCAATCCTGAGATGACCAAACCCCTGATAAACAAACCGGTTCTACGTCTCAATTTCTTTCATCACATATTTATTAACACTTTTTCCATCCTCATCTATTCCATAAAACAGGTTTATTCTGTGCATCCATATATTAGATTGTCATATTGTTCATATTTGTAATTCCCAAAGCACTTAACAATAGATTTTAAAATGAAGAAATCTTTGTGTGGTACAACAAAGGAAACACTCCAAAAGAGTCACTACACTGTTTTTAACACAAAACAGATATCTCAACATTACAGGAAACTTTCGTTTATCCGGCACCCAAATATCCGGAATTCTCGCTTAACCGGCAAAAATCATCCTCCGAAAACTCCTCTCAAATAACCGGCAATGTTGCCGAGTCGCAGTCGAGTCTCCGCGAACGCCGAGTGCTCCGAAAAATACTCTCAAATAACCGGCAATGTTGCCGATCCCGAGTCCGCGAACGCCGATTTAGTCAGATGGGGTACTTTTCAAAAGTGCCACTACTCGGCCTCCTGGCGCTGTCGCAAGTCCGAAACATTGCAGTAGCTTGAATAGATTCTCCCGTGCTGCTTGGAATCTCTTTGTTAAAAATAGCCTCGGTAGATATAACTCTCTGTTATCCGGTACTTTCGATAAACCGGCACCACGCCGGTCCCGTCGATGCCGGATAAACGAAAGTTTCCTGTACTTTGAAGTTTTCCAAGGTAGAAAAGGACTATGCATAGAGGACTGTTATACTATCAAATTCAATTTGTATCAGTACTTCGGACATGTATCCACACAGAAGTTAACAGATTGTTAGAACTTTCGTTACTTCTGAACCACATAATAATTAGAGGAGATGGGTTTTCTTCATACATCAACTCAGATAATATCTTCACTTAAGATATGTTCCACGATTCTGCAAACTTGTCTACTTTCACTTTGAAATATCAAAAAGCTGATTTTCTTTCTCCCTTTTCTTCCTTCATCTCCTGAAGGTGTCCTTGTTGTTCCACAAGTGCCATCCAAATGGTTACTTCATCTATGAGCCCAGGCAAGAAATGTTGGCAGGCTCGTCAACCATTAGGGCTGCGGCAGGATGAGAAGAGAAATCACAGATAATAAAGGAAAAGAAACCCCATCTAACCTGGGAATGCTGAGACAATTATACTAGCAATCATTGCAAGTGCCCACTCAATGTAAGCTTGTTGACAAGACAAATCAAGCACTGGGATATGACTTGACAACTTTAGTTAAAAGCTGAAACAGGCCATTTTAACACTACATAACTTACTGGTAAGCCCACATTTACAATGTTGTGAGCAATTTCCTCAACTTCAAGTACAGTTACATTGGCTGGAATTTTGAGAGAGGGCAGCGGGCGCAATCGGTGGTGGGCCAGGTGGGAAAGTGTTTTTTTTTCCCCCACAGCGGGTCGGGAACCCACTGTGAGCCCACTGCCACGCACCTTTCCCAATGTCGGGTCTGTCAGCGCTGAGCAGACCCGACACGCAGCGGCGGGGGACCCAATTCAGGTAATTAGTGGCTTGTTTGGAGCCACTTAAGAATGATTTTCAGCTTACCTTTTGTATTTGACAGCTCACCCACGGGGTCCACGCTGTTCATGAACCACGTCTGTCAAGCTGAGGTGGGAGTTCAGTGGCCACTGAATTAGCTGTTGAGGTGACAGCTTCAAATGTAAAGTAAAAGCTCCCACCTTACAGAGATATCTTTCCTCAGCCACAAGCTCTTCCTCACTGCATTTCCACAACAGATTCACCATGCTGCAAGTCTTTACACAAGTCTTCATCCAGTCTGACCTCATTACCTCTCTCACCACTGACAGATCGCTTCGGTCATCTCTATTTCACCTGCCATCTATTCCATTGGCATGGGGGCCCTTTATACTCTCTCACCTTGGTCCTCAGAATCCCACCATGATCAGCCCCAACACCAGCAGCACTAACAATACCAACCTTCTCCGCAATCACCTGATGCTACACAGGACAGAGGGCATCAGCACCCAACCACATTGCTGCCTGCCAGGCCAGGGATGGCCTCACCATGGCCAGATTTACTTCACCTGACGCTGTACACCCGGCCGCCACATGATGCGCCAGATTGGCACTACCCCACACCAACACCATAAGGCATCCCTCCAATGCCCAAGCCATTCCTTTCACACTCATCACCATACCGTTATGTCTCACCATTCACTGCAACTCACTAAGCCACTTCCAAAAGGTGCACACAAATCTGTCCAAGAACGCAAAGTGTTCAAAATAAAGGTTTCAATGTTTGACAGCACATTAACAGAAACTTTACATGGACGTTGCATAAAACACCCAAGTGCCTACCCTTGTGTGTTGTTAGTTGGTATGATTGCACTAGGGTGAGTGTGAGGGTGTGTTGTTAGTTGGTATGATTGCACTAGGGTGAGTGTGAGGGGTGGCTCGTGAGATGGGGATGTGATAATGTACATAGAGAGGGATGGGTGGAGGTGCGAGGTAAGCTGGTGTGAATAAGGATGTGCAGGAGTAGGGTAGGGAAGGTAGAGTGGTGGGGATCTGATGAGAGGCACAGCAGGATGAGGTTGAGTGTGGTTTTGTACGTTTCGTGATCGACTGAGATCACTGAAACATTTGTGGCACTGCCCCCAGGTCCTCCTGACCACATCCCTGCTTGTGCCCTCCTCTGCAATGTGCAACCAGGCTGTGTTGATCTCCTGGGGAGGTCTCTTTCACCCATGGGAAGGGAAGAGGACCTCCCTGTGTGCTGTGACTCCCTCCATAAGCATATGGAGTGAGTCATGGGAGAGCCTGGGTGCAGCCCTGTGCCTTTATGCAGTCATTGTTTGCAGCACATCAATGCTGTAGAACACTGACAGCACAAATGTAACAATAAAGTTGGCCATGGTCCCTTTAAGGAAATCGGCTGATGACACGTCATGAAATGACGTCACCAGACCAGCTTCCTCTAATTGGCCGGGAAACGCGCTGGATGGGATTAACAAGCCCAATCAAGGGAAATTCATTTTACAGAGCGAGATAGAGCCAGCAGTGGGGTCAGGACCCGCTGAGGTCAGCAAAATCGCAGCCATTGAGGGTTCTAAACCCAATAGCAATAACTCAGACTTAGGACCATAAGTTAAAAAGACTCAGAACTCAGTTTTTAAACTGAAAAGAAAAGAAACACAGTATACTATAATTTTCCCTCTCCTCCAACCCAAGCAGTGAAATCGACTCAACAAAACCATATGTTGACCAACTCCTTTAAAATAAGGAGCTGGGTAAACACCTAGCAAGGAACTTAATTGGAGCTTATAATTTATAAGCATCTTTGTCCCAATCGATAAATGGATAATAAAATCTCCCAGAACAATAATTTTGTTAATCCTCCTCATTTCTCTAATCTGGCTTCCATTTCCTTCCTACAATTGGAGGCCTGTAATATACCCCTACAAATGTAACAAGCCCTTTTTTATCTTTGAGATCCAACCATACTGACTGTCTGTACCAATTCCTTGTCTACATCAACCCTCTCTATAGCATGTGTTTCCTCTTTAACCAATATTGCTGTTACCCCTCCTTTCTTGCTGTTTCTATCCCTCTTAAATATATTATATCCTGATATAATTATCTTTCATTTTTGTCCAGTTTGCAATGAGGTTTCTGTTAATGCTAATAAGTCTAGATCTTCCTATAAAATAACTGTTTCCAGTTCCCCTAGTTTATTTCCCACACCCTGTGCATTACAATATATGCATTTTAATCCTTGTATGCTTTTTTATAAAGACACTACTCGTTTTCTCATGATTTTATTTGTCTAAGGCACCCCCTTATCTCTAGCATCAATTATTTTCTACTTCAGGTATGATAGTTACTCTTCATGCCAGATTTAGAATTAGGACACTAAACACACTAACTAGTCAATTTATTAAGATTGCCCAAATCACCTTGAGATAAAAACACTGAACAATCATTAAAAAGCAGTTAAGGGAGCTGGGTGGCGCACTGATTTACAGACTGGCCTTTCACCTCTTGGATCTGGGTTGGAATCCAGCCTAGATTGATCAAATGAAAGACTCCAAAGATCCTATCTTAAATGATTTGGACAATCTTAACCCAAATCCGAGTGGATACAAGTGGTTATAAATTGCTTCTAATTTGGCACCAACTGGCAGTTTCGCTCAGAGGTGAAAAGATGTAGAAAATGAAAATGTTACACTGGTACAAGTAGTGGTTCTCTTCTGAGGCGGAGCCAAGATAAATAGTTGATGCAACATTGAGGGAGCCTTCTAACTATAATGGCCCAGAAATTGGACTTCGATGGTTGCCGCGGGGGTATGGATCCCCCGCGATATCGCACACCGCGCCTGCCTTTATGGTTTTGGCCCACACGAACTTCAGTTCCTGGGCCTCTCCCTGGTGCCGGCGCACAGTGCTTGCGTGTCCCAGAGGCGCAGTTAGTTCGATGCGACCTGTGGGATCACGTGGGCCAGTTAGAGCCAATGGCAGCACACCATCTTTCATTCATAGTTTTGACATGAGACCTGTCAAATCTATGAATACAACTTGCCCCCAAAAGAACAGCTAAACCTCAATTAAATTTTTTTAAAAACCCATCACATTAATAAAATAACTATAGTTAAATAAATTAACTTTAAACAAAAATTTAAATTTTTGAAAAAATTTAAATTCTTTTTAAAAGTTATAAAAATAAACTTACCTTTCTTTAAAGTCTCTAAAAAAGATAAACCTGTTGAAAAAAATTTAAAATACTTAATTAACTACTTACCTTGTTAAAAGGGGGTCTTACGCCTGCTTTTTTCATGTGTAAAATATCCAATACTTACCCTCGCGTTGAAACCTGGAAAAAAAACTAAGTGTGCTGCGTGCGCACAGCCTGTAGTGCGCACGCGGTTCACTTAGGAACTGCCCCCTTCGCAATATCGGAAGTGCCGGTTTCCCGCGCATGCGCAGTGCATGCAGGAAACCGGCACTTCGGGACCGAATACGGGTGAGTACACAGTGCGTACTCTCCCGTATTCGGCCGAATTTCTGGGCCACTATATCTAACTGGAGTGCTTGATGCAGACATTGGGTACCTGAAAAGAAAAAGCATTTACCTTGATAAGAAGAAAAAACAGATGTTATGTAGAATCTACAATATGCACACTTACGCACCAGCATCTATCTTCTGGCAGCTAGCTAGGTATTTAAGGGCAATATCACCAAATGAGTCAATGGGAGGAGACAAAAGCTCAATGCCCAATGGAATCTGTACTGAGGGATATATCAGACTTAACCTTGATCTAAGATGCCACAGCAAAGTCTCAGGACACAACAAACTGTTTTATCTACTTGCCTGCACAGAAAACAGTTAAACAGATACATGTATCCATTAGAAGGTCAAAGGTTACACAAAGAATCTGAGTCTTCTATGACAATAGTCAGTATCAGCCTTGCAGATTGGGCTGTCTTATTGACATGCTCTAGATACAAAGGGGGAAAAATTCGGTTGCTAAGCAACTGGCGCCCAAGCGTGGCACCGCCAACGCCTCCCGCGAAATTCAGCGGGAGGTTAGCAGCAGCAGTAACTGTTAGCGCCCCCAGCGATGACGTCATCGCCGTGTGCAGCGCCCCGGCCGCGATCTTCGGTAGCGCCCCCTGACTTACCGCCGGATGCTATGTCCAACGGGGTCAGGGGGGCCTACCTGCAGCCGGGGCGGCGCTAATTAAAGGCGAGGTGTCAGGCGGCCATTTTTGTTGCTGGCTGCCTGCCAGCACCTGCCCCCGTTGCCGTCCCCAGCCTCCTCTTCAGCACCCTCCGCGGCGTGCCGGCTGCGCTCCATGAGCCCGGCACTTCTCGAGTGTCGGGCTCTTTTGCCTGCACTCCGATCCCTGGTGGCCCAGCTGGGCCCCGGGTCGTGCTGCACAAGGCCCCTCACCTTTAAGAAGGGGAGGAAAACCTGTAGTACTGCGGCACGTAGCGCCGCAATATTCCCTCGCAGCGCCCCAAGAGAGAGGCGGGGCGCTTCCAGTAGCGCCCCGCTTCCCTCTTGGGGCGCTACCGATGAATTTCGGCCGCGGGGGCGCTAATTTTTCCGGGGCTCTAAAAGTAGCGCCCCGGCGAAGTTAGCACGACTAAATTTTTCCCTCTAACTGTTTCAGCAAATTTCTGAAGAAGCTGTCTTTTAACTACAAAATGGAGTCTTTGATACAAAATGGAATCTAAATACAAGTTCACCTAGCATAACTTCTCCAACACCTTGGAGTTAGAAGTTTGTGGATTCGAGCCTCAACTCGAGGAATTGAGCACATAATCTTGGTTGATACTTCAATAAAACACTGAGGGATTGCTGCATTGATGGAGCTCCCTTCTTTCAGATGAGATGTTAAACTGAGGGTCCATCCACAGCACGCATAAAAGATCCTGGCATTATTTGAAGAGGAGCAGAAAGCTCAGCCAATGTTCCTCCCTTAAGCTCGATCACCACCACCACCACTTATTTGCTGTCTGAGACCTTGCTGTGCTCAAATTGGCTGCTGCATTTACCTACACAAATGTCTCTCCCTCCAATGTATTGGACGTCTCTTAGTGTTATGTAGATCAGGGAGGAAATAATTTAGAACAAACTATTTTTTAAAATCTCAAACGATGACAAATTCAGTAGTAAAAGCAAAATAATACAAGCCTAACTTTGACCCAAACATAAAATTGCAATGTTCCAAATTACTTTCAAATTCCACACGTTATATGAAATTTTCTCAATCAACATCACCTGTTCCAATAATTTATGTCCTCGTTGCTCAGGGAACAGTGACATTGTTACAAATTAGCTATAAAGTGGTTTATCAATATCCAAATGTAATCATAAGATATCCTGGTAAAGGAGTTACCTTTTTGAATATAAATACTTTGCACTTCAGCATAACAGCTAAATTCTTTTCCCTCAATATTAACCCTCCGAGAAGTGAATTCCTTTAAAACTGTCAAAACATACCTCACAAACAAATAATATTATTTATTACTCTTACAGGGATTGTGGGCTGATAAATAAATATTAAAGTGTTCAGATAGCTAGAAGAGGCAGCAAATTTTCAATTTCTAGCTGGCAAATTATCAGTAAAATACTTTTTTAAAAACTGAACATCCCCTCATCATGGACCTGCCCCAGCCAAGTCAGAAATATAAAAGTGTTCCATCAGCACTGTTCTATTGCCAGCTTTTACAAAGTGACTGGCAGCATCCGATAGCTGCCATTTCGATTTTTCTTTCCCCTCTATGGGGAAGCACTATTGCCTCCACTCAGTGCTTCCACACAACATTGTTACGATGAAGAACTCAGCATGTGGTCAATTCTTGACACAAGGCTCATTTTACCATTCTGTGGTACAGTACTTTGCAGTGTTAATTATGCAGTATTTCTTAATTCATATCATTCTCATAATTTTTTTTAAATTCCCATTTTAGATCAAAAAATCCTGTTTTCAAATACAGGTTGAGCGTCCAAAATCCGGAGTTCCGGAATCCGGAATGTTCTGGAATCCGGGACGATTGGTGGCAGGGTCGTCCGGAATCCGTAAAATGTTCCGGAATCCAGAACTCCGGATTTTGGACGCTCAACCTGTACTTCAAAAAGCCATTAACTTTTGTTGTCTTTTTTTGAAAAATCCTATGAAAAATGCAAGTGACGCAATAAAACTTTAGTGTTGTGTTTTATCCTCCTTAATCTGCACAGCTCCACTAAGTGTTTCCGCCAGGCTGCGGCCACGGCACCACGCCGCCCTGGTGGCCTAGTGTGGGCCATCGGATGCTCTGCAGAGTTCGCAGCGTCCCTCCCCTTTAACAGAAGGGGAGGGGCAGAGAAACGCGTCAGCGCTACGCGGAGCGGCCCAGGAATTTCTGGACTCGGAACGTGTTTCTGATGTCCGAAATCTGGAAACGCCCGAGCCCAGGTTGCGATATTTCCGGACTTCGGACATCAGAAACACGTTCCGAAGTCCGGAAAAACACGAAAACCGGCTCGGCCTCGGTCCCAAGGTTGCCGGATTCAGGACGCTCAACCTGTAGTTCGTGGGCTATTGTTGAACCCCTGGTAACACACATTTTTTCCTGTACTAAAATCATAAAATTGAATGGTTTGGTTTATTCATAGAAAATTAAATCAAACCAGGAAAGCATCAGCAGGGCCTGGAAATAGGTCTCCAATCTCAGTGGAGTTTAAAAAAAAATCTCAGGTTCTGTGCATTTCCACATTCTACACTCACAACATTCATCAACAATCCCAATGATTTATTTTTGTAGAAAAATTTTGAGGCAATATAACCGAAAGTTTTAGATGTTAAAAAAATGTTAGTGGAAGAAAGTCAATATGCTGAAAACTAACCATAAGTATGATCTATTTTGAAATCACCACTTTCTAAATTGAACAGCACAATTAACACGCAAGTCATTTTTTTCTCCTCTCAATATCTTACCATTCTGTGTGAGTTTTGTCGAACAGACCAAAGTGGAAATCTGAAATGAGTCCTTGCTGATGGCAAAGTTTCCAAAACTGTGCATATTTTTCCCAGTCATCGTGTAGCCTTTCTCTTCAAGCGCCTGTTTAGTTGCTGGCAGATTTAAGTATAGTGATGCATCTTCCAGTTTCTTGGCATCCCACTGTACAGAAAAAAAAGCTTAAGACTCCATAATGTTTTATATTTCAACATACATATTAAAAGCACAACTCTATTAGATTATCCAGCTTTTAAGCTTCTTCAGTGGTGCCAATGTGTGTACATAAACCATTATAAACCAACATACCTTGTATACAATTAGGTCATGTTCTCCATCTCTTAGAGTTGTTCCATCATACCTCATTAGCTTCACAAATGCCAATGCAAATATCTTCTCGGATTTGTCTTTAGCTGAACACAGAAGAAAGCAGAGTTTAAAATGATCCCTGTTACATGTGAAACACCATAGCAAATACCTTTTTGAACAAAAACTAAACAGTTAACGCCCAGGACTACATTCAACACAATATAAATTTTACAACTAAAGAAAGAACTGCCATGTGTTAATTAAGCACAGTCCTTATCTTTGGATTAGTACCACAGAAAAAGAGGCAACTAATTGCCGATGTAAAACACGGAGAACATGTGATCTGCATTTGATGGAGAAATCTCTCCAATCCCAAAGGCAACATTGTTCTTCTTTTGGAAAAATAAATGTCCAAACTGGGTTTCGAATTTTATTATCTTGCATTTATATTTGAAACGTATTCAGAACCGTTAGCAAATTGTAGAAATTCTTGCTTTCAACAACAAGTACTTATGAAGCGCCTTTAACGTAGTAAAACGTCCCAAAGCACTTCACAGGAGTGTTATAAGGCAAAAATTTGACACCGAGCCACATAGGAATAAATTAGGGCAGATGATCAAAAGCTTGGTCTAAGAGGTAGGTTTTAAGGAGCGTCTTAAAGGAGGAAAGAGGGAGAGAGGCGGAGAGGTTTAGGGAGGGAGTTCCAAAGCTTAGGACCTAGGCAGCTGAAGGCACGGCCACCAAAGGTTGAGCGATTATAATCAGGGATGTTCAAGAGGGCAGAATTTGAGGAGCGCAGATATCTCGGGGGATTGTGGGGCTGAAGGAGATTACAGAGATAGGGAGGGGCGAGGCCATGGAGGGATTTGAAAACAAGGATGAGAATTTTGAAATCGTGACGTTGCTTAACCGGGAGCCAATGGCGATCAGGAGTTGGTGTGAGTTCAGACACGGGCAGCCGAGATTTAGATGACCTCAAGTTTACGAGGGTAGAATGTGAGAGGCCAGCCAGATAATCAAGTCTAGAGGTAACAAAGGCATGGATGAGGGTTTCAGCAGCAGATAAGCTGAGGCAGGGGTGGAGACGGGCGAAGTTACGGAGGTGGAAATAGGCGGTCTTAGTTATGCCACGGATATGTGGTCGGAGGCTCATTTTGGGGTCAAATATGACACCAAGGTTGTGAACAGTGTGGTTCAGCCTCATACAGATGTTAGGGAGAGGGATGGAGTCGGTGGCTAGGGAACGGAGTCTGTGGCGGGGACTGAAAACAATGGCTTCGGTCTTCCCAATATTTAACTGGAGAAAATTTCTGCTCATCCAGAACTGGATGTCGGACAAGCAGTCTGACAATTTAGAGACCGTGGAGGGGTCGAGAGAAGTGGTGGTGAGGTAGAGCCGGGTGTCGTCAGCGTACATGTGGAAACTGACGCCGTGTTTTCGGATGATGTCGCCAAGGGGCAGCATATAGATGAGAAATAGGAGGGGCCAAGGATAGATCCTTGGGGGACCCCAGAGGTAACGATGCGGGAGTGGGAAGAGAAGGCAATATGTGCCAGGAAGTGGACAAGACAAACCGAGTACGGCAATGGTGAACACAGGATCATCTCGGGAATTTGTAGGTGGGCCATCTGAATTCCAATCAGCTCGCACTGAAAGCCAGCAGCCAGCCTCCACACTTACCTCTTTAACTGGGGTATCACTGAGAAGTCACAGGTTACAAGTTAGAAGTTGCAAACAATAAACCAGTACTAAGGGTTAGTACTGTGGCAAATGACACTATTATCACAGACACATAACATAAAGCAGCTGAATCAATTCGTTGCACAGTGTTTGAACTTTATCAAAAGAGTTTCTTTCTGAAAGTGTTGAAGGCGGCAGCAGCATAGCAAAGGTAGGGGATTGACATCCACTAAGGAAATACAAAAGACAGCAGCCGCGATTTCCCCAACCTCGGCGAGTCCGGTGTGGCCGGGGTCGGGTTGCGACCCCGCTGCTGGCTCCAACCCGCTGTCCAAAGTGATTTTACGTTGATTGGGCTTGTTAAGCCCATCCAGCGTGTTTCCCGGCCAACTGAAGGAAGCGGGTCTGGTGACGTCACTTGATGACGTGTCATCAGCCGGTTTCCTTAAAGGGACCATGCGCAAATTGATTTTGACAGTTGTGCTGTCAGTGTTCTACAGCATTGAGGTGCTGACAATGACTGCACAGAGGTGCACGGCTGCACCCAGATCCTCCCATGACTCCCTACATATGCTTATGAAGGGAGTCACAGCACGAAGGGTGGTCCGCTTCCCTTCCCATGGGCAGAAGAGACCTCCCCAGGAGATCAACGCAGCCTGGTTGCACATTGCACAGGATGAAAAGCAGGGATGTCGTTAGGAGGACCAGGCTGCAGTGGCGCAAACCTTTCAATGATCTCAGTGGATCACGAAACTTTACCGCAAAGCCACACTCAACCTCATCCTGCTGTGCCACTCATCACATCCCCATCACTCTGCCTTCCCTACCCTACTCCTGCACATCCTTACTCACATCAACTTACCTTGGATCTCCACCCATCCCTCTCTATCTACATTATCACTTCCCCATCTCACTAACCACCCCTCGCACTCACCCTCATCCTAGTCCAATCATACCAACTAACAACACAAAAGGGTAAGCACTTGGGTGTTTTAGCCAATGTTCATGTGAAGTTTCTGTTAATGTACTGTTAAACACTTAAATCTTTATTTTCAACACTTTGCATTCTTGGACAGATGTGTCTGCGCCTTTGGAAGTGGCTTACTGAGTTGCAGTGAATGGTGACACACAACGGACCCCCGCAATGCAGATGAGTGTGAAAGGAATCGCTTGGACATTGTAGGGATGCTTTATGGTGTTGGTATGGGGTGGTGCCAACCTAACGCATCATGTGGCAGCCAGAGTGTACAGCATCAAGTGAAGTAAATCTGGCCATGGTGAGGCAATCCCTGGCCTCCTGGCCAGCAATGTGCTCGGGTGCTGATGCCCTGTGTCCTGTGTAGCATCAGTTGATTTTCCCACCCGACCCGCCACCAAACGCACCCGCTGAGCCCCCGAAAAATTCCCCCAGTTTTGCAGAAGGTGCTTGGGGCCACTTTGCAGTGCATGAGATATCAGGAGTTCTTAAAAGGGCACTTATGACACATTTCTCTTAGATGAGTGTGGTGCACCAATCTTCCTGGCTGTATTGGTGCTTCTGCAGCGATGTGCTCTTGGTCACGGTCTGTGTCCTGCTCTGGCCTTGCTTGCGCATTGGCCTCCTCCTCTGCTATGATTAGGGTTCTTTGTATCACAAAGTGGTGGAACATGCAGCAGATGATGATGATGATTTTGGAGACAATGACATGGTCTGTCAAGATATCTGAGTGTTTCACAATGCCAATGATGCTCTATAATTATCATGGTTGCTGCAAGGGCCTCATCATATCTGTAATCGTTTTCTGTCCATGGCTGCAAGACTATCCTCCGGCCATTGAATTGTATAATATGATTTTGGTGAACCCTGACTAGCTACAAAATGATGCAGTAAAACAATTTCTGTTCAGAGACTAGCATTGTGCCTAGGGGCCTGGATGCTCACAAAGGTGGCATCAATGATCCTGTAGTTTGGCGAGATTGGGTAGCACTGTCATGCTGTTGTTGAGTGAGGATCCTTTCCAACAGACGAGAACCTGTTTAGCTTCTAATGGCCATGTGTAATGGGTAAGCTAAGTGCAGTATTTGTGTTGTGGAAGGAAAGAGTCGTGGAGCAGGCAGAAATTCAGCAACTTCCTGAAATAATTTTCTGGTCCTCACTTCAACACTTTCAACTGGCAGGAGTTTGGAGGTCATATTCCCATTGTGGCTGTTCAAACCAAATGCTTGTTATACAACAATTTCATATTCAATTGTTCTAAAAATATTTCTATTGAGCAAAATGGCTGTGACTGATTGGAGATCTATCTGTTTCAGATCAGAATAATGTGTTACTTTTTTTTTCATTTGGAATTTGTAGCTTTCCAGTATGTAACAATTTTAAAATCTTCTTCTGTGTCTACTTTTGAGAGAGCTGTGGGAAATATGCCCAAGTCAAATTAGTTTTATTTCTTAAGCAAACATATATGTAACAGGACAAAGCTAGTCATATTGCCTAGCAAATAGTAGTCGTAAAGAACATTCAGGCTAAAAAAATAATTAACATTGATCACTGGGTTATCAATTGCCTGGTGTCAAATTGCAGACAATATTATCTGTACTGGAGACCAAATAGGGAGGCAGAGGCAGGGGAGGGGTGACTTTCACCCAATGTGAGAGTGTTGCTTTGTTCTCGAGGTATGGAAATTGAATCAGAAAACCTGAAAGGCAGCCTTTGAACTCTTTTAATTGACAGTTCTGATTAATAAGTACTTTTTCTGAATCTTCCTTTTGTCCCAGCCTGGAGCAAAAAGATATAATATATATAAATAACAGAAACTAGAATCTTTGCTTGCCAGAGCCTTTCTTGCGGTATTGCTATAGCGAACTCTGTCAAGTGTCTTACACATTAAAGCTTTTCATCAAATATGTGTGGTCCAAATAACAAATATTTACTGCAGAATGCTGCTAGTGATTCTCAACATTTGTTTTGGAACAGATACTGTTAAGTGAAATACTGTAACTTATCTAAATCCGCTAGTGCATTAATTTACATCTGTGCTGTTTTTGTCTCCTAATAAACATTCTTTAGTAAACTTTCACCCTGAACCATATGATCTGTCAGCATGTTATTTTCTGCCAATTTTGGAGAGACCAGGAATTGAGGTATATGTACATACCAACATTAAGTGTCAAGTGTTCCACTTGCGCATACTACATCCTAGATACTTAATGCACAAAGTCAAGTTTCTGATCGTAAGAAGCATGGATTCACTTATGGAAGATGACTTTTGCAAATAAAAATATGGAAAGGAAGCCCAAATCATAGTAGTGGCATCACAGTTTTAAAAATACAAGCCTACAAAGGTTTTTTATTATGCTTAGAGGGAAGGTTTCACATCAATAAACTTAAACATAAAGAAGAACTTCACTATTTAGTGCATTATATAAAACAAAATCAGTTGAAGTACTTACAATCCTGAGATGATCGATGTCGGAATGAGAACCTTAAATGGCTACGATTTACATCTTCAATAGGGATTGCCACCTACAAAATAAGACCAGTATATACTCAAGCTAAGGCTTAACAAAAGATTGCTCTTGGACTTATTAACTGTTGCAATTCCAGCTTATAACATAGGACATACCTTTACCGTCTCAAACCAACGGGGCTGCTTCACTTGATAGTAAATAACAGATTTATATTCAGAGATACCTTCATCTCCCGCACCAGGAAAAATTACATTCTTTTAAAAACAAGAGGCAAATATCAGTACAGTTTTAGAAATGTAATAAAACATTTTAGGAAATGAAAAGCCACTGAAGAACATTCAAGACAAAATTTATGCAAGACTTAGACAATTTTCATGAAATTCTTGCTCAGCATCATCCCGCGTTCAGGACATAATTCACACAAAGACACCGTCGAAACAACAATAATTGTTAAAAAAGCAAAACATAGAACAAGAGTTCAAGACTGAATTCTAGAAAATGTTAACATGCATATCAACAAAAGTGTTCCATACATATCAACACAACTCGTTCAGCCCCACAGTTGTATCATCCACAGTAGTCATACCTCCAAACGCTTGCCTTCTTCATCATATACCATCATTGTGACCTCCACATTCTTGGAAGTTGTTTTGTTGCCTTTGTCAAACTCCCCTAGCACTAGTGTAACATAGATGTCATTACGAACATCACCTTGATGAGGAAATAAGGATAAACATTCTTAAGCAATTCATGTTTTTTTAAGATCATTGTTAAAAGAAAAATTATTTTCCTGTATGAGCTCAAACAATGTTAGATTACCAACTGATCGTTTGAAAATAAACGTCACCTGCAAATTGGAATTGCCATCACCACACAATAGGTGGTAAATAAGGTCCCACACACTTTTAATCCACTAATCAGAAGTAGCTTTAAAAACTCAAAATAGGTCAAGCAACATTTGGTTACAAAGTGAATTGAGGCAAACACCAAGTCGCAGCTTTTGAAGTACAGGTTGAACCTTTCAAAATACAGGGACGGTCACACCTGTCACACAATGGCACCAGTAATGACCGTCTTTGGAAGACCCGATGCTCCCAGGGTATAATACATGATATATATTCCAGTTTACAATTTTCTGGTCCTTATCCAGAGAAAGCTATAGTTCTGTGCACATTAAATAAGTAACAGTTCCTTTCAACTGAAGAAATCTGAGGCAGCGGATAAAACCTCAGCACTTCAATTTCCTGAGACAATTGAAATTCAAACAATTTTTCACATGCTGATGGATACATTCCGAGAACAGACTGATCGGTATGCCAAACAAAATAACGTCAGTTCACCACAAAGTGCATGTCATTAATACTCAAAACACAGACCCTGATAAATAAATGTTTGCATCAGCCAGGTCAAACCTGGATATCACAGAATTCTTCAAACACCATTCCTGTTGATAATAAATGTGAACTGCAGAATCATGAACTCTCAAAGAGCAGAAAGAATGCTCTTGCCCGAGGAAAAATTGCAAGATAGACATTTTTGCAATACTGTAACCCAACAGGTTATAATGCAGTCTTGGTATCAGTAGGAAATTCTCGTGGACATAAGGAGGATAGATATTACCAACTTCTGGGAAACCTGGGTTACTAAGCCAGCCCTCAATATGCAATCAGCAGATGTTCATCAAGTTGCTTATTCATATCTGGCCCTCCTTTAAATCAATAGATCCTGTCTATACAGGATCCTTCAGTGTCAATTGATGCTGAGCAGCAGAAAGTCCACAAACTTAACAACTTCACCCAATGGTAGGAGAGGGGGGGGGGGGGGGGAGTTTCTTTAGGGAGCCCCTGGACATCCCACAACAAAGATGAAGCATTTCTGTCTAGTTTTAACTTGGTATTGGCTTCTTTGATTCAGTCACAGTACATAAGGAGTCAAAAACTAATTGTACTCAGTTTACACATCCCAGTCTAAATTAATGTTGCAATGACTATGGTTGTTTCCAGGCAATTGTTTGAGGAAGCAGCCAAGCTACACAATTCAAACACAAACATACATTCTGATTTGCTGATTATTTTTGAATTTATTTCACAATTATTGAAATCCACAAAGCCTCAACAACTACATTTGTATTAGCCTGGACTGTTCAAACCAAAGTATTGGTGTGGAACTATCAAAGAGACTAGGTCAAGCCAGGTAGCTCCTGTGGATGCTAAGGAAAGAACGTTGTATAAAAAAGTTAACGCGCACAGATATTAAAAACTATGTATTATTTCCTTATTTGGGGAGGTAGCATAATCTTAACATCTACTGTATATATTACATATATATATTAAAATCTTATATCTGTGAATACTTCCAGTTTGCAAAACCTTACTTCTTGGTGTTAGATTTTCATCACATTTTTGTGTCAGCTTTCTCAAATTCCCATGTCCATATTTATAATCAAAACTACCTGGATAAACTTGTCACACTGTAATTATATCCTCCCACCAGTGATGGCACTGTAGCACCTCAATTTTGAATCTCCCCACTCCTAAGCCTGTACTGCAAAGAAACTCCTATGCTCCAACCAACTATACTTCTCTACGTTACAAAGTGGCACTAGTTTTCTATTTAACTATAAATATCAAATCCAAGTGTGGTAAATTGGTCATTGCAACAAAATGAAAATCACTCTGCTATTTCATTCCATATTATTTGCTTTTAATGTTACATATTTACAAACTGATATAGTATTCACCATATTTAAATCACTCACTGTCAAACTCACCAGGCATTATTATTTCAGGGAAACCCATTTTTCTTGCAACTGCTGTAGTTCTGTCAACTAGATGTGGAAAATCTTTTCGAATCTGATGAACATCACCTAAGAGCAGCTTCATTGTCGCCCACAAACCTAGGTGAATAAAATAAAAGGGTAAAAAAAAACTAATCATACTTCAAACTTTTATCTAACAGTTCAGAAGATTTATCTTCACAATGGAAAAGGAACTAGCTTTTAAAATTCAATGATACTATGATTGAATTCTAAGGGACAATAATAGCTAATCAATATATGTTATTCATGGTACAGGATTTTTATGAGGTGTTCGGAGACAAGCTGAGGTGGGGCCCGGAGTTGAGACGGGGACCATTGCGGATAAAAGTACAGCTAGGTGGGACAGCTTTAGTGAGGGGGAAGGAGTAGCTGTCGATGAGCAAGGCATCACTCAAACACATGACGCAGGTGCACACATCGAGCTCACAAATCAGACAGTCTTGTTTCCAAAAGCGTAGGAAAATGGTAGTTACAGATCTGATAGGAGAATATGTGCTGAAAAAGAGGAAGAGGGACTGGAGAAGTTGCTGCTTTCCCAGGGAGCACAGAGGGTGGCATCTGCAACGTGAGCAGGGATTGAGCAGTTCATTTGGCTGCTCTGGAAGAACCAGTGGTATGTGCTATGGTGGAGAATTTAAAGCTGTGCAAAGCCTTAGGCCAATCCAGCAGGGATTCAAGCTTGGGATGGCAGTAGCTCAACAGAGGCGTAGTGACAGATGGTGTCAGGGATCGGGAAGGGTGGAAAGTGTGAGTGTCAGAATGATGAAAGAAAATGGGGACTGAAGACAACAAAGGAAGAAAAAGATGCCAGACTGGGATTAGGAGATGATGGGCAGGGAAATTCAGGTCTGGAGCAGTGGCCAATATGAACATACAAATAGACACAGCAGTAGTCCTGCCTTATATATACAGACCATAAGATGACCTGTACATGAATGCTAGAGTCCTTTAAACAGTAACTTGAGATTGGTCCATCAATTGGGCCTGCCTAGCCTTCAGAGCCGGGCCTGCCTGGCAGTCAGAAGCAGCCTGGGTTGCCTTGTTGTCAGAAGTCATCAAAGCATCATCACTTAGAAGCTCTAGGGAACTTGAAAAGTAATTTTATAACCTTTTTAATGTTTTATATATACACGAGAAAGCAGACATTGTCGCCCACACTCTCCTATGCAAGAGGTAGAAATAGTTCTAAAGCTATTTATTTTTAACTTTTAAACCATTTCCAACAATCTCATTTTCAAAAGGAACATATGGTATTTAGAGGGATTATGGGTCAGATGATCCAAGTTGAGGCTAACACTGTCTTGCCTGATATCTAGCAAAGGATTGTGAATAGAAACCCTGGCTAATTTTTTTTTTCTTCCCTAGCTCAGTAGCCTGAGGCAAACTGTAGCATCTCTACGGCCACCCTGGCCGAGATGATTATAGGCAGAGGATTGAACCTGGGACCTTCTCCATCTGCATGACTCAATACTAAACTATGCAGTCCATTTGCCCACTAAGCCATTGGACGAGCTGAAAAAAGCATATTTTAATATTGTGGCCTTTCAACTGAAGACAAGGTTGCCTCCTGAGTCATTCATTTGGAGAAACCTCTGAATGTTGCACTAAAATATAGAACAATTACCTATACTTTGTGGTAAGAGAACAGTGTTAACACGCATTTATGTTTTTGCAACAATGCTTTCACAATGCTTTCGCAATCTCTGAGGAACACATGAAAGCAGTCAGAGTTCCTGCAATCAAAAAAGGTACCCAAATAAACAAAACTATATTTAAAGGACTTTTTTCAAAACATTTACACACAAACTATTATAAGGGAGGGCCTTTTCAGAGTTGGGGTACATTGCTCTAATTGTGTTGGTACTAAATGAGAGAAAAATTGAGAGATTTTCAAAATGAGGATAGGACACAGCTTGCATGTAAGCGATACGTAATCTCCTAATTCTTTGTATATAAATGTATGGAGTTATGTTTTCTTATTTTTTGGCAAGTATATGTAATAAAAATCCTTATCTATCAAAAACACTAAGTACATGAAAGTGTGTAGCAGTGGAAACCAACTGCCTTATTAATTGATGCAAGTCAAATTCTGAAGGGCAAATGGGAGATTAGCAATATAAATCAGTACAAATTAAATTAGAATATTTAAGGTACCCAGAATTTGTCATGTTGATATCTCTGCTTAAGCATATTCTGTAGTGGAACAGATTTTTCCCCTCTATACTGATAACTGTGAAAATGATTAGCCCAATGCATGGGTGATAATGACCCATTTAAATTTTTCAAATTCTGTTTGTTGCATTTGTATACTTTTTCCATTTTCTGGACTACTGGACATAATTTGATTAGTTGTCAACCCTCCATTTCCAGTACAGAGATAGCATATCAAAATCCTGATTATACATCACACCTGACTATAAACCTTTCCAATATTTTACAAGTGTCATTTTGACAAAACGGAGTTTATTCCTCCTCTGTATCTAAAGGCCATAAAATCTGAACTGCACCTAGCTTCAATAGTACATTTAAGGAATACACTGACTGGGTGATGGGAGTGAGTTAAGACACTGGCCTTTTACTGCAAGGAAATTCAACCCAGAGTGATAGAAAGTATCCTGTGTTTTGGGCAGGCTCAATCCAGTTCCTATTTAACATAGGCCCACAGTGGGGAAAAAAACTACAATTTTACTTAGGCCAGAGGATGGGTGATGTAAAAAAAAAACTGTACACTGGTGTAATAGGAAATGCTCTTTTTAAAGTGGGTTATTCCATGAGAATTTCCCATTTTGTACCCAGGCCATTGTTTTTTGTTAAAATTAGAGCAATGTTCATAAAATTCTCAAAATTCAGAATGTTCTGCTCAAGTAAAAGATATTTTAATAATGGCACAATTTCACACAATTATATTTTGTAACAAAACATCACTTACCTTGACCCTTGTGGTTTACTTCCTTGGCAGCAATGACTTTATTGATCACAGTCTGAAGGAAGTCATTCTCCCCTGCTACCCTGGGTGAAAAACGGGATGATATGTTCAGCTGCTTGTGTCGAATGGCGTCATCCAATGCTAGCCTGGAGGATGCACATGACGACCAACACCACAAGAAACAGAAGGACCACACAAACCAGAAGTCACAGTACAAGGGGACACAAAATATCATTGCATAAATGCAACAAACGGTTATCATCAGCCAACGCAAGGGACAGGACAGATGGATAACAAGAAAGACATAGGAAGATCATTAATCGAGAAAATGCTAACTGCACAAGAATAAATGCAAATCTGCATCACTATTACCAACATCTTCATGCACCACCTTAAGCCCTTCCCTAGCAGTATATTGAAAAGAATCACCCAGTAGGCACAGAAAATACAAAATCTTCATGTGTATAAGAGTGCTTTCATAATACAACGGAGCCCTCCTAAAATCAATTCTCAAAAAATATCTTCTGTGTAATTTGAGCTAAATGGAAGACCCTCGTGATTAATTTGAATTTTATTTAAAAGGTTGCTGCAAGAGTTGTCACTAGATGTTGCTAGTTCAGTTAAGTAAATTATAAACTCTAACATTCGCAGTACATTAGATATCTAGTGATGGTTAAATGTCATCATGTGAACAAATCACTGAATGAACACAACGGCACTAAATATTTAAAGCACTTCCATTAGTCGCTTTAATCATTAGAAAATAAAAAATGGACTAACTACTCAGAAGTGTTCACATAAACTTCATTTACAGTAATTTAACTAATTGGGGTAGAGGGGGGGGGGGCAAGAGAAATTCAAGAGAAACTCATTTTAACTTTTGGCAATAGTGTAACATGGGTGATATCGGATTGGCCGCCCATTATACACCATGACCGATTTTCTTTTCCATTGAATTTAAATCGGGCGGAGTGCATAAAGCTAAAATTACCCCAAAGGAGTTTAATTTGAATTTAGGTACAGAATGATTTATTTTAAATAAAATAAAAAATATACTAAGAGTAACATAATTTATATTGGCCTACACTTGTAGGATTTTATAAATTAATTAATTTTCCTGTTAAAATTAGATTTTTTTATTGCTCAACTTCCCCAACTATCCAGACAATCAGCTGAGATGCCTTTTCTTGTGGTGACAACATTAAGCTACAATAGGGACAATCTACTAAATGAACTGGCAACATTTAATGAAAGTTACTGTGCTATTTTTAAAAATTACTTAATGTTCCTCTAAATGTATTTTACACAACTACTCCAGGATGTCAAAGCAAATGTCACTCAGTGTGAGCAAGTGCTGAATAGTCATTGAGTAGAATCAGTTTCGTGAGCTGGATCTTTAAATAATGTCTCCCCTCAGATTATGGATGATCAACGAAAGGTACGAAATAAAAAGTTTTTGTGGCAAATGTATTTGTTTCAAGTGTTTTCCCCACTGCCGCAGGCAGTCTTTTTTTAAATCCTTCATTCAATGGCAATACCTTTTATACTGAAGTTCAGCCACTCTGAAGAGAATTTAATCTTACATAATGTCTTGAAAATATTACCTTATGTTGCAGTTAATATCAATTGTTTCATCCATTGAACATTTGATCACAATAATTGTATACACACAAAGGTCCATTCACCTGCATCCATTACATCCCTTTTTGGATCAATATTGCAACTACCCAATTCTGTTCTATTCCTACGTTTCATGCGCAATATTGAAGTTTCAAATGTTCTAGATCTTGGTTAATCAAAGTTCAAACACCCATACTTCCACAGTGCTAGGTAATAAATTATTTCATTTAAGTTTTTTTTCTCTCCTTAAACACAATTGTGCTTTACATTGAAACCCGCTAAAGCTGGTTCTACCTTCCACAAATTAGGCACAATAGTGAGACTACTGAGCGGGCAGAGAATCAGAAACACCCTGAATATTTTGAAAGGCGGTTCACTGCAGAAGTAGAGGAAAACAAGGAATACCTTATAACACTACTCCTTACACTTCACTGCATATACGGTTTGCACGGTTAACTGATGGCCCACACTGTGGTGACAGTTTTAAGAGGGCTGTCCACTTGCATGCCAAATCAATTCCTTACAACATAATAAATTACTTTATATGTATCCACACAGAATGCCAACTGGCAATTAGCCAAGTTTAAAATCTCTCTCAGTTTCCTCTCTGCTGCCATGACACAAATTGCTCTTCGAGAGCTTCTGATTAATAAACTTCAACTAACTGGGTTATAAACACAATTCCAAGACTGAAAATCGAAGGAGTCAGAAACAATTCTTGCCAAACTTCCACTCAGTAATGTTTCCTACCTTGAGATATGTCCAGTTACTGTACACTTTGTGCTTTTTGTTGTCCAATCTTTTAGCTAATTTGCAATTTCAATACAAAATCTAGATTTTTCACAAGTCTCGTCAAAGCCCCAATACATATTTAAAATAAACTATAGCCTGCCTTAGATCATACCAGCACTTTAAAAAATAAATGCCATCAAGATGGTTACTACGTTTGCCAGGACATCTATTTGCTTTGAAAGATCCTCATCTTCCCAACAGCCATTCTCCTCTCTGGTCACTCAACTGAAGCTCCCTAGCACTTTTTTTAAACACCTCTGTGAAAACCTGTAAGAAAATTAAGTAAAAGTTCTGGACCGTACCGCACCCCACCCCAATTTTCCAGCAGTCCTTCATTATGTCTCTTTGATATTCATAGTCATCTTGAGTAGAACTTAATATGGACTCTGAGATTTCAGGTAGCTTTTATAGCAGTATAAACAAGAAGGAAATAAAAAGAATCAGAAAAGGCAATTGGCAAGAGTGTCCCACATATTATGCTAAAATAGTCATAAAGAAATACACAAACACATAATAAACTCAAGAATATACAGAAGGTCCAAACCTTGGAAGGAATGAAAGATTTATGTATACAGCATAAGCCAAATCAATTGAAATGTAGTCTATTGCAAGCAAAACAAATGTGAAGTGTTTTTTAAAATTATCTAGTAAAATATCAGATTGCCTCAATTAGATTCATCTGAATGGGTTTTTAAAGGTCATAATTTTATGTATACCCCATAACTTATTGTGACAATGGACAACCAATTTTTGATGGAGTATCTGGTCCTGAATTTTTGAGATCTGAACTATGTAATCAGATTTCTAGATGTTCATTGCTATCATCTTATATATGCTGTGCCGATATACATCTCTTCACTTCACCTGACGAAGGAGCAGCGCTCCGAAAGCTTGTGATTTCAAATAAAACTGTTGGACTATAACCTGGTGTTGTGCGACTTCTCACATCTTATAATGTGACAATTATTCTCTAAAATTACTCAGTGCTGCATTCTTCTAGCTGTATTTACTCAAGTCTCTTCTAACTCAGCCAAAACATTTAGAAAATGCTGAATAACTGGGGTACAAGTAGAAATGACAATTTAGAGAAAAGTGATCAATATTTTTTCAGTTGGTCACCCAGTAGAGAAGTTGTGAGTGATCAACATACTGGATTTGATAGTATGTGTTTTGATGAAATTACAAATCATCTGGAACTTCATTTATTAAATATGAAGCAAGTAATGCACAAGTGCAGGTTTCAAGCTGGAGCTTCTTAAAACATTTTTATTTTTATTCAATGTAATTTACTTGCTTATATATCTAAATTTATATTTATTCAATGGGTCGAATTCTGCGACCCCTATGAGTGCGTACGCACCCATAGGGGCCGCACAAGTGCCGGGTTTAGGCATGCGAAGAATCTTCTTGACAGATCGCACACATCCCCGGAGAAGTGCCTCTGCGGGCGGAGAGTTGCGCTTTTTGCACAACTTTTGCCTGCTGAAAGGCCATAGAATTCTTATAGCATAAGAGTTTAAAATAACATTAAAATAATTTTTCTTCAATCATTAAACATTAAAAAACCTGTGCAATAAGGTAAAGTTATTTTTAGCCCCTTTAAAATATTAAAATTTATTTTTCAAAAAATTAAATTTTTGTTTAAAATATGTAATTAAATGGCATTTTAATTAATTTTATATATGTAATGGTTTTTATTTATTTATTTCAGTGTGTTGGTGCATTTTTGCAGTCATCCCCATTCATACTTTTGACAGTTCTGTGCATACGGACCTGTCAAAGGTATAAAGGGGGATTCTCTTCTTCCATTGGTTCGCCTGGCCCACGTGATCCCAGGGGCGCTTGCGAACTGCATGCGCCCCTGGGATACGTGGGCCTCTGCGCATTTCGAAGAGGAGAAGCACAGGAGCATAAGCCTCGGGATCTAAAGAACCAGCAGGTAAGTTCATAGATTTTTTTGCGATCGGAGGCATCCGCCCGCAGGAAGCCTCCGATCGGAAATTGAGTGCCAATATTTTGTGACACCTGTAACCACAAAAAAAACGAATTGGTTCCTGTAGATTTAAAAATGCTTTATACAGTGCAACTGCATCTAAGATAATTCCTTCTATGGCCTCAATTCAGGCTGAACCTGACCATGAGATACCTGTGAGTCCTATGTGACCCAGAGCTATTTCAAACTATACATTCTATTCATCACCAAAATGTCCTTCTTGCCAGCCCCTCTTCCATAAATTCCAATTTGGACAAAACTCAGTTGTACATTTCCTGTCCTCCATGAAGTCTCTGTTACATATTATTTTCAATGATCTATGTTAGCTCTCTATCCCCAAACACATTGGGCTGGATTTTACCAGCCCTGAGGAGGCGGGTCTGGAGGCAGGACTGCAGGGAAAATCCCCAAAAATGGGAGCAGGTCCCAACCTGCCTCCAACCAATCTTCCCGGGAGTCGGGTCCCCGATTTGCGCAGGGACCCGACTCCTACCGGCGGGAAGAGGATTATAGCCACTTAACTGCCTATTAACAGATAGTTAAGAGGCTTTTTCCAATTTTTTTTCGACTGCTGCTGCAGGCTTCCCGACGTCAGGAACCCCGCCAGGGTAAGTGAGGCGCACTGTGGGTCTGTTGTTATGTTGGTGTTTGGATGACAGCTGCAGAAGTGGTGTGAAGGATACAATGGGACACTGGTTAGTATCAGAGGTAAGGAAATGTTGTGAAAGTAATTTTTAATGTGGTTCGATGTTTCTGCAGTGACAAGCTGTGAAGTGTTTGTGTAGCCTCATCTCATCGGGAGAAGTGACAGATGGCTTCTGCAATCTCAACTGCAGCTGCCATTTGTTTTATCCTAAGGAGAGAGTAATTGGAGTGCCTGGGTGCAAGGGCTCACCTTTGGACAGTGATTGTCAGTGTTTGACAGCACCTCAATGCTGTCAAACACTGACAATTCATCTGTCAAACAAGTGTGGTGCATATGCCTTCAAGAAAACCCACAGATGAAGCGTCATCAACTGACGTCATCTGACACCGCAGGGCGGGCTTAACAAGGCCAATCAGGGCAAAATAGTGTCAGTTCGGCAGACTTCGCTGGGGACGGGACTGGAACCCAAAAGCCTGGAAGCTAAGATTCCGCCCATTAAATTTCAAGTCCTTGCATTTAAACCCCTCCATGGCATCACACCACCCTATCTTTGCAACCTCCTCCAACTTCACATTTCTTCTCCCAATTTCGGTCCTCTGACTCTGGTCTTTTGTGCAAGCGCCCCTTCGATCACACCACCGTTGGATGACATTCAGGCGTTGGCTGATAAGTGGCAGGTAACATTCGCGCCACACAAGTGCCAGGCAATGACTATCTCCAACAAGCGAGAGTCTAACCACCGCCCCTTGACATTCAATGGCATTGCCATCGTTGAGGAAAGAATGTTGGCCAGGATACTGGAGGAAGATTGTGACTAATTGCCTCAGTGCACATTGTTCACATACACAGGAATTTTATGTAAAAGTTGCCCAAAGCCTCAGCGTACTGGTTCAGCCATTGGAAACATTTTTTCTTTATTTACTCTATCTAAATCCTTCATGATTTTAAATACCTCTATCAAATCTCCTCTTAGCCTTTCCTGCTCTAAGGAGAACAACCCCAGCTTCTCTAGTCTATCCACACAACTGTAATCCCTCATCCCTGGAACCATCGAGTAAATCTCTTCTGTACCTTCTCCAAAGCATTCACATCCTTCCTAAACTGTGGTGCCCAGAATTGGACACAATACTCCAGCTGGGGCCAAACTAGTGGTTTCTACAGGTTTAGCATAACGTCCTGGCTTTTGTGCTCTATGCCTCCATTTATAAAGCCCAGGATCCCATATGCTTTATTAACTGCTTTGTTAACCTGTCCTGCCACCTTCAAAGATTTGTGCACAAGCACCCCCAGGTCCCTCTGTTCTTGCACCCCCTTTAAAATTGTACCCTTTAATATGTATGGTCTCTCCTCATTCTTCCTACCAAAATGTATCACCTCTCACTTTTCTGCGTTGAATTTCATCTGCCATGTATCCGCCCATTCCACCAACCTGTCTATGTTTTCTTGAAATCTTCCTCACTGTTTTCTACACTTCCAAATTTCGTGTCATCTGCAAATTTTGAAATTGGGCTGGGTACCCCCAAGTCCAAGTTATGAATGTACATCAAAAACAGCAGTGGTCCTAGTACTGAACCTTAGGAAACGTACACCTCCCTGCAGTTCGAAAAACAGCCATTCATCACAACTCTGTTTTCTATCCCTTAGCAATTTCGTATCCATATGTTATCTGCCTGGCCTGCCAGCTTGAAATAGTGTGTGAAGACGACAAAAAAAGAAAAAATCTTTTTTCAAATTTTGTAGAGGAAGGTGGGTTGGGGGCAGGGGGGCTCCGAGATGGTCGGGAAACCAGGGAGGCCGGGTTTCCTGCAGGCCCTGCCGACTTTAACAGCAGGGCCTGATTTGCATGTGAGGCCTCAGTTTCCCGCCCACAGCCAGCCAATTTGAGAGGCTGGCTAGGTGTGGGCAGGTAGGTCTTTGGCTGCACAGAGGAGGGAGGGAGGGTTTGCGTGGATGCCGTGCTGTTAAATGGATCGGGGGGGGGGGGGGGGGGGGGGGTGGGGGGAGGAGGAAAGAGTGAGAGAGGATCGGAGCCGGAAGATGGGGGGTGATCGGCAGCCTCATGTGGGGGTCTCAGATCGCAGAGGAGTGGATTAGGCAGGGAACCTGGATCCAGGAGGTAAGTATAGAGGCACTTACCGCCTGGATCCAGCAGTCCCCGTCTTGCGGTAACTACCGGGTTTCATAAATTCTGTGAAACCCATCCAACATGCAGTTAAAAACAGAATGGAGGTTAAAAAAAGAGGTTTTCCACCTCATTATATTTAAATTGACATCCCGCCCCCTGGGAGCGGGTTGGTCGCCTGCCCCATCCCACCTCCGTTAAAACTGGAAGTGGGTGGGTTGGAGGCGGGATCAGGTCGGGAATCCCATTTTTAACAATTTAACTACCCCTACACTCCAAACCCAGCTGTTTTTTAAAGTTTAAAATTCCCCCCATTGTATCATTGCAAAATCTCGAGATTATATTTTATTTCCTTTTCTTGAAGATAACAGTGTAACATTTGGTTTGTTATTTGTACTGTACTGATCTTCATTCCTATGCATAGAATATTACTGTACCATATATGCAAACCAAAGCTTGAGGATGCTAAGTTATCCACCAGGGAAAGTCCTCCCTCCCTATTACGGATAATAGAGGTTCTGCTGAACTAAAATTTTACAATATAGGCCATTATGATTTAAAAAGCAAACTACAGCATAAAATAGGTTAGCTACATAATTTTAGTTTTTGAGAATACAAAAGAAATAATTTCAATAATTTTGCCTAATAACAAAGAATAATCACCATAATCGCTGATGATGCATTGTAATGCAAAAGCCTGCAAATATCCTCAAACATACAAGATTGTTGAATATACATATACAAAATGCACATAAAATTCCAATCTGTAGAAAGATCTCATCTCTCGAAGAGATTAAGCCAACAGAATAAATATTTAAGATAACTTCTGCTGACAGCAAACATTCTGACTGAAGATTGTGAGCTACCAAAACTTAAGACTACTTACGGTTGGAATGGAATGAAGTGCTGTTTGTCCTCGTCATCCACTTTCCCTGTGATTATGTCAGTGACATCCATAACTGAAATAATAAGAAAAGTGTGTCCGTCTTCATAAAAAAAAAGTTCTCCTTCAATTATTGGAAAAGTATGGGAAATGTTTCATGAAGTTGGTGATACACAAGCGGACAGTTCAACCAACCTGAGTTTTAGCACTCTCATTTACACAAATTTACTCCTTTTAGACAACCACTTTTTGGACTCCCGATGTCTCCAGCAGGTCAGAAAAAGAGAACCCCAAAATAGCATTGCATTCTGCTGAAGATCTATATATATCTATATTTTTAAACTGCCTCATGCTATCCTAGTCCTCCTGCAAAGGGAGAAATAATGGCACATCTCGCCTTTACTCCTTTATTCGCCCTACCCCAGCTGTCAGCAAAGAACACAGATCAACACAGACCAAGCAGAGTTGGGCCTTAACAGCCAAGCTGGATGAAATAATCAAAGAAGTCGGAAATATTTAGCCAATCCATGATGTAGCAGCTCACAATGGGGGAAGATAAATCCTCTTCAAATGGAGGCTGGATTATACTCACAAGTAGATCAATGGTGAGATCACTTTTGGCGTACTGCTTACAGTTTTAAGCACCCTACGATTATGCTTTGAAAAGTATTCAGACAACAACGAGAAGAGTGACTCCATACCCATCTTTCCCGCAACTCCATGTTTGAATCCCTCCAATCAGATTTCCGCCCCTGCCACAGTACTGAAACGGCTCTCATCAAAGTCACAAATGACATCCTTTGTGTCTATGACAAAAGTAAACTATCCCACCTCGTCCTTCTCAACTTGACTGCAACCTTTGACCACACCATCCTCCTCCAATACCTCTCCACCATCATCCAGCCAGGTGGGACTGCACTCGCCTGGTTCCATTCTTATCTATCTAATCGTAGCCAGAGAATCACCTGCAATGGCTTCTCTTCCTGCTCCCGCATCGTTACCTCTGGGGTCCCCCAAGGATCTATCCTTGGCCTCCTATTTCTCATCTGCTCGGCTGCCCATGTCCTAACTCGGACCAGGTCCCGTTCACCCATCACCCCTGTGCTCGCTGACCTACATTGGCTCCCGGTTAAGCAACACCTCAATTTCAAAATTCTCATCCTTGTTTTGAAGTCCCTCCATGACCTCGCCCCTCCCAATCTCTGTAATCTCTTCCAGACCCACAACCCCCGAGATATCTGCACTCCTCGAATTCTGCCCTCTTGAGCATCCCCGATTATAATCGCTCAACTATTGGTGGCCGTGCCTTCTGTTGCCTAGGCCCTAAGCTCTGGAATTCCCTTCCTAAACCGCTCCGCCTCTCTTTCCTCCTTTAAGACGCTCCTTAAAACCTACCTCTTTGACCAAACTTTTGGTCATCTACCCTAATTTCTCCTTATGTGGCTCGGTGTCAATTTTTTTGTCTTATAATACCCCTGTGAAGCGCCTTGTGACGTTTTACTAAGTTAAAGGCGCTATATAAATACAAGATTTTGTTGTTGATATAAGGACTCAAAAGATATGAAAACATAAATGTAGAACTCAGTTTTCGGTGGGGTTCTACACGTGTGCCTTCACATCGTAGCACGATTCGGGTCTTTAACAGCGTATTCACATTCCAGCAAACAAACGCAGGGCATATCACTTCCAAACTCACTTGAGGTTTGGAGAGCCAATTCATTCCAGCATCTCCAAGACTCAATCCTGCTCTCTAGGTTTGAATAGCCGTGAAGACAGCTGATGTTACTGCATTATATTAACGATAAACATAATCTACATAAACTTGAACTCATCCAAAACTCTGCCGCACACATCTTAACTTGCTCCAAGTCTCGTTCACCTAGCACCCCTGTGCTTGCTGACCTACACTGGCTCCCGGTCCGTTAAGCGCCTTGGGACGGTTTGCTACATTAAATGCACTATATAAATGTAAGTTGTTGTTATGTCTGCAAGATGATATCACAACATATGCACAAAGCACAGTTTGATAAATTTAGGAAATTGTGAAGATTTTTATTATCCCCAAGAGGGCCAACTGCCTTGGTATGGATTTTTCATTTAATTTTGATTTTTTTTCCCTCCTGTGCTTCCAAATTCTTACCCTGCACTATTCTGCTTTGGAGCTCAAACTGCAGAAGACTGTGTTTACACTGGCCCGCAGATTGATTTGATCGGCCAACATTACCGTTTACACATCATTAGTGCTCAAAACTGCTTTGCTGTGGCATCAAAACAATGTGTGAATCCAGTGTTAAATGCTGAAGCATAGAAGTAGATGTAAGCAGGCTATTTGACTCAAACTGAATACAGAGCTAGAGGACAAAGGTGCAATGGAATTTGGAGGAGACAATGAAAGATTAAAAATTTCAAACATACACCCCCTGCAGACTTTATCCTTGATCTAGTTTTTTTAGACCAAATATCTTCCAGGGAGGTAGAGAGACTCTTCTAACCTGCCCTATCTCGAATCTTAAAATAGCTTGGGTATCAACAGACAAAAAAAACTGTTGTATGGTTGAAGAACCACCTATCCTTTGAAGGTAGAAAATAGTAATTTTCTCATGTGATACAGTTTTCATTTGGAAGTCTTTGGATAAATTTAGCTTATAAGTTGAGATGGTAAAATACAACAATTTGGCTACCTGGAGAAGATGAACCGATTTCTGATATGGGCACCAGAATTCAGGTCAGTCAGAGTAGTTTGCAGACCTGTGTCAAGCCTTTTCTGTTTGAAGCCTTATGACGATTGCCAAGATTTCTTATGATAGCCCTCAAATTTGGAGCAAGACAAAAACTGTGGCATTAAATTTTTCAACATTACTTATCTGTTTCCTACATAAGCCCTGTTTGAATACTGTAACTGGTATAGCAGTGGCAAAAGGTTTTGTTTACTATATATTTTACCTTGCATCTCTAACCTAATTAAACTAATAAAACTTATGACGATTGCCAAGATTTCTTATGATAGCCCTCAAATTTGGAGCAAGACAAAAACTGTGGCATTAAATTTTTCAACATTACTTATCTGTTTCCTACATAAGCCCTGTTTGAATACTGTAACTGGTATAGCAGTGGCAAAAGGTTTTGTTTACTATATATTTTACCTTGCATCTCTAACCTAATTAAACTAATAAAAAAGTCTATTAAATTCCCCTCTTTTCAACCACTAAGACATTTTCTCTGTTTTATTCATAAGTATGCTTTACACAGTTTTGAATCTAAAGCCCACAATCCAATTCCTAGTTCTGCTGAAGTACAGATTCCCCTGAGCAGAGTTGGCAAACTCCAGGGCAACTTCATCAATGCTGCAAACCCCATGACCCTCCTCATTTACTGCTAGTTCCCAGACCCCTTCCCCCAGTGCTACAAACCCCAAGGCCCACATCGCACTGCTGGTGAACAGGATCATTAACTGCTGCTAAACCCCCAGCACTGTTAAACTCCAGGACTGCCCCATGCTGCAAAATCTCAGCAACTGCAAAGTACTGCCAAACCCCCACCCTAGTTCTGTAAACTCTGCAACCATTCCCTTCGGTGCCAATACCACATGAACCACCCACATTAGCTCCAGCCTGGCGTACCTTGTTGCTTGGAGCGTGCTTTACAAAAACTGAGATAAAAATTGAGTATAGAGTTAAAGCAACCAGCATATCTTCCAACTCATTGCGAACAAGGTCATGGGAAATCCACTGACAAATAGATCGATAGACTAAAAAGAGTTTAATTTTCTCTTTCACTTTGGACAGTCTCTTATTTTAAATACAACACAAGCTGCTGCTGATGTGTTTCCTATGCAACCATGTAATTATTTGTTTAATATGCATGATAAGCAAATATACAGAAGCACTAGAGAATGTGCAAAAAAGATTTCCAAGGATGATCCCAGAACTGAGAGGGTACAACTATCAGGAAAGACTGAACAGGCTGGGGCTCTTTTCTCCAGAAAAGAGAAGTCTGAAATGTGACCTGATAGAGGTCTTTAAAATTATGAAGGCGTTTGATTGGGTAAATGTAGAGAAGATGTTTCCATATGTGGAGAGGGTGAGTCCGAAACTAGGGGCCATAAATATAGGATAGTCACTAATAAATCCAATAAGGAATTCAGGAGAAATTTATTTAATCAAGAGAGTGGTGAGAATGTGGAACTCGCTACCACGGAGTGGTTGAGGCGAATAGCATAGATGCATTTATGGGGAAGCTTAATAAGTGCATGAGGGAGAAAGGAATAAAATGATATGTTGATAGCGTGAGATGAAGTAAGGTGGGAGGAGGTTTGTGTGGAACATAAACATAGACAGCACCTCATCTTCCGTTTAGGCACTTTACAGCCTTCCGGACTCAATATCGAGTTCAACAATTTCAGATCATAACCCCGGCCCCTACCACATATGTACACATTTTATCCACTCTTTTGGTCCGTGCCTTTTTCCTTTTTTTCTCTCTCTCCCCCCACGGCAGCTGTCTCTGATTCTGCCAGCATTTCACACCTTACCTTTTGTTTCTCAACCTGTCCCATTACCATCTCGTCTTGCCTTGAGCATCTCTCAATGTCTCTACTCACTAAAGACCATCCCTTTTGTTCTTTTATTCCTCCCCCCAGCCTCCCCCTTGCATTTTTATCTGTTTATTTCTTGCTCTCTCAGTTCCGACGAAGGGTTTCGACCTGAAACGTTAACTCTGTTTCTCTCTCCACAGATGTTGCCTCGCCTGCTGAGTTTTTCCAGCGTTTTCTGTTGTTATTTCGGATTTCCAGCATCCGCAGTATTTTGCTATCATAAACATAGACATGTTGGACTGAATGGTCTGTTTCTGTGCTGTAGAATTCTATGCAATACATCATAAGCACTGACTTTGAAGGAGCTAGAGAAGCAACTGCTCCCAGAATTAAATTTTGGAAACATAGTGCACACCTTGCCTTTGCCTCACTCAGGGCAGGGTCGTTGTAGGCCAGCAGCTACCTGATACAGGATCAAGGGGCATGAGTTGAGCTCATTGTTGGCCCTTAGGCTCTCCTTCTTTATCGGAAAATGGGGCAGAAACACAGATGAGAATGAGAGAGGCAGAAGAGTCCATGACCACTGCACATGGTGGTACTCTTGGCTTAAGCAAGGTTAACTGATTTTTTTTTTGTGAAGTCGTAATCTAGCATGAAACTTGGAGAAAACCATGTTAAGGAAGTTAGTGCTGTTGGCCAATGCACAGAAAAACCTCATGAGAATCTGCAGCCTGTATGCACTTATTTCATCAATTTTACCTAGTGATACAAAAAAAGGGGACATATAAATTGATCCATAACTATTATTGACGTCCGTGACAAAAGTTCCAACCTTGGATATCACTGTAGAAGTGCTAAATATGATTTCTGTATAATTGATAATGAAATGCATCATCCACACTGAGTTCTAGGAATAACAAGTTATATGAACAAATGTAGAAACTGTGATCATGACTCATTTTAATCCTTTCCCTTGATGATTATGAAGTAATCACTCGAGAGCCTAGGTAAACAATTTCAACAACTACAAATTTTCAAGAATGCAGCTTTGCATCCACTTTACTTCCTGTTAAAATGAATAAAAAGTAGAATCTAGTGAACTAATGCATATTTTTGAGATCACTAGCATACAAATTATCTTCTATTCACTAATCCTGTACATGTGTGCTTTTTGTCTGTTCTGGGGCAGTGTGTGTAGCAGGAGTCCCACATCTTAATTAAAATAGTACCTGTTTAAATCGCATTGTTGGTGCAAGGTTTTGTGCTACATCCTGATTTATAATTTAACACAAATTGTACTCAAGATAGAAATGGTGACTCATGGTGACTGATGTCAGCAGCCAGTGAAATGTCATCATGTGCATAATGGTAACGTAACCTATTCTTATCATAAGACTTCTAATTCATCTCCTTACTCTCCCACAGGTCCATCAAGTGCCCCCCACCCACCCCTGTCCAGCCGGAGGAGGAAGACGACTCCTCAGAGGAAGCTCCACTCTCTGAGAGTGTACCGTCAGCAGACCCATGCACACCCAGCACCAGTGCAGATACACACACCTTGGTGGGTCCTGTGAGAGATAGAGTAGTGTTGTCACCTGATGTTTCACAATTCACAAGTGAACAAGAGCAGATGGTGGAGACAGGGACAGCAGTGGAGAGTCCTCGCCGGAGGCCACAGCACGCTCCCAAGCTGTGCTGAGCTTCATGCAGATGCTGAACCTTGGGGGCCATCGAGAAAGAGGGTGATCTTGGAGGAGCAGCAACAACTGCGCGATGCTCTGGCAGCTTTTGCAGCCGTGATGTGTGCAACTGTACAGAGAATGGAAGAGTCCATCTCCAACATGAGCGCCACCATCTCGCAGGCGATGACGGCGACATGCTGTTCCATAGAAAGGATGGCTACATCCATGGAGCAGCCAATGCGCCAGTCCAACGAGAACATGCTTGCTGTGAACAACAGATTGCAGACACTCATCTCGAGAAGGGATACTAACGTCGACTTGGGCCTTCATCGCCCCACTGATGTGCAGCAAGGTGTTCTCCAGCTCCTTGCTAGCAGGGAAGTGCGGGTGGCCCATGAGGGGGATGACGGTGAGAGGGGACATGGAAGTGAGGACTCTTCTCAAAGCGCTTACACTTCTCCCCAATTGCCTTCCCCTCAGTCAGAGCCCAACATGCTGCCTCGGATCCCGATGGCCGAGTCTGCCCCTGCACAGTTTCAGAAGGAGCAGTCTTTGGCGGGGCCCTCACAGGCTCCAAAACCCAGAGGACATCCGGCAAAAGTGTCTAAGCAGTCACAGCAGGGAGGTGAGCAGCCTGCCTCTACCTCTGCTGAAGCCACAGGGGTTACACCTTGTAGAAGCATGCGCAGCAGGGAGGTGTGCAGCCTGCCTCTACCTCTGCTGAAGCCACAGGGGTTACACCTTGTAGAAGCATGCGTAAATGGAAAAAGATACAATCCTAGATGCACAAAGGTATGCACGTGGGTGTAAGAAAAAATGTTAATGTTACGTTTCAGTTATAGTTATGATACACAAATTTATTTCTTTGCACAACTTTCTTATCTTCTCCATTTTTGCCTGCTACCTGGGAAGTGGCTTTGTCACTTGGAGTTAATGGTGAGACATGACTTAACCTTGAGCAATGGGGTTTGGGTGACAGAATGGCTTGGTCATTGCGAGACCCTGGGTGCCCCTTCCCTGGCTTGTTGAGCCATTTGTGTTCGTGCTAAAGCACTTTTCCCATTTTTTTATGTGCAGAAGGCAGTTCAGCTTTAGGAGCTGAAGACTGCCATTTCGGCACTATTTTTTACGTTTTTTGTCAGAAGGCAGTTGAACTCTAAGGGCTAAAGACTCTTCTTAAATGATTTTTATTTTATTCATTTTAGAAGGCAGTTCCCCTTTAAGGGATCGACACAGCTTTCTGAAATGACAGGCTAGCATTAAGACAATGCTGCCTCGCTCCATGGACGCTACGGCCGCGCTAAATTGGGCCTCCTGCTGAGACGACCGCCTGAAACAGCACATTACACTGCAGGTTTCGCGCTGCGCTAATGTAAATCAGCAGGCAGCACCAAAATACAGGTGCTGCGTGCGCTCTTTTTGCGGGCGACCGTTAACTTCGGCCCGCGGTGGCACCAGCAGGTTTCCAGCCTGCTCAAATTTCTAGGCCATAGATGTTACAACACGGAAACAGGCCATTTGGCCCAACCAGTCCATGCCAGGGTTTACCTTCCGGGCAAGCAAATAGCCCTAATCGCATTTACCCACCCTGTTACCATATTCCTTAAGCCCATTTTCCTCCATTCATCTATCCAATTAGCTTATTTGAGTGAGCTGATTATTTGCTTTGTCAACTTACGGCTAAACATTGCATTGCCTGTGGCTAATTGGCAAGTGACATTTATCATCCGTAAAAACCTTGAAAGATTTGAATTCTACATATACTCCTACCAGTTGTAATGTTTATTAATCTAGTTGAAAATTTGAAAGATGCCCAAGGGAAGAAAATGAAAGAGCATTGGTAGTCCAAGTTTTTCAAATAATTCTATACGTTCAGTAATATATTTTATGGCTGAGCCTTTACCTGCTACTCCAAAGGGTCTTCTCAGCCCTGTGGTGAATTTCTTGGTATGATTGTCCTTCAGCTCCATGCGACCCACTCTGACAATTTGGCACACAAAGCTAATTTTTTCTCTTTTAAGATCTTTGCTGCCAAGGTCCTGTGAAAAACATGGAGATATCCCAAATAAAATATTCCAGCTCTGATGAAGTAGACACACTCAAAATGTCATAACCTCTCTTTTCTCTTTACTGTTGCTGACTGACCTATCTATTTCCAGCATTATTTTTTAATTGAGACAAACTAGTATACTCGATAGCTTTTTTTTTTAAAGCCTGAATTAATATTCTAATTTAACTGCAACATTAAAGTTGACCTTTAATTATTTCTACAGATGGTCTGAAAAATCACTTGACATTGTCTTCAGCTGAGTAATTATGTAACCTTACCAGGGGATTAAAGCTTACCTTACCTTTACCTTGAGGGGTCATGGTGAGAACGAGCACGTAAACTTCGTTTGGTAAGCAAACCCTACACTAGAAATAGAAAGTTTTTAAATGCCCTTAATTTTTCATGCCAGACAGTAAAGATCATCTGATCATCATCAGTGCAGAACTAATGTGGAGTAACAACTGTGTCAGGATGAAATTACTTGTCCTCACAAAAACACAGTTGAGCCAAGCCCAAGTTATCAACTTGCAGTTTTCAGCACCATCACTGTCCATTTGATCACAAAAATGCTACTGGAAAATCAACAATTTGGTGAAAGATGCCTTTTTCTCTGTCCAAAATTGAGCAGTTTTCCAGTGTAATAACATGTCCAAGACTGCCTGTTGCAGACTCACAAGCGATGGTCTGGAACTACAAGTATAGAAATGTACTTGATGCATCTGCTACAAAGGAAAATGATAAAGGGTCCTAACCTGAAGTCTTTGTTTCTCTGCAATAACTGATAAATCTGATGTGTAAAATTATCGCTGCATCTTACAATGGAAATACTGTCTTACGAAATACCTCATTATTGAACTACAGTGTAGCTGAACTACACCGCTTTTGACAGAACCTCTCTCTAGGTTCTGACCAGATAAATGTATGCCTCTCCTGAGGTGCAGTGCTTTCTCTGTAACATGACAGCCTCATGGAGCTTATTATTGAATGTAGTGTATCTAATCTGAATGGCTGACTACATGCATATTTTCAATTAGTTAGAAAGTATGACATTTTAAAAATCATCCTGGTTTTGTCTTAAAGCTTTCCATCTATTTTTTAATTCATTACTATGGTCATATTATATTGGCTTTTCTTCCACTTCTCCATCTTAGATGTCAATACTTGTATAGATAATTTACTCTTTAAAAAAAAATCAGATTGTGGCATTTCAAGACTTCGAACCTAAATCTAACCAAAAAAAAACACCAAATTCAAATACAAGGAAGCCTGTTCAACTTCAATCTCATTTCCATTTTTTAAATCAATCGCAAGGGATAAGCTCCATAATGAATCCCTGCAATTCTGCGATGTGAAACCAATTCAAAGTAAAAGTGAACTATCAAACAAAAACCAGGCCATTGCATGAAAGTTTTATCAAGCTAACTATTACTTTAAAAAAATTAAAAGGTGAAAATAGCTTACTGTAAATACAGCTCTTAGGTTGTTTAGCCGGTCTAGGTCTTTTGGAAGGCCTGAGCTCGCCCATCGAACTAGGTAGTTTTCACTGTAAAAACAAAACTAGTTTGTAAATTTTGTTACTCCCAACACACTCACTAGCAGTCCTTACTACTCCTTCTATCCATTAGTAGATTCAACAGCAAATGAAAGTATGTATTTTTATGTAGACTTTAGCAGTGGGAATCATTATGAAATTAAGCTAACAGTGGTAAAATGAACTGTGGCATGCTAAGCCTTAAGCAAAATATACTCTCTCAAGTTCATGAATGCTATTAGAGAGTAGGTATGTGCACTTGTAACAAAACTACACATTTTAAATGCACTCTTCATTGCCACGTCCAGAATGCAATTTACTTTAGAGACTGATGGTAGGAAGCAAAACAGTGACAAGTACTATGGATGAGAAGAATCATGAACTAATTGTCGGTTTCTCCAAAGGTAAACAAATTAATGATTAAGTATTTGGGAATTGTGTGTGTAGTACAGCACAGTAACAGGCCATTCGGCCCAACAGGTCCATGCCGGTGTTTATGGTCCACGTGATCCTCCTTCAACTAATCCCAGCAACACATCCTTCTATTCCTTTCTCCCTCATCTAGCTTCCCCTTAAATGCATTTATGCTAGTCATCTCAACTACTCCTTGTGGTAGCAAGTTCCACATTCTAACCACTCTCTGGGTAAAAAAGTTTCTCCTGAATTCCTTATTGGATTTATTAGTGACTATCTTATATTTATGGCTGCTAGTTCTGGTCCCACCCACAAGTGGAAACATCTTCTCTATGTCTACCCTATCAAACACTTTCATAATCTTAAAGACCTCTATTAGGTCTCACCTCAGTTTTGTCTTTTCTCGAGAAAAGAGCCCCAAGCCTGTTCAATCTTTCCTCATAGGTATAACCTCAGTTCTGGTATCATTCCAGTAAATCTTTTTTTCACCTTCTCCAGTGCCTCTATATCCTTATTATAATATGGCGACCAGAACTGTTCACAGTACTCCAAGTGCGGTCTAACCAAGGTTCCATACAAGTTTAACATAACTTCTCTGCTTTTCAACTCTATCCCTCTAGAAATGAACCTGAGTGCTTTGTTTGGTTTTTTGATGGCCTTATTAACCTGCATCACTACTTTGTGATTTGTGTATCTGTACCTCCAAATCACTCTGTTCCTCCACCCCACTTCGACACTTATTTTCCAAGCATTATGTGGCCTCTTTATTCTTCTACCAAAATGTACTACCTCACACTTACCTCTATTGAAGTTAATTTGCCAATTACACATCCATTCTGCAAGTTTATTAATGTCTTCCTGTATTTTGTCACAGCCTCTTCTGTATTAACTATACCCCCCAATTTGGCGTCATCCACAAATTTTGAAATTGTATTTCCAATTCCTGAGTCTGAATCATTTAAGTAAATGGTGAACAATATGGTCCCAGCACCAATCCTTGTGGAACACCACTTCTCAACTTTTGCCAATCTGACTAACTACCCTTAACCCCTACCCTTTATTTTCTGTTTTAGTCAACTTGCTATCCATTCTGCTACTTGTCCCCTAACTCCACATGTTCTGTCCTTAGTCCTGAGTCTACTTTATACCTTATCGAAGGCCTTTTAGAAATCCAAATATATTACATTTATTACATTACCCTTATCTACCCTTTCTGTTACTTCTTCAAAGAATTCAATAATTTAGGTCAAGAATGACCTTCCCCTTTGGAATCTGTCCTGACTATTATATCTTAGTTGCAACATGTTTTTCTATTATATCTTTGAGTAAGGATTCCATTATCTTTCCTACCACTGCGATAATCTAATTGGTCTATGGTTCCCTGGTCTTGTTCTATCTCCCTTTTTAAATATAGGAATCACATTAGCTGCCCACCAGTCCTCTGGCACTATTTCCTTTTCAAATGAATTTATGTACTGGTGCCTCTGCTATCTCTTCCCCTAACTTCTTTTAATATGAGAAGTCGCACAACACCAGGTTATAGTCCAACAGATTTATTTAATTTTACAAGCTTTCGAAGCAGTTCGCTCCTTCGTCAGGTAAGTTAGCAATGAGAGAATCTCCCAGAATTCACAATTTAAACCCAGACAAAATCTGCAGGGAATAATGTGAATAGATTTTGTCTGGGTTTAAATTGTGAATTCTGGGAGATTCTCTCATTGCTAACTTACCTGACGAAGGAGCGAACTGCTTCGAAAGCTTGTAAAATTAAATAAATCTGTTGGACTATAACCTGGTGTTGTGCAACTTCTCATTTTTGTCCACCCCAGTCCAACGCCGGCATCTCCACATCATGACTTCTTTTAATATGCACCGATGCAATCCATCCAGACCACAGCTTTTATCCCCTCCAAGTCAAACACGATCCTGACTTGGAAATATATCGCCATTCCTTCATAGTCACTGGGTCGAAATCCTGGAACTCCCTCCCTAACAGCACTGTGGGAGTAGCTTCACCACATGGACTGCAGTGATTCAACAAAGTGGCTCACCACCACCTTCTCAAGGGCAATTAGGGATGGGCAATAAATGCTGGCTTAGTCAGTGACGCCTACATCCCGTGAATAGTTTATCAATTATCTCCCCCCTTTCTAACTTAAATGTCTTTATATCTTTTTTGAACTCTTTTCTAATGTCATGTTTGTATTTTATTTATTCATGGAATGTGGGCGTCGCTGGCAAGGCCAACAGTTATTGCCCATCTCTAAATGCCCTTGAGAAGGTGGTAGTGAGCCACCATCTTGAACTGTTGCAGTCTGTGTGGTGAAGGTACTCCCAGAATGCGGTTAGGTAGGGAGTTCCGGGATTTCGACCCAGCGACGATAAAGGGACGGCGATATATTTCGAGGTCAGGATCGTGTGTGACTTGGAGGTGATGGTGTTCCCATGCGCCTGCTGCCCTTGTCCTTCGAGGTGCTGTTGAAGGCTTGGCAAGTTGCTCCAGTGCATCTTGTAGATGGTATACACTGCAGCCACGGTGCGCCAGTAGTGGAGGGAGTGAATGCTTAAGGTGGTGGATGGGGTGCTAATCAAGCGGCTGTTTTGTCCTGGATAGTGTCGAGCTTCTTGAGTGTTGCTGGAGCTGCACTCATCCAGGTAAGTAGAAAGTATTCCATCACACTCCTGACTTATGCCTTGTAGATGGTGGAAAGGCTTTGGGGAGTCAGGAGATGAGTCACTCACCGCAGAATACCCAGCCTCTGACCTGTTCTTGTAGCCACAGTATTTATAGAATCATAGAATAGTTACAGCACGGAAGGAGGCCATTCGGCCCGTCGAGCCCTTGCCGGCTCTCTCCAAGAGCACCTCAGCTAGTCCCACTCACCGTCCTGTCCCCGTAGCCCTGCAAATTTTTTTCTTTCAGCTACTTATCCAACTCCCTTTTAAAAGCTGTGATCGAGTCTGCCTCCACCACGCTTTCAGGCAGTGCATTCCAGATCCTAACCACTCGCTGCATAAAAAAGTTTTTTCTTATGTCGCCTTTGGTTCTTTTGCCAATCACCTTAAATCTGTGTCCTCTGGTTCGCGACAGATCTGCCAATGGGAACAGTTTCTATCTACTCTGTCCAGACCTCTCTTGATTTTAAACATCTCTATCAAATCTCCTCTCACTTTTCTCTGCTCTTAAGAGAACAACCCCAGCTTCTCCAGTCTAACCACGTAACTGAAGTCCCTCATTCCTGGAATCATTCTTATAAATCTTTTCTGCACCCTCTCTAAGGCCTTCACATCCTTCCTAAAGTGCGGTGCCCAGAATTGGACACAATACTCCAGTTGAGGCCGAACCAGTGTTTTATACAGGTTCATCAATAATTTCCACGCATTTGTACTCTATACCTCTATTCATGAAGCCCAGGATCCCGTAAGCTTTTTTAACTGCTTTCTCAACCTGCCCTGCCACCTTCAACGATTTCTGCACATATACCCCTATGCACCCCTTTTAGAATTGTACCCTTTAGTTTATATTTCCTCTCCTCATTCTTTCTACCAAAATGTATCACTTCACACGTTTCTGTGTTAAATTTCATCTGCCACGTGTCTGCCCATTTCACCAGCCTGTATATGTCTTCCTGAAGTCTATCACTATCCTCCTCACTGTTCACTATACATCCAAGTTTTGTGTCATCTGCAAATTTTGAAATTGTGCCCTGTACACCCACATCCAAGTCATTAATATATATCAAGAAAAGCAGTGGTCCTGGAACTGACCCCTGGGGAACACCACTGTATACCTTCCCCCAGTCCGAAAAACAACCGTTCAACACTACTCTCTGTTTCCTGTCACTTAGCCAATTTCGTATCCATGTTGCCACTGTCCCTTTTATTCCATGGGTTTCAACTTTGCTGGCAAGCCTATTATGTGGCACTTTGTCGAACGCCTTTTGGAAATCCATGTACACATCAGCCGCATTGCCCTCATCAACCCTCTCTTACCTCATCAAAAAACTTGGGTCAACTTAATCCAGACACTCGTCGGATCCACACGGGGAGCAAACGCTCAAACCCTCCGTACGGCAACACTCGCCCTGGTGTACTCTACAGCGGAGTACTGCTCTCTGGCTTGGCTCTCAAGTCCACGTCAAATCCGTTGATGTCCAGCTGAATTGTACTATGGGAATTATCACCGGTACACTTTTATCGACACCTTGGCTGCCCGTGCTTGCAAACATTGCACGACCATAACTACGCCGCGGATATGCAGTCTCCAGAGAATACAACCGCTACACCAGCAAAGACATGCCGATCCAGGCCGGCTTGAACAACCTACCACCAACCCATCTCAAATTTAAAAAGTCATTTTGGACCGCCGCCGAAGCCCTTCAGCGATCTCCCCTCAGCCTTGATGACCAATGGCGAAATGCTTGGAAGAACTGCAACATACGGAACGGATTCCTTGGACCACAGTACAACTTGAAGGATCAAACCTTCCTCGCAAACAGTGGACGACCATCAACCGCCTCAGAACTGGTCATGGTAGATGCTGCCACTTTCTCCATAGATGGAAAATTAAAGCATCCCCATCATGCGACTGTGGAGCTCCTAATCAGGCGACTGTGGAGCTCCTAATCAGACCCTGGAGCACATCATTGAGCACGGCCCTCAGAGGAAATTTGCAGGCAGCCTACAAGATATCCACGCTGTTACACCGGAAGATTTGGCCTCGATATCTAACTTGGATATTGACATTTGATTTGCTACTACCATACGAAAGAAAGATCAAAAAACTCGATCAAGTTGGTTAAACACGATTTGCCTTTAACAAATCTGTGCTTGCTTTCCTTAATTAATCCACACTTGTCCAAGTGACTGTTAATTTTGTCGCTGATTATTGTTTCTAAAAGCTCCCCCACCTCTGAGGTTAAACTGCCTGGCCTGTAGTTGCTGGGTTTATCTCTACACCCTTTTTTGAACAAGGGTGCAACATTTGCAATTTTCCAGTCCTCTGGTACCACCCCCGTTTCTAAGGAGGATTGGAAAATTATGGCCAGTACCTCCGCGATTTCTTCCTTCACTTCCCTCAGCGTCCTAGGATTTGGCTGGTCCAGTTAAGTTTCTTGTCAATGGTGACCCCCAGGAGGTTGATGGTGGGGGAATTCGGTGATGGTAATCCCATTGAATGTCATGGGGAAGTGGCTAGATTCTCTCTTGTTGGAGCTAGTCATTGCCTGGCACTTGTGTGGCGTGAATGTTACTTTCCACTTATAAGCCCAAGCCTGAATGTTGTCCAGGTCTTGTTGCATGTGGGCACGAACTGCTTCATTATTTGAGGAGTTGTGAATGGAACTGAACACTGTGCAATCATCAGCAAACATCCCCACTTCTAACCTTATGATGGAGGGAATGTCAGTGATGAAGCAGCTGAAGATGGTTGTGCCTAGGACACTACCCTGAGGAACTCCTGCAGTGATGTCCTGGGGCTGAGATGATTGACCTCTAACCACCACAACCATCTTCCTTTGTGTTAGGTATGACTCCAGCCAGTGGAGAGTTTTTCCCCCGATTCCCATTAATTTCAATTTCACTAGAGCTCCCTGATGCCACTCTTGGTCCAGCATGTTTGCCTCGGTATTTACCAGGGAGGCTAAGTAATTTATTTATATTTCTGCCATTTCGCTTTCATTACCTGTGAGGTAATTTGTCGATTTGTATTCCTTTACCTCACCTGACGAAGGAGCAGTGCTCCAAAAGCTTGTGATTTCAAATAAAACTGTTGGACTATAACCTGGTGTTGTGCGACTTCTCACTTTTATTACCTGTGAGTTTATCATATGTATCTCTTAGTGGCCCAATCCTGATTTTTCTTTTATTATTTACGTGTCTGTAGATTACTTTACTATTTCTTTTTATATTCCTTGATAATTAAATTTTGTAGTTTCTCTTTGCCTTCCTCATTCTTTTTTTTTTACTTCTTTCCTAACCTTTTCGTATTCCCTTTTTCATCCTCTCCGTTGTTGTCTATGTACTTAGTATGTGCCTTTTTCTTTAGTTTCAATTGCTTTTTAGTGGGATATATTTCTCCTGGGTTCTAATTGAACACAGTTTTAAATATTTCCTACTGCTGTTCTATTTCTTTGTTTGTCAGTAACTTTTTCCAGTTTATTTTCCCTAGTTCCATGCTCATCCCCTTAAAATCAGTTTTTTCTTACTTAGTAGAAACAGGTTCTTGCCTAGATATCACCACCTTCTTCTCCTCCTACCCCACATTTCACTCTGGATGTCATTGGCTCCATTTTACATGTAAAGTTTACTGTGCATTTTGGCTGCTGCTCTGGATTTGAGCCCATTACTTCGATCTCCATTTATTTTCAGCCCCTTTTTGGCCCTTCTTTTCTCTCTCCCATCCTTCCCCTCACCAAGCTATGCTATCTATCAGCTCTCCTGTCTCAGGTATGTCGCTCCTGATCCCTACCCCAATTCATCACTGCACCTCAGCTTCCTTTCCCTCCTGCCGCCGTCCAGGCTTAAATCCGTATTAAACAAGCCCATGACTATCCTCTTCTTAAGAGCATTAACTCGCAACTGCCCCATTCTCCTCTCTTGCCAACCCCCCAACCAGCACACCGGCTCACCGAGTTCATGTTTTGCTCACACCATCCACCACTGCACCCCCTGGATTCTGCTAGCAGGTCAACAATCACCACCCCTCAACACTGCCTCCAGAATGTTCACTCACTTGCAGGCAAGGCTGTTGCCATCCACAACCTCAGTGGGGATGATCGCATTAACATCGTGGCTTCAACTGAAACCTGGCTCACGTTAGACAACATCTTGCCATTTACCAAAGCCTCCCAAGCTGGTTATACCACCCACTACCTACCCTGCCCAAATAGTGATTTGGATGAATGAGCAGAGAGTTGTATATCCAAGTTTGCAGATGCCACCAAGTTAGGAGGCAAAGTAAGTTGTGTAGATGGGAGCAGGACGTTACAAAGGGACATAGATAAATGAAATGAGTGGGACTGTGCCAAATGGAGTTCAATGTGAGGAATTATGAGGTCATCCACTCTGGATCCCAGAAAGACACATCTGAATACAAGGACGAGAGACTAGGAACTATGAAGGAGCATTGAGATTTGGGTGTCCAGGTGCACAAATCACTAAAAGCTAGTGCACAGGTACAAAAAGTAATTAAAAAGGTTAATGAAATAGAGGCTGGAATACAAGGGGGGAGGACGTACAGAGCCTTGGTCAGACCCCATCTGGAGTACTGTGTTGAGTTTTGGGCACCACACCTTAGGAAGGATATACTGTATTGCTGAGGGAAGTAAAGGTAGAAATTGCAGAGGTGCTGACCACAATCTTCCAATCCTCCTTAGATACAGGGGTAGTGCCAAAGGTCTGGAGGATTGCAAATGTTACACCCTTGTTCAAAAAGGGGGAGAAGTTTAAACCTGGCAATTACAGGCCAGTCAGTTTAACGTCAGTGGTGGGGAAGCTTTTAAAAACAATAATCTGGGAGAAAATTAACAGCCACTTGGACAAGCAGGGACGAATAAAGGAGAGCCAGCTCGGATTTGTTAAGGGAATATTGTGCTTGACTAACTTGACTGACTTTTTTGATACGGTAACAAAGAGGGTGGATGAGGGCAGTGCAGTTGATGTTGTGTATATGGACTTCCAAAGGGCATTCATAAAGTACCACACATTAGGCTTGTTAGCCAAATTGAAGCCCATGGGATAAAAGGGGCAATAGCAGGATGGATACAAAATTGGCTAAGGGGTAGAAAACAGAGAGTTGTGGTGAATGGATGTTTATCGGACTGGAGGAAGGTATATAGTGGTGTTCCCCAAGGTTCAGTACGAGGACCACTGCTGTTTTTGATATACATTCATGACTTGGACTTGGGGGTACAGGGCACAATTTTGAAACTTGCAGATGACACGAAACTTGGAAGTGTAGTAAATAGTGAGGAAGATAGTAATAGACTTCAAGAGTACATAGACAGGCTGGTGGAGTGGGCGGACACATGGCAGATGAAATTCAACGCAGCAAAATGTGAGGTGATACAGTTTGTTAGGAAGAATGAGGAGAGACCATACATACTAAATGGTACAATTTTAAAGGGAGTGCAAGAACAGAGAGACCATGGGGTATTTGTGCACAAATCTTTGAAGGTGGCAGGACAGGTTAACAAAGCAGTTAATAAAGCATATGGTATCCTAGACTTTGTAAATCGAGGCCAGGAAGTTATGCTAAACTTATATAAGACACTAGTTCAGTCCCAGCTGGAGTACGGTGTCCAATTCTGGGCACCACAGTTTAGGAAGGACGCGAAGGCTTTGGAGAGGGTACAGAAGAGATTTACTAGAATGGTTCCAGGGTTGAGGGATTACACAGTTACGGGGATAAACTGAAGAAGCTGGTCTTATTCTCCTTAGAGCAGAGAAGGCCAAGAAGAGATTTGATAGAGGTGTTTAAAATCATGAAGATTTAGATAGAGTAAATAAAGAGAAACTGTTTCCAATGGTTGAAGGGTCAATAAGAAGAGGGCACAGATTTAAGGTGACTGGCAAAAGAACCAGAGGCGGCATGAGGAAAACTTTTTTTTTACACAAGTGGTTAGGATTTGGAATGCACTGCCTGATAGGGTGGTGGATACAGCCTTCAAAATGGAATTGTATAAATACTTAAAGGAGAAAAAAATTGCAGGGATATGGGGAAAGAGCGGGGGAGTGGGACTAACTGGATTGCTCTTCGAAAGAGCTGGCGCAGACTCGATGGGCCGAATGGCCTCCTTCTGTGCTGTACTATTCTATGATCCTATGATATTGGCCTTGAAGTGGTTAGAGCGCAGATTCAGCAGAATCATACCAGGGCTTAAAGGGTTAAATTAGGACAGTTTGCATAAACTTGTATTCCCTCGAGTTTAGAAGGTTCAGGGGTGATCTAATTCAGGTGTTTAAAACGATATAGACATTCAATAGGCTAGATACAGAAGAACTATTTCCTCTGGTGGAGGAATCAAGAACAAGAGGTCACAAGTGGGAACATTAGAGCAAGGCCATTCAGGAGTGAAGTCAGGAAGCACTTTTTCCACACAAAGGGTAGTGGAAAACTGGAACTTTGTCCCAAAGCTGTTGATGCTGAGTCAACTGAAATTTTCACGACTGAGATCGATAGATCTCTGTTCGGTAACCGCATCAAGGGAAATGGATCCAAGGCGGATAAATGGAGTTAAGGCATAAATCAGCCTTGATCAAATAGAATGGCAGAACAGGGTCCAAGGGCTGAATGGCCGACTCTTGTTCCTATATAAATTAATAATCTGCTCAAATGCAACTTGACTGTATTAACTTTATAAGTCTGTATCTTATAGCAAGTTCAATCTCCTTACACCAAACTGAAACTATCTAAAACATAAAAGGCCAAATGGATTTCAAGTAACATTTCAGAGATAAAGGCGCTGCTGGTGAATATTTTTTGGTTGGAGTGTATGAAATCCAGGTGATTCATACTTCATTTTTCAGATTACACAACAGCTTCCTGTCTGCAATCACATTAAGAGTAATTGCAAAATAACAGGAATAATGAAGGCAGTATTCCACTGCCATTGCATTTTGAAAAGATAATAGAAAGATGCTATACATTGATTCAGGGCTGATCATTTTCCAAAAGGGTGAACATATGCTAGACCTTCAGCATCCTTACCTGGACTTTAAACATGACTATTACTATACTATATTTAAATATATAAAAGCAAGTATGCTAGTCTCATGTAAATAGCAAAGAGACTGCAGTCACCTATCGTGCTGGTCTTGCTGTGGATCCATCGATTATACAGATGCTC